>JAPFBL010000156.1:0-1200000 GCA_026182355.1 Hermatobates lingyangjiaoensis
GGCAGATTGATCAGACTAATTCGAAAGTTCTCTGAGAGCTTCAGAAGAAGCACTTATTAGTCTTCTGGGCGGTAGATCGCTCCTAGGCTTAACCTCAATCGTTGATTTTTTTATTTTTTTATTTATTTTTTTTAAGTTGTTATCAGCTTTTAATTTTATTTTAGTTAAATGTTTTCTTTTTTTAAGTTTTATTTGGCTTTTATTTCTTTAACTTCCCTGTCTACCTTTCCTCCGAAAGTTGGCTACACTGTTTGAGTGCTTCAGTTCGAACGCCAAGTCAGTCGTTATCAGCCTTTGGAGCGATTCACTTCTTTTCCTGAAGACGAGGACATCGAAATATAGTAGTGAGTTCAGTGGTTTCCTTACTATGTGTTCTTCTTTAAATTCTAGTTTATATATATATATATATATATATATATATATTGTCTATGCACAATATATTCACTTTTAATTAAATCAGATAAATAACATCAAAAAAGAAAAAAAAATGACTTAAAATCTGAATATAGTTAAAATATACATTTAGTTAACTTGAATATTCATCTTTATAAATAAAATAATGATTTTGTCTGTACATTGCTTAGAACTGACTCATTTCATGTTTTCTTTACGTTTCATACATTGGAGAAACCGAATCCACCCTTAGAAAAATTTCTGTCGTTTGTCGGTTTGTCGGTTTGTCGGTTTGTCGGTTTGTCGGTTTTGTCCACAAAACTTTGTCACAGGTAAACTCAGCTACCATAAGACATATAAAGCTGAAACTTATACAGTAGATTTGTGTAGGTCTAACTTAAAATATAGGCTATGAATTGATTGGAAATTCAACGTAGAAGTGAAGTTATGGACGTTTAACGGAAAAATGTTTGTCACAAGTAAACTCAGCCACCATAAGACATAGCGAGCTGAAACATTGACACTGGATTTGTGTGTGCCTAACTTAAAATATGGGCTCTAAATAAATTATTAATTCAGTACAGAAGCGAAGTTATGGGGCTTTTAGCTGTATTTTCCTAACTTCACAGACAAGTTTGTTTTGAAAATACACAGGTGTGGCAAGTAGGTATTGTTAGTTGATTTTAATTTCAATTGAGCATATGAATATATTGCGTAATGGTGTTTCACAGAGTTAAGGATGTACTATCTATTGAGAATAAATGTTTTGTAAACGAGCAATTCTCAGCCCTTAATATGAACAGGCATAAGAAATCAACAAACAAGTTCTTACGCTATATGAAGCCGAGGAAAGAACTTACAAGTCAGTAAAGAGATTGGATTAGTGATGAAGATTAGTGAATAGTTCATTATCTAATTGAATTTCTTGACTCTGAATTTTATTTCTCCTGGACTGCCTGCTCATGAGTAAAAACTTAAAGTAGAGCACCAATCATGCTGCAATTTAGTAGCAGAAACAAATTTCATGTTACGAAACATGAGTGCCCCAAAACTGTGCAACGGGACACGACTCTGAGTTCGTGCTCTACACAGATATGCCATAGAGGCGGACATAATGACTGGATGTGGTATTGGGGAGTCTGTGTGTATACTTCACATACCATTGATTCCGAGCCACTGTCTGTTTACGTTGAAATGATTGCAAATTCCGTCAGAGTCTATTTCGCAATGACGTTAACTAAGTCGCAAAGGGAGACTTCATCTAACGCAGGAATACAAGGTAGCAAAACCAAGTTTTTCTCACATGGTCAAATGTAGTTTACATGCTCAACGGTCAGAGGTTTCAACTCTTTCTTCTACCATGAACCTGAAGGACAGACAGCTAATGTAGTGTAATAGCTGGAGACATTTGTTTAACACTGTAGTAATAATGGTATTTTCTACTATTCTATATTTTCTAATGACATTTTGAAATACCAAAAATGACAGAACTTCTGATTCCTCAGTGGTATAGCCAAAAGGCATAGGCACACGGCAATAAACCAAAACAGGAACTTCTGATTCCGTCAAAGACGGGTACGTTTGCTATGTATTATATATAACTGTCAACTTTTTTTTAATTTAATATTTGCTTAATAAATACACTGGTAATAATGTAAGGTATGGGACCAGAGTAGCCCAGTGGCTTGCGTGATCGCCGATGACAGTAGTGCAAATGTATTATAAATAAATGTAACAAACAAATATTTTTTTGAATTTAAAATGTGGATAATATAAAAGATGGTAATAAAGTAAAGGGATCTAGCCAGGGTAGCCAGTAGCTTGCTTGCTCGCCGATGACAGTAGTGCAAATGTATTATAAATAAATACAACAAAATATTTTTTTTTAATTTAATATTTGCGTAATATAAACACTGGTAATAAAGTAAGGTATGGAACCAGAGTAGCCCAGTGGCTTGCGTGCTAGCTTTTGACTGGGAGCACGTTAATTAGAACTAACTCATTTCAAGTTTTCTTTACGTTTCATAGTTCAGAGTAGCCACATGTACCCTTAGAATAATTTCTGTCTGTCGGTTTGTCCAAAAAATATTGCTACCATAAGACATATAAAGCTGAAACATTGATTGTAGATTTGTGTATGTCTAACTTAAAATCTAATCTTTGTATACAGAGGCATTTGCTTAGCACTGTACTAATAATGGTATTTTCTACTATTCTATAACTTCTAATTGTAGTATTAGTATAATACTATAATTTATATTTTAGAATACCAAGTATAATAGAATTTTTGATTCCGTCAAAGACGGGTACGTTTGCTAGTCTTATTATAATCGGCAAAAACAAATAATAATGTGTAATATTTATATGTTTTAATATTTTATTGAGAGAGGAATATAAATTATATTTAATATTGGATGAAACAACCAATGTCAACAATTCAAGTTATTAATATTAGAATTAGGAAAAACCGTCATACCTCGTAAGTTGATATCGGAGATGTTGGAGCGCTTTCGGATCTGGTCCATCTTCATTCGCAACTAATCTATGGGGCTGCCCCATTGAGCCCCATAGATTAGTTGCGAATGAAGATGGACCAGATCCGAAAGCGCTCCAACATCTCCGATATCAACTTACGAGGTATGACGGTTTTTCCTAATTCTAATATTAATCTTACTAACCTCAGTGGTAATAACAATATGCATGAATTCAAGTTATATTACCAAAGTGAAGTAGTAAGTACTTTTGAATGCGTTGTTGTGATTAATATTAGTAGTTTGTTTTTTAAATTTAAAGAAATTAAATTTATTATATACAAAAAAATGTATTAAAACTTTGTTGAGAATGTTGAGACCGTCTTATGGGAAATTTTCTGAAAATGAAAATTGTAATTTTTTCATATAATATTACCTTTATGAACTAGGCTTTATAAAAGTTTATGTTTTAAACAATGAGGTCAGGGTACTGGCGCGAAATAAATACATTTTGTCACGCACAATATACAACTTGGCAAACACTTATATAAGAATTTACACAAAAAAAATTGAATCGTCACAGAGGACAAAAAATAGCTATTTACACAATAAGCTTTAATTGATAATGTTGTCAAGTGAAATAAGAACCTTAATTTATAACCTTTACAAGGTCCTGTTCAATTCAGGGTTTAGTTTATTTTTGTAGTTCAAGATTGGTCTTCAGTCTTTAGAACAGTCACAACATAAATATATTTCTCTATGACGAATGAACTCACAAGAATAGAAAATAAATTAACGATGTTCATTACTAACAATGTAGTTTAGAACATTTTTTATACAATATATATAATATTATATAATATATATATATATATATATATATATATAAACTAAATTCAGAATGATAACACTTAGAAAGCAATATTTACTTTGATATTCAAGGAATCGTCGTCATTAGGAGAGGAAATGTGACTCCCTTGAGTAGGGACTAAAAAAAGTCACTTTTTTTAATCGTAGTTAAAGTGTTGCCAACATACGCAGGGAGAGAAAGGGGCAGAAAATTAAGTAACTAAAGAAAAAACTGAATAATATAAATAGAGCAGATTATAAATGAAAATCAAATAAAACAAATAAGGAAACAGGAAAAAATGTCACGAAATATTAAAACAAAACTGAATACAAAATTATAAGTAATATAAATAAACAATAGTTTAAAAAGAAGTCGATAGAAATAATAAAAAACCTTAAAAGATAACTTTTTACATTGTTTCTAATTTTTATTTTATTTATTTTTTATTTTCTATTATTTATTTATTTAATTTTTTTTCTTTTGTATCCTTTAAGATATTTATTTTGTTTTTTATTCCTTACGAATAGTTTATTTTATATTTTACTTTTTAAAACATTTTATTTCCCAACTTGTTTCCCATTTCTTTATTTTTATCTATTCTTTACCGTTTATTTGCTATTACAGATATAATTTTTTGTATTTTATTTATTTATTTACTTCTTTTCTTAATTATTATTATTAAATAAATATATATTTATTATATTATATATAATATAATATTATAGTTAAGTTTACAACATAAATACATAATATATATATATATATATATATATATGCAGATAAATCACAATAAACACGTGATGCAATCAATGAAAACAAACCACAAGGAAAAAATTCCATCTGTTCCATCTGTTTTCTTTTTTTTCCTTGTGGTTTGTTTTCATATATATATATATATATATATAAATGTGTATACCTATATGAATAAATCACAATATCAAAAGGGGAAAAAAGTAAGATCTTTAACCGTAACAAGCGAGTTTTTACTTCAGGACTCTGACAAAGACCGCTTGTTACGGTTGAAAGATCTTAATCTTTTTTCCCCATTTCATATTGTGCTTTGATCATTGATTGTTATTTCACGTGTTTATGTGAAATCGTGTTATATATATATATGTATCAATATCGACTCGAGGAGTTCTAATGTGACCAGCTGACGAAGACTGGTTGTTTTTGGCTGCTATAATGAAATATTTAATTATATCATAGTTCCATTCCTGGATCCTTACTCCAGTTTATAAATCATTTTTTGTTTCATGTGTTTACAGGGATATCTCATTGTATATGTTAGTCCAATTCTAATATCACTTAGAAAGCTTCAGAAAAAGCACTTATTTGTCTCTTGAGAGGTAGATCTGCTACTGGTTTTAACTTCAATAGTTAATAATTCTTTTTAATTATTAATTCATTTAAAAAAAAATTGTTACCATCAATGTTACCGCTCATCCACTTAAAGCTAAAAAATCAGTCTTTGGTAGTATGTTCTTAAGACTTTTCAAAATTTGCAGTGAAGAGCTTTTAGATAAAAAAATCAAAAATATTTACAAAATTGTTGGTTTTTTAATGTATCTAAAAAGATTAATCGACAATATAATGAAAAAGATGAAACAATCCATGATATCAAATAATGAAGAACACTTCACAAGAAGGAATTTGCTAATCTTTCCATACAGTCCTTGTTTGAAAGATATGCCTTCATTTATGAAAATGTTGGACGCTTCTGTTGTGTCCAGTAATGATGGTAACTTATTTAACTGGCTTCTCAATAATAATGCAAGAAGAAAAAACTGTTGTGTAAACAGGATACCATGTACTGACTGAGAAATGTCTCATATTGGACAGACGAACAAAGGTCTTCTTAAAAGAATAAAGCAACACAAGTATTCGATCAGAAGAGAAGACGAAAAGAGTGCCTTTTTCATGCATATAAAAAACAATAATGATTTGATTAATTGGAATGAAGCAAATGAATTAGTATTTGTCTTCGGAAAGAAGAAAAAATATTGTGAAAAGTGCACTCATAAAAAACTTTTATGAGAAATTAATGAACAATAGCCTAGGACTTTATAAATTACATGAAGTATTGATTAGTGGAGTAATTAAATATAAGACTTCTTCAGTTATAGGATCATTAAACACATTCGGGATTACCAACAATTTTAGAGACTTCAATCAACCAGGATAACAAGTATTAATTATTTTTTAGTTCACTTACTCTCTGATGATGTGTTGACGAAAGTCCTTAGAACATTGTTTCTCAAATTATTTTCACTGTATTATATATATATATATAGGCAGCAGATCCTCTTTTAAACAAGTATCATTAAAATTAACCGCAGTCTTAGCATTCACGATCTTTAGACTGAGAGATTCGATCCTACGAACTAACCTCCTGCTAACAGGGTTCAACTGGAAAAGGAGTTGGCCAAGTGACATGTTAAATTAAAATCGATGACTCATGCTTAGTCATTGCTATAAATACATTAAAAGGATAGTACAGGTTAATATAAAGAGAAGGTCAAAGGTCAATAATGAACAAGAAACAAGCGGTTAGAATAAAAGAGTTGAAAGGTCAACGGTATAACTGGACTAATAGAGAATAAATAGATTAAGAAAATTAATAATAATAATAATAATGTTAATAATAATTAATAATAATAACAATAATTAAGATTAATAGTAAACTAGAAAAGATATATTAAATAAAGAGTTGAAAGAGTGTAAGAATTGATATATATATATTTATTGATATATATTGATATTATTGATATATATATAACTTTAATTTCAATGTTCAAAACGCCTTGTTTAAAACGATTTAACACTTTTTCCATTTCTCTATGAAAAGGGCTATCACTCACTACTAAACCATGCACTGAATTAACATAATCACTAATATGTTTTGGAAACAAACAGGAACTTCGACATTTTAATAAGAAAATTCTTCTACTTGATAGTCTTCATTTACTCTCATTAGGAGAAAAATTTGCAATTGAAGTTGGTAAAAAAGAAGATATTCCTACATTTGATATTATAGGAGATTTAGAAAAGATTTTTTCATCCCTAAATATGGAAAACAGTGATACAATTAGAAGCCAATGTGTAAATATAATTACAAACCACGGAAACCGATTAAATAATTTTTCAAATCGATTAAAAAGGCAAAATGCATGTATAGAAAGTTGCTATAAGAAAACTTATAAGTTTTTAAGAGAACATAGAGAAATTGTGGTTTGTAAAAGTGACAAATCTGGTAATACTGTGATAATCAAAAAAGAAGAGTATAAAGAAAAAATGAAAACTCTCTTAGAAGATAGTGAAACATATTCAATTACAAGAAGAGATCCTTCATCAACATTACGAAATAAAGTAAACAAGATAGTTGATGAACTGAAGAAGACACTATGTATAGATCTACGTCAAGCTTCGAAATTAAAATCTTACAATGGAATAGCACCAAGAATATATGGTTTAGTGAAGCTACACAAGCCAGGTTTTCCTCTCCGTCCTATCGTGTCGTTCATTGGAAGTCCAACTTATGAACTGTCTAAATATATAGAGAAATATCTTAGTTACATTACTAACAAGAATGAATTGAATGTAAAAAATTCATTAGAATTCAAACAAGCCCTTTCAAATCAAATACTAAGTGATGACGTAATTATGATTTCACTAGATGTTCAGTCGTTGTTTACTAATATACCTTTAGATCTAGCATTTGATTTAGTAAATAAACAGTGGAATAAGATTAGTTCACAGGTTGGAATGTCGAAAAAGGTTTTCCTTTCTATACTGGACCTTATATGTGAAGCAAGGTATTTCACCTTTGATGGTACTATTTATAAACAAAAATATGGATTACCAATGGGATCACCAATTTCACCAGTTCTCGCAAATATAGTTATGATTGAACTATTGGAAAACAGTATCAATAAATTAGGTACGAAGGTGAAATTTATTAAATTATATGTGGACGATTTGTTTTAATTATTGAAAAGGGAGAAGAAGAGAATGTATTAAATGTATTTAATTCTTTTCATAATCGTCTACAATTCACTTGTGAAGTAGAGAAAGATGGAAATCTGCCATTCTTAGATGTGAAAGTTATAAGAGGTGAAAATGGCAATATCTTAACGGATTGGTTTAAAAAACCTACCAGTGCTGCAAGAATCCTGAACTACCATTCTTCTCATGCTATAAACCAAAAATTAAATTGCGTCCAAAATTTGGTTAAAAAAGTTATTGAAATAAGTAGTCCATGTTTTTTAAATGAAAATAAGAAAAGGGTGAAATTATTGTTACAGAAAAATTGTTATCCGAAGAACTTAGTTGAACGATATTGGTTAAGATATTTAAGACAGCAACCAGCACATTCAAATGAAGATCATGCTGAACTGGAAGTTATAAATAGGAAGTATTTCAAATTTCCTTATGTTGAGGGCTTATCACAATCAATTAGAAAAGTGTTCAAACGAAACGTACCTGAAGTTACACTGGCATTTTATAATAAAAGAAAAAATAAATCTTTATTTTCAAATTTGAAAGAAAAAATACCGAAGGAGTTACAAAGTAACCTCATTTATGCCATCAAATGTAAAGACTGTGACAAGTGTTACTATGGTGAAACTAGTCGTTTTCTCAAAGAAAGGTTGTACCAACATAATTATTCCATAAGAACAAATAAAAGTAACGCAACAGCCTTAGCTGGGCATGCAATAAACGAGGGTCACACGTTCGATTTTGAAGATACAACTATAATAGAAAAAGAAAAAGATGAGCAAAGAAGGAAGACACTTGAGATGTTATATATTAAAAAGGATCTAAGTTCGATTAATCATAGAAGTGATATTACTAATTTAAGTAATATTTATTCTGGAGTGTTGTGCTGAGGTTTAGTGAAATTTGATTTATTTAGTTCCCTTGAGTGAACAGTGTTGAGGTTATTTGTAATGTTATCTTATTAGTCTAGTCGAAGGTTTTGTCCGGCTAACATTGTTGTTCCTTTAAATAATGTAAATTTCATTTTCTTAGTTAAAAAATTCTTACTTCTGTAAGTAATATTGTTTTATGTATCTCTGAAATATTTCTGCTTGTAATATTCATGAGTTGTAACAATCCATTTTCATATTGTGTATATGTTTGATGTTGATATGTGATTTCTTATTATCCTTTGTTTGTAGGCCTATGAAAAAGGTTTTAAATAAAACCGAAACGTTGGCAACGAGAGTTTGATTTTTTATCCTGGAAAATTGACCGAACCCCGATTAGAGAACACACCTACTATATATATATATATATATATATTAGTATACTTTGGAGCGGACCTTCTTTTAAACAGATTTCGTTAAATGACTTGCTTATTTCCAATCTTTCATGTTACCTATATACTTTCCCTAATTGTCTTACATGAGACTTCCACTTATTTAGTAATATGTAAGCCAATTCTCCAAATCATTCATTTTTCATATGCACAAGGTATCCGAAGTGTCGGTCTATATAGAGCATTATCAAGGAAAATCTTTATTATATTATTTATAATATTTGTTATATATATATATATATATATATATATATATATATATATATATATATGCGTAAAGATATGTTTGTGTGTGAGAAAAGGAAGAGAGAGCGTATTCAGTGTTTGTTGGCACTGGCAGGCATGTACTTTAAATTATATTTGAGATCGCATACAGGACGATGGAAACACAATCGGATCGTAGTGGGCTTCTCTAGAAGAGACTTGGCGAATATGATTGCTATATTTCATCTGGTCTCCTTACCCAGATTTCCTTTGACCCAGATATAGATTTATGAGAACCATTGAACTTGGGCCATATTTTTTCCTACAATATCCTTTAAATTTCAGTTTCGCCTCTCCCCAGTTAAAATATCCCATTCAATTGTGCCAAATATATATAGCTGAATTATGTTTCAGTTAAAAGCTATTTGAAGGTTTAATTAGAAGATGGAGATAGGAATCTTTAAACGACTTCCTTAGTCTCATTAAGGGCTATGTATTGCTGATTCCGTAATTGTGATATGTCTCAAAATTAAACCAGATTATACTTTAATACTTTATTTCAATGGTGAACATAATTAATTTTAATAATTATGAAGAGCATTTATACAAAATTAATTAAAACATAATGTTTTCATTCCCTTATATTTTAGGAAATATTATTTAATAATATTACTTTCATTATTGTATTTAATTTAGACAAGTTTAAATTGCTGCCTAATTGAATGTTTTTTCAAGTTTCTTAACCAAAGATGAACTATCGTTAAAAAAATAAACAAAAATTAAATATTTTTTGCAAAGTTTTCATGTTATATATAATATCTTTTTGAATTCTTAATGTAGTTCTTATCATTATTACATTTTTTTTGGCACTATCATAATTAAAATGTTCATTCGAATTGATTACATCTTTATGAAGTGATATCAAATTGGTAACACGAAACACCGATTTTCTATGACTACAGTTCTTTTGAGTTCTTTGCAAGAACTAAATCAATATGTTGTGGTTTATAAGCGTTTCATATTTATAAACTTTCATATTTAGTACTGTTCTAGAGACAGTAAGTATGACACCTTTGTTATTTAGTGATTAAAAACTTTTGCGACATTATTAAATTGATACAGTACCAAAAGTCATATAGTTTTTAATTCAAGTTTAATAGAGAAGGTATGTTTAACCAGTTCAGTGATTGTAGTCTGGGAACCAACAGCTTTATATCTAAGGCTCTGACTTATTAAAACAAACAAGGGCTTTAAAAACTTCGATGTGAATAGTCTGTGCACAACACATACTCTAGGTCATGATGCGTGTGTAAATGAGCAAATATGTGCCAGCTTTGAAGATTGCAACCAGTTTACAGTCCTTATCTACTGGTGAGGGGTGAAAAGTGTGCCATCTTTTGGTGATGTGCAGGCAACATGTCCAATGAGAAAAACTTTCCAAATGGAAACAATATTCTTAATAACTTATTCCACTCGAGAATTACCGCAAAAATAACAATACAAAAAGGAACATGATTAGTTGGCTCCAGTGATAATGACATTATTTTAGGAGTGTTCGGTCGATACTCCGGACCATTAATATTACTAGGCTTATCTGAAAGGATTGAAGCTCAGTTCAAAACATAACTTCAGTTGTTATCACAGTGCATCGTTAAGTTTGTTCTGATGAACAAGCCCAGGATACACTAGCAAGACGGGAATCAAGAAGGCTTCCCGTGATGAAAAGGAGATACTAAGTCATTGAGAGTTCACATTCTGGCTGAATAACTAAACTTAGGATAAGAGTAGCCCAAGCTCATACTTGATGGATTTGTTTACATTAATTTAAAATTTTTGTTTTCAGAATCCCACTAAAAAAAAAATCATTTAACATTAAATTTTTAGCATAATTGTTAATTTTTAAAAGTAGCTAATATTTTATAGAAATACACAAAGTTTTAAGCTCTTATTGCAAATAACATAAGTAATATATATTGCAGCATGTCCCTGATGGTTTTCGTCCTTTAGCAGTGTCATTATATCGTCTTCAGTTAGTATATGCCACCAATTCAGTTAATAGAATAATTATAATTACTTGTAATACATATAGTTAAAGATTTGGAATAAAAGTTTGGTTTTAGAAGCAGAGATTTGACTAATTTGCTTTTTGAGTTGTATGCGTTATTGCAATCATATAATTTTGAATACAGATAATGCACATGATTGTGCTTTACACCAAAAGAGGTACCAATTCAAACTTCTTGTTTTAGTTATTTCTCAAGCATTAAATTTTGCATAAAGTATTGTCTTAAGATGAATATTGCATTATAAAATTTTCAATATTATAGAATATTGGAAGAGAAAATAATGCACTAGAAATTATAACTATGTGTTCCATCAGTACTAACTTGGTAGATTATTCTGAATATATTATTTCAATTTTCGTTGTAACTGATCTAATGAACATGACAGCAGCAGTATTAATATAAATAAAGTTTTTAAAAAGATGGGATAGGAGTTTTATAATACCTTTACTAAAGAATTTGGTAAAACTTTTACACAATAGAAACATACGTTACTACGATAATACTCATACAATAGATACACACGCATATATATATATATATAGGTGTGTTCTCTAATCGGGGTTCGGTCAATTTTCCAGGATAAAAAATCAAACTCTCGTTGCCAACGTTTCGGTTTTATTTAAAACCTTTTTCATAGGCAGAAGTAAGAATTTTTTAACTAAGAAAATGAAATTTACATTATTTAAAGGAACAACAATGTTAGCCGGACAAAACCTTCGACTAGACTGACAGTCTAGTCGAAGGTTTTGTCCGGCTAACATTGTTGTTCCTTTAAATAATGTAAATTTCATTTTCTTAGTTAAAAAATTCTTACTTCTGCCTATGAAAAAGGTTTTAAATAAAACCGAAACGTTGGCAACGAGAGTTTGATTTTTTATCCTGGAAAATTGACCGAAACCCCGATTAGAGAAAACACACCTATTCTATCAAACGGTCGATATATTATTGAATCTGTTATATATATATAAATAATATATATAATAATTTGTAAATGTTGGTAGAAGTCCTTCCTTGACACGTACATTATTGAAAATGACACCAAATTTAGCTGATACCTGTTTCTTAACAACTTTCTCAATTATCCTAAATAATCTCTCGTTATTTCGTCTGCGCAATAAAGTACATCTTTAATTTTGGATATATATATATATATATATATATCAATGATCAAACTATAATATGAAATGGGAAAACAAGACTAAGATTTTTCAACCGTAACAAATGGTCTTCGTCAGAGTCAAAATCCTACTGGGTATATATATATATATAACCAAAATTAAAGTGATTTTAAACGAGTTTGTTTGTACTTTTACCTATAGTAAAGATAAGCGCCAATCCAGATTTAATCTAATCGTATCAAGCTAAAATCGTTGTAATTGTATATTTAAAAAAATGATTGTATATTTGTAATGAAATTATCGTTTTTCGTCCACAATTTTAATTGCCCAAATATATTTGACATAGAATAACGAAGTGTTGTATGAAGAAAACGGCTACACTTAAAAAAGTAAACGAAAATTATAATGAAAAGAAAATGCACTCTCTGTAAATGGAAATTTATTTGATTAAAAACTAATTAAATTCAACGGCAGGATGTTGGGAAACGAATACAAGAATGATGAACACTCTTTATATTGAACCAATAAACTGTAATTATTGTAATTTATTTCTTAAAAATAGTGGATAAATTCTAATTTATAATTTATTGTATTGCTTTTCTCAGTGAGTGGCATAAAAGCCTGGAAGAGTCATTTCTTGGGTACATATTTGCTGGGGCAGGGGCTTTCCAGTAATTCTCTTCGATAATGTTTGGTACTTGTAAATAATATGTTTACTTGAAATAAGTTGAGTACCAATCTTTAGAGATATTTTATGTACCATGTTCCAATAATTTATAAACATAATTACAACTGGTTATTCAACTTTAAACAATAATTATTATTACTACGGCACTTTACTTATCACATGTTTATTTAATAAACTGGATTATGTAATAATTGAAATTTTGGGTTCTTTGCCAATTCCCAGCTACTCGGTTCTATTCTACACACTCCTACATCTCACACTTACCGGGATCGTAAGTCACTTAGCTAGCTTTCTATATTCTTTTCTTACTGTCGCACTTCCAGGGCGCTACTGATACAGTTCTTCACAACCGACAGACTCCCATACTTTCTACCTCGCTTTTTATTATTACTAAATCGACCTATGATTATCAACAATGTTTTGCAGTATAATAACTAATTCTATGAATAATGTTTAATGATAAAATATTATATTGTTCTACTTTTCTAAGTAAACAATATTTTTTTCATTTTTATTACTTTACTTTAGTACATGTAATGAATAGTAGTGAACTAAAGAGACTGAAGATTTTGACGGTTTTACATGTTTTGAGGGTCCTGAGACCTTTACTGTTGTTTTTTGATTTTGTTTTTGCTTTGATTGGTTGTGCGTGTGTGGGTGTGTGCGTATGTGTATGTGGATGTGGGTGGGTGTGTTTGTATTGTGTATCCAAAGTTCGTGGACACACTACAGTTACAATCTTTGATGAATAATATTGATATTAAAACGAATAACCAATAAATTAGCATACAGAACCCCTAGTGGAGAGACCATGGCAACTCCAACAACCTTTTTGTACATTTTTCCTTGTGGCAATATAATGCTTTTCGAACTAGAAACTTTTAGAAGTCGAGGAAGTCTGTAGAGGAGGAGAGACTGAAAGCGTTAGGAGTGAACGGAGAGAGGAGTATATTCAATGTCTTTGCTAGATGGTATGTATATACGAGTAGGTATTTCATTGATGATGGGCTTTAGCAAGTTGTCAGGTTTAGGTGTCTTGATGTTTCCATAACAATAGCCGAGTCCATGTTCACCTGTCATTCAAGGTAGAGAAATGTTTTCACTGTTACTATTGATATTTCAAATTAATTAGTTTGCTCTTAAAAGGGGCTTCTTTGGTGCACGGTTCAAGGAGAGACTTAAGATATATGTTCTTTTGTGTTCGTCTGTCTATGTGTGTGTGTATGCGTGTGTGTGTGTGTGTGTGTGTGTGTGTGTGTGTGTGTGTGTATCTGTGTGTGTGGCGCGTCTGTATATATATATATATATATATATATATATATATATATATATATAATATATAAAATAAATTCAAAACGAAGGAAACACACAGAAAGACACAGACATAACTCACATCGATATTTCGACCATCGTCGTCATCAGGAGGTGTGAAGAGCGAAGAGCGAAGAGTCCCGCAGGAAGACAGGGCGGTAAGAAAAGCGATTAGCAGTTTGAAAAGAGACAGCTCCCTCCTTATCATGCCAGCTGATAAAGGTTCCTCTGTAGTCCTCATGGACCGTTCTGTCTACCACCGTGAGGCAATGAAACAACTCTCTAACTCATCCTTTTATCAACAGCTTTCTTCCAACCCTATTCCTCTTTTCTTTAAGAACTTAGTTTCTCTTCTTAATAACAGTGCTGAGTGTGAGGGCCTTTCACCCCGGGATATTGACACCCTCATTCCCTCAAACCCCCGATGTCCTGTTTTCTACCTGCTCCCTGAAGTCCACAATGTCTGTGTCTTTCTGTGTGTTTCCTTCGTTTTGAATTTATTTTATTTTAAAAAAGTCCGCTGGACCGTTTCTTTTAATTGTATATATATATGCGAGTTCACAATATGAACTCGTATTGTGTCCAGTTTGGATCGTATTTCGTTTTATCAGTGAATATATATATATATATATATATATATATATATATATATGTGTGTGTGTGTGTGTGTGTGTCTGTGTGTGGATGCATATCCATAATTTGTGGGCACACTACAAAGTCACACCGTTTGATAAATTGATACTTGACCAAAAATTTTGATCTATTATGTAGATATATTATATTATTTATGGGCAATATTGTACTGAGAAAAAACTTTTTTGCCGAAATGTTCTTTTAGACAAATGCTTTTGCTCCCAAACTATTGAAAATTTGAGATCATTGTGAGACTAGCAGCTTCATTAAAATATAACAATCATCACAATTTTCTATTAGAAAAAAATATGTCTTTTAAAATAAAATGGAAAATTTATGACGCATTGATTCTGAAAGTTTGTAGGAACCATATAGGTGACACTGTTCTGATGAATCTTATTGAAATTATATCCAAAAACAGCAGCTTTTAGAGGATGGGTGGAAAACCTTTTTGTCATATTTACATGAGGGAAATGAGTGTTATAGTATATTGAATCATTTCATATTTTTTATGATTTCGTAAAATGTTTTTTAAGACTCTACGGTTTACTACAGAAGAATAAAAAATTATCAAAATAATCAATAAATGGCAATTACCACAAAGAGAAAAATTGCTTTAAAAATTAAAAAATAACTTGTAATAGTGAATAACCACTGTACTATTCGGTTTGTTTACATTGGCTTAGAAATTGTTCAACAGAATGGAGTAAAATACAATCCTGTTTTATTTTTTAATAAAAGAAATATGAAAGTATTTTGATGATTTGTTTTTATGGATATTTATAGGGAAAAAAAATCTTAAAACTGTAAAAACAAACTGCAATCAAATAATTGATGATGCTCGGCAGAGTGAAGGATGTTTGACTACTGGCATTGTGGAATCGATCTACATGTTGCACTCTTTAACATAAACTATCTGATTCTGAGATATTTGTCTTTTAAAAAATGGAAGGACCTCTAGGAGGAATAAAATGTTCAGAAATTTAATAGAAAGAAACATTAATAGCTTGACAAATATAATGCCTGAAAGAATACCTTTCATATAATATTTTCAGGGGGAGTCAAAGTGATAACAAATGAAATCTTGGATTGAAGGATTGCTCAAGAGAGGGCTTCACTCTGTATAATGATGAGTAATAAACGTATAACAGAACTAGTAAAAATAACTCAAATTTCTTATAGGTACCTGGAAACAGGGGATTACAGGCGAGTGTTGTAGTGGGCCTTTTGAAAAGTTTGGATCCAAACAAACCTTCTGCGGTGTGGAGCGCTGATAGAACAATGGGATCTAATTTAAAAAGCTGATTGCAACTGGACATGCATTTGTAATAAAAATGTAATACAACTTTAATGAAAAAAGTAACCAAACATACCTAAAAGAAATAATAGTGAGCGATACTACTCATAAGGATAATTACGATTTCAAAAGAGAAATCTAGAGCTGATTTTAAAAATTATAAAGGGAAACTCAATAGGACAGATATGACAAGCAGTGATAAAAGTTTGACGATTCTCAGATCAGTTCAATCATAATAATATTTACATGTCAGATTGTTCTAGATTAACGACTCTGTTTGTTATACTGACAAAATTGTTATAGAAACAATAAAAAAACAAATAATTAAATTGATTATCTATAAATTTAATATACTTTATAACAGAGTTTGATATAATGTCAAGAGGAATAGTCACAAAAAACTAAAACCAAAACTCAATTGATTATCAACGTGTTGGATATTGTTTACTTACAGTAATGTTAAGTGTACACCAAACCAGTTTTTTTTTCTATTATAAATTTACTTAATTATTGTTTTAAATTATGGTTTAAACTATTTGATTTAGTTTGTTACCTGAAAATTCAAAATTAGTTTTACAGAATTTGAACTTAGTTAGGTTATCAGGATTTTACGTTGAGTGATTTTTTCCCCTAAACCTTTCACTTTATTCAAATAGGATAAAGTGATTTTTGAAGGCCGAAAAATAATGTATTTTAATTAAATTTCAGCTTTTCTTTTAAAACTTACAGTCTATTAGTTTATTAAATAATAATATCTATAGATATTTTATTTATAGCATTCATCTAAATCTAATAAGCAATAAATTCCAATTGTTAAACTTATAATGTAAGGAATTAGTATCAGCAGCAATTTATAATTTACTAATAACAATAAAACAATGATTAATTTAATTTTTTTTCATGCACTGAGTAACAGGAATTAAAATCTGAATAAGGTTAAAATTTCATGATTTGTAATGAAACAAGAGACAATTGTAAAACTATTTGACCGTATCATACTATGAAAGGGTCATTGTTGAAACATCACCTGAAAACACTTTCATCTTTTTGACATGAATATAGAAAATTTGAATAAGCACAATTTGATGAGGATGTTTTACTAAAAATAGGAGTAATAACTAAAGATTTTAAGTAGTTTTGCATGTTGTGAATAGGGACTGTCCTTATATTATTGCCCATTTAAATATTCAATACTGGTTAAAAATAAATAAAATTTTGATAAATATTGAATTTTATACTTGCATAAATATAATTTATATATTTAAATTATACATCTATTAGTTATCTATTTTAATATGCATTAAAACTGTCCTTATGATCAAAAGTTTATTTAACTGTTCTAAAGTAAAGATAATCTATCAACTTTTGAAGGTTTTAATTAAGTTGATATGGATATAAAAACAAAAGTCGGTAAAATAAGGATATTTATAACCTTTGATCTAATGCACTAAACTTGCTTGCTATTTAGCAAACTATTCACATAGTTATGAAAATAGAAGGGGGCCAGGTTAACCCAGCACTGTCCTCTGGACTGATAGGTCTGGGGGTTAATACCCACACTGACCCTCGATTTATTCACGTGGGAAGTGAATAAATCTAAGCACGTCGTCCCTCAGTGAAACGTTAAGTCCCGAGCCTATACTATGTTAGGAACTTGTTAAATATCGCTACTGTTCTAAATACACTTGAGTTAGGGAAAATTTAGAACTCTCAATGTAGAATCCAATCTTCATTGTGTGGTATCACAAAGGACCAATATTCGGACTATGTGTTTTCTCATGGGAATGTCACTACAATCTAACCTAACCTATTAAAATAGAACTTCATAACAATATGCATTTTTAGATTTATGTTACAGTAACTAAGTGTTGAGAAATGACGTCATATGCGCTATTTTTGTATAAAAATTTGGATGTTTGGAACTCTGATAATTTTAACGGTCCGTTTTTCTGTGAATAATTATTATTAAATGAAGTTGTATAGTTAATTCGATATATTTAAGAGGTCTGTATGACTGACTTTTTAGATCATGTCTTAATTTAAATTAGGAAAAGTTATAAGTGATAAACATATAAAATTTATAGCTAAATATTTAGATAAAATCATTTTAAAGTCAATACATTTTTTAGAAAAACTGAAACTACCTTTGATTATAAATTTTAATCTCTAGATTTTCTTTGTAATAATATCCAAGCCTTCAAAATCTAATAACTGTAAAAGAAGAATGTTGAAATAAAATTTTAACTTTGTTTATTATTTATGAAGAACAAAAAGTTTAATAAAGTAAATTTAGAAACGAAACATTATTATTCTTAAATATAAATTAGCATCTGTGTAACACACACGTTCAATCGTGTAAGACGTGTATCATAAATTCATAAAAAATTTTTTATATATAATGTATTCATTCGTTTTTATTTGATATCCTTTCTAATAAAAAGCATTACTTTTACAATGAACACTGCAAAGTTATTTTCTATTATTATTACTATGATTTTTATTATAATTATTGTTTTAGTCCACCCATGTAAAGCAGAGGCACGCTATAGGTAGATATATTATGTTTTTCAATTAATTAATACGATTCTTCGTAAATGACATTAATTGTACTTCAGGTTACTAACAGATTAATTCTAACAAATATAAAAAAATATTTATATAACTATATATTTTATTTAAAAATCTAAGTGTTGTTGAAATAAGCTATTGTTTTTAAATAATTATATTTTGAACAAATATATATTTATAATGAGTTAAATGAATGTATGGTATTTTATATCAGCTTATTATCAGATCAGTTTTTCTCTTCTTACCAGAAATTGAAAAAAAAAAAGAAAACAATATGATTATCAAGAACAGTATATTCCAACAGAATGATTTTCTCCAGAAAAATTTTACTTTTCTTTGAGCACAATATTTGCTTTGCAATAGTGTAGCATCAACGTCAGAATCGATGTCTATGGTTTTCATTATGCAAGTTGAATTTTTTGTTTGAATCAATAATATCTTTTGAAAAATTTGTTGTGAGTCATGGTGAGCATTATAATTCACAAACTAAATTAGTTGTGTGGCATATTAAACCAGTTGGAAATTGTAAATAGTTTATCTGAAATAAAAAAGTTTTATTAACTATAATATGAGAAAAGTAAACTTAAATGTTAAACTTAGTAATTTGATGGGGTTAACTATCATATAAAGTTTCTTACTAAGGATAACATGGATGCACTTGAAATATAAAACTAACAGGATCCCTTCCAACCAGTCTATTAGAAAAATCGCTAGATTTGTCATTTCTACTAATTAAACAATTCAACATCTGTTGCCAAGTTCTTTACCTAGCAATGTGATATATGTCTTAAGTTAATTTATGATGAAGTTAATGGTATAATTAATGTGACTTAAATGAACAATGATAAATTGTTCTTAACAGTTTCTTAGCTAATTTCCTTGTTGATGTTTAAATAATAAGTGCTAATTCCATTTCTTTTTAATATGTTCTAGGAGTAAAATAACCAGTAATTTGATCAATTACTGAAATACAAACTAGCAAATGTGCCCGTCTTTGACGGGTACTTTTTCAAACATTTGGGGATGATACATGGTATTCCAAATTAACATTAGAAATTATATAATAGAAGAAATATCATTATTAGTACAGTGTTCAGTAAATGCCTCTGTATATACCACATTAGCTTCTGTCCTTCAGGTTCATGGAAGAACAAAGAGTTGGAACCTCTGACTCTTGAGCAAGCAAGCTACAGTTGAGTTGCTGTAGAAAACTTGGTCTCACTCACTTCAATTCCTGCGGTAGATATAGTTTCACCTTGCAAGTTAGTTGCCGTCATTGCGAAACAGACATTGCACAGAAACATTGTTTCTGTACGAAACGAAACAGAAACGTTCCAATCGTTTGAATGTAAACGGATATTGGCTCGGAATCAATGGTATGCGTAGTATACATATAGACTCCCCAGTACCATATTCAGGCGTATCTGTGCTGAGCACGAACTGAGAGTCGTATCCCGTTGCACATTTTTGGAGCACCAAGTATCGTAACATGAAATTTGTTACTGATACTGAATCGCAGCATTATTGGTCTCCCTACTTTATGTTTTAACTCAGAAGCAGTAATTGAGTCAAATGAAATTTAGTTGGATTATGAACTGCTTCCTCATCACTAATCACTCTGTTAATTGACTTACAGTTCTTTCTTCGGCTTGATATAACATTAGAACTTGTTGATTTTTTCTGCCTGTTCATTAGTTTGGCTTCACAAAGCTATTTATTCTGAATAGATAGTGGATTTTGAACTGTGGGAAACACCTTGTCAATTGACGGAAGCTTAAACACAAATGATATTAAAATCAACCAACAATACCTACTTGCTACACCTGTGTATTTTAAAAATAAAATATCTGTATAGCTCTCCAAATAGGGCTTAAAAGTTTATAACTTTGCTTCTACGTTGAATTTTTAGTCCATTCAAAGCTAAGATTTTAAGTCAGACATACGCAAATCTAGTTTGCTTTGTCTTATGATAGCTGAGTTTACTTGTGACAAAATATTGTGGAAAAATCGACAGACAGAAATTTGTTTAAGGGTTGATTCAGTTTCTCTAATGTATGAAATGTAAATATAACTTCTAATGAGTCAGTTCTAAGCAAAGTACAAATAAAACCTTTCTTTAATTTATATAGGTGACTTAAAGCCGTAATTAACATGTTACAATATTAAACATAGCAAATAATACTTTTTAGTAATATTTGACGTTCAAATAAATACTGACCATTAAATAAAATGACCAGTTTATCATGAGTGTTAAGAAAAAAATACAGTGAAACCTCTTACGAGTTTAATTAGTTCCAGTATTGGCACATTGCCAACTTAGCACTAATTTAACACATTGCTAGGTAGTTAACTTAAGTCAATTCACAGTTTTTGTTCCCTCTCGTCACAATATCGATGTCTGCAGCAATTGTTTCAGCAGGTACCATTGCTATGAAAATCTGTAAAGTGTTATTTGTTCTAAAGTTTTTTTAAATGGTTCTTTTAAACCACCATAGTTGAAGTTAAGTTAACTAAACGTTCGGCTTATACAAATAATAGATGACAAGAATTGATCTGGATTGAACAGGATCTTTTCAAGAAAGAGACTATATTGTCATGAATGCTGCTGAAGCATTTTATTAAGTTCACTGGAAATAACGATGGAGAAAATAAATACGAAATTGAGTACCATTTGTTTATAATGCGATAAC
Organism: Hermatobates lingyangjiaoensis; assembly: GCA_026182355.1. Classification (NCBI taxonomy): domain Eukaryota; kingdom Metazoa; phylum Arthropoda; class Insecta; order Hemiptera; family Hermatobatidae; genus Hermatobates; species Hermatobates lingyangjiaoensis. Next base: position 21,610 of record JAPFBL010000156.1, read on the forward strand.
CATTTCAGAAAATATATCTCAAAAATTAGTCAGATCTTTTCTTATCAAAACTACCTACAGTTTATAGAAAAATAAAGAGTTAAGTCGTATAAGAGGTTGTCGGATGCATTCTGCATTATTTTCAATTCAAATTGATAGTTAACTAAGAATACTATGTACTTTACGAGTTAACTTTCAGTAACTTGGCATCTTGTACTCAGTTAAAGGTGTTGAAAGGCATTCTTAATTTTATTCGATGAGTAGTTTTGTTTTCTTATGTCCTTAAAATAACTAAAGGCTGTTGACTCAAAGTAGGTTTAATCTTCCATTCAGTTAACATTTTCTTAGTTAGATGATAATTATATGTATTGTACATACTGATGATTATGAGTAGATATAATATGATGTAGTTTCAAAAAAAGCTCCTTTGAAAAAGCATTCTGTAAAAGTTAAACTAGCTTTGTATGATTATGTTTATATTTAAGGGATATTTATTTTATACAGTTTTGATGATACACCCTATAAAAGGAAAGTTATTGTGTAAGACTTTATTTTCAACTGATTAAGAAGGCTCTGAAGGAGGTTTTTCAAGACCAGAAGTAGAATACTTTGTTTTGAACCTTTGAAATGAAGCTTTGAAGATGGAGGAGAGGTGTGACTATCAAGAGTGTAAAAAAAATCAAGTAAAAGTGCTTGAGAAACTCTCCTAGGTAAGAGCTGTCAGACTGGAGAATAAGAATTCAACAACTAGTCAGACTTCTTTGTACATCTGAAACTGAAACATGCAAGCATTTGACTTTCATAGCGATCATCAAGCATTCAGTGCGCAAGACGTGATTGATCAACATTGAGGTCGTGAAACTAATGTATCCCAGTAAAGAGGGCTGTTCAAGGTACATCAGCTGATGTGAAAATAAACATATAATGAATGATGATGGATACTAGTATAAATATACACCATGAGAAATAACATTTTCACTTTCAATTTCTCTATTTGATCAAATCTTTTTTCATTAATGTAATCATAAAGTTACTGTATATAGTTCATATATGTACTTTTAAGTAATAAGCTGAACTTAAAACAAGATACCTCAATTGAGTGAAACTTGTAGTGAAGTGTATTTTATCATTGAATAAATACAGGGTTTAGTGGAAGGACCTTGAGCGTCAAGCCAGTGGAGTTTAATCTAATTTGCCGGCGGGTCGCCGCCTTTCTCCGCCTAATGCCTTTAAGCTCTCACTACAAGATAACTCCGTCTCCAGGCTAATTCTTACATCCCATCCATCATTGTTCTCACTAAACGCAACTGTTGCAAATTCCTTTGCATGCTGTCATTTGTTGGATACCTAAAAATAAAAAAAATCAATACCAGTTTGAGGAGCCTGTTTAAATTGAACATTACTACTGAATGTATAATAGAATTGACTGAAACTATTTAGTAGTTAACAATTATACTAACGTAAATGATTTTATATTAATCGTTATTAAAGTCATCTTTTCTACATTAATAAATATATGGTTATAAAATGTCACTTATATCGGTAGATCGGTGGGACTTTTCTTAATATAAATAATTTATTAAAAACGTATTCCAAGTCTCTTGTCTTACTTAGTCAACATATGTATGTTGAGATATTCGTCATAAAATATAAATGCTCATATCTGAATTAGAACATCAACCGGATTTACCCATTAAGAGAACAAAACAATAAATAAATAGTAAACTGAACGAACAGACATGAAATAATTATACTGAAGTTGAAAAAATTTTTATTTGATAAGTTAAACTTAGATGAAGTGAGAATAATTGATAATGAGGATAATTTGATTTATCATTTTATGAACTTTTAAATAATTCAATAAATATTTGTGCAACCAAATGTCGAATAAGAAAGAATACTTATCCAGTATAGTCCTCCAGTAAACTTAAAGTAATGCTGTCTCCTAAAAAAATATTAAATAAACTGTATGAGATGAACAGTGACCTAACTACATATGATAAATTTATAGATTTTCATAAGAAGTGTAAAGAGCTCAAATGAAAACTGATTTGAAAGCTGAAATGAAAACTGAAAACTATTTGTGTATCACTCAGCCCTCTATCACTTCAAATGTTAAGAAATTCTGGCATTACGTCCATTCAATGAGGTGAAAGAGTGGTCATTCTTTGGTTCATGCTTTTTAGAAAATAAACATGCCAGTTATGGTTCTGATATGTGCCATCACGGCCATCTTTTGTTTTATTTGTACCAATTTTCTTTAAAGAGTCTCCCAGTCATCCCGTTTAGTTCTCGTTAAATTGTCAACAAAACTTCAAGTAGTTCATAGATTGATGACCGTGAAATCTACGATACATAAATGAACTAGACACGTCCAAGGCAACCAGTTCTGGTGGCTCACCCCTTACATTCTGCAAAAAAAAAAAAAAAACAAAAAAGTAAATGTCTTAGCACCTCCTTTGAGTATTATACGAGTACTCAATAAATTCCTTACCAATGAAATTTTCCCTGACCTCTGAATGGGATCTTATGATGTCGGTATCCATAAATCTGGTGATGAAAAGAAAAAAACACTACAAACCAATGGCCAAATTATCTGTTATTCCAAAACTTTAAGAACAAATTAAAATCCCAATTTATCGCACCTATTTCACTATAGCAACATAGTTTTGTGCCAAAGCGTTCTGTCACAACGATTTTAGTTACTCTCAAACAATGCATAGTAAATTATTTGCAAACTGGGTCTCTCAAGTAGTTAGTGACCTAACTAATTATGATAAATTTATAGATTTTCATAAGAAGTGTAAAGCTCAAATGAAAAGTGATCGATCAAACCATGTGTGGACCATAGATGTAATATACAGTAATCCCTCACTTTTCGCGGATAATGGGGACCGAAGACAACCGCGAAAAGCGAAAATCCGCGAATAATAGACGCGCCTTTATAAAAGCTTCTAAAGCTCAAACAACGACCTTTTCAACAGAGAGAGAATCCTGACCTTACTGAATATTGTACTGTGTTGTAAATAAAAATGAAAAACAAAAAGAAAAAAATAAGAAATAATTAAAAAAAAAGATTGACAAAAGCGTGGGTGGCGTGGTAAATAGGAAGTTGGGCGATATGAATTAGCCAATCAGATTAAAGGAAACATCTTTGGTTATTTTTTTATTAATTTCAACTTCTATTTTTTGAGTTTTTATTTTTCTCTTGTTACAATTGATTATGTTGTAATATTTTTCATTAATTTTTAGTCTTTATTGAATATTTTTTTAATAGCTTTTATTATCCTTTAATTTAATACTGTAGAATATATTTTGACCCAGCAAGTCACTGGTTGTTCGATATCTTTCTCGATCGTACAAGACGAATCCTGTATATTTTCTTCTCTAATACTAACTACTTTTTCATTACGAGTTGTATTTTTTTTATTTTTTACTGCAATTACAGCTGAATATTTTTTTTATATTTTTTAATTTTTTTTTTAATATTTCAGGACTCCGCGAAACACTAAACCCGCAAGCTAGCAAGGGATTACTGTATACATATATAGCTGTGGCTGTAATTGCATACAGTTATCATAACACAGGAATGCTTTATTATTACATTAACTTAATTATAATAATAAAGTTTAACTTTTGGTTTAAATGGTGTACTGTTAAAATAGATGCAATATAAACAAACGGAACATAACAGCTACAAAAAAAATGGAAGTTAATTCAGTTAGCTGAAACGTAAAGTAAACTTCACTTTAGTTATTACAATCCAATGAATTTGTAGGCAATTCGGCATGACCCAAGAGTATCATATGGGCCCTTTTATATTTATATTATTTGTTAGTGATGCGCATATACTCATGGATGTTAGCTAGTATTAATACTTGATAATATAAAATTCATAAGAAGACGTTGATCCCTTGCAAAATAGTGAGCAATTATTTCAGAGTTAGTTTAATGAGAACCAGTTCAGAAACTCGTTTAAAATCAGTAAAATTCATATTAGAAAATAATTTCTAAATATTCGCCATCTTCATCCTCATTTCCAGTCTTAATACTTTAAGTATTCTATTTGTTTTAAAAAATATTTTCTTGTATTCTTAATATATTGCATCAGCATAATTTTATGAAATTTTGGTGTTAATTTTTCAGTTTTATTTATCTTATTATTATCATTCAATTTATTTGTGAATTAATTATTTAATCATTATTTGAAAATTTTGTTTTTATATTATTTATAGTAACTGTATTAGTTTTATATGAATTTATTCTGGAAAAGTATTTTATATGCATAAAACAAATGAATAAATTAAAATTAAAAAAACAAAATAATTGTTAATAATTTAGTTGCAAGTTTGAAGTAGATGGTAAAAGCCCTACTGTGCAACTAGGAACAATTTGTTATTCATAATGGCTTTATAAACGGTTATAAATTTTTTTGGATTGAGTAAAATCGCCTGCTTAAAAATATTAAACTATAATTGGGTTATTAAGAAAAATTGATGCTCGAATTGATTTTTTCTTAGAGGACAAGATATATGTCGGGATTTCGTGCCAGTGATTATATTGAAATGATTAAGTGAAGACAGGTCTATAAATTACTGTGTATACGAATTTTATTGTGGTATAATTTTCTTGATATTTGAACTTCATTTGATTAAATATACATTTATTTCGGGTTGAAATATAGTGAAAAAGATTTGGGTTGCCTACACTCAACTTTATATGTAAATTTAATCTTATAATCAAACTAAAATGATAAATTATTATAATTATAAACTTAGAATTACATAAAATTGAACTAATGGATATTTAATTTAATTAATTGTTTTTTTAATGTTTCTATTAAGATAATGTTAATTACGATCAAAAAGTAATCGAAAGTAGCAGGTATTGAAATAGAACTAAATATATGCCTGCAGGCTTCTGAATTTCAGTAGTTAATCTTCCCCAAGGAAGACATTTTCCTGGAATGTTTGTTATGGAAAGAACAGTGATACCTAATTGAAATTATATCAACATCAAAAGAATATTAACTTTATATAAACCATACTCTTATCTGTCTCTTTGCGATTACTTATCTACTAGCAAAGGTCTCCTTAAAAGAATTTAGAGATTGAACACAAACTAATTTTTAAGAATTTTGCCACTTTCTTTTTTATTTTAATCAAGCTTATAACTGAACTTTCTTTTATCCATATTGCATCTTTATTCTTTTAATGTTATTTATTACCTTAACTCGTTAATAGAGGGTTCTTTAAAATAAATTTAACTTTACTTATTTTAATAAGTAAAATTGGCGAACACTGGTGTTGCTTAAGCCATATTACTTTCAATTCCTTTTGTCAAATTCGTAATTTTATCACATTTTTAGACAGATGGACCGTTATTTTGTTAGTAGATGGTTTTTTCCTTCTTATTTATATAAAAAAATCCAAAATTTTTTCTAACGATTTCAACATGTTGATAATGTCATATGCAAATTTAAAATTTTTACAATTATCAAAACTCCTGGAAAAAATATTATCTTTTTTGAGATAATGGGCAATAAAGCATTTTTGCTATTGTTTGATACTGCACCCAAACCACAGAGTACAGGTGAAGAATATTCATACATTGAGCTAAAGATGTGACTGCCAAAAGTAATCTACAGCCTGACACCAACCCCCACTTATATGCATGTAGACATTATTAAGAAATTGTCATAGAACGTGCAAATTTGTTAATTTTTCAAAATCCATGATTCATCATTACTATACATATATAGATAAATCATAGTCGTAAATTTACTTTATCACCATTTTTTTTACAACTCGCTTGGATATTATCAATACAGCAACCTTAGGGTCATGAAATCTTAACAACTAGCTTTGACAGCCACATTTTGACTCGGTTGATGCATAATAATTTCATTCATGACAAAGTTATTAAAATTGTTGTTTGTGCGCTGTAATTGATATAATAAACATTTCATACCTGTCATATGAGAAATCAACAGTATATGAGTCCAAGGTTTTTTAAGAGGAACATGGTATTTTTCAGCACTCTGACAAGACTTTTGTAATATTTTCAAAGACTTGGCTTAAGACTTATTTTTAATTTTATTGCGCAATGAAGCATGTAAAAATAATTAGCCATGACTAGCTTTGTAATTTTAAACATGAAAAATGTATTAATTGATGGGCAAAAAATCCCAGTTAAGCAGGATTCAAACCCTATCACTAAGGGCCGGTTCGTTTTCCTTCAGACGACGTGTCTGCCATCAAATCAGTTTTTCAATTACTCTTAAGATAACTATTATCAAAAGCACTACAATTTTCTCAACATTTTTAAAAGCCTCTTTAAACAAAAATTAAACATACGCATATTTATTTAAGTATTTAATACATTAATAATCAATGATCAAACCACAATAAGAAATGGGAAAACAAGACTAAGATCTTTCAACCGTAACAAGCGGTCTTCGTCAGAGTCAAAAACCCAACTGAGTCAGTTGGGTTTTTGACTCTGACGAAGACCGCTTGTTACGGTTGAAAGACCTTAGTCTTGTTTTCCCATTTCTTATTGCGGTTTGATCATTGATTGTTGTTTCACGTGTTTATGTGAATTATAATCTTTTTAATACATTAATAAATATACTTTTCCTATACATTTAACTAACAAGTATAGTTAACCTAAACAATTGAAAGAAAGTTAAGTATACATGTACAATTGGATTGTGAGTGTTTCTTGCTATTCTCTTACCAGATAGAATTAAAAAAAGATCGGATGAATGGAACTCATTTAAAATATTCCAAAACACGCAAACTTTTTACAAACCATGCGAATGTTAAGGAGAAAATATTAATAATAATTATCATTACCATGTTAACTACAAATTTTCAATTTTCTGGGTTGAGAAAACGAGCAAAAAAAATGGTGACTGTTTTTGACATTAAATACAGTGAAGTGCCGTTCCTGTTATGCAGTAAAAACCTAAAACAATGTTTTTTTACGTATTAAGCATATTTGTCAAATTTAATTAAAATACATTAACCAATACGGTATGTAGTGTGAATGCACAATTTTGATACACACCGATTCACATTTTGATAAAAATGATTAAAAGATAGCAGAATTGAATTTTGAAACAGCAAAATGAGTAAATTTATTATTTCAAAACCAATTTGGTCATCACCACTGTTGCTTACTTACAGTAATTATATACCAATTGAAGCATTAACTTTACAGAAATATGAAATCAGTATATTACCAGAGTCCAGTAACGGATTATGTTGGTGCAACTGGATTCTACTGAACCTTAACTAAGTTTCTTAATTTAACCCGAAATATATTTCAACTGTCGAGGAATAACTTAGAACAGTCTTGGGAATAGTATGCTACATTACAGATATTATTATCAGTAAGACGAAAGGAAACAATTTTGAACTCCGTTGGCCAACAAAAAAGAACTAGTTCAAAAAATTAGCATCAATTTTATTCCAAGTCTGTATATATGCTGTCGTTTAGCTAGTGAATAGGTAAGACAAAGCAGAGATCTTGTTAATCCTTTCATGCATTCTGAAACAAAATAAATGCTTGCTTAAGTGTTTTGTTTGAGAAAAACAAGAAAAAATCACATGTATGTGGGATCATAAGTTGGTGTATACTGGCAGCAAGTCTTAGGAGCCCCTAAGGATCATGTTAAGAAAGAACACGGGTGTGCCCTTACTAGAAATATGCTAATATGCTAGTAGAGAGCACCTCAGTTTTGGTAGAAAACAGTGATCTAGGCAGGCTACAAATACTAGAGGCTTTATTCATCAAATATTTGTGCCCTGCGCTGAACTCTCAAATCAGTGACATGTTAGTCATCCCAAGTTCTAGGACCTTCGAACCTAGAATATAATTTGTTCGGAACGCTCCTCTATAGTGACCTGTCGGAGGCGTGAAGTGCGGGTGTGATTCAACTGTCTAACGCATGGGTGCGCGCATGTAGTACTATTTTGACAGTTAAACGCTGCCATTATTTGAAGTATGCAAATTATATTGTTGTTTATTTTTTGTTTATGTTTTGTTTCGTTTAATTGTTTACCATTTACCTGATGATGGCCAATGTTGTCGAAAGCTTGTATCACTTTAGTTTTTAACTCAGTTTGTGTTTCCGTAGTGTCTAATATAGTTTGTTTCAATAGTTTTCTTTAAGGTTGTTTTCTTATTCTCGTTATGACATTAGGTATATTAATTTATGAGCTACCAGTGGGTTACAAGAAAATTATAAGGCACAAAGAACATCTTTCTAAGAAGATAATGCCTAAGCCGCTGTGCTTTTCAATAACATTTGATCATAAGTTGACATATGCATGCGTTATCTATCAAACCCCTGAAAACAATATTGCTCTTTATTTTATGCCAAATGGAGGAGTAACTCGTCACGAACAACTATCAGTGACATACCATAAGGTGAAAATTGGTTGGTTAAGTTTATGAAGCTCTGGCAGGCTTTCCTGGACGATTAAATGCTAAAGTCATAAAAAACTCGGAATGCAAGAATGACTGTAAATACATGGTGCCGAATTACTTCTCATCCTTCTCGACTCCATCCAACTTTATACGTTAATTTGTTAATACTTTTATTATATAATGAAAAGGATACATTTTTGGTTGAAAGAAAAAGTAATATGGCTTCATGCAGGATTTTTGCTACATACATACCCTTCTACAAGAAATAATGAAGAGTACTGTCGAAATAAAGAAATACTAGCAAAATTATTTATAAATCCACCTTTGTAACTAAATATGTAGTAATAAATATTTTTGTGTTACAGTCTGAAAACGAGTGAAACCAACTACTTGAACGAAGCTTTTTCTTTCTACTCTGCCATTCGCGGCAGAGCTTACTACTCGAGGGCATCCAAGGAAGATAGGTATGTCTAAACTTAGTTTTTATCTACACTGAACTCATTGCTTGTGTTAATTATAAAAGCACCAAACATTACAATATACCAACTTTAATAAAATAGTTTCCTACCATCATAATGATTTCGCTTTGTTTAGATAAATCTATTGTAAGTTCTTACTAGGATTAGGAATTCATATAGCTCTGTTAAAGCTGTATTATAAGTTTTGTTACATTTATTTTTAGCCAGAAAACGATCCAGTTTTAAGTAATGTATAGTTTTCAATAACATTTGAACGATCTACATATGAATTAGATATTATAATACATAAGAAGTATCTATTCTTCATGATGATATTGTAATACAAGTATTCAGAAAATATGGTTGGTCAAAGTTCTTTTATATGGATTGGTAAATCTTTTTACCAGATACCAGGCGTTTTCTCTATCTCTCAATGTTCTTGCTTTATCCAGCATAATCATGTTCCTCCTCTGTTTTCCCTTTAGATCCCTCTTCTTTACTTTCCTTTCATCTGATGTAGAAGTTTTTGATTCTTCATTTATATTCAACACCAAAATCCTGATATTCCTTTTCAATAGTAATTCAGTATGACTAAAAACAGGCTCTAATGTAGCTCTGTGAGATATGCTCTAAGTACCAAATTACAACATCCTTGTAATGTTTTATTTATAGATTATTCATAGATTTCCTTCTTCTGTTTGTAAAACAACTGCTTTTTGGATAGTACCGTTTGCTCCATATTACTTCCTTTAATTGGTTGAGTACAGTTTTTGTACTCTCTTCGGAAAAATGAAATTTGACCTTAGGATAAATAAAGAAAAAGTGATTCAAACCTATAATAAGCCTCCATAATAACTTAACAAAAACTAAACATTTTGCATCTATTTTTTTGAAAATAAGTACGTAAACAATGTTTAAAAAACTGTTTATTTCCAATAAATCATACTATTACAAATAATTGTTTATATATGACGTCAAATATGTTTGATGAAATACCTGAAATTTTAACATTGTACTCATTTTGAGCCTCATTCTCATTTTTTTGCATCATTTTAAAAGAATTGTGATTCTTTTGAGGATTACAATTACTTTCCAGTGGTTCTTATTAGAAGGTATTCATTCATACGTCTTGGGTGAATGGCACTTGAGGGTGAAAAGTATTTTTATTTTTTTTTTGAACATGAGTTGTTTTAGGCAACCGTAAAAAAAATAATACATATTATAATTTTATACTATTAATTACAAATTATAGTAAAAATAAATAACATGTATTCTTTATAAATTGTTAGATTCCCAATTAGGAAGAATGAAATATTTCCATTAATTTCAGTTTTAAAAAAAAACACCTAAAGATATAAATAGAATATTGATGACATGTTACTGCACGGCAAACATGACACAGTTACTCGCCTATCCTATTGTAGGAGTGATGTTTATTGGTCTGTGGGTTGACGTTCTGGCTCCATTCATTTATACTGTGCATTATCAGAAGCATATTTTACTGAATTGTTAATATTCTTGTTACATTACTAGATGATACCGATATACCTTGTATAGAGGACAGGTTTCGGATGCTGTCCATCTTCAGCTAAAACTATTTGAAGTAGATTAGTTCTAACTGAAGGTAGACAATGCCAAAACCGGTCAAACGATTCCTGCTCTTGCATACGAGGATTAACAGTATCCTCTATTGATGTGATTTCAACTAACCTCTGTCGTACTAACAATATGCAAGTTGTTTTTTTAATGCACTATTTTTTTGTTAAAAAACAAACTTTTTTTCTTATAGACACATAATATGTTCTTTTACCAGTTTTTAGAAGGGGTATACAACCGAGTTTTAAAGTTGAACGAATTTTCAGTTGTCTTAAGAATTCTTTAAATGGCCTACAAATGTATCACTTCACTGAAGTTAACGTAATTATCCTATTACGTTTTATTAGTCTATGGTATCAACAATGTTTGTAATATATCTAACAGTCCAGGAGTAGTGCAATGACAGAAAAACTACAGTGTTTTTGCAAAGTAACCGATAATATTATAGTATTAAAAATTATACTAATAAAAAAAACCAAATTTAAATATAACCGGGACTTCAATTCTTGTATGATGTCTTTTTAACGTGCTATGTATTAATTTTTAATAAACATTATTCTTTAATAATATGTCATCTATTTAACGTAGTTTGTGGAATATGCTTTGTTTTTTCTTAAATTGTATTTTATATAACTAAGTAATAATAAATTGTAATCTAGATTTATTAACTTTATTGCAATATGAAAAATAAATTGTGAATCATCAATAGGTGGTAGGATATTTTTGTCCGTTATTTTGGGTGTTTCAGGTCTGATCTGATGGTAAAAAAACTCCGCTATTATGCCAGGTTTATTGTTGTTTGTTTGCTGTTGAAGAAAATGAAACTTGTCAGAGAGCTGGTCATGGTAAGAGATGATTCCTTATGAATTATAATGAAATTCATGAAAAATAATACAATCCATAAATGAAGATGATATGCATTTCTTTATTATGTGCTTGCCTTTGTGCTGTAAAAACTAGCAAACGTACCTGTCTTTAACGGGTACTTTTTCAAAAATAGGAATGATACATGGTATTCCAAAATATCATTAGAAATTAGAGAATAGTAGAAAATATCATTATTAGTACAGTGTTAAGTTAATGCCTCTTATTAACTTGTGGGTTAATACTATTTACTATTTAATAATAATTAAATGTGGGTTAATACCCACATTAGCTGTCTGTCCTTCAGGTTCATGGAAGAAAAAAGAGTTGGAATCTCTGACTCTTGAGTAAGCAAACTACAGTTGAACATGTGAGAAAAACGTGGTCTCACTCACTTCAATTCCTGTGGTAGATATAGTTTCATCTTGCAAGTTATTTACCGTCATTGCGAAACAGATGCTGACGGGACATTGCAATCGTTTGATTGGAAACGGATAGTGACTCGGAATCAATGGTATGCGTGGTATACACACAGACTCCCCATTACTATACCCAGTCATGATGTCCGTCTCTATAGAGTATCTGGGTAGAGTCTTGTCCCGTTGAAAATTTTTTGGAGTACTCAAGCTTTGTAACATGAAGTTTGTTACTGATACTAAATCGCAGCATGATTGGTATCATGCTTTAAGTTTCTACTCATGGACAGCCAATCCAGGAGCAGCCACGGAGTCAAGAAATTGTACAATGAACTGCTTCCGCATCACTAATCACTCCGTTTACTGACTTGTAAGTTTGTCCTTCGACTTGATATATTGCAAGAACTTGTTTGATGGTTTTCCCTGTTCATTAGTGGAGTTGAGAATTGCTCGTTCACAAAGTTCGTTCTTTATTCTGAATAGATAGCAGATCTAGAGATTCGGGAAACACTTTGTCAATTATCTCTTGCTGGGAGCTTAAATGCAAATGAAATTGAAATCAACTAACAATACCTACTTGCTATATCTGTATATTTTCAAAATAATCATGTCTGTGAAGTTAGCCAAAGACAGCTTAAAAGTCCATAACTTTGCTTCTACATTGAATTTACAATCCATTTAAAGCTTAGATTTTACGTTAGACATTCACAAATTTAGTGTTGAAGTTGGTAGTCTTATGGTGGCTGATTTTATTTATGACAAAAGTTTGCGGACAGACCGAAAAACCGACAGACAGACAGACATTTTGCTAAGGGTGGATTCGGTTTCTCTAATGTATGAATCGTAAAGATAACTTGAAATGAATCAGTTCTAAGCAATTTTCAGACAAAACGCTTCTTTTGTTTAAATAGATAACAGGTTCATTTCGAGCTAGAGTTGAATTTCAATCTACCTATATATAATAGTATCCATAGTGTTTTGTCATGTTTATCATATCTCTTTGAAGCTCGTCATTGCTTTAATGTGTTTATTAAGTAATGAGTTAGGACTGAAAAAATATATTTTCTTAAAAACATAAAAAGGAATAAAATATGTATACAAGTTAAAATTGAAATTAAAAGCATTGTTAATGTATAAGAAATTGCATCTCTGCACTTTTTATGATCACTTGAGTAAACTAGGCCACCTGTGTGTATGTTATTCTTCTAAACCAAAGATGTATAATTGGATATGTCGTGAATAGTTCTATCTGGAAGATTTTTATATTGTGTCTACCTCTAAATCTGAAAGAAATAAACCATAAATATGTAACTGGTTTTATAGTAAAATATTTGATTAAAATATTTTAAAAACTTATTTTTCGAAAAAATTGGAAAACGGTTAATTGATTAAATTTTTATTCCGTTCAACTTTTAGTCAAAGCGTTTTTTCTGTAAAGTCATCAGACGTGTAAAATTCTTTAAAAAAACTGTAGTTTTAGCTGATTGTTTCAAACAATTGCAACAGTGAGCCATCAGCAATGCAAGTGTTCTAATTGAGCTATCTGTATAGGTAAAAATATAATTGCTTGCTTGTAAAAAATCCAAAAACTTCAAAATTTAATTACTTTTGTTTCGTATGAATACTCATGTATATTATATACCTATGTCACATAAGTATGTCTATAAGTATTATAGAAAAAACATGTTTTTTCTATAAGAAACATAGTTACGTAAATTACAGTTTTCAATGGTTTCGATTCCATTATTGTTCCAGAGTCTTTTAATGTTTTCATTTCTTTAATTCGAATATAAGCGTTAACAGTGTCTTCTGGTTGATCAGTTTCGATTTGTTTCCATGTTATTTAATTATTTCGTGTACAACTTCCCATGGAGTTTTGATGTGTTGTTTTGGTAAAATTCATAAAACTATTAAAACAATATAAAAATGGGATTTATTATACAATTTGTGATTTCTGAAAATCCGTTTTTAATACTATGTAACTAATTATAGAACAATTAAATTTCATCAAAAACATTGACCCACAAATTAGTAATATGCGAAAAAATTTCAACAGCGTTCATTTCGTGGATATGGTTATTGATTTTTTTTTTCTTCATGAATTGAAGAATGCTGCTTTATTATCACTTCAATTAAATTTGGTGATATTATTTTTATTTTCTTTTATTTTACTTTAGTACAATAGTATAGTAATTATGAAAATAATTGATCTCGACATTTTGATGGATTTACATATTTTGTGGTCCTCAAAGTCTTTTTATAACGTTTTTTTGATGATGTATGTCAGTGTGTGTTTGAGTGCTTTTAGTACAGCATTATTTTATTTTTTTTATTCTTTAAACCGATCTCCTAGCGGTGAAACGTCAGCTTACTGGCTTTTTGTTTGATCGGTAATTCTTCAGATTCTACCATTGAGAGTCTAAATTTTGTCTAAATCGAGTGCATTTTGAGCAGGGATCTTTAACGAGTACCTGACATGGTACAGGCTCGAGACCGACGTCTTAACGTCTTCTCCGAGGGACGAAGTACTCAGATTTATTCACCTCCCGCGTGAATAAATCGAGGGCCAGGTGACAAATTGATAAGTAGAAAACAAAATATGCTCTCATTAATCATTGTTATATCAGGATATCAAAAGAACTAACAATCTTTAGTCAGTGATAGCTATTCTAATAGAAACTTTTAGATAATATTAAGGAGTATATATGAATAATAATTCAAAATTGAGGGGAAAAACAACCAAAAAACTAACCCTTCGAGTATTCAATAGAAATGAGTACTATAGAAAACTGAAAATTCTATGGAAAAGATATAATTAAGAATAATGTCAAATGATAAAATGGGGTGACAAATTCAAATTAGTCACTTATTCTAAGAATCATTCCACCGTATTAATATATAAATACAAATGTACAATATAAATGGGACTGCACAACCCAGAATAATTCATATATTGGAGCGACTGTGACCTTGCCAAGGTGACTCATTATTTAGCTGTAACACTGAAGGTCCACAGAAAAAGTCATATAACCCAAAACTAATAAACCATAGCTGGTAAAAAAAGTAGAGACTGATAGATTGACTGTAGTTAGGGGAGGCACTACTGATAAATGAAAGATAGCCAGTTTTAGACTATCAACAGAACAATTGTGAAGAAATCCAAAAGTTGTTTAGCTTTGTTCACAGCAACTGAGTCACGTTTGATTGAAATGGTCCCCAAATATTTCATATTTGTAACAAGCGGTCTCGTGAGAGTCAAATCTGAATGGAACAATCTCAACCTACATATATATAAGTATGTTATTTTCCACTTTTTATAGTTTTTAGTAACTGATAATTGCTTAGTAATAAATTAGTTGGCAGTAATAATGTTAAAGCAAAGTCTACATTTCTTTTGTAAGGGGGAGGGGATTTAATAAGCAATAATGGGTTACTTGGGCCACTAAGTGTAAAACAAGGGTATTGATTAGCTGAATCATGAATTCAGATTGATGCAAATACCCTCATTTAGTGAGAGCCATGGGTGGTTTCTCATTTCAATGCTGTTCTACCGGAATTTCTTAGACACTTTGCCAATTCTAATAGGCAAAGTAATCTAAATCGTTAATTTAGAATAACTAGTATCTAGTATCATAAAATTAAAACTTTATGCTTAAATGATGCTCAAATTGTGGGAGTTATTTGAAACGCAATCTTAAGTATCTCAATGTGATGAAAAAAGGTTGGAATTGCCGTTATACAAGTATTTATCTCAATGCAAGTCAACTTACTAATCGCAAGTATGCAGAATAAGCCAACTTGCATTTATCAATATGTTGCATGTTCAAAGTTTTAGACAACTTCTTTTCAGACAATTTAGGTACATAATGAGGTAGTTATGAAAATAGATGTTAGTAAAGATGACTCATCCAAGAAATATCTGCAAACACTAACATGTTTTGTAGGTGAAAGAATCTGATCGCGTTGTCCATCGGAGTAAGCCATCGGTCTCGAGCCTATACGATGTCAGATATTCGTTAAAGATCCCCACTCTAAATACAATTGCGTTATGCAAAAATTTAGTACTCCGTATGTAGGATCATGGGGCAGATGAAATATTCCTTGAGGAATCAGTGTCAGAGCTGTATTTTCTAGCCAACCGTCCATGAATCAAATGTGCAGCTTTTGCAGACCTTCCATTGATCGGAGTTATAGCTTTCTACCAGTGCCTCAATCCCATCCTCGAAGTAAAAACCATTATATTCAGAGTTTAACTTGATTCTTGAAGACCAACCAAA
Source organism: Hermatobates lingyangjiaoensis (assembly GCA_026182355.1). Classification (NCBI taxonomy): domain Eukaryota; kingdom Metazoa; phylum Arthropoda; class Insecta; order Hemiptera; family Hermatobatidae; genus Hermatobates; species Hermatobates lingyangjiaoensis. The sequence continues at coordinate 37,636 of JAPFBL010000156.1, forward strand.
CCCTAAATCATGTTAGTCCTATTCTATTAGACAGTCGTTGAGCAGCCAAATATGAGCTTCTACGTAGCCTTGAAGAATGAAATCTTATTTTCAGGAAGAAAGCTGCCACAAATCTGTAACTTAAACCATGTCTTAAAGAACGTGGTTATTGATTTAGATGGAGACGGTCCGGTTAAAAATATTAACGGAAGGTCTATGACAGTTGAGAAGGAGGATAAGCTTGGGTTAGCTATTCCTACGTAAAAAAACACATTTGGTTTACTGTAAACGATAGATGTAGTTTGAGAAGTACAAAACAGTCGTTTGAAACTGGATATATTGTGCGTTGGTTTGGTAGGTAATGGTGAAATTTGATTGGGGGTTAAACATAGGACAGATAAGGCATCCTCGTGTTCAAACAATTTCACTTTCTCAAGGAAACAGTGCGTTATTGGATAGACTAAGAAATTTCCATAGTTGAGGAAATTTCCGAGATTAGGTGGATACCATTATTGAAATTATATGTTTTATATTGACTATTTTTGGGGAAAATATGAATTTGATCCATCAAACGGTGTAGTTTGTAGCGTGTCCACAAACTTTTGCATACACACCAACCCTCCCATCCACTTACTCTCCTCATCTATATAATAAACATAGAAAGCATTGAAAAAAAATACACAAAGCATTTTGGGGTGAATATCGAGGTGAAATTTTTTTAATGATTACTATACTTTACTCACAGTAGAGTAAAATGTAGCTTATTATTTCAAGAGCTATATCTATTGATTTTATTTTCATAAGGATAAAAAAAATTGAAAGAGACACTTTAAAAAATTTAATTCAAATATCTATTATATATGTAATGAGTTTACATTTAGTATAGTTGACTGTAGAACATTCCTAACTTTCTTAGCATACACGAACTTCAAAGTGGTTTTCGGTTACTCTTTCATCAATCATCAGAAGTTGAAGACAGTTTTCTCTAACCACCCTTCTTTCTTCTATTCATGCAGAACACTGAATAGTTTTTCAAGATTCAAAACACTTAACCCTAGATAGATAACCTACGTCGAATCGACGTAATCGATTATAGAAAATCAATATAACTCGTTTGTTTTTCGCGTCCCTAAACTCGCCGTTCCTGCCAACTCACTCGGCCGTTGGAGCTTGCAGGACGCACCCGTTTCGTTCCGGTAAGTGCAATACTTTCCTAGATATTTACCTGCTGTACGTCGATGTGACGTATGGTTATCTTTAGTGTCAGTTTTTTTACTTTTGGGAATATGTATTATTACGACTTTTTTGCGTATATTGTACATATTTTGTATAAGTAATTTTTATTGTTATAGGCCACGACCAAAAGAATACAATGACGTCACAAATTGATATAGGCGATGCAGAAATCAGTCGGCTGTTGCATGAAACGAGCGATGAAGAAATTCAGGGTCGGACAGTGAAACTGAAGATAATTTATTAGAAAACGAAGTACAGAGTGATGCCGAAGACTGTGATTCATTTTTATAATGAAACAAAGGGGGGAGTCGACACTTTCGACCAAATGTGCTCGTCAATGTCCTGTAGCCGCAAGACAAACAGGTGGCCCATGGCCATGTTTTATGGGATCTTGAATATGGCATTTATAAATTCATACATTATTTACTGTGATAATGTCATATCCAAGAAAGAAAAACCGCTGGCGCTTAGAGATTTCATGAAAAAGCTCAGCAATAGCTTGATCCCATGGATGGAGACGAGGCAGCAAATGCTTACCTTGCCTACCAATATAAAAGAAAAAATTAGTAGTATATTACAAAAAAGACGAGCTGAACCTCCCACACAAGATGAAGGTATACCTGAGCCAAAGAAAAGAAAATATTGTGCCTATTGTCCATCAAAACTTAGAAGGATGACAAAGACTATTTGCGATAGGTGCAAAAATCCCATCTGTGGAGAGCACAAGTTCAGCGCCTGCCCTAAGTGCCTATGAGGCCAAAATTACTAAAGATTTATATTTACTTAGGTTTTTTATATTATAGAGAGTACAAAAAGTTGATTTTGAAAAGTTTTAATGGTAAATTATAAGACTGACGAAGAGATTCCTTATCTTTAAGTTTCGTAAAATAAGAAGTTCCTTGATTTGTTCCTTATTGTTTTTTCATAATAAAATTTAAATAAATACTTATGTTGTTTTATGTACTCGGCACTCAATTACATACATTAACACATATTATTACATTTATAAACCTAGTATACACTTAATCGAAAATATGCTCACTCAAACATTCGCACGTCGAGTCGACGTATGGTTATCTTTAGTGTATAGTGTAATATGGTTATCTATCTAGGGTTAAGAAAATCATTTGCAGTTAAATGTTAGTATACCATTTTGTCATGTTTTAAAAACAATTTTATTAGCATTTCATATAAATAAATATGTTTATATTATTTCTTTTATCATTAGTTGTGCAAACCGTAATTGTGTGGTATTTACTCATTCTGAGGTAAAATGGATAAACCAACAAAAGTCTCCACACAAATGAAGTTTTATTCAACGCGTTTCGAACACTTTGTGTTCATCATCAGGAAGACACCAAGGATGTGGTACTGACGGGTTGGTCAAGTGAAGACAACACTTGAAGGTCTTCACATGTTCACTTGAAGTGAAGGTTGTCTTCACTTGACCAACCCGTCAGTACCATATCATTGGTGTCTTCCTGATGATGAACACAACGTGTTCGAAACGCGTTGAATAACTCTTTATTTGTGTGGAGACTTTTGTTGGTTTATCCATTTTACCTCAGAATATTTCTTTTATTATATAATTTTATTTTTTTGTTTTCATAAAGAGATTAATTTTATTCAAAAATAATATTCATAAACATAAACTTAATTTCATGTTTCAACAATATTAATTTGACTTGTGAAACTGTGTATGCTATATATAAAAAAAACTATGCGTAAATGCATTTTTGTTTATGATGGGTTAATACAAAGACAAAATAGAAATAAAAAATTAAGAATGGATGATTTACACATCACTAAGTGTAAATCTGTCATCATATCCAAACATATTTATTCAGGATAAATATACTTATAGCACTTTAAAATAATTCTTTGTTTAATTATAGCTGCATAAAAGTTTAATTAAAATTATTTACCTCTTTTTATGATGTAGCAGAAAACGGAAATTATTATGAATATTGTGGTGTGAAAAATGTAATTTCCTTTTATATAGTTTTTTTTTATCATCTTAAGTTGTCTTTTTCGTCTTTAGTGTTGTATTGTGAACAAGTAAATTTGTTAAATTCCATGCATATATGCTCAGGAGCTAGACAAGCAGATCGTCGACTACACTAGCACCTATGAACCTGACGACCAGCTCGAGTGGTCTCTGGTGCTCGAGGAGATCAAGAGCTTCATCAAGGCCGACGGCCTTGTCAATGTCCTTCACGCTGACTCTAACACCATTGTATTATCGCATAGGTTAGTCAAATCTATTTTAAATGAAATGTGCTTATTTAATTGAAACAAAACAGTTATGTATTATCAAAAGAAACTTTGCATGAATGCTGATAATGACGTATTGCTACTTTAGAAAGGTTCAAAAAAGGCTTGAATTTAAAAGCGCATTCTCATTTACTGGGGTTAATAACAAGCCATCACTGGTTTACTAACTTTAATTCAGGTTCAAATAAAATATCACTATATATTAACACTATTAGCATTATTTTGTTAGTACAATATTATTAAAATATACCTCACTGGCAAAGGTGCTCGTCTTTGATGGTTATTTTACAAAAATTTAGAGATGATACGTGGTACAAAAAAAAATTATTGGAAAAATTATAAAATAGGATAAATAGAGTTATTAGCCCAGTGTTAAGTAAGTCCCTCTGTATACACCACATTACATTATGTCCTTCAGGTGTATCTACGAACAGAGAGTTGGAACCTCTGACTCTTGAGCAAGCAACATACAGTAGACCATAAGAGAAACACTTGGTCTTACTCACTTCAATTCTTGCCGTAGATGGAGTTTGGCCTTGCGACTTATTTACTGTCATTGCGAAACAGACGTTTGGGAAATTGCAACCGTTTGAATTGAATGGGACAGTTCCTAGGCATCAATGGTATGCGTGGTATAAACACGGACTCCCCAGTACCACACCCAGTGAAGATATCAGTCCCTATAATGTATTTGTGCAAAGCACGAACTCGGGGTTGCGTCCGGGTGCATATTTTTTGGGGCACTCAAGTTTCGTAATGGCATGATTGGTACCCCTACTTTTTAAGTCATAAGTTTTAAGTCATAAGCAGACAGTCCAGGAGAAGTCACGGAGTCCGTAAATTCAATTGGATAATGAACTACTTCCTCATCACTCATCACTCTGTTAAGTGACTTGTAAGTTCTCCTCTCAGCTTGATGTGGTGCAAGAACTTGCTTATTGGTTATGTGTTATGGTGGGCGATTTTACTTCTGACAAAATTTTGTGCTTAAAATTCCGTAACTTCGATTCTACGTTGAATTACTAGGCCATTCAAAGCTTAGATTTTAAGATAGACATACAGAATCTAATGTCAAAGTTTTAGCTTGTTATGTCTTATAGTGGCTGAGTTTTACTTATAATAGTTTGGGGACAAACCGAAAAACCGACAGACAGACACGAATTTTTCTAAGGGTGGATTCGTTTTCTCTAATGTATGAAACGTAAAGATAACTTGAAATGAGGCAGTTCTAAGCAATGTACAGACAAAACCTTTCTTTTATTTATATAAATTTTTTGCCACATTATCATTTTTGGAACTCGTTCATTTTGAAGAGAAAACTGAAAGTTATTTTGTATTTAAGGTTTAGGAAGTCTGGATATACAAAAAACAGTTTGACTATTGAGGTTGAGACAGAAGACCGTTAAAACTAAACGGAACCAAATTAAAATAAATAGTAATTAATCAAAATATTTATAAAGAATTTTTTATATTTAATAATGCATTAACTAAATTAAAATGCCAACAATAAAATCAAGAGGCCGATTATTAGCTTCTTATTACTTTTAAGACATAATAATTTTCAGTTTTCTCTTGACAATGGATGAGTTCTAAAACCTTCCGAGATGTGAGGAAAAAGTATTTGGGATAATAGTACATTTGAAAAAAATTAAATTCAAAAAATTTACAATGGTGTTCATTAACTTGTACCTAGCATTGTTTAGTCTCCTACCAACAGATTTACAATATCTACAGCAGATGGCATCGATACATGGTTTTTCCTCGTTCCACATTAAAAAAAAATATAGTTAAGTAAGCAGTAATAATGATTAATGACTCAGAGTGTGTGGAACGAGTATCATCTGCAACCATACTAACTATTACATTGACCTGACTTCTTGTTTACGAGTATATCAACTTGCCACAGTTGAAATCTTTACTTTAAATTAGTAACATGTTAATCTAGAACTCTGAATAAATTTTATTTTAATCATTTTTAATTCCCACTTTTATAAACTATAGAACAATTTAAAACACGTCGCTAATTGATAAAAATAAGTATATAATGTAAGCTTTTAACTTGCTTTCTTACACTTCATGTATAAATAATAATTTAACGTTAAGTTGAAGAAATATATTTACGGTAGAATATTCTATGAAGTAATTCAGAGAGACTCTTTCTTTGCCAAAATGATTTCCATAAATCCATTTACATATTTTTTTCGGTATTCTCATTAAATCTTTATTTAAATTGATTATTAATGACAGAAGCCAATGACTCTTTAATGTTATATGTTTAGTTTTAAAAGCAGTACTCTAATTATGCAAATTCATTTCTTCGCTACCTCTTAACGAAAGAAAATATTCGTTTCAACATTTTTTTTTACTGAAACACTGTTTTTGACATTCTAATGTATATTCACATTTTACAACTAATACTTATTCACTCCATGAACATAAAATATTGACAGCGAATTATATAATTTGTTCAATTTTGATATAACATTTATTATTTGGTTTCTTAATATTTCAGATATATGTAATAGATTATAATTGGATTTGCTTAACTAGTTAAATGGATGTCTTAACATAAAAATGTCTTCCTTGCTCCGTTATCAATCCTGTTCCTTCATTTACTTCTTACCTTAACAGTCACACCTACCCTATTATTTATAAGGCCTTCTGTACTTTCTGTAACTGCGTTTATCGGTCAGACTGCTGCAAACAATGTGGTGATCTTTAGTGGGTTTGGTTTCCAGAAAGCTATCTTGCATGGGAATGATCCCAGAGCTTCAGGTAGTAACAGCAATAACCTCCTGTTTCCATTTATGACAGATCTTACAAACTCAGATTCAATGACTCTTTCGGTGAACAGGTTCTTTGGCTTATATGACTTGACAGTTTTAGAAGGAGCACTTGTCTCCAGGGAGACGAAACTGTTCCTGGTCTTACCCTCAATCCTTAATTATTCTTTACTATTATTTATTTTAAATAAAGTTTATAAATAATTTATTTTTCATTGAACATACATAGTTTAATTTATATTAAAATTATTCAAATTAATTTTATTTATTTATTAGTATTTATTGTGTTCAGTTTATTTTCTCTTCCCTCTGTAAGTTTGCAGTATGATAGAGCGTCTCTCATATGAGTCTTCAGTACGTCTTTGTCTTTGGAGCTGCTCATATATCGAAAAGATAATGACGACATACTCGAAATATAGTAGTAAATTTGTTTGATCCTTTGCTTGTCTATTATTTCTGTAAATTAATTCATGATAATATATAACAAATTAAATAATATGTCAACCATTTGATGGAATAGGTGTATTTGTAATCGGGATTCGGTCAACTTCCTAGGTTCGAAATCAATCTCTCCTTCCTTAGTTGAACCTATAGTTTGATTTCTAGAGTTTGAACCTAGAAAATTGACCACCATCCCGATTACTTAATAGATGCATATATATAGAGTTCACACAGGAAAGAGAAAAACAAATAAAAACACACACAAAAAAGGCTCACAACGATATTTCGACATTCGTCGTCATCGGGCAGAAGTAGTCCCTTCGAGTAGGTAGCTGAAGCTAAACTAAATATATATATCAATGATCAAACCACTATATGAAATGGGGGAAAAAAAGACAGATCTTTCAACTGTAACAAGCGGTCTTGTTACTCATTTGGATTTTTTACTCTGACGAAGACCTCTTGTTATAGTTGAAAGATATTAGTCTTTTTTTCCCCATTTTATATAGTGATTTGATCATTGATTGTTATTTCACGTACTTATGTGAAATTTTGTTATATATATATATATATATATATATATATATATATAAATCAAATCAAAACTTGAAATGGTCCAACAGGACTATTAGTTCACACAGGAAAGAGAAAACACAAATAAAAGACACACACATAAGACTCACAACGATATTTCGACAGTCGTCGTCATCGGGTAGAAGTAGTCCCTTTGAGTAGCTGAAGCTAACTGAGTGGTAGGCCAAATGCAACGAACACGCGCGCACTCTGCCTGCCGCCCTAGGTAAGCTACTAACTACAGAGAGAATAATAACTAAAAAGAACAAATAAAAGCAAATAAAAATAACAGAAGGAGAAGACTAGTAAATGAAGCAATAAACAATTAAAAAATAAAAATAAATAAAAAAAATAAAAATTAAAATTAAAAAATAATAAATAAATAAATTCTTAAAAAAAAAATAAATAAATAAATAAATAAAAAAATAAATAAATAAATAAATAAATACTTAAATTAACGGTACAAGTTAAGGCCAGGAGGAGAGCGAGCTTTGAGAAGACAGATAATTGCCTCCTCTGAAGCTCTTAAAGTAACCCGAGAAGACTGAACAGGGATATGATTAAGGACTTGGACCCGGAAGCAGTGATTAAAATCCAGTCCATGGGAATTAGAGTGGATAGCAATAGGAAGGTTTTTGCGTTGACCAACGGAAGCCCTGTGACCATTCATACGTAAGTTGAGCTGCGTAGAGGCCATACCAACGTAGAATGCATCACACTGGGTGCAGTCCAAACGGTAAACGCAATTAACCGAGGTGCATGAGGTGTGGGGAGGACAAGGGTAGTTAATATTGCTATGGGGGGAAGTAAAAAAGGGATTAGGGTTTATGATAAGACAGGTTTGGCATCTGCATTCTTGGCCAAATTAGAGCAATCTTTTCTGTCTGATCGTCAATTCCTTCCCCTTCTTTATACTCGCTACATTGACGATATCTTCTTCATTTGGCCACATGGTACCCATGAGTTAAACCTCTTCCTACTTTCCTTCCAAAACTTTTCGTCCTCCATCTCCTTCACCCACCAAGTGTCCAGCAATAAAATTACTTTCCTTGATGTTGATGTCACCCTCAACAATAGCAGTTTCTCCACCTCTGTACATATAAAACCTACTAATGCACAGCAGTACCTCCACTACAGTAGTTGCCATCCCACCCACATCAAAAAAGCAATCCCCAGATCCCTTTCCATCCGCATCCACAGGATTTGTAATAATTTGAAAAACCGTAGTTCCCACATTAACTGTTTGAAAGAAAAATTAATTGATCGTGGCTACCCTTCCAATGTCATTGATAGTCGTGTCGTGCCGGCTGAAATAGTTCACCGGCACGTACCCAGAAAAGACCACACTGATAGTGTTTTCCTGATATCCACTTTTTTCCCTGGCGCTCATAGGATTGGCTCGGTTATTAAGGAGTTTTTCCCATTGCTCTCCTCTTCTCCTTCTACCTCATCTATTTTTCCTGAAGCCCCCTCCTTATCATATCGCAAACCACCGAACCTCAGAGGCATTTTCTCCCATCACTCTCCCTTGAACCCTACACTTGGGAGGGGAATGTTGGAGTGCGGACGGAGCAGATGCCAAACCTGTCTTATCATAAACCCTAATCCCTTTTTTACTTCCCCCCATAGCAATATTAACTACCCTTGTCCTCCCACACACCTCATGCACCTCGGTTAATTGCGTTTACCGTTTGGACTGCACCCAGTGTGATGCATTCTACGTTGGTATGGCCTCTACGCAGCTCAACTTACGTATGAATGGTCACAGGGCTTCCGTTGGTCAACGCAAAAACCTTCCTATTGCTATCCACTCTAATTCCCATGGACTGGATTTTAATCACTGCTTCCGGGTCCAAGTCCTTAATCATATCCCTGTTCAGTCTTCTCGGGTTACTTTAAGAGCTTCAGAGGAGGCAATTATCTGTCTTCTCAAAGCTCGCTCTCCTCCTGGCCTTAACTTGTACCGTTAATTTAAGTATTTATTTATTTATTTATTTATTTTTTTATTTATTTATTTATTTATTTTTTTTAAGAATTTATTTATTTATTATTTTTTAATTTTAATTTTTATTTTTTTTATTTATTTTTATTTTTTAATTGTTTATTGCTTCATTTACTAGTCTTCTCCTTCTGTTATTTTTATTTGCTTTTATTTGTTCTTTTTAGTTATTATTCTCTCTGTAGTTAGTAGCTTACCTAGGGCGGCAGGCAGAGTGCGCGCGTGTTCGTTGCATTTGGCCTACCACTCAGTTAGCTTCAGCTACTCAAAGGGACTACTTCTACCCGATGACGACGACTGTCGAAATATCGTTGTGAGTCTTATGTGTGTGTCTTTTATTTGTGTTTTCTCTTTCCTGTGTGAACTATATATATATAATATATATGGCTGTACGACTAAACCACTCTAAACTAAAATCAAATAAAGAACAAAACCGGATAAAATATTTACAATGATCGATATTTTGAACAACTGTTCGTTATCAATAGAAGATCAGAAATTAAAAAGAAACAGAAGAAATTTGATCAGTCCATGAAGAGTTAGTATTTTGTTCTGTCCTGTATTCAATGGAATTTTAGTTTATGTATTCTTATACATAATTAAATCTTGATAAGATATCAACTGAATAAAAGAAGAGAATAAAATATCAGAACTCGTCTAGTTTTCCAGATTCAAATCAAATTTAAACTTTCAAAGACCACATTTCAGTTTTATTGAATTGTAATTAATTTTAATATTTTATATATTGTAACTTTGTATTTAATAATATATGTGAATGTTTTAAATTGTTTATGCTTCTTCTCATTAGTTTTATTAAATATGTTTTAAATAAAACTGAAGCATGGTATGTTTAATTTTTTTTAATCTGAATGACTGACTGAATACCGTAAATCATATTCTCTCTCACATTCTCTTTTTATACATAAGTGTGTATTTGTTTTGTATGTAGGTGATTTGTGCACGCGTATTTTTCAATGAATTCATATTAAAAAACTAACATTATTGAAGAGTTGTGAGTAGAAAGTTAAAACTTGACTGGATGAAGAAGTAAACGGACGAGAGTGTTAGGATGGCAGAAACTGAGAGTTGGTTCATAAAGAGGAGCCGAATGTTTGGAATGTCTGGCTGGTAGATACGGTATGTTTCTCTGTAAAGAGAAGCAGAAGTGCTTGGAGTGTGGGCAAGGTGGAGGGTTTCTCTATCGAGCCGGCACCCCGGCCTAATGGCCTATCCAATCGACTCCCTCCAGAACACGGAAGGTTCCCATTTCACTCTATATTAACTCCTCACCTCCACTTTACATTCAGCCAAGCTTTCTTATATTGAAATTCCTCCAACAAAATGATTCTTTTCAAAGGACCGAAGCATTCAATTATTATTTATTTATTCTCTTATATTGATTGTTAAAATCCAGTGAATCTCAATTTCAATTGGTTAACTTTACTTTCAATAAAGAATTACTATAATTATATTCATATTTCCTTATTTTACCTAATAATTTATAGAACTAATATATACAAACGTAAGACTCAATTTATTATTTTCGTGTATAGTTAATTTCTAATTTCGTGTATGTATTCATATTCTAACTCTAGGTAGTATAATAAACTATTTAAAGTAGAGTTAATCAGACAAATTATTACAATATCTGCTTACTATTCCTTTAAATCAAAGAATTGATTATACAAAAGGTTTGTTTAAGGTGAATGGTAATGTATATTTTTCATTACTCTCTGTGATACTTTTACTTTCTTTCTTACATCTTCTTTTTTATTGTTTCTTGAATTACAGTATTATTGAGAAGGGCTTATTGTCAATGAGTATTTGAGGGGCAGTTGTTCTTGCAAAGAAGTTAACAGTAGACTTTAATTACATTATTTCTGAATCGCCAGAAGCATAGTCGGGGTTGAAGAATAATATGGGAAGGTTTGGTAGTAGAGAGAGCTGCCGAGAGGTCTTGTCAAGATATAGGGTGCAATTGCCAGGATAGCTTCTCGTCTGAAACAGCAATAATTGTTTAATTCTACGATATAAACAATAACTAAAATTATATTTTACAATTTGAATTATATATATACATATTGTTAATACCACTCAGGTTAGTATAATTTATATTAGAAATAGGTAAAACCGTCATACCTCATAAGATGATAATGGAGCCGTTGGAGCGCTTTCGGACGTTGTCCATCTTCGATCGCCATTGAGATCGAAGATGGACAACGTCCGAAAGCGCTCCAACGACTCCATGATCATCTTACAAGGTATGACGGTTTTACCTATTTCTAATATAAATCATACTAACCTCAGTGGTATTAATAATATGTATATATATTTCAAATTGTAAAATATAATTTTAGTGATTGTTTATCTCGTAGAATTAAAATACTTAATCTAACATAATTGTAAATTGTGCCAATTAGAGTGATGGGAATGAGTCAAAGTTTCAGGATTAAGTTTTTAAAGTATTTTTGTTAGTTAGATGATATTTTTCAATGAATAATAAGTTATTTGTTAGAGAAGAGTGAGAGAAGAAATTAACCATTATATAAAATATTTGAGGTGTTATTTGGACTGCTAATATTAAGTATTAATATTGACCTCTATAAATTATAATAATTATGGACTGGTGACTGTCTTATATTGTTTAAAGTAAATCATGTTATAATGGAAGATCGAGTGTCTGAGTGAGAGATATAGAGTGAGATAGAACGTTAATTAATTCAGAAAAGATTAAATCTGCTTTCACCTATTGAAATCAAAGACACTTTAATGTATTTAATCCATCAATTAAACACATAACTTAATTGAAGAAAAGATGAGCTTCCGAGGAGAAGTTAAAGTAACTGGGTTTGTGGCAGTTTAGGAGAAGTATATTTGGTGGACCGAAGGAAGTCGGTGTTTAACAGGAAGGTGGATTTGACCCACAGGCTCACAGAGACTCAGCCACCATTCTCCATAAATAAACGAGCTCATCTCACCCACATGGGCTTTTTCTTCCTCATCACTACCACCCTAAAGCTGTCCTATTTTTCCTGATTCTTCTCTGCCCTAGATGGAATCCCGTCCCTATATAAATCTCCTTCTTGATAGGACTTATAATGCACTTACAAAACTACCCCTAACCAAACTTTGGTTATTTCTGACCAATACTAGTTCTGAACATTACTTATACTTACCTCTACTGCTAAATGTTGTACTTTTTATTTCGTAGTTATTTTTTTTAAAAAAAAATCACCATGGCTTCATTTAAAAAAGAATCAGGAACTGGAGATGGATATTTAAAATGAAATGATTCCTTACTACATTTATTTCTTTAACATATGTTGATAAGGTAATAACAATGAATTATACTTAATATCTAGTAGCAGCTGCTAGCTAGTAGAATCTCACTGCAATATTTCGATGGCCTCGACATCAATAGATATACATATATATTAGCTCATAGGTGTTTCAGCGTTGACAATCTACTTACTGCTTGGCTGCCTCTAATTTTCTAACAATTTTTCACTGGGCGGGTGGTAACTATTGTACCAAGCTTACCAGGACATAGCAAGACAAGGGTTCTTGGTGAGTTGGGAATAATCAAAACAAACTGTAAACTCTCTATTCCATTATTTATACACTAAATTTAGAACTATAATAAACTTTCAACCTTTCTAGGTTATCTTCAGAACTAGAAGATAGTCCATGATGTAATCATCATTTGAAGATGATCTGGGAAGGTTGAAATCTTGTTATAGTGCCAAGTTCAATGTGTAAATAGTAATACAGTAAGTTTTTACTTTGTTTTAATTGCGCCAAGTCACGAAAAGTCCTTGTACTTCTATATTCCTGACAAGCTTGTTTTGACAATTATTATCCACCTAGCGCAAATGGTCGAAAATTGTAGGCAACCGGTAAGAAGATCAACGCTGAAACAGCTGTGAGCTTTAATACAATATGCTTAGGGGAAGTTTACTGTCATCATACACTTTCTTACTGATGTTCTCCGATTTTCTTACTCTCCTGCAATGAGACCTTGTTATTTTACAGAGTACTTAAAAATCTTCAAGTGATGATTAAAGTGATTTTAATTTAAATCCAGTCCTTTTAACATGAAACATTTTTAAGTATTCGTGTCTCTTACCAACCTACTTGGGAAAATATCTTAGTGTCATTGAAAAGAGCTAAGGAAGTTAGAGAGTGTCAGCAAGGAAGTGCTCAACGCAAAAGCTGAATAATATATATATATATATATAAACTAAATTCACAGAAAGAACACGCATTCAAGAGACCATAACAACTTACTACTATCTTACGCTTGCCTCGTCATCAGGTAGAAACAGGACGATTCAGTCGTCAGCTGTCATCGGAGCGACTTATGCCCATATTCCTGATGACGAGGCCATCGAAATGTAGAAGTGAGCTTCTGTGATTTCTTTTACATGTGTGAACTCTTTTTGTGAATCTAGTTTATTTAAATCGTGGAATCATTTCATTTAATTTGTTATATATATAGTAAATCTATTAACATTACATTTGGTACATTAAATTATTGTCTAAGAACATAATTCAGTGTATTCCCCTAAAAATTTACTTTTGTCTTAAATGGACGAAATTGAAATATTTTCTTTTCTTTTCTTAAAACTGAACCTAAAATAATAGAAATTTAATGATAGTCCATTTTTCATTATTTGCGAATTCCTTGTAAAAGAATACTTTTTTTTTGTAAGTTGAATCAGTGTTAACTTGTTTCAGGTTAAGTCCATTAACTACGCCTCCAGTTGAAAAATCTACAATAATGAATTTATCACTTCAAGAAATCGTAATAGTGGGCAATTGCAATGACCAGGTATGCGATAATATTTTGAATTTTTGAATATTTTATGAAGTGTATTGTTATTTGATTAAGAATTATCTACACATGCGACAGTCACTTGTCAGGTTGTCTGACCAAAATAATGGTCACATAAAAATTTGTTCTTAATTTAAGTACAATGATGAAATTTTTGTTGTAATTGACTAAATAGAAATTGCCGCATTAAAATGACCACTGGATTTATTTAAACCACTGGAGTTTTTATTCCAACCAATTGTTCCAACATATTATATTAAATTTACGAAGTTTGGTTGAAATCGGGTTTAGGAGTTACTGTTGCGGAAGTCAGCTGAAGTCGGTGATAGGTCCGAAGCCTTTTCTGCGTGAATAATACTAGCTAAAATAAGTCCCAAACAACGACTCATATTTTTAGTTTTTCAAATTTTTTCTTTCAATCCCATCACCAGGTTCAGTTGCTAAAGATTTTCTTGCCTGTGGAAGTGCGAGAAATCTTGAAGTCATAGACATCAAGTCTATGACTTCAAGTCTATATAACCGGAGTCAGTAACAGGACTCCGGTTACTGAAACTCTAGTGCAGAATATCACTGAGGTTTATAAGGACTTGTTACTCATCAGTAGTGGCTGATTTTGGTTGAATCACTGTTGCCAGTGAACAAAATATGGGCTTTTGTTCTTCATCCAACTGCAGTTGACACATAAATATCGTTACCTTATTTTGAATGATAACTGTTGGTTATCAGTCACGGTGGCCAAGTGGCCACCATTGGTAAGTGATAATTTAAAACAGGTCATTACTAGAGGATTATTCAGCTGAATGGTACATATTAGGGAGATTGACGAATAAAGTTCATTTCATTTTCAAAGATGTTTAACCCAATTAGGATTCTCGGAAAAGTTAGTGTCTCTGGTGAAGATGTGTGGTTAATGAGTGCCACTTAGTTTGAAGAAAATGTTAAAAACTGAAAAGTTTTGTATTCAGTTTACAATGCTTTGATGTTTATGACCTATAATAATATAGTCTAGAGCTTTGCCTGACTATACCTTACTCGTAAGTGATACCTCACTTACAGGGCCTACAGGTAGAAAACAACAGTGTCACACTATACTCACACACGCACAGATACGAGGCATATATTTATATATAAAGAATATGACCACAATATGAAATGGGGAAAAAAAAGACTAAGTAACTAACCACAACAAAAAATAGTGGATTAACGCTCTGAGGATGTTTGTGGAGGGGATCTCAGTGCGTTAATCCCCTATGTCTTGTGGTGAGTTACTTATATATTATATATATAAATAGATTGTAACTGAATTTGATGATGTTTACTAATAGGTTTAACATTATATTTACATAAAACCCACATCAAAACAGATTACACAATGCAATTGATTATCAATGCGAAATTGGTAATAGCTTTACTTACTGCAAAGTTGATAGTAGATCACTCTAAATATTCTTTTTAACATTCTTATCAAATAATAGGAAAATATCTTTGAATCAATTATCACCCCTAAAAAAAATCTATTAATAGTTTTTTTGCTTATAAAATAATTAAAACATAAGTCTTATAATTTTGATTGAATTGTTTGTTTTTTCTCAAAAGATGAAAATTAAAGTAATTCATAGTATTTTGTTATGACTAATAATAATGTTTTTCTATACTTTTCTTTATATTTAAGAATTATATATTTATTAAATATCTTGTATTCAGTTGTGTTTATTCATTAACTATTAACTTTTTGTTTCAGGTTAAATTCAGTGAATTGACAATGGACATGTTCAGGATGCTTCAAACCCTGGAGAGAGAGCCCCAGGAAGAGTACAATCATATGTATGATTCACCTGCACCAGGCAGAGCGCCTTTCGTAAGCAAAACTTTCCCATTACTTACATTATTTTTTAACTTCGGGTCAAAAGCAATTTTGAACCAATCTTCAAAGATCGGTTTAGTAAACCAAGGTTTTTTATTGGCACGCCGATGAAGAGACAAGGAATTTTTTATCGTAGTTTCGTAGAGCTCGAGAGTTAAGAGATCTGTAGATCAACAAAGGTTTAATTCTTCTGAAGCGTTTCCTCTGAGTAATAGAGTTAATCTATCTTTCGAAACTTTAAATCCTGGTTGCGACTTTTCCTTCTTGGCTAGATAAGTTCTATTTGACATTTTTTTCCATTTGAGCCCAGTTTCATCTACATTGAATATTTCCTCATCTAAACAGCCCATTTCATCAATTATTGCTTTCAATTCAGCTGGATATTCTTTCACTGCTGTAGCATTGGCGGTCGCACTTCCTCCTATGTGAACATTATAAATTCCTGTTATCTTCTTAAAACGATCGAACCATCCATTAATCGCGGAGAATGTTTTTTTTTGTATCTTCTTTTTCTTGCTTTTTCTTCTTCTCAAACAAACTTAATGTCTTTGCTTTAATTGTCATTAAACTTATGGGTATGCGTTTTTTTGTTGCAGTCCTCAATCGAGATTAATAAAGACGCTCCATATCGAGCATAATAGTGCTTCTTTTCTGTTTATTAGGGAAGCAATTGCCATAGATGAACTTTGCTCTTGTTCTTATATTTATCAACGTGCTGAATAATATGTCGGATTGTAGATTCATTTATGCCTAAATCATGACAAATTTTGGTCTTTGTCGTACCATCATTGTACTTCTTTATTATTGATAGCTTTTGTTCTAGATTTATGACTTTTCGTTTCTTCTTAGTTGGTTCGATATCGTCTTTATTTAAATTTAATTGAAACAAAAATTAAAGAAAAAAAAAGTGTAGGTAGGTATGAAGACGTATCAAGCGTAGAGCTAACGCAATCTAGCGTGTCGAAATCAGATTCACCACTGGTGTCTGTGGAACAGCACGCCGCTTGAATTTGACTCCGAGTTGTGGAGGGCTTGCTGGAGGCTACTACCTCACCAGTCACCAAGCTAGGCTGCAGGGGCTATTGTATTCAGCTGACCGAGTTGCGAGGTGGCGCAATAAAACGAATTTTCCTGCAATAACTGAGATTGTAGTTCCAAATTGAAAATGGCAATAACTGAAATCGAAAGAAGCGGGAACTTGCTGCATTTTGCATTACTTGCTGCAGCTAATTAATTATTTCGTAACTGGTTTACTAAAATTATGTGTTGTACATTTTTAGGAGAAGAGTTACTCGGTATCCAGTGCTAAGGGGGGAGCAGGTTATCCTTCTATGGTCATGTGCCAGGAGAATGGAGACAGACCTTCTAAGCGGGAAAATCCTCACAAATACCTGCTTTACAAGCCCACTCTCAGTCAAGTCATGGTCTTCCTAGCTTCAGGTTCGTATTTTCTGCTTTAATTAATTCAGTCTTCATTCCCTAAATTAATGTTTATATGTTGTTAGGGTTCAAAGAACTACCTGCCAACGGTGCCCTTCTCCTCTACATTTCAGCTGACGGCTGTTTTACATCTTCTAAGCATCCTGAAGACTGTAAGATTTTGTAATTATTTATTTAAAAGTATTATAATTTTTAATATTGCAAGGGAAACCAAGGCCACAGTATTATTTATTTTCAAATTTCCTCGTTTGAATTACACTAGTCTGTCTGCTGAAAACTTCTCTTTTTTAATTGAACTCTTTAATTAATTAACATAGCATTAAACTAAAAAGATTAATTTATAATATAAAACATTTAAATTTGTGATATAAAAAAACAAATATTTCATTTTTGAATGATATTAATGAGGAATTTTAGCAGGAAGTGACTATTTAAAGGATTCTATTTCAGAGGAAATAAGTGTTCTTAATCAAATGCATTTAAGTATTTTCGACCACTATGATAATCAGAAAAATTTTCTACTGATATTGTGCAATAAAAGTTTTATATGAAATATTGTAAAACTAATTTAGCATTATCGATGCATTGTAGCAACGATTAAACTATAGAACCCCGTGTAGTTCCTAAAAATCTTAATAAACGTATCCCACATTCTAGATCATTTAGATAATCTATGCCTCAACAAAAGTAGAAGTAATAATTTCAATATAATTGATAAATTTTTAATACAGTCCTATTTTTAATATTTTGATTATTATTTTCAAGCATTAGTAATTTAGTAATGTATAATTTTTAGTAAAACAGCTTTAAAATGACTCAAATAATAATGTTTGTTTGATAATACTGGGTGTCCTAAAAATAAAATATTCTATTTCAGCCAATAGTTTCCTGAACATGGTCCCATACTTAATGTTATACTTAATTCGTACATATACCTCTTCTCAGTCTAGACGCATATTGAAGTTTTTGATTGAAAAGTCAACTTGAGAAGTTCTTTTGAATTTCCAGAGAAATGTTTTACTTTCGGAAAATCAATTGTTACTGGATTGAAAAAATTGTTACCGATTCCTGTTCCCAACAGCAGGATCAGTGGGCATAGTAACAAGCAGGAGCTGGACGTCCTGAAATGAGCCCGGATTCAGGGAAATGGGCTCTCTCCTCTTCTAGGAAGACCACCCAGGCCTCTTGGCCAGTATAAGTCCTATAACTGGCGAGTTAGTAGGTGTCAGCCTTCTTGTTATAGGATTAATACTCCAGACTTTTTCCAATGGCACCAAAAGAAATTACAAAGATCAATTAACTGCATCGGCTATGAATTTCGTATAATGATCATCAGAGGTTGTGCATGAATTGAGTACGAAAATTATGGAACCCTGTTATGTCAAAAAGCTATGATTATTTTATGCCAAAATCATTCATTTGTACCATTTTTCTAAAAATAAAAATGAATAAATTCAATTGTAAAATAAAATAGGGGTGAGAACTCAGAAATAATAATTTAACACTTTTGTTATTACAACTAATAAAAAGTTTTATTGCAGGCAACTTCTTTCTAATCCAAACACCAGTAAATATGATTTTGATGATTCATTAAAAATATTTTTAATATTTAATTATATATCTAAAATGGTTTGTGCAGTCGGATATGATCTTGGAGGAGTTTTGACAAACAGCAAACGAGAACCAGAGCACCCAAACAAGAAGGGAA
Organism: Hermatobates lingyangjiaoensis; assembly: GCA_026182355.1. Lineage (NCBI taxonomy): Eukaryota > Metazoa > Arthropoda > Insecta > Hemiptera > Hermatobatidae > Hermatobates > Hermatobates lingyangjiaoensis. Next base: position 56,767 of record JAPFBL010000156.1, read on the forward strand.
TTCATGCGAAGGACAGTCATTGGTTAGTGAGTTACTTCATTTGGAGTCATAAAGAAATCTTTTTGTATTATCCATAACTATTAAATTAATTATAACAGTATAGTAACAATATATGTTATATTGCAGTAATTACAATTGTTGTAATTACAGGTAGGGAAAATTTAATGGTGGAATAATAATCTAAATAGGAAAACAAATACTTTGAAATAGTAGGGGAAGTTACATACAAGACAGACACGTTAATTTTAGGGTCAATTATCTTTCGGAAAACAAAAGATCCCAAACACTCTTAAACCCCAACCAATATTTTGCAATGTTTACATAAATTCATTTTAAAAACTGCCAAGTCGACCACATATCTATGGCACTATCATACATTTTGAAAATTTATTTTCAAATGAAAAGTTCATGATAATTTGTCTCAAAACTTTTTAATCATATAATAATAGTGTTTAATCCTTAATAATGTAAATGTATAAGTAATTTTTTAAGAAAACCACAAGTTCTGGCTTTAAAATTTGTTATAGAAGGTATTAAACATTATTTTTTAATGTTTGCAAATCTTTCATTAATCTTTATCGTGAGAAAGTTTGACTGCATTAGCTTCTGAATGACTCATTTAAAATTGAGTACCCGTTATCTATGGTCAGGCACACTATGATATTTAGCGCAAATTACTTGTGTCACCCTTCAAATCAGAAACACGTCCAATTTTATTTAACTTCGGTGACATAATTGGAACTTTATATTGAACATGGTTATCCTTGTTAGCTGTCAGTCCAAATAGCCAGTAATTTCAATACTGATTGATGTCAAATACTAGTATATTAGAATGCAATTTTTTTGTAAATCTATCTTTAAAATGTTTTATAGGTTGCATTTCAAAAATAAATTATTTTCTCAAAAAATAACTATAAAGTCATTGTAAGATAAAATAGGCTGCTAAAAACGCATAAATCTGTTTTCTTATGCCAGTGATAATGACGTTTACAGTTTGTACCCTGGGGACCTGTACCCGTTCACGAGGAAGCCGTTCTTTATGATAGTTGACTCGGACAACAGTTTCGTATTCCAAAGGTTACCAAGGTATTTCGGACAGCCTTTGGTGATTCTCATGTCACCCCAGAGCATCCCTCAACACTTCCATGGTAACTTATTTAATAATAATTTATTTAAACTATTAACTTAAAGCAACATCATATTATTAATAACAACTCTTCAATTTTTACTTGAATCAAATACCTGATTATCCTTACATTAATATGATACATGATTATATTAAATCATATACTTAATTTTATATGATAAACCATCATCCAGAATATCAATACTACTGCTACATATAAATCATAAATTAATGCCAAATATATTTAATTGCTTTTAATTAACTTTTTTTACTATCCATGTTGGTCTGTCAGCCTTGTAAATCAAGTTATATATATATATATATATATATATATAACAGATTTAATAATATATCGACCGTTCGATAGAATAGGTGTGTTATCTAATCGGGATTTGGTCAATTTTCTAGTTCAAAAATCAAACTCTCGTTGCCAACGTTTCGGTTTTATTTTAAAACTTTTTTTATAGGCTTTGTTTTTGAGGAAAAACAAGTGTTTTTATTTTAAATCAAGGTTTTAAAATAAAACCGAAACGTCGGCAATGAGAGTTTGATTTTTGAACCTAGAAAATTGACTAAATCCCGATTAGATAACACACCTATATATATATATATATATATATATATATATATATATATATATAGGTATACTTTGGGAGCAGACCTTCTTTTAAACATACCTCATTAAATATCTTGCCAACATTAAGTTTAGTATGTTTCCTACATACCTTTTCAAGATTTCGAATGCTACATTTCCATCTTTGTGGTATCATATAAATTAACTCTCCGATTTTTTTATTTTTATATGTATTTTCCATATTACACAGGTCCGACGTTTCGGTCTACGTTGACCATTATAAAGGATTCTTTATACAAGGTTTTTTTACAATTCTAATAAATGCTAAATAATAAATTAATAATAATAAAATAATAAATGGTTATTGTAAATAAGTATTTATTAGAATTGTATAAAAACCTTGTATAAAGATCCTTGATAATGGTCAACGTAGACCGAAACGTCGGACCTGTGTAATATGGAAAATACATATAAAAATAAAAACATGGGAGAGTTAATTTATATGATACCACAAAGATGGAAATGTAGCATTCGAAATCTTGAAAAGGTATGTAGGAAACATACTAAACTTAATGTTGGCAAGATATTTAATGATTATATATATATATATTATATATATATATATATATATATATATATTATATATAAATGATCAAACAACAATATGAAATAGGAAAATTTTCATATGTTTTCTAATTTCATATTGTAGTTTGATCATTGATTGTAATTTTACGGGTTTATGTGAAATACCAATGAATGATCAAACCACAATATTAAATGAAAAAAAGAAGGATTAAGATCTTTCAATGACGAACTGGTGAAGACCGCTTGTTGTGGTTGAAAGATCTTAGTATTTTTTTCTCATTCCACATTGTGGTTTGATCATATATTTATTAACCACTTTATAAAGACAATTTTCTTGAAATTCTGCACACACATTGTTTATTACGCCTATTCTGGAGTAAAAGATTCTGTATTTGTTATATTTATTTTATAATTTATATTTTAATAAGTTCATGGAATTGTATTGTGCTTTTTATTTTTTTAAACACAGAAATTGCGCGTGTGCTATACCTCATAATAAGTTCGAGTTGCTGTTAATTAGAAGTGTTTCTCTGTAACAAAAGTTGATTGGAAATGATGATTTCAGAAATTTAGGTTCAACAATATATTTAGATAAGATTATCTGAAACTAAGTTTGAGATATAAACAGTATTTTTATTAGTGAAACATTATTTTTCTACTATTAATATGTATTATTATTTAGAGCAACAGCACAATGGAAACCTGTTCACGCTGTTCTTGCACAGTCCACTGACTGCGTTTTGCTACATATGCAGCATAACCAGCATTCCCATCCACCACTGGGAGCGGTGCCAGTCTTTCATCGACAGGTTTGTCACGGAGGCCAGCAGGCTACTCACTAGAAGTAGAATAGGTCAGTATGCCTCATATGCCATTGCTTTCAAATTCAGTTATGCCCAAAATATATACAATCTATATGATAATAAAATATATGAGCACTATCATTATTATAATACACTTTAATAATATTATTAAATTTTCGGATTAAGTATTATTGACTGTATTATATATATATATAGCTTGTGTTACCGATAAGCAATCTCTCCTTGTCTTTAACACCTACCATAAGTATATCTAACTATACTTTCCTTATTAATTCTTACTTTATTTCAACACTTTTAGTTTACGTTAACTGCTTTGTATATTTTTTATTTTCTTTCCAAATTGATTTAACTTTTCTTGTTCTTTATTAATTTATTTATAAAAACAAAAATTCATCTTTTTTGACTATCTCATTGAATTTGTATAACTTTCATAATTTTTATGTCACTTGGCCAGCTCATTTTCAGTTAAATCCTGTTAGCAGGAAGTAAGTTCGTAGAATTGAATCTTTCAGTCTAAAGATGAATGCCGAGACTGCGGATCACTTTAATATATATATAAATTATTGAAATAGCAGTAAGCTTGGTTGATATCTGTAATATAACAAGCTTCTTAATTTTCCTAAATAACACTTTCGTTATTTTATCTGCACAGTGAAATATATTTCCTATAGTCGACATGTTTCGAATGATCAACATTCATCTTCAAAGCCCGAATAACATCGTGAGTGAATTTTCTCGTTTATATGATCAAAGTAAGGACAGTAGAGATTGTTTACAAGTTGTTGTTTACAAGTTCAATATAAGCAGTTTGTTAATTTTTGGAGGTGAGTGGACTCGCAGATTGGGTGACCACAAGGTTATGAAGATATAACCATAATTTGCAGAAACTTTCATCTTGTTAAGTTTCTCTAGCTTTCTAAATAACGAAGTATCGTTGAATCTAAACCAAAGAACAAACGTCCTACATGTTCATGGACATATACGAAAATACTTCAATGACTTCAGCATGAACTTCATGCTGAAGCAATACTTCAATGAACTACATACTCGTACTTCAACATATAATTAATATTCTCAACAAAAAGTTGAGAATAAATATGTAACTATATTTACATATGTTTATAGTTTATAGGTACTATAAACTATAGGTACACAGTGAATAGAAAAACAGACTTACAGTCTCTAATTTTTTAACCGTCATCAGGACAGACGAGATAGACACACCAAGAACACTTCTGAAGTGACGGTTGGGAACCTATGAACCGAATATATATAGGTGTGTTCTCTAATCGGGGTTCGGTCAATTTTCCAGGATAAAAAATCACTCTCGTTGCCAACGTTTCGGTTTTATTTAAAACCTTTTTCATAGGCAGAAGTAAGAATTTTTTAACTAAGAAAATGAAATTTACATTATTTAAAGGAACAACAATGTTAACCGGACAAAACCTTTAAATTGTTCCTTTAAATAATGTAAATTTCATTTTCTTAGTTAAAAAATTCTTACTTCTGCCTATGAAAAGGTTTTAAATAAAACCGAAACGTTGGCAACGAGAGTTTGATTTTTATCCTGGAAAATTGACCGAACCCCGATTAGAGAACACACTTATTCTATCTAACGGTCGATATATTATTGAATCTGTTATATATATATATATATATATATATATATATATTAGCTTCAGCTACTCAAAGGGACTACTTCTGCCCGATGACGACGACTGTCGAAATATCGTTGAGTCTTTTGTGTGTGTGTCTTTATTTGTTTTTCTCTTTCCTGTGTGAACTAGTAGTCCTGTTGGACCGTTTCAAGTAAGTTTATATATATATATATATATATATCATAATATATTATATATTATATAATATATAATAATGGTGACTACCATTGCAACCTAACCTAACCTGCTCTTCTTGAGTTTTGAACTCTTGTATATATATATATATATATATATATATTATATATATATATATATATATATATGGTACATTAACACATAGGAAAGAACAGAGAACGTCATACAGAATTCACTTCGATATTTCTACATCCGTCGTCATCAGGAAGAAGTACGAAGTACTGGCGTTGAGAAGCAAACCGCAACTTAAACAAGTTGTTTAAATATATTCCTAAATATAACTTTTTTACAGTATAATAAACTGTTTTAATGTTTAACAAATACTAATATTTTTTTCAGACCCAGTTTATCTACAATTTTTTGGAGATGATTTTTTACGATTACTGCTTCTTCGCTATGTATTCTGTGATATAGTTCTACATTTACACCGTTCCTTTAAGGTGATTATAGCATTTTTCCATATTTTTTAGAAATAGATTTCGAGTCAGTGTATTGTATTGACTTGACTAAATGATGCCAAGTTGTTGGGACTGAAGCATGTGAAAGGTATTGATGACATGCTGATTGACTTCAGAGTCGGCAGCTGAGGCCGCGGTGCCAGCCCCCTTTGCCAGAGGCAGACCTGCTTGATCACCCGGCGCTGCACCACTTGGTCCTCGATCTTGCTGCCCATCTCGATGTGCAGAACAACTTCATAGACACCACTGAGCTTCATTGATATTCACCTCTTCCTAGCCGTCAGTACTCTCTTTTGACATTCCTTTTTCATATCAGAAACAACGTCTGTTTTGAATTCTTGTCTAGAAGCTATTTAAATATGAGTCATTTATGAAACAAAAAATTTCTGTTTATATATTTTTCAAAAAAATTGATACACTTTTTAAAGCCTTGTATTTTTTTATTTAAATTTAAAAGTTTTTTAAAAGATTTAGAAAAGTGAAAATATGATTAATATATTTTCCTCAAATTTTGATCATTTGTTATTCTGTAGTTAATTGACACTTTATTGTGAATTCTGAATTTCATATTCTGTCTAATTCAACAATAGGCTATTCATTAAAAGTTATTTCCTAAAATTAAGCTGGACTAGGTGGATGAACAAAATACCTGGTTAGCAAATTCAAAAATGGATTTTGATCTTTATATACAATGGACATAAACAATTTAATTAATTGAAAGATAATTAAAATGGTGTATAACAATGCTGATGAAAATTTATATACAGAGATGAAAGAGAAGTTAGGGTCTCATCACTTCATAATTTGCTCCAATTATTACATTTTCTTAATTAGGTCCTTCTAATTAATATGGAAAACAATATAATCTTGTTATAACAAATATCAGAGTATTAATTTTTGTTTTCAATACAATAATATTTTTAAAATGTCTCTCCTATAACTTATATGGAAAAAATCTGAACGAATCACAGTATGTACAGCGAAATACGAAGTTGCTTTACGTTAAGTCATATTTATGTTCTAATTCAGGGGTGGGTAAACTTTTTGACTCGCGGGCTACGTTAACTTCAAAAAATTATCAGGCGTGCCGGATCTCAACACATTGGAACAATCTCTATTTTTTATATTCTATCCTTTTTATTCCTTACGGCTCTTTATACTTTTGTATAAAAGTAAGAAATTAAAAAACACACAGTAATTTAATTTTAAATTCCTTACAAAACCAATTTCTTGTAACATATATAATTCATTATGAAGAATATAGTGTTTGATTTATCATCATATTAGCATTTCGATTTTATTTCATTCCAATTTCCTTTGATAGTTTAAATAGGAATGTAAATTTTATATCTTTGAATAATTCACTTTTACATGCTCGAAAAAGAGTTCATGTATCCTTTCCATTTATTCAGTAGAATTATTGATCCTTTTTGTTATTGATAATTTTATTGAGCATTTTTGAAAATTTATTTTTTTGTGTTGTTATTTCCCATCGTAAAAAGGACTCAGGATTTTTGTTCGATCGGTCAGTTTCCTTTCTGTTATTTTGAAAATTTACTACGCTTTATCACCATGACAAATAAATGTGGTATTTTACTTTGGAAAATTAACTTTTGGTGAGCTTAATGACAATATTCTCTTTGCTGAGGGACTCTAGAACCTCATCGTATTGAACATTGGCTAGGGTCTTGAGCGTATTTGTAAACTTTTAACAGTTTTCATTTTTTTCTCATGATGTCATAGATAACTTAAATAGAGTTACTAAGATTCTACCACTTTTACTAAGCAGAAAACCTCTTCGTTTGTTGTTTACATTTTCACGAGCAAAATGGTTTTTTTTTTGCTTTCCAAAACACGCCATTTTAATGTATACTGAGTTCTAGATTTATGCAAAAGACTAAAAAACCAGAAAAAAATACACACAAAAAATTTAGCTGGCGTCTATTTGCTATAAGTGGGGGCCAGGTTAGCTCAGTGGTTAACGTGCTCGCCTCTCGGACTCTTAGATTCGGGGCTCACGCTCACGCGGGAGGTGAATTAGTCTGAGCACATCTGTTGGAGAGGACGTAAAGGCGTCGGTCCCGAGTCTGTACGATTTTAGATACTAGTTAAAGATCCCTACTGTAAATACACTTGAGTTAGACAAAATTTAGGACTCTCAATGTAGAATAATCAATCTTCATTGTGTGATATCACAAAGAGCCCAATATTCGGTCTACGTGTGTTGCCTTGTACGGGACAGCCACTGCAGCCTACATTGTTACCTACTACTACTATGGGTTATGAGTCTTGAAGAACTAGAGGGCCGGATTGAAAAGATCAACCAAATGACCGGATGTGGCCCGCAGGCCGTGGATTGCCCACCTCTGTACTATTAAACGTGCATATAGTTCTTCGTAAGAAAGGTTGCAATAACAAGATTCTGGAATAAAATCGGCAGAGCAGACATGGATTTCAACGCTGATGAAATAAATAAACACTGAAGACAATCATATTGCAGACTTTGGAGTTGGTGACTCCGGCTACAATCACTGATAAGTTTTCAGTAATCGTAATCGGTATATTTGTTCTTGCTGATGACAATTTACTCGTGAATTGTAAGAGAAGAAGAAATTCATGATAACAATAGTGACAGTGAAGATGTTAACATATTTTACATAGTTTTAATTATGAGTAGATATAACAGTTGTTTTATCAGCTTAACTGTGTCAATCGAAATGCTATTGGTTTCTTTATGGTTAGTGAAGACAGATATATAAAAAAAGAGTAAGAAAAACACTTTAATCACATTTCCTGCAAATAACCATACTAAATCAAAAATGACATATTAGTCTGTGAAAAAAAAATCGGGAGTGGCCTACACTCAACTTTACTATATGTAAACATTATCTCAAATTTCAGCAGTTATAATATATAATGCACATTTTGATTTAATAAACATGTTTATTTTAGTTTTTCATTACTGCAGGTAGGACATATACTGATCGATACAGTTATAATAAACACTTAATTGTGTATATGATACAGCTGCTCCATATAATAACATTGGTATTAGTTCAATGGTAATAACACTTTTATAAATCCACAGTGAGGATTTCGTGTTATGAAATAATCTCTTTCAGAAGAACAGGGCTTTAGTTTTTATAGCCAGTAGGTCTTCTACATGTCCTCGGTATCATTATTTGACCAGAGAATTGTTATATTTGTTGTTATTCATCCCACCTTGTTTTACTTTGAATATGTAAGGCACTTTTCCCTTTAAGACTTCAAAATATACATCTGATATTAAGTTTTGTTCAAGGGTGAAATATATATAGAATGATTAGAGCATTTTGTTAAACAAATCCATCATACCATAGGAAGTATAAAAATTATGTGTTTGATTGGCGTGATGTTTTACGTATAAAATTTTATTTTCTTACGTCTCATATTAATTCGTTAAATGATTTCAAATTTTTCACTAATCCTCTAATATCAATTTACATTACCGCTAGTGGGGCCATGCAGCTATATCCGCAGGCTGCATTGGCTTATATATATCCACAGGTTCTTGAATCAGGGGCAAAAAAGGCCACTGACCTTACCTGTAGCTGAGAAGGTTCAATAGGACTTTGGTCCGGAGTTTGATCTGAAACTCTTAAAATATGCCGGTATTACGGATGGCGGGGGCACATGGAGGGGTTCTCTCTCCATCCCGCGAACTGAGGTTGGACTCGTAGTGGCTGTTGGTTCTCACCCAAGTTGGGTAGACCCTTGTGATTGCTGTGTGACAAGCAGTAATTTCTCTTGTGAATGCCTGCTTAGCATACCGGAGAGCTAGAGACCCCAAACCCTTACCAGTGGGAATAGACCATGAACTTAGCTGATTGGTCTGGACAACTGGTACTTGTCTGTTAGAGGCTCGTGCTCTAGACGGAATCTCAGAGTGGGGACGATTAGACACCACCCCTCTTCGAGTCCTTTTATGTTTTAGTACAGGTGGCAGTTAACCAACGGGAGACATTAGAGGCTCTCAGACTAGCCCAGTCAGGTGGCGTTTAGTCAACGAGAGGTTCGTAATCTCTCTCTGTGAGTCGTGCACTTAGGTACTAAGACTCGTCACATTGACGCCTTGATGGGGTCCAATCAACTACTAGTAGCAAGCCCTGGTCCGGGGGTAACGGGTATTGCCCTCTTCGGAGAGGGATGACCGAGTTCTTAAGAACCCAAGGGTAGTCTTAAATCTCTAAGGCTGGTACGAAGCCTGTCCATTAAATTCAACATTAATTTTCACAAAAAACATCATGAAACAACTTTGAAGACCCTTTGAAGACTACTTTGAAAACAAACATGTAATTCGTCAAAATCTGTAGGTTGATTTTTTTCACGATCACTATACTTTTCTTATGGTAAAGTAGAAAAGTGTAATTAAGTGCATATTTTAATATTAACTCATTTTTTAATTCCAGTACATTTTTGGATGTTTTTACCTGGAATCATAATGCCAAATGATTTGAATAACTCTTGCCATTATAAAGTTCTCAATATAACGAATTTTAGTTTAAATCCTTCAATATACAACATTTCACTGTGTTACAATTGAACATATCAATTTATTTCTAATTATTTATAATACTGTTTAGCGTTAAAGAATTACTTGATTAATTGAAAAATAAAAAAAACAGAGAATGTAGAGCAATGATATGTATAGGTATTATGTCTACTGCAAAATTATATGCACTACTTTTATATTGTGATTACAGAGTTATATGGAGAAGGTGCAGATATACTGAGTTATTTGACATCTTGTTTAAGTAGAAAAACATGGAAAATTAAGTTATTTTAAAATGAAAGTGACTTTTAAATCCTTGTTAATAATGATGATTTTTCTTTGAAATATTTAAACAAATAATTTTTAGGAATGTCACTTTGATGCAGGTCAGAAGCCAGTCCCTGCCCACAGTGAAATGTACTAAGTGCTCCACTGGAATTCATTAATCAAGATGACAATACACAAGACTTTATTTAAAGTTAAATACTAAATAAATTATTTAGTTTAGCCATCTTTGATATCAGGTAGGAATGAGGGAATCAAAATCCCAGCCTTAGGAGATTTGAAAGTAATTTTCTTATATTAGTGAAAGAATAGAAGGAAGAAAGGAATTTTATAAATCATATTTGTATTAGGTATCCATTGCTTTTGGCTGTATTGAACATTTGCAAATGTAGGGAGATGAATTAGTTACGAAAAAATTGATTGTAGTTTATTTAAAAAAAAAAATAAAAAAAATAACAGATTGTAAATATGTGTATACATATAGAGATGTATATACATATGCTCTACAGTGAGTAACCTTTTGAAGCCTTCCTTTTTGTGTAATGTGATTTTTAAGCACTGTGACTTACATACGTAAGTCAACCCGTCACTGTGCAATTCACGCCGATGTTTAGTGTAAACTATTTTATTTATTTCTGCAATACTTGACTGATAAATTTAAATTAATGTTATAAGGTTATATGTTCTTTGGACATAATTATGTTTTATTTTAATAAGAACATTACAATAATAACAAAATAAGGATAATAATAATATAAATATTACTATTAAGCTTAAAGTGACCGCATTGACCTCTTAAACATTTATATGTATTTATTTTATAAAACAAAATGTAGTGGACCACGATGTACACCAGACTGAAACATCGGATCTGTCCCAATATAAAAGTTGCTTATTAAATGTTAATGTTGTTCTATCCATTAGGATCTCGTTCTATTTGATAAGAATGTTTGTAAATTTTGTCCATCGTTTAAGTTTTGTTTCAGTGCTGCTTAGCAATGTTATTACCCTTTCATTTGTCCTGAACTCTATGTGATCTATACCAACTTGGTGTTTTGTTTCATGGACCACTTGAAATAACTTTTTTGTCTTGACTGATGTACAGCTCAAAACATTTCATATGTGTTTCTATAAAGAGGCTGCTCGTTTTCAAGTAAAACACCTCAAAGCCTTCTGAAAATTTCCTCTATTAGCTCTGTTGTTATTGAATAAACCTTGCTGTTCATCTATTTTATTATATTAAGTAGTTATATATGTATGCGTTGGTGTTAATATATGGGTGGGGGATATGTTTTATAATTATGTCTGAGGAAGCTCACATGTACACTTTGTACATAATTAAATTCCCTGCTTGGTTAGAAACAGAATTACCAGTTACTTCATGACCGGCTTATAATTTCTTTAACAAACTCGCCAATCACATTCGAAATTGTGCCATATAAATGAGCACCAGAGTTTTCCATAAAATGCCATTCGAAACCAATACAAAATATAATAACATATTTATCGTTGAGAGTATCTCATTAATTAAGAAAAACATGAAAGAATTGCTACTATAGTATTAAAGTATACATAATCCTTTCAATAATAAATCCAATGTTTTTTATATGCTACTAATGTTTTCCTTTAAAATGATCATTTATAATATAAAATTTAATTTTAATATAAATAATCTATAAAGTTCTTTTTATGTTCACTTATTGTTTCATAAGTGCATTCTAAAACATTTAGTAATGATCCTGTCATCGAATGATATTCATATCATCCCAAATTAATTTTCTGGAGCTGTATTAAATCAAGTTTACAGCTTAGGTGAATAATTTTTTTTCTTTATATATTCGTACAAAAAAATTGTAAAAACTTACTAATCTTTCTTCATTTATGTTTTGTTTTGTGATTTCTGAATGAATACTCTCCCCATACTAATTTGAAGAAAATATCTTTTTATTTTCTTTTTAAAAAAATACACATCCAGAATATTATTACATTCATGAAAGTGAGGTTTTATCACAGTAAAATTTAAAGTTAATTTTAATTTCTTACGTCAAAATTGCAAAACAATTTAATGTTACCGGAATGATAACAGATTTAATAACTTTTTACTTATTTCTTTTTATTTTTAAATAATTTACGACCGAAATATATTTTGTAATAATTGTAATAGACTACCATAAAATGTTTAACAATTTATAAATAATTAATTAATTAGTTAATAATTTATTGGGGAAAAAGTTTTTTTATTCATTTTGTAAAGCCTAACAGAATCAATCTTAATGGTCAGGAAGTTATTATTTCATTTTTCATTATCAATTTTTCTATATTAGAATGCATGCATGTAAATTGAATAGAAGATGTTTACGGATAAAAAAAGATGCTGGAATTTTATATGCACATTTAAAATGTATTTAACATTTTGATGAGGCATTTTAAATCAAATATGCATTACTGAAAATAATAATCAAAATAAATTAAAAATACAGCAAAACTGATTATTAATTTTAACTTATTACGATCTTTTGTCAGCCATTTATTTAAAAGTTATTCCTGCTCATTCATTGTTCTGTACAATTTAGAAATAACATTTTCGAAGAGTAATTTAAGAAATAACATTTTTGAGAAAAATTTTCTGTTTATATTGAAAGAAAGGTGTTCATTTCTAATTTGACAAAAGTGTATAAAATATTTGTTTAGCATAGTTTTTTTTTAAAGCACACATTGACTGAGCTGTAATTGTTTATGAAAGGTGTACATGTGGTGTATATATGTACTTCATACTTCAGTAATCCTGGAGTTTAACTTAGAGGTGTTTTTAACCTCAATCAAAAAGTCAAAACTTTTACAAGTCGACTTATGAAGCTTTAATATCAAATATATATTGTACAAAATATTATGATACAGGTTGTAAGGAGGTAGTTCTTAAATTATTATATATTTATATATTGTAAACAAATTACTATTTATAATAAAGTTAGGTAACTGCTTTTTTTTAATTTCTTTAGTATATTCTGAGCTACTTTGCTTTCTTTGTTTCAAATTTAGTTTTCACCACTGCCAAAAAATCAAATAATGTAATATAATCTAACAGTGGATCGCCTTAAATAAAATAAAAAAAATAATAATAAATGATAGTTACTAATGATTTTAATCAGTAGTTTGTTTTACTTAATTAAATTACATATCATTTTGACAGTATAAGTCAATGAAAAAGAAATTGTGTGTGTTTAATTTACATATATGTATGCTTATTAAAAATTGGTGATATTCTTGAAAGGTTGTACTGTAAAGTGATTATTTTATCTGATTTTGTCAAACCGGGTGAATCAAAGATCTCGTGGGAACGGTCTATTATGTGCTCAATAGGGCAATATTTCTTTTGAAGCACATAAAAGTGATAAATGTAGTTCGAAATTTTCTTGTAAAATTAAATATTCTCCTTCATTATTTCTAATATTATACTAACCTATAACTGACAAGTTAGTGCATATTAATGTGACATCAAGCGTTGGTAATGATACAACTTTATTTGAAAAATTGATTTCGTCATCTGTATGAATAACTCTCAAAACTATAATGTGCATAAGTGATTATTTACATCTGTTGTATGAAACAAGCTTAAAATATTAATTTTAAAATACTCAGAAAAAATAGAATCTTCTTTAAACTTGTTATTACGCTTTAATTACAAGAGTCGAATTTTCAAAATAGTTCTTTAAATGAATAAATGGGTGTTTGAGTTTCACAACATCGTTTTGTTAGTAATATGCTTAACAAATCTGTATGTCTGATAATTTTATCTATTATTTATCCCACATATTGTACTTCAAATCTTATAATCTTAACATTATTACATGATTTCAACAAAAACGATGGCTCAATTTTATGTGAAAAATGATAATTATAAAATTTTAAATCGTTATTACTGTATTTATTATGGTTTAAATCCATTAATATTATTATTATAACTAGGATGTAATATTTATTACTGAATGATGTGAGAATAGGTTATAAGAAATTTAATTTAAAATTTTGTAAAAAAAAATGAATCAAAGAAAGAATACTCTGTATTCAAATAAAGATTATGTCTTTTATTAATTTTAAAAACTTAAAACTAAAATTTTTGTTCTCAATTGGTTCAGTGCACCATTAGATGAGTTCTTGTTTTTATCCGCCACCTGAATTTATTATATATCAGAGAAATTTTGTAATATAAAAAAAAATCAGATTTTAATTAATGGCAAATACTGCTAGTAACAAAATAATATAATTTTTAAACAAAATTGTATTTTCATTTATTTCTTTGTCGCCAAGTGTGGCGTATATTCTTTAACTTTTTTTCATTAAAACAAGAAACCAGGCTAATATATATTATCCTAAGAAGAATCTATACAAAATATGAAAACACATTGAACTATTAACACAACTATTAATTGACTTATTTAATAATATTGAATTATTAAATTGAAGTTTTGGAACATCAATTCTTCAAATTGATTATTGCTTATATTACTAATATGCTTGCTTTTTCTAAATTTAATGTTACAGTTATAATGATTTCTTTAATATTTTAAGTATTTTAGGCATAAATGTTTAAAACATGTTATTTTATCTAAAAATCTCCCAATAAAAATAGTATTCAATATGATTTATTCATGAAATTGCTCATTTCATCGATAATATGTGTTTTTCAATAAAACTTAATCGTTTGACGGCAAAAAATAGGAGAAGAAATTTAAAAGAAAATATGTTTATGAAGTTTCACATTGAAATTATTCATAACCCTAAATAGAACATGAATGTTATATTAATTGCCACTGAGCACTTTGAATTAAAAAATAAAAATCTTTCAGCCAATTTTGAATTATCCCTTTGAAATAACATTCTTATTAATAATTGTCTAATTAGGGTCATAAAAGTAATATATAAAAAGTGTTATAATTTTCATTGATTTGTTGTGCAAAAAATGTTATTCTATTTAAAATAAATAATTTGATTTACGTTGGATTCGTATTTTTTTGTGCGAATTAATTGTGTTATTTAAAAATTGTATTAATTTGGTAGACCAAGTACTACATTTAAACTATTTAATGAATTTATAACCAAATACTTGTTAAGTAATCACCTTTATTTTCTACTTTTCATAAAAATACTTTAAATATTTATGTTAGACTAAATTTTGTTTAGAAAATAATTAAAAAGCTCTCATTTCGGAAATTTGCCTAATTTTTTTAATTATTGTTCCATTGAATTCAGGAAGATTGCACATACATATATAATTTAGCATTTCGTTATATTATTGTTTTTGTAAAAATAATAGCAATATAAACTTATCACATAAATATATATAACAGCAATTCTAACAAACATATATCATCTAAAATAGCCGTTAAATTTAGACTTCTAAACATATACATGTTTTTATTAGCAATATTCATGATTGTTATATTTCATCCTACCTACAATATATTTAGTCTCTACTTATATGGTTTTTTATTCATGTTCCAATAGGAAGGGATATTTTTTTTGTTTCAAAGTGTAAAAAAAATTCAATTCAGTTAAAGAAAAAAAAAATTGATATTATATATATTAAAACTAGTGGAAATTAATTAAATTTAAAAAACGATATTTTTAATGACAAAATCATTAAATTTATTTATCCTGGCTACAGTTATTGCAGCCAAGTTGTTGAACTTCATCATATCAAGTGCTTATCGTAATCATAATATTGATAAATAACTTAGTTTATTATATTTATTTAAGTAACATGTGATATCTATCTGTGTAAAATTTGACAGTTATTCCAAAGTTTGTAGTTAAATTACTAGCAGTAAGTAGCATCATCACATTCAGAAATTCAATCACTCAAATGCCTCTGAAGAGTCATTTGAATTTAATGATGCTATTATTTCAGAAAGTATGATTTTACAAAATACAATGATATAATTTGATTATTTTGGCAGTAAATGTTAAATACCTGTAATTTCTTAATTTTATTCGTTCATTACTTTCTTTCACACTAAACAAGTTGCCTTAAATAATTTGTGGGTCTCTAAGAATAATGTTATTATAATTATAATAAAATATTATAATAAAATAATATTAATGAAAGAGCTGGACTTATATATGTGTAAATATTATAAAAAAAAAGGTGTACATATTATTTTTTTGTAATGTTTTTCCTAATAGAATTATTCCAGAAATTTATGTTTATATAGTGAATATCATATTAATGTAAATGTAGTGTAACATTTGTTCATTTTATTCAACAGTGTTATCTAATTCTAAGTTCAGCCTTCTGAAATGTCCAGCTCAAGGTAGATAAATATCTATATGGAAACTGTACTGCTTACATTTTGAGCAGATTTTGATTTTGTTCCTTTAAGGAAGGATTCTATATTTGTTTTGATCTCAAGGAGTTTTTTTTTTATTTCATTAGTATTCACATGTACCAACATCTTAAGACGTTTCCCTGCTTGTGGAATGCCTATTATGTAAGAATTTCTTATGTTATTAACAATGAAGATAATTTTGCTGATTTAATTTTTGAAGTCATGAATGTATACTGATTTATTGAGAATGTTTGGAGAAGAGATGCTATTTATATATAAGTTTAATATATTCTGTATCCTCTTTTGTTCCATAACGAGTTTAATCTATATGTACAAATTGATATTTATCTGCATTAAAAAAGAAACATTTTATTGCATTTTGGTCTTTGTTATTATAAGCTTGGATTTTCGAATCAGAGACTTAGAAGATTTATTACACATGTTATAAAATTAAGAAAACAAAAGAAGAAAATTATGATAAAATAGAGTATATTATATTCATTTCTGAAGGGATTTCAATTATTTTTTTATTCAAACTCGTTATCATATTCAGTAATTTTCTACTTATTATTAAAGTTTCTGAGTTTTCGAAATGAACTTTTTCTTACTGGTAAAGGTGTACGGGATTCGAGGCATTAATACAGCTAACATTAGAAACCTTAATTCATTACCAAAGACACCATTCAAGGTGCAAACAAATATAATTATTCCTAGGCTATGGGTTATTATGATGGAAAAGATACAAAACTTAAAGGAATATGATTATTTTTTTTTACAGTTTTAAGATTAATTTTTACAGTTCAGGTGGAGAACAAGTGGTAAATACGTTACGAGTTCATCGGAAGGTACTACTTTTCAAAAATGGAGTGACCATTTATGGTTCTATAGATCAAACAGTTGAAGGACACTGGTGACAACTTAATAGTTTAGATTAATGCTATACGTGAGAAATTAAAACACTTATGGATTTCATTTTATCACCCTTCAAATGTAAGGTTACTCAACAAAAATAGAAAAAAATAGAATTATTGTTTTTTTTTTGGTTTAATTTATTAGTAACATATTGTAACTTATAAAAAAAATTTGATATTGACGTTAAAGTTTTTCAAATGACTCCATTCATAGTGTGTTATGTAATAGTAGAAAATTTTCACGACTAGTAAAAAAAACTGTAGTGTTGGCTGCAATAATTATAAGTCAATTTAATCTCAAGATTGACAATTTTGAAAGACAATTTCATCGTCTTTCGTGGTCTTTCATTGAGTCCTTTCATTGAAGTCTTCAAGAAAGTTGTGTTTGGAATAATCTAAAGGTTTTACGAAAAGGAAAGACGGAACCGAATGCTTTTGAGAAAACCATGCCATCTTACAAGGTCAAGATGATAGCCTTATGAACCGCATGTTGTTCAAATAAATAAGTTAATAGAACTCGTCTCTCTGGCTACAACAGCTATTCAGTACTTCAACTTGAACGACTATGTGACCTTCATCCACTAAAAATTCTGGAAGCTTTGTGTATTGACACATTAAGAAAGTCGTCCCTTAAAATTAAAGGGACATAATTTTAACAAAGACATCTTTGTTATTTGGTTGATTACAGTTATATATATAGAGTCGCTCTCTGCCGGTACAAGTGAACGCACGTACCTCTTCTTCTTCCCTTCTACTCTATCCCTGACGACGAACTTCAGTTCGAAATATCGATCCAGTAAGTTTTCTCGCTTCTTCTAAATGTTGACTTTTTTCATTTATATATATATATATATATATATATATATAATTATATACAAAACAGTAATGAATTGTCGACCGTGGGACAGATATATAACATAAAAAGGATAAATCAGGATGCGGTCAGTTTCTTCCAATTCCAATCAAACTTTCATTGCCGACGTTGCGATTTTATTCAAAATCTTTTTCTAAGGCCTACAATACAAAGGAAATCAAGAAATTAAATGTACTTCTTATGTACTTATTTTGGTTTGTGTTAAAAATGTACGTATTAAAGTTTTTAATATCCTTTGTATTGTAGGCCTTTAAAAAAGATTTTGAATAAAATCGAAACGTCGACAATGAGAGATTGATTGGAATTGGAAGAAACCGTCCGCATCTCGATTTATCCTTTTTATGTGATATATAATTATATATAAATGAGCTTCTCTGGAGGCCAGTTGCAGTTTGCTTCTGAACGCTAGTACTTCGTACTTTTCCCGATGACGACGGATGTCGAAATATCGAAGTGATTTCTGTAGTGACTTTCTTTGTTCTTTTCTAAGTGTTAATGTATATATATATATATTGTTGGAGACCCTCTCTGGTCTCTGAACCAGTGCGCTTGGTTTCCCTCGCTTGTCTCTCCTGAAGACGGTTCAAACGTAAGATTAGAGACTGTAAGTGTGTGCTTTTAATTTCTCTATGTTTCTTTTTCTACATTAAACTATGTTTGTCCGTTTCGGATCGTATTTCCAACGAAAAAGTATATATATATTATATATATATATATATATCATTAACTTAAACTGCAGTCTTGACATTAACAATCTTCAGACTGAGAGATTCGATACTAGGAAGTAACTTCCTGCTAACAGGGTTCAACTGAAAAAGGAACTTTTTCGATAAATATAATAATTTTCAATAAAATCAATAGATTAAATGAAAAAAAAGATATTTTTCTTATTAAATATATAAGAACAAACAGAGGTAAATTAAGCTGGAAAGAAAAGAAAATGTAGACAGGAGTGAACGTAAAATGAATGCGTTAAAAGATAATAAGAAGTAATAGAGAAGGTATAGCGGGAAATGAAGAAGGTAAGTTTTAAATGTAATGAGAATATGCGTATCTGTTGTGCAGGTTTTCGACATCACGTAAGTTATTTACGGGCTCTGTGGTTTCTGGCAGTACCAGGATGCGTTTGGCGTAGAGGAAGAAGCAGGGTCATATACGGGGTGGAAAGTGGAAGGGTTACCACTTGTTTTTTATCAGAGCAAATATTTGTATCTGATGGATACTGATGAATCTGACATTCTTCTTCTGAAGATGATGATCATGTACATGTATACAAATTTCATAACAAACACATGCCATTTCTTCCTCATTTCTGAATATCTTTCTATGGTTCAAGCAAAAATATTTATTGCTCGTGCTTATTTCAACCTAATAATGCCGAAATGTAGTTGTCCCATATTTATATTCGTCAGAGTCATCATCGTGTGACTCTGTGAGGTACTTGTCACTTTGTGGAAATATCTTAATCCCATATCTTTCTTTCTCTCCTCTGAAAGAGTATGTATATTCGTATGCATGTGTATATATTTATGGGTAAAAATGATAGAACAAACAAGATTTAATCATTTTCTAAATGACATGTTTTTGCAAATGTTATCTCTTGGAATAATTTAAGTACAGTCCAGCGTTTTATCGTAGTTTCTGTGTATCTTCTTGCAACCTAAAAATTTAAATTTTTAAAATTTAAATTCTCTTGTTTTATTCATGAAAAGACATTGTATACTTTACAGTACTATTGAGTGGATGCCAACATTAAGGCCTTCATAGCTGTTTTAAAAATAAGTGTTTTCAATAAAATTGTCCAATATTTAATTAAATTTCAACTTTTTAAAATAATATATATCTGTCCTGAGTCTGTACGATGTCAGGTACTCGTGAAAGATCCCTAATTACGCTTGAAGCAGCAACATTTAAGACTCCCAGTGTAGAATGTTGATTTCTGTGAATCACAAGGAGCCAATGTTCGATCAATGTGTAATCTCTTGTGGGACTGCCTCTGCAACCTAACCTAACCTAATTGAGTAATTCCGACAATTAGTTATAGTTTTTAACAATTTACTCTCTTAATTTGAGATTTTTTTTTATACTCCTAGATTATTATTAATTATTTTGCAAAATTCAGTAGTTATTGTATGCTGAGCATATAGTTTTTATATTTCGGTATTTTTTCAGCAGAAAACCTTACATTTCTGAAAAGAAAAGTTACACTAATTCCGAGCAAAGTAATTTCATCACTACTGCGTTTAGTGCTCCTGAGACATCTAACCAAAACGAGGTTTCATAGGAAGAAGATCAATTCAATTGTACTCTGTGGAAGAACAACAGGATTGATCCGTCAGAGTAGAATGAAATTACCAATTTTTGAGTAGGAATTTATAAACTCTTCACCGTCAATTAATGTCCAACTAAAATACACTGGGGCGCAATGGGTTTTGGAGTGGAGAGAGGAAGGGTCGTATACCATCGTTTGCTGAGACTGACTTTAATCCCACAAACCCTTAACTCTCGGATAATAACAACAATTTTTTAAGAGTTTAGATCTAAGGGCGTATAGAAGTCAGTCTTATTGGTATTAAGGTTACTACAAGTGCAGAAGGGGGCCAACATTGTTTCAAGTAAAGGATATTAGAGTTACCAGTATTGGTGACATTTTATTTGTACCAGCAGTCCAAATTTTCCTGAAGTTGTATTTTGGTAACATTTATCTTTGGCTGGTTGAAGTATAAGGGAAAAGTTATCGTAAAAATTAGAGTACTTTGAACTGAAAGAACCAACCAGCAATCACTATTCCTACAGATGTTTTGAAGTTAAAAACTTTAGCTACTTAAGTATTAAATTGCTACAATATTTTATTAATCAATACATTTGTTATTAGTGGTGTATAATGTAATAAATAAATCCATGATTGATTTTCTTTCAATATATTTTTATTTAACACATTTGAATACTAATCTATTATACACTTTAAAACAGTTATACTTTATTTAATTCATGATCAAAGTTGTCAATGTATAATATATATTTATATATAATTTTAATACTTTTAAAAAACTATTACAAAACTATAAACTATACTGTTTGTACATTTAAAAAACAATTATAATTTAGTAAAAACGATTTGTGAATTTATAGGAAGTGATGAGTATTTTTTCAAGAGAAAAAAAGAATGAGCACGGAATAAGCTGATTCATAATAATTTAGGATGGGTACATCAGGGATTTGAAGATGCATTTCTACAATAATCTAACAACTAGCTTGTAGCATAAAAAGTTTGATTGTTTCAGTTATAAATTTATTTCTATTACACAGCTTAATAAGACCTTGTGAATCACATACATGACATTTTTAGATATATTATTAAAAGTCTAAGCACGTAAAAATTGGTTACAAGTTATTTCCTAGAATTTGATAAGAATCAAGTGCTTATAAAACAATGTTTCGTTGGCTTGAAATAAAGTTATACTGGAGAATTTTATAAATACATTTGTTAGAAACATAATGTTTGAAATTATTAAAGTAATTTAATGTAAGGTCACGAGGCCAAGGAAAAATTCAGTTACAAATCTAGAGGCCCTGCGGAAACAGTGTTCAACACCAAGACAGCTATGATTTAAGTATAAAACACTTAGAATTTATTGTTTAGCTAATGAAACAATAACTATGCTTCTATGCAATATTAATATATTACAATCAAGAAATTATTTTTTTTTCATTTGTGATCAAGAGGAATGCTTTGAAAGATAACAAATTCTACCACAATTAAACTTTTATAATGAATTATTATTATTAGTAAAAAAGTTAAAAATTTGAATTATTAAATTTAAAATAGAAGTATTACTAGTGATGTTATTGCCTCACATACTGGGTATAAAGATGTTTTATATATTACATTATTAAAGAATAGTAATAACAAGTTTCTCAATAATGAAATATATAGTAAAGCATTAGTTTATGATCAACAGTAGTTAAATTAGTGCTTCTTTTCTTATTTGTTGATATTTTCTAATTTTTAATTTGCCATTCGTATCCTAATAATGAGTAGGAATAATGGTAGTAGGATTCTATTATATGTGGAATTCATTTAATATAATAAACAATAAATAAACCAGAGTTTCTTAGAAAAGAATAGATTATATCATATATTTTAAAAATTTAAACTCAACTATTGTGGGATGATGTTTGTTGAAGACAAATATAATTATTGTAATTTAAGTTTAAATCTAAGAAGAAGAAAGAACAAAATAATAATTTAAAAATAATACTGTTCTTTATGGTTTATTTGATCCTGTTTTAGTAAGATACAAATTAAAACAGGAAATGGAATTTCAAATTTGTCAGGTATTTAAGGGATACTTTCTCTTGCTAATAGAAAATGTACATATTACCGAATAGCTATAGGCTTTGTCATAAAATAAAAAAAAAAGAAAACTAATACTCAATAAAATCATTGTTATATTATAAAATGAAATTTTCAAGCCTGAAGTAATAAATTATTCCATATCAAAACATAATTACGTTCAAACAAATAGGTTTCCTACTTTACTCTGGCTTACATTTTGATTAAAACTTTCCTGATACATTTCCAATTTCAGCTTTCATCACCTTTTATCCTAGTATGAGAGTAATAATCCAATATGATTGTTTCATTCCTCTATGCCACATAAATTGAGTGAAATAGATACGACAAGTAAATTTAATATACACATATACATAGAATAATATAAACATAGAAAGTAAAAGTAAAAGAAAATATTAGAGTCATTTTGGTTTATTTAGTTGTAAGAAGTACTAATTAAGAGAAAAAAAAACAATTCTAATAAAACAAAAATTTTTCTAAGAAATTAAGAAATCTACTTATTTCGTTTATTCATATATCACTCATCAAATTCACTTTCAACAAATAACTGAAATAAAATTAACTATGATGGAAATAACTGACTGTTTTACGAATGATTGTTAGATTTTGACCCTGTCAAAATTATTATTTATAATTTTGTTAACATTTATAATTCGATTTTTAGCTTATAGAATATATTTAGAGAAAGAAATATAGAAAAATTAATATTCATTTTAAATTAAACAAAAGAAATTAATTAAATATATTCTAAAGATTCAGCAAATCAGCTGCAAATTTGTGGCCAACTTGTTAACAGCTCACCATGAAACCTAATTATACCCTGACGAGTTTATCGAAATTATATTGTCAAATTAGAGATTGCCATGACTTACGTATAACTTTTTCATTTGCTTCATATAGCAATAAACAATAAAATGAATTGAACTATATATATGAATGACCTGGAATAGAAGATCAATTTAAATTATCAAGTTCAAACAATACTGACTGAATAATGAAATATTATTGTTTATATATTTTCTTTTAAAAATGTTTGATATATTCAAGATCTGATTTCTTTAAGATTTAAGTAATCGTGCATTTTTTTTTTTGTATAGTACGATTCAACTAAAATGTGTGAAACCAAAATGGCTCACAAGTATGTTTTCAAAATTATATAATAGGAATTAAAAAGAACGTAAATCTAAAAAAATATGAGCTACTTTGGATGAAAGATTGTATTGCCAACATACATTTATATATTTTTTCAACCTTGATCTATTGATGTTTCATTAATTCTAGAACATCAATTGCAAATTGTTATAGAAATTAACATTATTATGATATTAAAGAAACAGGTATAATGAAAAAACTTATCTAAACTTTAGAATATGTTTCATGTTTGTATTTACATTTCAATACTTTTTTTTTTAATGATGAAGTATCACTCTCAGACCTGTTTTATTGCCATAAAAATAAAATTCACAATAAAAACTGACAAGTAAAATGTGAAATACTAATTTTTTAAAAACAGTGCATTTCATAACAATTATTCTATTATCTAGAACATAATGTAATGCCTAATATTACACAATTTATTTCTCTCACTAATGATCACAATGGCGTACATGAGCGTTAATCAACAACTTAGTTTCATAGATAAACATCTCATTTTCTAACAAATTTACTAGGCAGTTTTACTATAGAGATACAATTTTATAAGCCTGGGCAGAAATATACTATTAACTGATTCGAAGTACAGTGTTCATCTAAATAATTGTTTGAAAGGAAATGTCTTTCAAAAACTAATTATTACTGGATAAAATTAATTTTTTGGTAAACATATTTTCAAGGTAATACTAATATTAAAGAACTTGCATTATCTAATCAATTTTAAAACTATTAAATTATTATTTCAAAGTAAATAATACTGAAATTTGAGTGTAAAAATTCAATCCATGAGTTTTATTATTTCAATTATATATACATAAATACCTAAATTAGAGGTAGGTACACTAAATGCTATAAAATATTAAATGACACAATCAATGGTGGGTACTAAGTTTAAAATAATTGTATGAATATGTAGGGTTCGTGATAGTAAACTAAATGGAAAAATTAATATTTTTTAAATAATGTTTTCTACAAAACAAAATTAACAACTGTTTTTTTTTAGCATAATTTATTCTCAATTTAAGATGTCATACATAATCATGGCGTTGCAAGAGTCTTAATGAAGAATGAGATATATAACAATTGAGCCCGCACATTTAAACATGAATGGCTTACTCGCTGAAGATTATAGTAATTTGACTTGAAATGTTGTATGAAATATTAATTTAATGAGAATGACATATTTTAAAGAGTAAGATTACTGTAAAAATAGAAGCAACTCCCTCAATGAAAAGAGATTTGTTGATAAAAAGTTATTCATGCTGGAATATTTGTAGAGTTGTACATTAACAACATTTTTTTTTTCTACTACGATACAAGCAAATAGTAAATGACCAGAGTCTTAATGGAAAAGTTCTAGTTAGAAATTATGTCTACCCATAATAGCTGTTATGTATCCATTCATAGGAAGATTGTAATTACCAACATGCTAGCAATGAATTTGGGAACTAACCGCACCGATTTAATTTCACATTCAAGTCCTAAAAAAATTGTTTTAATAATTTGAATACTCTACTTTTCCTTAAATAATTCAAAAACAAATAGAATTAAACTGGTTTGTATTATTAATATCTCTGAGATTTTATAAATATAGTATAAGCATTTACTAGGTACTCTTGATATGTTTTCAAATCTATTTCAAACAAATAAATAAAATATTTCACGCTTGTTGATTTAAATTTGGAAAGAGTAACATTGATAATATACTTCTTAGGGAAATAACTACACGTAACAAAGCGTAGTCCAAAATCTAAACTATTCTAAAAGGCGGGCAAAAATTGAGCTTCTCTCTTCTTCATATCTACATTAAGGCGAAAAGTATTTTCAATTTGAAAACAGAACTTTATTTTGAATTTATTATTAGAACTACGAACTGGTGTTTTCGTTTTCATTACTGTGCCTGACAAATTCGGTATTACTGCTTGAAAGGCTTCTCATGATTTCAATTTTACATTAATATGAAGTGAATTTGAAGCTATGTACATCAAAGATTTCAAAGCAAACTATTTGGACTAATAAATGTAACTCCGGGTGGACAATATGTATCAAGATATATATTTTTTTACCCTTATTGCTGGGGAATGTCAACTCTGTAGCCATTACACAATGATTTCTTTTGAAATATAATATAGATGGAAGTCATTTTTATAAAGTAGCATTTATAGTCCTCGCATTCAATTTTAATGTTTTTAGTAAACCTGAAATGATATTATATAATTACATCCAAAGAATTAAAAGGATTTTTAAGAAATTACGAAGTTATACATTAACCCTTAGAATTCCAATTTTTGTTTGCAGTTTCATTAAAAACTAATATAACTAACTTATTCACGTGAGAATAATAATGAAAGGATTACTATATTCTCCAAGTATTATGTGTACATCAAAATCACTTGTTCTGAACATTCAGTAAGTTTTAATCTAAATTATAAGTTCATTGGTATTTACATCAATAATATAGTTATATATTTTTTAAATTAATTAAATAAATTATTATAACAGTGATATATTAATTGACTTTTCTATCTATCTTCATTCAATTTAGATTTATATACTACTGCTTGTTACAATTCCAGTCAATTTTTAACTAGTTAAATATTTATTTTGATTGTTTAACGTGAGTAAGATTTATCTTAGGAACCGTCTTTGTCAAAGAAATATTTTCTACAGTAAGTAAGTTTTTTCTATCGACCGGGTGGAGTAGACTCTGATTATCTATACGCAAAGATATTCAATTAATCAATTATATGCTTTCTTTAGATCGTTTTGTTTAATTGATTACCAACAAAGTTTAAATGATTAGGAGGCATAGAACAAAATAAGCTTCTCATTTTATGGAATCTAGAGAGAAGGTTTCTAGTAATAAGAAATAATATTTCTCATAAGTTTTCCACTTTTCTTTCCAGTATTCATAAAAAATATTGTTTTATTTGCTTCTCAAAGTTAAGACGCAATGGCTAAAGTAATTTTTTAATATAACCCCGGATATCAGTTTGTAACTGTTTCAAATTTTAAAATATACAATGATTTCTAAAAATCCAAAGTTTTAGAACGAAGTGCAAATAAAAAAATTTTAACGTTATAAGGGGTTTGTAATACCTATTTGGTAACTTAAATCAGAAGTAATTATTCAGTGATTTCAAGTATTAATGATGTAATAAATCTATTTTAGTCATCATTAATTCGTTAAATAGTCATGTCTAATATTTTTATGGTTATATTTTTGATGAAATCATGCTACACTAAACCGAGAAGAATGACCAAAAAAAAATCACAAAATAATTTATTATGAATTACAAGTGGAAAATTAATGAAACTATTATACTTTCTACGTAGTAAGCTATTTTAACTTATTACAAATAATCATGACATCTTGAAAAATAATTAGATGTTTATTAAGTTGTTAGGTCAAGGGTGTCAAACTCATTTCTAACTGAGGGTCAGAATTATGAGCTTTAAGTGGCCATTACACACAATGCACCTTCCTAGGTTGTTATGGAAATCATTAATACTTTATTATTAATCGTTAATTATTAATTAATTAACTTTATAAATTATCTTTATTGATTCCCTGAGGTTAGAATCAGTTTTCTTTGAGCTTGTATGATTTTTAAAAAAAAATATGTTTACATAATTATGTGCTGCTAAATTTATAGTTTTCAGCTAAACAAATTTGTAAATGAGACTTAACATAAAAGATAAACAAAATGTTGTGAAGAATGTTGGAAGCTTTAGGGGTCTTTAGTAGAAGTACTCGTGTGCCACATGAGGCCTGCAGGTCACCTCACCCCTCTGCCTTAGCCAACAAGTATTTATTTATGATCGATTAGCAGTCCATTCAATGAGCACGAAAAAGTTCATAAGATAAGAGAAGTTGACATTTATTGTACCTATGAAGCGATATCTCAATAGTCGGACATTTAAAAAGTTTAAGTAGGATAAGTGTTTTCCACCCGGAAAATGGATGTCATCGGTTTATAAGAATTAATGGCTTTTAACCAGGACACAGTATGTTTTAGGAAATGCTAAAACAGAAAACAGAATACTTTTGCTAGAAGATATTTATTATTTCCTACTTCATTAATGAGTAGCTCTAGTTTATTAGATGGATTAGAACTAAAAGAATCAGATTAATTCACTCGTCTTCCATGCCAATGAGTTCCATTTGCATACGAGCTTTGTCACGGCAACAAACAGTATAACAAAGAGCCTTGAGTAGCAGCCTGAAGTATGGACTGAGGAGAATTAGGACTATAACTTTCCACAAACAGTTGAGAATACCTACCCAAAAGACGACAAAATGAATATGGGGCAGAAAGGAGAGGCGGTCACCAGTAAAACCTTCATAAGCACGGACAAGAATGAAAGGAAGCCAGGATAACCAGAAGAGAACAACCAGAACAAAGGACATAACATGGGAGGGGTTAGAAAGGTTTTCGGTAAGTGCCGTGGCATATTCCTTATCATGGATAGGAGCACCTGATTTGACTAGCCTCATCATAGAGAATATGTATCCATAGGTATAAACGATTGTGATGATACTAGGGCCAAGGACAAGAACAGCAAGGGTGGCTGAGTATGCTGCCATGTCCTTCCAGTCGAGCAGGCAGACGCACGCATCGGCATCAAACCGTGGCTGGTTGAATCCAAGAAGAGGGGGGCAGCACATCATGGCGGCGGAGACCCACGTGAATGCCATCCAACACTGACCGCGGGACTTCGTTTGCACCGTGTCATACCTGGTACAAACCTCTGTTAGTCAATCACTAATATAGCAATAACTTAGTAATAATGTTTACTAAGTAATACTGTTAATACTAAATAAGTTGTAACATTTAATCTGTATCAAAAAAATATTGATTGCTTTTTACCGTTGCATACATCAATGACAACCCGAGGACAAGCCTGTTTACAGATTTAAAATAGAATAGTTTTTGAACGATTACAAAATTTCTTGGGTTAAGAAAGGTATTGTGCGCGCATTATATTAGGTGAATCTTAAGAGAAATGTTTTTAGCATGGTAATGCACGCCTTGTGAATGTTGCTATGAAAAAGTTTTTTTAATTTTGAAAAAAAAATAAACAAGATAAGTTATTCTGTATATACTATGTATACTAAGGGATATATATTAAGCTAGCTCTTAAAAACAAAGTGGAAAGTATTTCTTTCGTGCAAAATTGAAAATATATGTTAGCTTAATACTACAGAAACAGTGAAAGTGTTTCACTGCAGAAGTGAAATACCTTGTGGGCTTTCGGACTGCCAGATACCTATCTACAGAAATCCACATGAAGGTGTAGACGGTGACGGCCCAAAGAGTGACCTCGATGTAGCCGACAAGTCGACAGACGAGGTCGCCGTAGACCCATCGCTGGACAAGTGCTGGGTGCACCGACAGAGGAATAACCAGGATTCCACATAACAGGTCTGCCACTGCGAGTGACAGTAGGTAACAGTTGATTACCTCACCTGCTCCTGAAATACAAATCCTTTGTAGCAACATTTTTGTTCATTAAATTATTCAAGAATGTGAAAAAAATTCTAAATAATTTTAATAGGCTAATAACATGCACGGATATTTATAAATCTCAAATTAATTACACAAAATCCACAAAAAAAAAACCAAAGGTTAAATGATTCCAACCCACATCTGTGCTGAAAGAACAATTAGTTTTTGTTTAAAGTAATTTTAAACTCAGGAATACAAACATTACAATATTGCAGAATTTATTTTTCATTTTTTAATGACGAAGTTTTTTTTTACAAATTAATTACTAATGGATGGTAAATATTAAACTTGCCTGACTTGGGGTGTAAAATAAATTTAAAATATATTACAAATAAAACCGATTTGATTCGTAAAGAAATAAGAAATTAAGAAATTAATTTAATATTCTTACATCAAAGAAACAGAAAGGAAATTATTTCTGGTATCTTTCAATTTTGGATTAAAAAAATTAACTTTATTATCTGTACTGGGTCTGAGAATAGTAATTATAGTCCTTTAATTATAATTGAAAACAAAATGTTACTAAGAAGACAGTTACATTCCTTATTGTCGTAATTGTCTATTGAATATCTCTTCCTCCTGCTTTTTCAGCATGCTGCTTTAATCAGACTCACAATGCATTATATAACTCCACTTATATAACCCCATCCTGTTGTTCCTAGATTGTTAAAAAATAAAACTTTTTTATCTATGAATCGTACTTTTCTTCAGGTCCAGGATTATATAAATATTTTTTTAGTGCCTACCTGAGTATTTAAAACTCCCTTTGGATTAAATTGAATTTTGAATTCATACACTACTGCAGTAGCTGTGTGCAAATACTTAATATTTAATTTTTTTCTTTTAAAAACAGTAGATACTAATTTACATTGCATTCTTACAAAACCTGGGCTCACAAATAAAAAAAAGCAAAAAAAAAATTATACAAATATATTGGCTAACATTCTAACTAAATGATTTTATAACATGAGTTTTATGTCTCTGTTGTTAATAAGTATATCAATGAGCATGGTTATTAATGGCATCTAATGCCAGATATACAAAAGCTGAAAAGCCCTCCGTGACCAAGGCACTTGACCTTACCGACTAAGCCACCAAGGTGCCCTGCATCTCTAATTAATCCTAATTATCTTATTAAAAGCTTTGTGTAATTAAAAGGAATATGGTTATTTCTATTAATAATTGAATTAATTGTAAATATTCTTTATGACAAGTTTCTATATATTTTTACAATCCTTCTTTTTGAATGTACCTAGAAAATGACAGTATATGCTTTTCACTTCAATAATCAGTCGATACCTAATCTATGTCAATACTGACATGTAACCACATATTGCTTTGAACAAACAAATGTTTTTGTAGTTATTTGTCAAAAACGTTCTGAATTACGCTTTCATCTTACGTGTTTTCATACTTCTATGTAATAAAGTAGGTTTCTGACGTATAGATGTATGTTATACAACATAAAAGGACAATTAACAGGTATATCTTCCTTACAGAACCGTATTTATTAGAATTACTATATGATTTATAATAATATATATAATGTTATAAAAAGATTAGCAACTATAAGCCTTGACTTTCTTTTGTTCTGTCAAATTAAATAAAATTAAAACTGTGTTTGTTTGCAGTAATTTTAAACAAATTAATATTTGAGTGCAATTTGATATATTTTAAAACAGAAAAATGAGTTTAAACGTCAGGGAAAGCAATTTTATTTCTGAAAATGAACTTCTTTACTTATATTTTACATATAGAGTAGCACCGGGTACTATGAAACATATATGTTCAGAAAAGCATGTAAATCTTATTTAAGTATCTAAAAAATTATATTAACATTTTACGGGGAACCATATATTTAAGGATACAAAAGCTTACTATATATTCGTTTTATAAACGTTTATTTCTGTTTTGATTCCATTTTTGATAGTGATACAAATGAAAATGATAAAGTGTGAGAGGTGAGGTTACCTCTGGCATTGACGAATGCGGCGATGATGGTTAGGTTTGACAGGACGATGGCCACGGCAAGCGCCACTATGGTGATTGCTTGGGTTAGAGGCTCCAGCGTGGCGGCTTGTCACCCACCTGCGCCTCAGGCTCCCGCCATCGCTACCGCATCACTGCAACACCATGTCGACGCTCTCATGCATACGTCATCAACAGGAATGAATGCCTAGCTCATCAAGACAACTATGTGGCCTAGAGGGAGAACTGTCGACGCTCTCATGCATCACGTCATCAACAGTAATGAATGCCTAGCTCATCAAGACAACTATGTGGCCTAGAGGGAGAACTGTCGACGCTCTCATGCATCCGTCATCAACAGTAGTGAATGCCTAGCTCATCACGACAACTATGTGGCCTAGAGGGAGAACTGTCGACGCTCTCATGCATCACGTCATCAACAGTAGTGAATGCCTAGCTCATCACGACAACTATGTGGCCTAGAGGGAGAATTGTCGACGCTCTCATGCATCACGTCATCAACAGGAATGAATGCCTAGCTCATCAAGACAACTATGTGGCCTAGAGGGAGAACTGTCGACGCTCTCATGCATCACGTCATCAACAGTAGTGAATGCCTAGCTCATCACGACAACTATGTGGCCTAGAGGGAGAGCTGTCGACGCTCTCATGCATCCGTCATCAACAGTAATGAATGCCTAGCTCATCAAGACACCTATGTGGTCTAGAGGGAGAGCTGTCGACGCTCTCATGCATCACGTCATCAACAGGAATGAATGCCTAGCTCTTCAAGACAACTATGTGGCCTAGAGGGAGAACTGTCGACGCTCTCATGCATCACGTCATCAACAGTAGTGAATGCCTAGCTCATCACGACAACTATGTGGCCTAGAGGGAGAGCTGTCGACGCTCTCATGCATCACGTCATCAACAGTAATGATGCCTAGCTCTTCAAGACAACTATGTGGCCTAGAGGGAGAACTGTCGACGCTCTCATGCATCACGTCATCAACAGTAGTGAATGCCTAGCTCATCACGACAACTATGTGGCCTAGAGGGAGAGCTGTCGACGCTCTCATGCATCCGTCATCAACAGTAATGAATGCCTAGCTCATCAAGACACCTATGTGGTCTAGAGGGAGAGCTGTCGACGCTCTCATGCATCACGTCATCAACAGTAGTGAATGCCTAGCTCATCACGACAACTATGTGGCCTAGAGGGAGAGCTGTCGACGCTCTCATGCATCCGTCATCAACAGTAATGAATGCCTAGCTCATCAAGACACCTATGTGGTCTAGAGGGAGAGCTGTCGACGCTCTCATGCATCACGTCATCAACAGGAATGAATGCCTAGCTCTTCAAGACAACTATGTGGCCTAGAGGGAGAACTGTCGACGCTCTCATGCATCACGTCATCAACAGTAGTGAATGCCTAGCTCATCAAGACAACTATGTGGCCTAGAGGGAGAACTGTCGACGCTCTCATGCATCACGTCATCAACAGTAGTGAATGCCTAGCTCATCACGACAACTATGTGGCCTAGAGGGAGAGCTGTCGACGCTCTCATGCATCCGTCATCAACAGTAATGAATGCCTAGCTCATCAAGACACCTATGTGGTCTAGAGGGAGAGCTGTCGACGCTCTCATGCATCACGTCATCAACAGGAATGAATGCCTAGCTCTTCAAGACAACTATGTGGCCTAGAGGGAGAACTGTCGACGCTCTCATGCATCACGTCATCAACAGTAGTGAATGCCTAGCTCATCACGACAACTATGTGGCCTAGAGGGAGAGCTGTCGACGCTCTCATGCATCCGTCATCAACAGTAATGAATGCCTAGCTCATCAAGACACCTATGTGGTCTAGAGGGAGAGCTGTCGACGCTCTCATGCATCACGTCATCAACAGGAATGAATGCCTAGCTCTTCAAGACAACTATGTGGCCTAGAGGGAGAACTGTCGACGCTCTCATGCATCACGTCATCAACAGTAGTGAATGCCTAGCTCATCACGACAACTATGTGGCCTAGAGGGAGAGCTGTCGACGCTCTCATGCATCACGTCATCAACAGTAATGATGCCTAGCTCTTCAAGACAACTATGTGGCCTAGAGGGAGAACTGTCGACGCTCTCATGCATCACGTCATCAACAGTAGTGAATGCCTAGCTCATCACGACAACTATGTGGCCTAGAGGGAGAGCTGTCGACGCTCTCATGCATCCGTCATCAACAGTAATGAATGCCTAGCTCATCAAGACACCTATGTGGTCTAGAGGGAGAGCTGTCGACGCTCTCATGCATCACGTCATCAACAGGAATGAATGCCTAGCTCTTCAAGACAACTATGTGGCCTAGAGGGAGAACTGTCGACGCTCTCATGCATCACGTCATCAACAGTAGTGAATGCCTAGCTCATCAAGACAACTATGTGGCTTAGAGGGAGAGCTGTCGACAACAATATATTCCTGGTTAAAAAATAAGAACTCATTTTATGGCTGATTCAAGAAAACGTTTGTATTTCAAAGATGATTCTAGTTATTGTTGTGGAGTATTATTACTATTTTTATATAACAGAAGTCTAACATACAGGATTCTTCAGCTATTTTTCACAATGAAGCTAAATTACTAGAAGATTCTAACTACTGATGAAGGAATGGAGTATCTTAATAGTAGAATGAAAATATTCTTAATCAATTTGACATCAAAATGGAAACTGGTATGTCCCACACTCTAAAACAAACAAGAAACGCTGAGCGTGAAAGTGTGGGAACTACTCTGTATGCCCGCCCAGCTTTGACTAATGTATTAATATGCAGAAAGCATAAATACACCGTACTATCATTAATAGGACAATGTCATCAACAGTTTTTGGTACAACATCTTTCAAATTGTAGAAAAAAAACAAGGCTAAACGTCTTTTCGCTATCTCTGGTCGTTTGATAAAAGCTGTTTCATTCTTATTTCCAAATAGAAAAAAAAGGATGTCACATCCTAAAGTCCAAGTAAGAATAATAGTCAATTATTGTGAATAGAATGACAGGTAAAGTTTTAGACTATTAGGATAGTCTTAGTGAATAAAATGTTAGTATTTTCAGCTGATGTTACATTTGTGCTTGGAAAAATAAAAAAGGAAACTAAACCACATGACTTCAGGAGGTTACCCATTACTCTCCTGAAAAGTTTATCTCTAACTACAGTTTGTCTTGAAACCACATCTGAAATTTACACTAAACCTAAATCAAGGATGAAGTTAAGTATTTAGCTTTATTTGAATTGTTACATTTGTGTCCCATATGAACAAAATAAACTGCATGTGTCAGAAGTTCTCAGTCAGAAGTCACGTTAGAGAAGTAGCATAATGTTAAGATGAAAGAAATTCAGTCGCTGATAGTCAATGAGTTATTTTATCAGTTGGTTAGCCCCATTGCCAGATTTGAGACTATTAGTACACTGGTCATAGTTGCTGCCAACGAAAAGTAGTCCTGGCATCAGTTGACGTAAAGAGAGCTACTGTTTATAGCATCTTACTAGAAGAAATCTTCTTAAACCCATTGGGAGCATTCAGAGTTGGAGCTAAAGAAATATAAAATCCATGATGTTGGAGTGATAAAATATTCAACTTTATGGAAAATATGTTCCACTGTCAGTAATACTAATCCGAATGTCTTTATTTGCAATTGTCAGAGTAGAAGGTTGTAGGTAATTATCTACATTGATGATTGTTTGATGGCAGTGTGGACTATCGGAAATGCGTCCTTTGTCAAGATTATAATTTTAATTTTAAAGGAAGGTAGCTGAAGTTTTACTTTCAATTGCCAACAAATAACGTGAAATTTTTTTTAACAATTGTTCTGTTCTGATTAAATAAGCAGCTTACGTTGGTAAAATATTGTATGTGTTTAGAATGCACTAATGCAGCCCAGACAAAACCACAACTGATAATAGAACTCGGAAAGAAAAGAAGAATTTTATAGATCCCCAAGATTTATAGATAGTCGGACAGAGTATAATCTGCGAGTATTGTTCGACAATATGTTAAAAATCTAGTACAAAGATCATGGCTCTACGTTGAATTAAGTTACAGTTGCCGTCCTACGAGTGAACATACATAGGTCAAACATTGGGCCTTTGTTGTACCACACAATGAGTATTCTGCATTGGAAGTTCAAATGTTGCCTAAGTTGTACTTAGAGTAGGGATCCTTAACGAGTACCTGACATGGTACTCCTCTCCCCCTCGATGTGCCTTCACCTTGTCGTGGTGAGGGGGCTTAACACGCCTGGGTGGTTATTCCCTCATGGCGTGAACTAAGAAAGGCACAACCTGGTCCGACTGGTTCGGGAACGGAATCCCAAATTCTCTTTTCTTCTTCCGGCTTTCACCTATCGTTTTTAAGACTTTTTTCTCGCTCTCAGTGAAATCTAGCAACTTTGTTTGTTGATTAGGCTTATTTTTGACTCGTTTGTGAAGAAACGGTTGGTTTCTCGTGACATGGCGAAAGTTTTACACAAAAAACATTAACCTTTCTGGTTTATAGTGATATAGCCGAAAGGGTGAGGTGCATAAATAAATAAAAGCAAGCTTAACGTCCTCTGAGGAATAACTTGCTCACATTTTTTATCTCCCACGTGAATAAACTGAGGGCTAGAATGGGTATCGAACCACGGATCTGCCAGTCTAGAGGATAGCACGTAAGCGACAGGGATACCTAGGCCCTCCATCATTGCTTTAGGCGAACATATTTACGTTACCTTAAAGGACCCAATGATTTTGTATTATATTCAAGTGCATGTAAAGATAACAGGCTATAGCGACGAGATTATGACAAAACAACATGGCAAGCAAGCAAAACAGTAAAAAACATAAATATGTGGTGTTTTTACGTGTTCAAATATTTCATTTTTAATAAAAATCGTATATTTATTGGTAATTGATTTGCTTTTTTATACTTGTTTACGAGTAGGCACAATTTTTATGATCTATATTTTTTTTTTTAATAATGACTATTTTGTCACAAACTATTTAAAATACCAAATAAAATTATATGATACTAACCTGATTTTTGGAACAATTCAAATTCTTTTTTAAAAGGAAAGAAATATATTATATTTATATGAATTATATTGTTTTTTTTTCTCAAGGGGGAGAGAGGAACTCCAAGTAATGATTCCTCATAGAAACAATCTGTCTTATATTGCACCGTTAATTATTTGAAATAACAAAAAAACACAAATAAATTCGGCATCTATTTTTTAATAACAAACTACAGAAGTTGATTATGTTCGTATGTAACAATACTGCTATAGACTTGGCCAGCTGAAGATTTAATAAATGTGTTTGGTAAAAGACTTTCATATTGGGAACCGATAAATGAGTTTTAATCTGTAAATGCATTGACTATAAAACTAAAATACTCGTAGTTGTCTCAGTTCCATGATTAAAATATTCATTTGATATTTCATTGTTCTTAAAAAACTGAAAGTAAGATGAACAAAATATTCATTTCCATGAAGTTAAAGAAGTTAAGAAGCACATCGAGAACAAACAATAAAAGTAAATTTACAAATTGGTTAATGGAATGATATTTTAACCTAATAGAACTAAATAAATGCCGATACTACTGTTTATTTAGATATATAACTTGATGATATCTAAAACCGTTGTTTAGTAATATTGGTATATCTTAATGTAATTTAAAACCCCTGCACAAAGAATACGAGTATACATGTGAAGACACATAGTTATAACTAGTCAACATAATTGAGCTTTAAGAGTCAACTATCAGTGGAAAGAGTACTTTACTTAAAAGGCTGTATACGTTGGATTAGCTTTTCTTGGTAATCAAAAGTTCCGTTTCTGCAGCAGACTAGGTTTTTAAAGTGATCGTATAAGATAAAGCTAATTTGAGTAGTTACTTTATTAAAATAGTGGTTTACAAGTTTTGATATTTCAAAATCTACAATATCTAAGCTAATGTTAAAATAAATTGAAACTGGTTAAAATTAAAGTAATAGACAGGACTTTTTAAAGTCCTAAAATATCGCTAAAAATATCTTGATGAACAATTTAACAAGGCAACAGTCAGAGACTTTCCATCCAATCATGGGGCGCTTGCAAAAATATTTTCATAGAAGTCTCGAGCCACTTCTGAGCTTAGATATAACTGGTAGAAAATGTACAGAAGCTGTTAAAGGACTTTACTTGTACTTTCAATAGCAAAGACCCTGATTACAAACTATACTGGGTGGAAGCCAAGTCATTTGGTGTAATCGAAACAGTTTTTAATGTAGAAGTATTGAAAAAGTAATAAATGTTTGAAAAAATAAAAGCTACCATTCATTAAGAAATTCATAGTTTTACAAACTTCTTTTGTTTAAATTATTTACAATTTGAACTAATTTCAACAGTGGTTATTGTTAAAATATTACATTAAGTATACTGGAAATATAATACAGTCGTATATTATGACTTTAAGTTTAGCAAAAAGAAAAATGTCTCAATGAAAAAAGAAAAATATATAAAACTTTGGTTTGAAACATTATATATGTTCCTTTTAAGAAGCTAAATTTACATATTTTGCAAATTGTTGTCGCAGAAGGGAAAAAAGCTCGAGTTGGGTGTCCTAGTTCTTTGGACGGTGAGCGTCACAATTTACCTTCTTCACCCCTTTCCTTAACCTCCTTTTCTCAACTTCACTGGAATCATTTATCTTCTTCTTTAACAATAAGGCTTATTTATTGTAAAGAAAACAGAAAGAAGAAAAATTCGCTTAATAGTATTTTTAGGCTTTAGAGAGATCAGTGTGTCTAACCTTCTCTTTTTCTAGTTAAAGAAAACATCTCTTTGTTATGAATTCAATGTAAATTGTTGTTTGCCAGTAGAAACATAATTCATGGTTATGTTGAACATTATCTATCAAGCTAAAGATGCATATAAATGATCGCAAGTCTTCGTTGGTAAGCTCAGTGATCTTCCCGTTGCTAATCATTCCAGTTCTTTGATTTTGAAAGCACGATTATTGTAGATAAAGAGGAAGTCAAAGATCGGAAAAAAACAGTAAAGTGTTATGTAATAGAAATGATCAGGCATCAGTTAAAAATGGAAGTGATTATAGAATTTAATTATAGAAGTGATATATACAATTTAAATAATGTATATTAAATACATGCATTTTGTTAGTGCCATAGAGGTTAGTAAATAAGATATTATTATCAACTGTCATATCTCGTCTATCGCTGTTGATATCGCCCGACCGGTTTCGCAATATCAACAGCAATAGACGAGATATGACAGTTGATAATAATATCTTAATGTATATTAAGCTGATTTTGTAAAAGATTTTATAAAAATATAAGTGGTTGGAATTTAAATTTATAAATATATGAGATGAGATTTAAAAAAATATTATTGGTAAAGATTTTACAACCAGGCAGTCCATTGAAATCGGTATTCTACATGTTAAAGATTGTCAAATAATTAGAATAATGCTGGTTTGTCGAGAGAGGCGAATAGCTCGAGCAGGTCATAGTGCACTGCACCTCCCACCCCAACCCGCTTCCATTTTAGTTTGTAAGCCTTATGCTTGTTCCTAAAAAACACTATGCATTCGTTTTGTTTTCGATTTAGATTTAGAAAATTTATTAACTTGCCATCAGATGATGACCTATGTATATACCGAAAGTTGTTTTAAATTAGTTACAATCATAAAAAAATTATTTATGGAATTTAAAATTGAGTTGCAGTGTTTATAAATATAGTTTCTTAAGGAATTATAGTTTAGTATAATCGGCCTCCACATTTTGATTACAGTGTAATGTGTAGTGGTAATAATTCAATTAAATAATTGAATTATCAATATACTCGTAAGATATTATAAATAAGTTGATTAGTTCTTTTTTTATCTTTATTAAAAATTGAATACATTGAAAAATTGAAAAATAACAGTTAAATTGGGTTAGTGCCCTAGTGACTCGGAAAGATAGAATGTCTTAAGGTCTTATTGTCTCTGAAATAATTGAATTGACTTGAGGAAAAGCTCTCAAGAAGAAAGCGAAGATAAATTAATAAAGATAAAATAACTTTCGAAAGAAAAGTATTTCTTGAGAAATAAGTGATAAAAAAATAGTGTCATTATTTTATCAAAAAGTTTATTTAAAACGTATATTCATCTAATATAAGAAACTTTCTAAATTCTTGATTCAAAATATTAATTCATATTTATAAGCACTTTTGGTATTTTTTTTTAAAATTCAATTTTTTTTAATAATTATGGTTGAGAGACAAGTAAGTTTCCATGATTTATTATTTCCACATTAATATGGTTTTGAAAGGTGTCAAGGTAATTGTAACTCAGAAAACGCCAGAAGGTAGTATTAACCATCTTTTACTTTATCCCCCTTTATTGAAGCTTCTATTTTTGAGAAATTATAGCTTAAGTAAAATGAATTATGAGGATCTTTTTAGTCCTCTATTCACAAGACACTGAATGCCGAACCTTCAGTTGAAGTTATCCTTATTGTTTGATAACTTTGGCCCTTCTCTTAACATTTTACTATCTTCTTGTCTATAAATTACTTAAATAATCCGAATACCATTAAAAGTTCAATTTTAAATTTATCAACTTTATCGCCAAGACAATTATTTAGTTGAGAAAAAAAAATTAAAACTGTCACTTCCATTTGTTTAAAAATTTATTTTTGCAAAACATTTCTTCTTATTAACAAACATTCAAAAGTAACTCCCATTTATTTTATATCCTTTTATATTTTTTACATTGTATTCAAGAATTATATTAAGCTACTAAGATGAAGATGTCCTTAGATGATTTTGTCATCTTTGAAACAGTTAGTGACAAAATAATTTATTTAATCCTAGTTATATCAGTGTTGATTCAATCAAATTAATTTGTGTTATTCAAAAATTATGTTTTTTCTAAACGTATAACGGAAAATATTGCAGAGCTAGTGAAAAACTTCAACGAAATTAATGTAATTCCGTTTTATTAATTTTGGTGCAAAGTTTATGTCAATAAACATATTGTCATAGGAGCATTTTTTATGTCAATTCTTTACAGCTAATGAGAAAATTGGACATGCAATTATGGGTGAGACGGTAAATTCATGAATGAAACGAATCAACTTTCCTAAAAGATCAGTATTTTGCTAAGGATAGTCAGTCAACCCTTGAATTAAATTTTATAAAAGAGATTAAATTATATTATTTCTAGTAATAAGGTCTTATCTTTTCCTCATTCATAACTTTAATTTGTTTGAAAATATCAAATAGCAAGTAGATTACACTATTTTTGGAACCACTATGCCAACGGGACAACTGACTTGATTGAAGTTAAAACATGGTAATTGTTATCAACTTTTTGAATTTTTTTTTCAAATTACTTTACGAAAGTATTTACTTTGGTGGAAGATTCATTTAAAAATTTCATTGAATCAGACATTCAATTTCTTTTCAATTAATCAATTGATTCCTAAACAAATATTGACTGTGGTAGCTTTGTTCAACTTTCACTTATTTTGATTTTGGATCAACTTCTCAGATAGATAATTTACTTCTTTGTAGTTAGCATATTTAATTAATATGTCAACTAAGGTTGTTCTAATACCTTATATAAACTCTTAGATATTTTATATTGTCCTAGTATGTTATTTATGTCATACTGTTTGAAGACCTTAAACATTAAATTGCGTGAAACTCTGTAATAAAATAAGTCTTTAAGGTATAGAAATATCTTACAAAGTAGGTGACTTTGTCTGGTATTCATCCTTAATGGAACAATTGAAAAGCTGAGAACATGGTATCTAGAAAATAATATGGTAGTAAACTAGAACCAAAATAAATATCAACTATTCACCCTTACGATGGTGAAATATCTATACATGCTAAAAATCATGTTAAGAAGTTAAAATTGCAATTTTTCAACTAAAATAGGAAATCAAACAATGACTGCTATTAGATATCAATAATAAAAATGAATCCCTTTATTCCTGGATGATTTAAAAATGTCAGATGATTTACAGAGCTGGATTGTACTGATTCAACAGTAGTAAGAAGGTAAAAAACAAACCTCGATGGTAAGTAGGAATAATGAACAATACATCCCGAAGAATTATCCTGCCAGTGTTGATAAAAAGAAATGCCTTTTTGTCAAATGTTGCCCAAATAAGACCATCTACACAACAATTGATAGAAATTATTGAATACTTTAAACTGAATTTAAAAAAAAAGTTGTAGCACCACAGTGATTCTCTGAACACAGTGGTATTTAGTCAGAGACTATTCAGACGCCTTGCAACCGTCTCTGCACCGGTGTGACGGGGTCTTCCCTCTTATCTCTCCTGAAATTAGATAAGATCAAACCAAATTAGAGATAGTAAGCGTGTGTTTTAATTCATATAGGTTTCTTTATACACGCTGAACTTTATTTTTCTGTTTTCGATCGTTTTTTCATTTTTAAGGTATATATGATCTTACCACTTCCCTTCTCAAGGGGAACCGTTAAATGGGTCGAATATTGAAAATATTCTAGTGTCTACTTTTTATTACTTTTTCTTTCTGCTTTCAAAGTATATGTATATAAAACAATCATATTATTAATAAAAACAGATCATCATTATATTACAGTAAATAAGGTTCATTGAAGGATGATGAATAAAAATAATTATGATTTTATTAATTGATTACCGAATTTTGTGGAGTACCAATTATCTCCATACATTTTTTTTATTAACATGGTAGGTTTGAACGAGTGTTAATATTTGTGTGTTTTTGTCGGTGTATGTATGTGGGACGAGTTGTGCATATAAAAATATGTGTCGAAGTGTTTGAGTCTATATGGGGTGTGTATTACTTTTTATTATTCACTTTTTTTGTTACACTGTTTAGTATCGTAATGTAGTATAAATATAGACGTTTCTCAGCTGGTAAGATAACCTGTATAGATTCTTGGAATAGTTGGACCATGAAAACTTTAGATTATTATAACAAAGAAGCTATCCTTTTCACTCAATTAATAACTATAGAGAGTTAAAATGAAATATATGCGAGGGAAAAAATGAAATACTATAAATACACAGTACATTTATGAAATACAATACTAGTATTTTCTTTACAAAATTGCATAAATTCCTATGTTGAGGAAAAGGTAGTTTACGACTTAAAAAATGACTATAAAGTATTATTCATTCTCTGCTTATTTTTACACTTATTCTAGTTAGCACAATTAAACGTATTGAGATGCCTAGACTCTAAAATAACATTAAATGGGATTGAACTTTCACAAGTTTGATTTAAAGTCATTTATAAATATTATAATGGTTGGCTATTTCAAATGGTTAGACTTGACCATTTTAAGCCAGATTCTTACAGAATGCTATTCTCCTCTAATTAGTCGTCACGCTAGTGGCTAGTGGCACGTTACATATTAAAGTTTCAATAATTCATTTTCAGCTTTTTAGTGAGACATAAAAAAAATCCTATATTTTTAATTATGTTAATTTACTCTTTCAGCTAAATGAAAATTGCAATCTCGATATTTTTCTAGTTCTAAGCATGATTTAATCCACTTTATAAAATCTGCTTCAGTTTTAAAATGAAACATTGAAATTAAATTATAAATTTGTTGTGTTTATATATACGCAAAAGTATATTTTAAATGACTGGAAAATAAAACTCTCATTCACGTTTACCAATAATTTCTAAATTATATCGTTTATGATAATAATAGTTCAAACAATGAAGAATAGTGGAAAAACAACAACTCACAGATTGTTAAAAACAACACGAAGTGTTGTCATCATGATTGATAGAGAGAAAGGGAAATAAATAATGACACAGAGATAGATTGATAGATGGATATATATAGAAAGAAGTATAGACAAACTGTATTCGAGAGAGAGAGAGAGAGAGAGAGAGAGAGAGAGAATGAAATCTTTAAAGGAATTTAAAAATAAATATTTAACTTAAGCTAAAAGAGGCTATATATATATATATATATATATATATTGTTAAATAACGCCCCATATTTGGCTTGTTCTGTTTCTTACACAATTTCTCCAGTTTCCGGAATTCCTTCCTTGTGTCTTCATTAAAACTATAAAGCTTATCACCAATATTGCTAGTCGACATGTCAAATGTACCATATTCATCATCATCCTGATGATATGTCTATGTGGAGTCACAATATATTGGTAAAACTTGCCATCTGATTATCAAAATTAGGCTTATTTTCCAATATACCTGTTATTACCCCATTTCTAGTATACTACTATTATGCTTTGGTAATGCTTGACACCATTTCTCTGGTTAGCTTACTTTTGTGGGTATTTAGGGTTGACTTTTAGGTTCTCCTGTTGCAATATGGATAGCATGTTGCCACTTCGATAATGTTGCTGTTGCACCAAAGTATATAGATGTTAGAAATTCAGAGTTTCCTATTTTACAATTGTATCTGTACACTGTAGTACACTGTAATAGTGGTTTCACGAGGGGATTTTTCTTAACAATTAAAGTGAAATGTGTGAGATTGACAGTATATCTAGAAAATGGATAAGAAAAAATTTGGTGGAAATTTCAATCATATATGTATATAAAGGTCTGCTTCAATCATAAATGTATATACAATCATATATATGTATTGTATATAGACTATTATAATATTAAATCTATCATTCAGTTTCAAGAAATATATAGTATACAGATGTAAAAATTACCAATACAGTATAATAAAAAGTAGTTTTTTCTTGATTCTATATACAGTACCAAGAAAAAACTTGTTTTACAAGATATTTTAATTAAATAAATTTTTTCCTATATCAGAAGTAGTTACTTAACTTATAGAATACGGTAATAATTGGAATATATAATGGATTGAACAGTCCTAAACTCTGTTTATTTGTTGTGTATCTTTTTAAAAGTTTGTTATTACCTTTGGAGAAAAGAGTGAATATTTGTTTTATACTAAAACACAACGCTGTAATGAATTGACGTAGATATCTGCGAAATGGAGGTTGCTTTAAAGATACTGCCCATAAAGCCTAGGGTGTGTGTAAAGTAAATCCCTCAGGCGTGTTAATCCGTCACCTGTATTGTACCAGTATAACAACCATAAACATTTTTACCTCTCTTACATCCCCAGTAACTAACACTAGAAAGCAAGAAACATGCTCTTAAAACTCCTGAACTACTTTGATAATATTATTTAATATAAACTATAGTGTCAAAGGTTCCCCCGGTGGACAGTAAATGACTTTGAAAACTTTATCAACATATAATGAATGAATAAATTGAATGTTCTGATATTATTAATTGCTATATTTTAAAAGGATTAAGAAACTATACTCATGTTACAAGTATTATTAAGCTTATAAATATATTGAACAAATAAATATAACTATTACTATTACCCTCTGAGGAAACC
The DNA here is from genome assembly GCA_026182355.1 of Hermatobates lingyangjiaoensis. NCBI lineage: Eukaryota > Metazoa > Arthropoda > Insecta > Hemiptera > Hermatobatidae > Hermatobates > Hermatobates lingyangjiaoensis. The sequence goes on from JAPFBL010000156.1 coordinate 101,539, forward strand.
TTAATAATAAAGCTTAACAAAAAAAAAAATAAAGGAACACTAAATAATAAAAAATTTGGAGTGACCTAAACTCAACATACCATAAGTAAAATAACATCAAACTTCTTGGGTATATAATATATAATGTTCCATTTAGGCACAATACTCGTATAAATGTCTAAATGGAAGATGTTTATTAGTCTTTCATTCCTGGAGTCAGTACAGATAGTGATTGATCCACTGCTTATTTTTGTATATCACAATACTGATGCACATAATATCATTAGTATGACTACAGTAGTAAAAACGATTTTTGAAAAGTGAATGTATAGATTTCGTGTTATGAAATAATCTCTTAAAGGGAAACATGGCTTTTGTTTCAATAGCCAGTCGATCTCTTACATAGTTTATCTGACATCCTTCTGCATTGAAGATTTAAGACAAAGTTTCCCATTTAAAAATTTGAAAATATTCCTATTTTGTCTAAAAAATGTTAGAAACATGTAAAAAAATCTGGAGTGGCCTACACTCTACTTTACTATAAGTAAACATAATATCATTCTTCTTGGGTATATAATAAATAATGTTCCATTTAGGTATAATATAATTGTCTAAATGGGAGATATTTATTAGTCTTTCATTTTTGGAGGTAGTACAGATAGTGATTGATTCACTTATCAATCTAAATGCTTATTTTTGAATATCACACCGCTGATGCTTATAATATCATTAGTATAATCTGACCTACTTCTACATTGAATATTTATTGAAAAATTTTCCCATTTAAAACTTGAAAATATTCCTATTTTGTCTGACAAATGTCACAAAAATCTAAGAAAAAATGTGATTTTAAGATAGTTCTCAATTTAAGATGTCACATAATATAATTTATTTTTCTTCAAAGATGTTTTCAATTTTGAATGATGTTTTATATTTTGGCCTTTTATATAATTACTATACTGGGAGTTTCATGAATTCCTAGTATTTAATAGAAACCACCTTTCTTTTCATTTGTCAAAAATCAGATATACCAATTCACTCTGAGTGAGTGTTATTTTTTCCTTCCATCATACCATGGCAGGCAAAGGAAATTTATGTTTATTGTCAATGATTTATTACATATAAAAATATTATTCCTCTTATATCTCATATAAGTCAATGACCTCAGGAATGAATGGCTAATAAACATCTCCCATTTAGATGTTTACATTATGCTTAAATGAGACATTATATATTATATACCCAAGAAGATTGATATGAAATTTACTTATAGTAAAGTTGAGTGTAGGCCACTCCAGATTTTTATTTTTAAAAGATTGTTTCAATTTTGAATTATGTGTTATATTTATGGTCTTTTATAAAATTATTATATTAGGAATATTACGGCATGCTAGTGGTTTTAAAAAATCACTTTTCTATCTCTTTGTCAAAAATCATAAAAAATGCAATTTACTCTGATCGAGAGTTATCTTGTTCTGAGTGCTCTACTCTCTTATAAGGTTGCTATATTAGAGAAAAAATAAGTTAATAATTAACCAGTTATCCATACAGAAATGAAATTCAAAGCCGGTTTTCCAGTATAATTTAAAACTACTACAGAAGGATCATAAACATTATAGTTTATGATCCCAAATAAAATTTGTCTATTAACATATCAAATTGATTTAATTTTGTGATTAGTTTACTATGTTCACTTGAAGGAATAAAGATTTTATGTGACATATTCCCCAAGGTTTTATTTTGGATTTTTTCCTTGGTTTATATGCGTGGACAAACCTAGGGTACAATATTCTAGATTATATTTGAGGTTAGGTTGCGGAGACCAAGAATACAAGGGCCAAAGAATGGCACTTTGCATTACCAGACTGTGAGTTAGTCCTAAGGGATACTATGTCTTACTACGAGGTAAGACTTATGGAGTCTTAAATTTTGTCTAACTCAAGTGATTTAGGGTAGGGATCCTTAACGAGTTCATGATATCGCAAAGGCTCGGAACCGACCGTTCGACAACCTCTCAGAGGAATGACGTGTTCAGACTTTTTTTTCATTTCCTGCGTGAATAAACCGAGTGCCAGAATGGGTATCGAACCCCGGGTCTATCAGTCTAAAAGCGAGTACGCAAGCCAGTGAGCTATCATGGCACATTGTAATATAAGCTAACCTATTAATGGTTTTTGATGACAGGCAGCAGTTGTTCCTCACAGTTTAGAACTAAGGCAAAAATATTCAATTAACTTTTCCAGTTAATTTGTGCTTCAAAATTCTATCTATTTATTTATATTATCTAAATTTTAAATGTTATTGATATCAAAGTATAAATAGTTATTTTTCTCTACAGCAATTACATTACACCTATTTATTTATTTTTTTTTTATTTTGTATTTTATTCCAGCATGTTCCACTGTGTATTATATGCTTCATCGTCAAATTGTATAGAATACTTCTTTTATTATCACTACAAAATACTTATTTTAACTTATTTTACATTCATTCATAATTTAAAATTATAAATTTTTTTTTCTTAAATGTCTATACTGTACAAAAGTTTTACGAATTCTTTATAATAACGTTTTTTAATTTATGAGGAAGGCCTAACGGGCCACTCCTCTCCACAAACCTTACGTATGAGAGCCAGTCTTTGCTGTTCCCTCAAACAGCACTCATACACCAAGTGTCTAGGAGAGCACCTATTTATTTTGATCAATATTCAAGCAGCTACACGATAGAAGTAAAGGTTAAAAGTCATGCAACTTACTTAAAATAGTATCACCTTTTTCAAAGCAGTCTTAAAGAAACATACAAACTAAAACTAGATAGTGATCATCATAGTTCTTGAAGACTACTGGAGTGGTAAAATAAAATAGGAAAATGCAGTTACATAATATAAGCCTTTACAACTTTTTGACTCGCTTCAACAATGTTGCCTACTGAGATAAGTATTAATGTTAAACAACTTTTCACTACTTTCTAATTTAAAAGCAACTGAAGAAAGGAATTTTTAATAAAGCATCTAGTTCCAAGAAATTACTAATTTAAACAATTTGACGCTACATTACTGAAGGCTAAAAACAACAGTGTCAGTTAAAAATAGTTTTCTTAAAATGAACTGTTTCCTCAAAGTAATCACAAATGTATTTCTGCTAATTTTAATTCTATAATAAATGGTTGATTTATAGATGGTTACATTTGCAATAATTTAGAAGCAAATATTATAATAAGAGAAAGGAAAGAAGCATAAATAAGGATCTGTAAGCATAAGAATGGTTTACGATTGTTAAAATAATCAACAAAACAAATATTTTTCTTATCAGAAGATAAGATGAGTTATGTTTGATTTCCAATTTTAAATCTTAAGTAATTGATATCATATTGAGCAAAAAAAATTTTAAATTTCATTTAGCGAAGTATTTAAAAAAAAAATTATTTCCTTTAAACGAACCATATTCATTTAAACATAATACATGTTGTACGAAGAATGCAATAATATATCATATCTATCAATAAATGTACTGAATGAGGAATATAGTATAAATCATTGATAGGAAGATATAAAAAGTATTGAAAACAAAACAAACACAGTTATATGTAATTGAAACCCTTTGTAATTTCAGCTACATTTTAACATTTTAATCCACGGGAAACATAATTTAAATGCAGATAATGTATGACATCGATCTTACAAGGATCAAACACGTTTTTTATGTGTAAATTTATAACACTATCAGAAAATTTGAACACATTCAACTTTACACTTCACATATTTTTAAAAAGTTTTCATTTTTTAAATAATATAAATAATTGACCATATGTAAATAATGGACCGATATAAATAATCACCATAAGTGCACACGTAAGCATGTTTTCTGTTTGTTTTCAAATTATTTTTGAATAATTAATTCCATATATATTATTTATTTTTGGATGTTATTGGTTCTATTTAGATCTTTATTCACTATTAATTAGTTAGTTAATGTTTTAGTGTCAAATATTCTTTAATGAAAGTTAATGTTTTTCATTGAGGTTATATATATATATATATATATATATATATATATTTCGATGTGAGTTATGTCTGTGTCTTTCCGTGTGTTTCCTTCGTTTTGAATTTATTTTATTTAAAAAAGTCCGCTGGCCGTTTCTTTTAATTGTGTGAAATAATTATATATATATATATATATCTATATATATATATATATATATATATAGATATATATATATCAGTAAAGGAGCATTCAAAATTATTGTGTTTTATTATTATTATTTCATTTGTTTATTATAAAAAGAGTAGAAAAAACTTGTAACTAAAGAATACTTAACAAGTAGCAATTATAATATCAACTTTGATCATAAAGTGATAATCTAAAAGTTACGCTTTCAGAATCACGGATACCTGTAAATTATGTATCCATTTTTTTTGTTTTTTTTTTTTTTAGTAAATCAATCGAATGATGCTATATTCATGTTTTTTGTAAGATAGTAGAAATAACTGTTTATATGTTTGCGATAGTTTTATCAAATTAAATTACCACTTGACGGATTATATGAACATAGTTTATATTTTTTTTTATTTTTCCAGAATATAGAAAATACTGAATGTGAAGTATAGTTGATCTGTTGCAGACGTACCATTGAAAGTCGAGGGGGTGTTAAAATAAAGCAAAGTGTGTTGGGTGGAGGGTGGGAGGGCGAGGGAGATGGAAGAAGGGCAATTGGGATAGGGTCGCAAGTATCGATTGCCACTGTCTCGCTCTCTCTGCCGCCCTCATCCTGCCGTCTCGCTTCCATTCTTTCCCTTCCCAACAGGGCCGTCATTATTGCAATAAACAACTGAAAGATCCCAGTTCCACCCTCTTTTCCATTCTAGCCATTTGACTAATACAATGCACAGTTCTTCATAAGAATTTCTATATATATTATTTCCAAAATAAGTTTCTTTATTTAAAATAAAATATTCTCATAAATCTTGAAAAATGTATAATTAGAGAAATTTTTATTTTAATAGTAGTGAAACATCACTAACATAGATAACAGTCTTCTACATCAAAATCTAGAACAACAAAACACTGCTTACTTTAATTTTATATCTTTCAACATGAGAAAGTTTTATAAATTTTATTAATATTACGAACATATATCACATTTGTTAAATTAATTCACCTTAATTCTTATACCTATAGTACGATTTTGCTAATTATGATGTATAAATAGTTAACTATTTATATTTCAAAACTTAACTATTATTACAGATTTCAAAACAATATATGCAATTTATAACTGGATATTTTAGCTATCATATAAAATAGCTCTCAAAATATTCCAAAGTATTTTAAAATACTAAAAATAAAGTGTAAATTTTGCAAAGATGTTAAAACATTTTATTGATAAAAATCTTCAATCAAAGCTTAAATACAAAACTTAAAAATCAGCAAAAAACTTACGTACAGATAGGTATAACACTAATAACGTTTTATTCAAGTTGTAATTTTTATGATATAAAATGTCATTGAGTGTAATTTGTATTAATCAATTTCTTAATGAAATAAAAATTATGTTGTATGATATGGTTTACTAAAAGAACCACACTTTCTTGAGTACAGGCAGCTTATTTTTTGTAAAAGTCAACTTATAGTAACAGTATGATATTATAATATGGACAAAATTTTTTGGTTAGTAATAGTTGTTATGTGTGTTTCAAATACATGTAACACTTAAATTGTGAGATAGTTCTAAAGCAGGATAAAATAACACACACAATAGGCATGCAATTAATCCTCAAATAATTAGTATTAACTTTATCAAGAGGTAAGTTTGAAGTAAGTAAGTATGTTCAAAGAGGTAAGTAGGGAATAAACACAACATTTTAGGTTCAAACATAATCAGGGAAGACGATAAAATAAAACCAAGCGCACCCTTAAACTAGGGTTGGAAGAAGGGTTTGGTTGAGCCATCACACCAAGCGAATTTTACTTAACAGGTTTTGTAAGAAGTACAATACGCATCAAGATGAAAGGGTTAGGTAGTATGATAGTGGATGTAAGTCATTATGGTCTCTAGACAAGTTTCGAAGGTTTGACAGAGATATGGGGATAAATGCACTTTAGGCGAACGGTGGTAGCTTCAACATGAAAAGGGCTCACTAAAAATAAAACAAAGTAAAAGAACATAATAAGGGTGTAGAAATAATTTCACAACAACAATGAAAGCTTATGAACATAATAGGAAAAATACTAATAGAAAAGAGGAAATTATTCATTCTCAACTGGGTCTTGACTATTCTACGTTGATTTTCTGGACTAAAACCGAAGCATAAAGTATGGGGCTTATAAAATAAATTTAAATACGAAAATCTCCAATTAGAGAAAACAGATTTCAAGTATTTCCTATTCCCCTTGGTTGAGAGGCTTAGCGGTTGGGGAATTTTTCTCGAAAGGTCAAACTTGCCTCTTTTGTTTGATTTAAAGAGTTTTTCAATTTTACACTCCTTTTCTGAATGAATATTTTCTCAAGATTACATTTGTTGGCTAATACGAGTTTAATGGTTTCAAATCAAACAAGTATTACACCTGGTTTAAGTTTATCTTTGTACGTGCTACAATTAGTTTACAAAACAATCACATATATATAGCAAACAGTTAACAACGGCTGCTGTGATGAAATCATTAACAAATATCTGCCTAGATATACGGCAAAAGAAGATTAATTATAGATGAAATTATTAATTCTTAAGCATAATATGGAAAACATGCATAATACAAAACTATCTTGAAAAATGCTTGCAATATGTACAAAAAAACATAAGTAAAAGATCTTAGATCTAAAATCATTGAATCATTATTATTCAAAAAATAAAACTGTTTGGGAGTATTTGATTACAGAATAAGTGTAAAATTGAAAACTCTTTAAACCAACCAAACAGCCAACTTCGACTTTTCTAGGGAAAAAGTTGGACAAAGTTAAATTAAGTGTTTTAATACAAAAACACTAGTGCCCATCAGCCAAGTGGAATGTGAATGGCTTGAAATTTACTTTTTTTTAATTATTTCCCATTTGTTTATATCGATAGAAAGCTAAAATAGGATTAATTCATGTCTTAATGATGGCTAGTAAAGAGTTGCCTTCTGTCTACTTGTATTAATGAATTAAAGTGAGTGCTATTTATTAGAAATGTACTGCTGATTAAGAAATGGAATCAGTATTTTTTTAGATACTCATAACAATTTGAATATATATAAAATGAAATGGTCCCAGAGAACAATACGCCGAATTAGAAACACCCTCCCCCCACCACTATACACAGTCACTCGAACATCCACAATATATATATATATATACATACAGATTTATCAAAATAAAACATATGGAGTAACACTGACAATGACTGATGTATACTTTTGTTTTAAGATGTATTATATATATATATATATATGAGTATAAAACAAATACAAACACACGCACATACACACACACAACACACGCGCACACAAAGAAAATACATTGAGAAACACCGAGAAAGACTTGTTTCAAAAACGTATGTCAGAATATTGATATGACTCTTGGTTAGTATTTTTATGTGTATTTTTTTGCGCCTGATTAATTGTTCTGTTCTTATGAACCATTTCACTTTATTGATATATATATATATATACTTTATCGTTGGAAATACGATCCAAAATGGACAAATATAGTTCAATATATTTGGGTCTCCAACCGTCTCTGAAACGGTGCGCTTGGTTTCCCTCTCTTATCTCTCCTGAAGACGGTTCAAACCGAAAATTAGAGACTGTAAGTGTGTTCTTTTGATTTCTCTGTTTCCTTGTCTATATTGAACTATATATATATATATATATATATATATATAAATTTAAATTACACAAAGCACGACACAGAAAAGAGAATACAAAGAAAACTTACAGAATTCAATATTTCGAACTGTTGTTCGTCATCAGGAGAGTAGACTAGTAGAGAGGACGAAGTGAGAGAGATCTCCCCACGTCGAAGAACGGAGCGCGAATGAAGAAATAAAGAGTCAACCGAAGAGAGCAGCACTAGCGTAAAAAAGGAACTAGGCACTAAACGTCGGAGAACGGAGAAAGCAAAAACAATAGATAAAATTATAAAATTAAAAATTATAAATTAAAAATTATAAAAAAGGAAATAATAAAATAAATAAATAAATAAATAAAATAAAAAATATATATAATAAAAAAAGGAAAACAAAAATATAATAATAAAATAAAAAAAATATATATATGAATATGAATATATAAGTTAAAAATAAAAGGAAAAACAAATAAAAGTTAACGCTTCTGATTTAAACCGGGATCTGATCGGGCCCCCAATAACCATATGTGGGCCTCCTCAGACGCTCTTAATGTCAAACTACGGTCATCAGTGGTCACTAGCTTAATGATTTGAACAGAAAAGCAGTCATTATCCATTATCCATTATCCAACAGCCATAACCTTTCTTTTAATGACTGCTTTTCTGTTCAAATCATTAAGCTAGTGACCACTGATGACCGTAGTTTGACATTAAGAGCGTCTGAGGAGGCCCACATATGGTTATTGGGGGCCCGATCAGATCCCGGTTTAAATCAGAAGCGTTAACTTTTATTTGTTTTTCCTTTTATTTTTAACTTATATATTCATATTCATATATATATTTTTTTTATTTTATTATTATATTTTTGTTTTCCTTTTTTTATTATATATATTTTTTATTTTATTTATTTATTTATTTATTTTATTATTTCCTTTTTTATAATTTTTAATTTATAATTTTTAATTTTATAATTTTATCTATTGTTTTTGCTTTCTCCGTTCTCCGACGTTTAGTGCCTAGTTCCTTTTTTACGCTAGTGCTGCTCTCTTCGGTTGACTCTTTATTTCTTCATTCGCGCTCCGTTCTTCGACGTGGGGAGATCTCTCTCACTTCGTCCTCTCTACTAGTCTACTCTCCTGATGACGAACAACAGTTCGAAATATTGAATTCTATAAGTTTTCTTTGTATTCTCTTTTCTGTGTCGTGCTTTGTGTAATTTAAATTTTTATAGTCCTTGTGGACCGTTTCTTATTTTTAGTATATATATATATATTATATATATATATATATATGACTAAACAGTTCTTATAAATATATATGACGAACAACAGTTCGAAATATTGAATTCTATAAGTTTTCTTTGTATTCTCTTTTCTGTGTCGTGCTTTGTGTAATTTAAATTTTTATAGTCCTTGTGGACCGTTTCTTATTTTTAGTATATATATATATATATATATATATATATATATATATATATATGACTAAAAATCTGTATTATTTAGTTAAACTATTAGTTAAGGAAGATTCCAGTAGTTTCTATTATTGCTATTTTTAGTGGCACATGAAAGCAGACATTTGCCGTAGAATTATTTTAGCATGAATATTGATTAGTCGTTTGACTTATTGAAGCGTGCTGGGAACAGGGGTGAAACTTGTTTCGAGCACAATGGCTCCCCTGACCTTCCTCGTGGGATTTATGTCTTCCAAACCGCCATTTGGCTTTAAACCCTGCTTTGTTTAAGAAACGAGGCTATGGAATCCAAATATACTATACCTATTCAATGTGTAATAACAATTCAATTGGTAATGAAGTAATTTTCAAATGAAATTGAATGGAGAAATAAGAAAAATAATTTAAATTCCTTATATTTCTTTAACTATCAGTATCATCAAATTAATCATTTTTTAACTGTATAAATATAGGCTATTGTAGTTACTTTTCAAGCAACCAAACTACTTTTTTTTAAAATCAATATGAACATTTGGTTAATATCAGGTGTAAATAATAGATGAGAAGTAGGTTCATATACAAAAGTATATGTTTTAAATTTCAACAGAGTTAAGATTGTAGATTTATACAGACACACATACACTCACATACACACACACACACACACACACACACACACACACACACACACACACACACACACACACACAGACACACACACACAAACAAACACACAAACACATGCACACACACACACACACCCTTACATACTTCACACAAACGTTCCTATATTGCTAAGTATGAAATAGTTTTCTAAATATAAGGATATGGCTTTAACGAGGCCAGTTTTTCAGTTATTACCCAATACTGTCATCACAAGAAATGCTTCAATTGTTGCTCCATTTCAAAACTTATGCTATATTTGAAAGATTTTGTCGATTTCTTACCATGAATAAAGCAAGTTTAAGATACAAGTTAATATATGAGACTTATTTTAAGAGACTAGATGAAACTTAATTTAATTATATATTCTAGTGTCTTTACTAAATGGAACGATAAAGAGCAGGATAAATGAAATATACATACAACCATGATTGTGTTAAAAGTACTGTTTTATTTGCTTCATAACTATGATATTTTATTTTATTCCAAGAAATGAATGCAGAGCTTTTATTTACATTTACAACATTAAAAGCCGTATAAAATGGCGATAATATATTGTTAATTAATATCTTATAAATATCTAAACTGTAACTTTAAATTTAAATGTAGTTTAAAGTATTAACTTACTAAATTTTACTTAATTTTTATCAAATAAACAATCTAAATTATGTTGTAAAGCAAAAGAATATAGAGCTTCTTGTAGTAAATAAACTAATTTTAGATGGCTTAGTAAGATTTCAGTCTTTTGTCATCTATCAAATTCAAAGAAACGCTAGATGAGTTAATTGAAAAAAATTGATTTCTACCATTGGAAACATTCTATGTATTTATAGCTCTTTTCGTTGAATGAATAAACAATATAAACGTTTCTAATCTAGCTCAAACATTTATTATAAAACAGTTGGATTATATTTTTTTCATTGTATAAAAGGGCTTTAAAGAAACCATTATTTTATATATTCATGTAAAACGGTCAATAAACATGCTTTGATGATAAATCAACTAACATGAGAACATTATACTATGACTATAAATAAACTATATAATTGGAATTGATTTAAAAGTGATAATTATAATTTTGTAAATTATATTAATATACTTATAAAATTTTGAATGAGTGAAGCTAAAAAGTCAAACATAATATCGATGCACTAGATTAACGTAATATATATAAGTAATAACTTATATATAATATAAGTAACGTAATATATAACGTAATAAGGCAAAACCGAAATTATACGTTATAACAAAGTCTGCATACAAATATATATTATATAGTTTAAACCACAATGGGAAAAGGAAAACATAGAAATTAATGCTCTGAGGCCTTTCAATTTATGTGATCAGAGAGCAAACACAGTAAAAACTGAGAAGCTAGTATAAAAGTGTTAACGTGTCACTTTTATGTTGGCTTCTCAATTTTTACTTTGTTTGCTCTGATGACATAAATTGAAAGGTTTCATAAATGAAACCTTTATTGATAAATAAATTATCAATTGCCATCAATTTAACCTGATGACATAAATTGGAAATTCAACATAGAAGCGAAGTCATGAACTTTTAAGCTGCCTTTAACTAACTTCAGAGATATGTTCATTTTGAAAATATACACGTATAGCAAGTAGGTATTGCTAGTTGATTTCAATTTCATTGACATTTAAGCTTAAAGCAACAGATAATTGACAAGATGTTTCCCGAAGTTCAAGATTTGCTACCTATTCAGAATAAAACTGGCTTTGTGAATGAGGAATTCTCACCACTACAAATGAGGAGGCAGGAAAAATCAATAAACAAGTTCTTCTACTAAATCAAGCTGAGGGAAGAACTAACTTGATAGTAAACAGAGTGATTAGTGATGAGAAAGGAGTTCATTACCCAATGAATTTCTTGACCCCGTGACTGCTCCTAGATTGCCTGCTCATGACATAAAAGTTAAAGGAGGGGTACCAATCATACTGTTACGAAACTTGTGTGCCCCAAAAATGTGCAACGGGACACGACTCCAAAATTGTGCTTTGCACAGATACGTCATAGAGGCTGATATCATGACTGGGTGTGCTACTGGGAGTCAGCGTTTATACCACGCATACCATCGTTCCCTAGAAACTGTCCCTTTCAATTGAAACGGTTGCAATGACGTCAGCCTCTGTTTTGCAATAACGGTAAGTATGGCAGAAGGCCAAACGCTGTCTATGGCAGGAATTGAAGTGAGTGAGATCAAGTGTTTCTCACATGGTCAACTGTATGTTGCTTGCTCAAGGGTCAGATTGCTAATGTGGTGTATACAAAGGCACTTACTTGACACTGTGCTAATAAATATATTTTTTCCTATTGCATCATTTTTCTAATAATATTCTGAAATACTAACTATCCATGAATTTTATTAAAATGCCCGTCAAAGACGGGCATGTCTGCTAGTCTTTATACTATAATATAACTTAATGAACTAGCTAACTATACTTTATCTATTAGAAATTTATTAGAATATTAATAACTCCTTTTATGTAGTTTTGTAATTTGATTAATAGTATCTTTTAATAATTTTTGCAAATTAACTTATTGTCTGATTCTATGATTAGCAACTTTATTTTCTAACTAATATGATTTAAGCTGAAGCAAATTTTGACTCTTGTTTTTTGTTATTCCATTATAGTAATTTCATCACAGCATAATGCTCTCATTACATGAAGTACATGTAATCATTTAAATTATATGTTCATTATAATTGGCAAAATGCAGTAGATATATTAAAATAAATCAGCTAATTAAAATAATATTCGATTATAATTAATTGTAAAGAATAGTTTTACTTGCAAAGTGAAACTGCGTGCCAACAACAAGTGTACACAGTTTTATTTAGTAAAATGGATGTTAGCGAGAAAACTGGCAAAGTAATTTGGAAACACACTAGCACTTTCTTGAGCAAATATATTTGCAAGTTTTTTGCATAATTTAGGTGAGAATATAATAAAAGACTTAATTGAGTTTCTTATTTAAAGACCAATGGTAGTAAAGAAGTGTTTACTTTAAAAACTTACATGCAATTCTAGTGAACACCAGAATAAACTCCTCCGACTTACAAAATTTATAATCACACAACTCTAGAAACTCAATTGGTTTATACAGCACTCTGGCTTGCTCATTACTCATAATACCTCCTTGTTCATGGTAATAAATTAGCTATTACTGAAGTATACTTGATGGATGGCCATAAATATTAAAAGTTCATACGAGTGTAAACTTCAACTTTCCTTATCTCTTGTATGCTTAAAAACATACAGTACTGCTATTCGATTTCAAGGAATCAAATTCCTAATAGAAAATATTTCATTTGAAACTGCTCAGATTAGAATAATTTTATAGCTTTTTTATAGCTTTTTATTAATATTTAGAGGATTAGTATGTTTTTCTTTGGTCTATATAAACATAGGGTGTTTAGAATCGTCAAATTATAGAATACAAGGATTTCCTGGTATCCAGAGCTTTAAGGTAGTATACACAATTTTTTTTATTGTTTAAACCGATCCCCTAGCGAGTGATAACGTCAGCCGTTTACCGGCTTTTTGTTTGATCGGTTATTTTGCAGATTCTATATTGGTAGTTCTAAATTTTGCCTAACACAAGTGCATTTCGAGTAGGGATCTTGAAGGAATACTTGAAATCGTACAGGCTCGGGACCAACGGCTTAACATTTTCTCGAGGCTTAACTTTTTTACGAGGGAGGACATACTCAGATTTATTTGACCTAACACGTGAATAAATCGAGGGCCAGGTGGGGATCAAACCCCGAACGACTAGCCCAAAGGCGAATCCAGAGCTTTATATTTATACCGAATTTTTTTTCTGTATTCTTCTTCGAAGAATGATTTTTAGTATAAATGGATATTATAAAGAATGGAGAGACTAGTATAATAGTTATATGTAACTAATTAATGCCAGCTTAATGAGAATATTATTAGCATCTTCTATGTTGAGTTGAGTACCTCCAACATGAAGTTTTGTTCTACTATGTACATCAAAGAAACCTGTAAACTGTTGCAAAAAAAAAGTAAGACACATTCAAACAATAAATAAATCACCGGTGTATGGCTTAGTTACTTTTAAAGCACCAGCTTGAGTTTTACTGACGACATAAATATATATAATAAAAACGAAAATTAAAAGAATAACTATGATGTAAGAATAAAGGAACTATAAATCTAACATCAAAATTATAAAAAGAGTTCAATAAATAACACCAGGATCAAAATAAACGCACATAATCTTAAACAATTAGATTGTCTAAAGTCAGTATTGTAACCAATGGTTGAATCAAATGTTACGGTTCAGATACTTTATCAATGATTTTTGTTGTTTCTTCCCTGTAACTGCCTATATATCCAAACCAACATAAGGAGTTCTGTCAGTACTTTAATATATCTTCTGTACTTTTTTTAGATCAATTCCGTAGTTGGTAATATAATTGTCTTTTTGGGTTCATCATGTATATATTAGCCTCAAAAATCACTCCGTAACTATGGCAAAATGGTCGGTTATTACTAGCGATAAGAAAGCCATGAAAAGGCAGGTATGCATTGCCGCAGTTTGTTTAGGACTACTGCTTTTTTACATTTACTGTGGCTGAACGGCTAAATTCATCTACAATAGACCCTGGGACGAGTATCAGCTCTGTTCCTTCAAACAACTCCCTCATATGACTCGGACATATCTCAGTTAACGGTATATATAGTTTTTATAAATCGTTTTGGATTTTTCAATCAGAAATAGTATTCTTAAAATACAATCTGTACTTCACTAGATATTAACATGTGAGTGTGCGCATTCTATGAGAAAATAGCTGATGAATAATGGGGTAAGATATATTCAAAATTTAAAATATTCAAAAGCTAAGAAGTATATTAATATGCGATGATGATATTTCGGACATAATTTTAGATCGTCTATGTTACATAAATCATGCTGAAAAAGTTTACAAAATTATAATAAGGGATGTTTGCGGTTCATTCTGAGGTTGGAAAAAATAAAAACATTCAGCAAATTCAATTCCTTTAATGGAAACGGCATGTTAATGCCATTACATTAAGTATTATATATTTGTAAACATTTAAAGTATGTATGGTATATACACAATTTTCCTATTTCGAAAAGCACCAATAATAATTGATCATGGTATACCCACCTGGTCATCGATTTATTCACGCGAGAGGTGTATAAGTCTGAGTATGTCGTCCCTCAGGGAAGGATATTAAGCCTTCGGTCCCGAGCCTGTACGCTGTCAGCTACTCGTTAAAGATCCCTACTCGAAATGCACTTGAGTTAGTCAAAATTGCTCAAGATCTCAATGCATTTTTTGAGGACTCCCAATGTATAATGTGTAGAATTCACCGATCAAACAAAAAGCCGGTAAACGGCTGACGTTATCACCTGCTAGGGCATCGGCTTAACCAATAAAAAAAATCATAGTATACAGCGATACATTACGTTAAAAGTAGTTGTTTTATAAAACAAGAAGAAACAACTAAAGTAGTGCTCTAACTGTGCAATAGCTTTTTAGATGAAAGGAAATAACATGCCATTTTCCATTTTGAAGCTGATATTTTTAAAGATTTATAGCTTGCTGTACCGTTTTAAGAAATTAATATTTGATTGCCAATAATAAATGTTACGAAAGATTTAAGAGATTATATATTGCCTGTTTTTTCAGTTGGGGAGTTGTGAAAATGTATGTTTCACGGTCTAAAATTAAACTGTTTGTGTTCCAACCGAGAAGAGCTGAGAAAGTGAGAACAAACAGGTGCTCTTCTAGTAACCAACAATATATAGCTTTCATCACT
This sequence comes from Hermatobates lingyangjiaoensis, assembly GCA_026182355.1. NCBI lineage: Eukaryota > Metazoa > Arthropoda > Insecta > Hemiptera > Hermatobatidae > Hermatobates > Hermatobates lingyangjiaoensis. The sequence continues at coordinate 117,286 of JAPFBL010000156.1, forward strand.
TAATAAATAACCGGTTTTTATTGAATGTTAGTATTATATTTTTGGGCAAAAATTTAAAAAAAATAGTTAATTTTTTATTAAAAAAACATGTGCTATGGGGAAAATATCTGACTAGTAAATGTTTGTAATTAGTTTATTTTTGTTTTCTACTCTTTATTCAACTATGTTGTTTACTGGTTTTTGTATTTTTATCTAATTTTTGTTTATTTTGTTTGGCTGGATGATTTTTTAAATAAGGATTAACTGATATTAAAAATATGTATATATCATAATTATATATTTCGAGATTATGAAAAGTTTATCAATAAAATGGCCTCAAATTTAGTTATCTATGAAATAAATAATTATGAAATATCTATGAAAGTAATATATCTCTATTTTTATCTAATTTTACACGATTGGGACTCAAAAATCGATTATGAAAGTTATAATGTTTCGAATTTATTAGAAATTATGGGCGTCCATTAATGAAAATCTATTTGAAAAAAATATTAGAAAAGAAAAAAATTAAAAGGGAAAATATAACAGAAGTCAATTTGTGTTTTTGTCAATCACTAAGATATCATTAACATTGATACATGTTTCGATCACGCTTACTAGAATAAATGGATTGACTGAAGAGGTGAGACAGTGATGTACAGTGAGATCAGTGATTAGAGTACAGAGTTAATGTATTCATACACTACTCAATAAACTTAACCACTAATAAGAAACTTAAATAAATAATCAAATTTAGTCTATTTTTTCAGTAATTTGAGCCTGGCTTAAAATTTACATTTCTTTTATGCAGGATTCTATGAAACCCCCTTAGTACGTCTGGATTATTATAGTTTCAGAGTAAGAACCGTTCTATTTTAAAGGACTTACTACGTACCTTTGTTATATATAGTGTAGCATTGATTATAATATCAAATTCTATCGACGTTTAATATGTTTTTAGATTCAATGCTTAATATTTAATGTCAATTAATTAAAGATAATAATATCAATCTCAATTACAAAAGTTTCTTTACTTATACTTCACTTTCATGTCATTCTTCATTCAGATTATTTTATTTTTCTTCAGTTCACTAAATTCGATTATTTTACAGCATACATAATAATTAAGCATTTTTTTTTAAATAGATGTAGTTCTGATAGATATTATTAGACATTTAAGTTTCAGTTTTATTAATGTACTTTATATATTAACGTCAGTAATAGCTTACCGACAGCCTAAGATGGGATATTTTGATTGTTTTAAAATATAAAATAATATATTAATAAATATTATAGCAGTTTGAATATATAATATATCATGTCATATATATATATAAACTATATTGAAACAGAAAATACTCAGAAATGAAACAGAATACTATATTTCGATGTCCTCGTCATCAGGAAGATTGAAACGAGTCGCTCCGTAGGCAAAGAACGACTGGCCAGTGGTCTTGAAGAATCACAGAACAGTGTAGCCAACTTACGGAGGGAGAGAAGACAAGGATAGATAAAGAAATAAAACCAAATAAATTATAACGAAAGAAAACAAAAACTATTAGCATAGGTGAAATTTCACAGAGGGACCGTGCAACCTCTATACAACCTCTATACTATACTGTGCGGAATAACGGAGGCTTCGCTGGGCAGCGGGTAACTGGGACCGCACGCATGCATCTACAAATTCAACTCTCCTATCGGTCATCATTTCAACGAATCATATTTCTTTCTCTGGACAGCTCATAGAAAACAATATATATATATATATATATATAGTTAACACATGAAAGAGAAAAAACAAATAAAGACACACACAAAAGACTCACAACGATATTTCGACAGTCGTCGTCATCGGGTAGAAGTAGTCCCTTTGAGTAGCTGAAGCTAACTGAGTGGTGGGCCGAATGCAAACGAACACGCACGCACTCTGCTGGCTGCCCTAGGTAAGCTACTAACTACAGAGAGAAAAATAACTAAAAAGGACAAATAAAAGCAAATAAAAATAACAGAAGGAGAAGAATAGTAAATGAAGCAATAAACAAATTAAAAAAAAAAAAAAATAAATAAAATAAAAAAAAAAAATTAAATTAACGGTACAAGTTGAGGCCAGGAGGAGAGCGAGCTTTGAGAAGACAGATAATTGCCTCCTCTGAAGCTCTTAAAGTAACCCGAGAAGACTGAACAGGGATATGATTAAGGACTTGGACCCGGAAGCAGTGATTAAAATCCAGTCCATGGGAATTAGAGTGGATAGCAATAGGGAGGTTTTTGCGTTGACCAACGGAAGCCCTGTGACCATTCATACGTAAGTTGAGCTGCGTAGAGGCCATACCAACATAGAATGCATCACACTGGGTGCAGTCCACCACTTATATATATATATATATATATATATATATAGTTCACACAGGAAAGAGAAAAACAAATAAAGACACAACACAAAAGACTCACAACAATATTTCGACAGTCGTCGTCATCGGGCAGAAGTAGTCTCTTTGAGTAGCTGAAGCTAACTGATATATATAAAACCAAACCACAATATGAAATGGGAAAACAAGACTCAGATCTTTCAACCGTAACAAGAAGTCTTCGTCAGCGTCAAAAGCCCAACTTTTTTCACATTGTGGTTTGAATATTGATAGTTATTTCACGTGTTTATGTGAAATCTTTTTATATATATATATATATATATATATATATATCATCTCACATATATCAACATATAATATTATATTTATAATAAATATGCCACTCTGGTATTTTTAAAAGTTGACTACTTAATGTGTTTTATTATACAATAGAATAACATAGGTTTATATTATTTTTAGAAATCATTGATTTAAAATTACATTAATTTACTATTTCTTGCATTCACTTTGAACTAAAAATAATTAGAGTATAATATAAAAGAAAAGATATACACATAATAAAACAGTAAATGGCATATACGCTGAAATAAAAGCAATATAAGATCTATACGTTGCTTGTGATTGGGCAGTAGTCTGTCAATGTGACATGAGACACATTTGAGGGGTGTTTTTGAAGACCAGGTGAGGGTGTTACGTGCGTGGTATTTGCATATTGTCGGAACCCTTGTCATATTTATCACTCCCTCTCACTCCCTCTTATTCAATCTCTTTTTATTTTGAAATATTTAGCAAAATGAAGACAAATTGCTATACAATGTTATTTAACTTTCAGATCCATACCGAGGTTTCTTCTTAACTTTTCCTTTCAAACACTCGAGTAAGACAGGACCTTGATGTTTCACTAAGTCAGATTTGACAAGAAGTATACATTTTTCAAAATGCTCTAGAACTTTCAGAACAAATACTATAACATAATGTAAAGATATGAAGAGGATACCAAAACAAAGTTATAGTGCTATGTTTAGAAAAAAGGAGACTTATTGAGCTAATCTTTAATAAATAATTATCCTAAATAAATGTAATTTAATATTTCAACATTTTTGGTAATGAGAAAACTCGTTATACTTTAATAGAAATGAACAGATATGCATATATATTACCAAGTGATTTTCTCATTGCCTTTACCTTGTTAAAAATATTAGTCCCATAATAGTTTCAATTTATAAATAAATAAATCCGGAATACATTCAATATTACAAAAGTAAAGGTATAGTCAACATTAATTGTAAATAGATTGTTTTAGTGATTCTGATATTGCTAGCATCATTTTATCACTTATGAAGAAAATATTATAAATTTTTTATTTTTAAATATAAATAATTATGGAAAATTGTACAAATTTCATCCATATTCCCGAGTGAGAATTATCAGTGTGCTATCCTATCATTAAAGTACCAAATCTTTTTTTTTTAATAGCCGTACGATTATATATTTTAAGATTAAATAAGCAATCAGCAACAATAATTACATACTAATTTTAGCAAACGTTGTAAAATGTTATTAGAAGGTGATTTATTCAAAAAAATAGAAAAAAAATATAGAACAATGAATACGATAAAGAAATTAAAATTTTTCCACAATACTTTTCATTGCTGTCAATGTTTACTAAACGTTGTATTTTATTCGTTTCTGCTTGAATTATTGTTTGTGCAAATTCATTCTGCATATTATTTTAGTGCAGTAAAGTTAAAGAGAGTCAGTTTTCAGAACATTTTTTCTTCACTTAATTGTATGAGTGTAATTATGAATCAGACCTCAAAAAAATAAAATAAAAGTACATTTACAAAAAATATACTTTTATAAATTATATTTCATTAAGTATAAATATTTATGAAATACCCAATTTGAGAGTAATTCTTATATTCTGAACAGTTTTATTTCTTAGAGTAATTTTCAAAAAAAAGGTAAGATGATCATCAAATCTTATATTAATTAATAGAAATAATAAATTAATATTGTTTAAAAATATAAACTTAATATTATCTACTATTTAAATTATGATGAATAATTTTTAGCTAGCCTGAAAAAAAAATTACGCACATTACCTGATATGATGGCAAACTAATTAAGTAACGGAGTATAATGTAAGGAATGCAGTAATTAAATTCTTTTTACAAACAAAATTACATTCAAATAGCTTTCTTTTAAAATATTGTTTAAAAGTAAGTTCACTGAGAAGAAATCTGACGTCATTCTAACTCCATAGTTATCTTATTTAAGGATAAAATTTATGAAATGTTGATATCACTGTTTAAATCACTGTAAGAAATTCAGAAATAGAACTTGAATCTTTAAACAACTGTACTCCGTCTGAGTCACAATCGAACTGTTTGATTTTTTTTTCTTTACTATAAGTAAAGTATAGTGATCGTGAAAAAAATCGATCTCCAGATTATTGACGGAATTATATGTTTTGAGGTCCCAAAAGTCATTTTATGAAGTTTTTTTCGATGATGTCTGTGTATGTGTGGGTGGGTGGGTGAGTGTGTTAGCATTGCTTGTTACCACGCTACGGTCCAGAATCTTTGATGGATCAAGTTGATGATATTTTACACAAAAATGGGCGTCATAGGAAAGAAGATCCCTATTGTTTAGGAAGAATTTTTTTTAATTTCATGTACCGTTCTAGATATTTATTAATAAAGCAATTTGTCAATTGACTTTGTATAATTTCATATATATAAAAAATTGTTGGCATAATTGTGTGAAGTCAAATAAGAAAAGCAGTTATGCTATTTTTTTTTATATCATTGCACGAATAATAAATTAATGATAATTATTTTTGATAAAAAAAATTGTTTTATAGTAAGGAAATATATTTTAAACAAACCATATTGGAACAGACGCACTCAAGTAACCAAAGAGCTTTTGTTTTGTTGACCCGTGTCCATCAATATATAAGCATCGAGTTTATTTTTTCTGAAGATATTCCAGTAAATTTTCCAGTTTTGCAAATTAAAATATTCTTGATGAAATATTAGTTCTGTAATAATGGTAACTTTACATGTCCTGGAAAATGTATAAGTGGGAATATTATAAAAAAAAAAGGAGTGTCAGGCCTATATGAATGTTTATGTTTCTCCGATTTTGATAGCTTGAATCAACTGCTAAGGTTATTTCTAAAACAAATTTCTCAGAATCTCAACTTATTGTAAAATTAAAAGAAATAGATATTTAAACAGTTATTACAATTAATCAATATTGGATACATTATGGTAGCCACCTTGAAATTAATTAAATCGTGTATCATGAGATATAGTCTTCCTTATCATTAATATAAGTAGAGCACGTAAGGTTTAAATAAAACCGACGTAACTTTAAAATCCTAATGTACTTGTAATTTTTTATATTTTTTTTCAAAATTAATCTGATATATAACAGTTTTTATAGATTTTTGCTGATGGAAAGTTGAACTTTCTTACTTTATTTAGTTTTGTAAACAGAATTGTAGTAGTTTAGGGTTTTATACATAAAATTTTACATTCTCTTGTTATTTTCTTTTTCTTTAGTTGTTCAAAGAAGGAAGTGGGATTTGACGTTGTTTCGAGGATGACCGTGTAGGCATTTCAGCATAATGATCGGCCGATCGATTACCAACTGACTAACTCAACACAATCCACTTACAGATTCTCATGCACTCTTGTATTCCTCATTTAGAATTGACTGCTATTGTAATTAACTGTTAATAGTACTTAATATGAAAGTTATCCCTTCTAACTCAAAACTTCGAGGACCTTGATGATGCATAAAAATTATTATTTCAAGTTTCTGCTAGCTTCAAATAATTTTATTTTAAACAAAGAGGAACATTTACAAAAAAATAGGAGATGCTTGATTTTAAATTTTATATCACAAACTAAGCGTTTTTATTGAATCTCAACACAGGTTTGTTTAATGTGAAAACTATTTACTCTTGATAAATATAAAATGGTAGTAATGAATTTATAAAATTTTATTATTTAATAACATTTTTATGTCTTTAGAACTACATACCAAATGTTTAAGTAACATATAACATGACTATGTAGGTTGAAGTTTGACTTATTGGTATTTGCACTATTATTTAAGAAATACTATAATTTGATTGACTCTTTCAAACTATTATTCAGTATTACAACCTGTATATAACACTTTTTTCAAATGTTATTTACATTCTAACATACAAGAAGTAACTCTTAAGGAAAGGTGCTTATTACAGTAGCAATAAACATTCTAAATTACGGCTATCCGGCGGAATCTATCGATAAAATATTGAGAGTCATATGTCACTGTCGTTGAGCTATTTGAATAGGAAACCTATTTGTAAGATTAGTTAACTAAACATAAATTAGTGAAAACTGTAATCAATTTGAAGAAACATAATTTTTTGTTGCAAATACCTGAAAGTTGAAGACGTTTCAAACGCTTCGGTTGTATTTATTTGTATTAAGTTACATACAAGATTATTTGATCATTTGATTATTTGATAAGATCAAGATTATTTTTAACAAAATAAAAAATATGTCTAACTTTGTTTTAAATTTACAGAGGTTATTGTTGATATTGATGAACACAGCAATAAAAATAATTTCTTTTAATCAAAAATTGTATAAAATATATTGCAGTTCTCATTATTATTCAGTGTTGTAGTTCAGAAAAAAAACAGAATAGCAGTTGCTTCTAATTTCCTCATGAATATTTTATCTCTAAAAATTTTTTCATTATTACACACAAGAAGTAATTTTAACGTATCATTAAAATAATGTGGATTAAAAAAATTCTGGTGATATGGTATTAGTACGTTAACCATTAATAACTGATATTCTCTTCAATAGCGTTAGATTATTCCAAAGCTATTGTTCTTTCTAGAGAAAAAATCGATATACTTAAATAATTTCGTAGTCAGAACTTGGCTTAGCAGAACAACAAAAATTGATCTTTACTTTTGCATCAGTTGTCACCGTTCAATGACTAACGTTGTTTGCTATCTATTATTTACGGAGTCCCCAGCTACTCTGACCTCTTTAACACTTACTTTAAAATAATAAGCAGAAATAAAAAAAAAACCGGTTAAATATTGTTTCATTATTATTTAAAAGTAATGAATATATATGTTTATACAATAAATGAAATTGTTATAATGTTTATAAAATGAATGTAAATTATAAATATCTAACTTTCTTGGTCTTAAAAATTAATAAAGGTAATCACAGTTGTGTCTCTTGTATAAAGTATTCAATGAATTTTTTTTAATCAGTTTTATCCGCTTTGTATGACAAATTGACAGTCAAATTTAATTATATATATATGTAATTTTAATAAAGGTAATTAAAATGTCAAACTGGACTACAAGAGTGAACTGGCAAGTAGTGAGTCTTGTATGCCCATGTTTATGTTTTTCTCTTTTTGTGATTGACCTAGATATATATGAAGTTTAAACCACAATGAAAAAGAAAAAAATGGAAACAAATACTCTGAGGCCTTTCACTTTATGCCATCAGAGAGCAAACAAAGTAAAAACTGAGAAGCAATATAAGTAATGAATAAATAAACCAAGTAAAAATTATTACTTTTATATTAGCTTTTAATTTTTGACTTTGTAGTCACTAAGCATTGCGTCTACAACGTACTTGGTCTCCCTTTCTCTTTTCACCTGAAGACGGATTGCCCTAAATTTGAGTTTGTAAGTGTGTTTTTTTACTTTTTGTGCTACCTATCTTCAATTTTGAACTCATATATATATATGTTTCAGAGTAAAGTAGTATAAGTACACTTATAGAAGTATACTATAAGTACAGCAAATAGAAAAACACACTTACAGTTTTTACTTTTCGGTTTAATAGTGGGTCTCAAACTGTCTCTTCACAAGTGCACTCGGTGTCTCTATCTCTTCTCTTCTGATGACTGTGATACCGAAAATTGTAGACTGTAAAGGTATTTTTCTATTTGCTGTGTACCTTTACTACTTCACTCAGAAACGTTTGTTGTCCTTTGTGTATCGTTTTCTTGTTGATAATATATACAGTAAGAAATCAGAAAATACTAAGATCGAAACGTTGGCAATGAGAGTTTAATCTGAACCTGAAGAACTGACCGAGTCCCGATAAATTTTAGTTTTGTATGAAATAACAATCAATAATCAAACCACAATAAGAAATGGGAAAACAAGACTAAGATCTTTCAACCGCAACAAGCAGCCTTCGACAGAGTCAACAACCCAACTGATTTGCCTTCTCTGACGAAGGCTGCTTGTTGCGGTTGAAAGATCTTAGTCTTGTTTTCCCATTTTCTTATTGTGGTTTGATCATTGATATGTATAAGTTAATTTGAGTGAGTAGGAACTCCAATTGTAAATGACACAGGAATGAAAGATAATGTTTATGATACAAGCGCGACACACTGACTGGCTGACCCCCTCCTCAAGCCAGCCTTGATAATCTGTCTCTGCGTAAACAAAGACTTTTACCCGCAACGCCGGCGGTACAGCCACCGCCAACTCCGCTAACTTATATATATATATAAGGGTAAGAATAACACAAAGAGTAGAGAAATACACTTAATAACTCAAACTTTCGGAATAGCCATCTTCAGGAGAGAAAAGGAGGGTGCCCAGTAGCGTTTACTGAAACTTTGGTCTGTCTCTCTCTTTTCTCTTGAAAACAGATCATCTCAGAATTTGAGTTGTTAAGATTTTTCTTTACTCTGTATGTAACTTTTCTTAGTGTTTGTGTATGTCCAATTTGAATCATCTTTCTGATTTTAAATGATATTTATGCAATAATAATGTGAGAAAAGGTTCTTTGACTTTCCATAATAATACTTATATAATGACGACTTTGGTTTCTATTTTTAATATCAAACTGTCCTTGCTAAGTTACTATTTATGTGTTGACTAGTTTCTTAGAAAAAAAAAATGGATGTTTGAATTTGTAATAGACAATCGTAACCCGCAGGTAATCATAGCCATGCTCCAACTGCTGAAATTAAGTTGGAGGCTATCATCTGTTGCCGGAAGGTTACATGAAACGTTTCTATCCCTACTTGTTTTATCAGATAAACGTTGTGTTGTATTACTAGATTACTGATGAGTTTCTCCCTGAAGTTTAAATTAAAGGGTTGTTTGGAGTAGAAGCTTAAGTCTTGTGTGATAAGATGAGTGACATGTTTATTTTCTTTTAATCCTACATATGAGAGTGAGTCTCCATTCTAGTACAAAGCGTCAGTCATCGTGAATCATATCTAGCAGAATTTCCGAACCAGCCTTAGCTGGTACACAAACAATGAACTATTTTTGGTGACATAAGTTAATTGAACCCAAAAATGTATCTCAACTATGGACAAGTTTGTTTTAAAAACCTTAACCCCAGATTTTAAATAAAAATTCTGAGAGTAATACAAAACTTATGTTGTTAATAAACAAGAAAACATAAAAAAGTTTATATTTATATAAAACTTTAAATAACACAAAACACGACTGAAAATAGAGAAAATGCACACCTACATACAAATAGACTTAATCTTTTTTCTGTGCCGTGTTTTGTGTAATTTAAAGTTTTATAGGTCTATGTGGACCGTTTCTTTAATTTAGTATACCTATATTTATATATAAATAGATTTCACATAAACACGTGAAATAATCAATCATCAAACCACAATAGGGTTGGGTTTTTGACTCTGACGAAAACCGCTTGTTACGGTTGAAAGATCTTAACATAATATATGTCGTATATATGTGTTGACTGTCGTCACTCCGACAATTCACTTCTTCTCCTGAGGACGACCGCCACTATATATATATATATATATATATATATATATAATTAAAATAAGCAGTGACACATAAACAGAAACACAACAAAGACTCACTTTTCAATATTTCGACCGCCATTACGGTTGAAATATTGAAAAGTGAGTCTTTGTTGTGTTTCTGTTTATGTGTCACTGCTTATTTTAATTGTTATTTGTCCTGCCGGACCGTTTTTCGTTTATCATGGTATATATATATATATATATATATATATATATTGTGGAAAAGACTAGTAAAAGAAATAATCCATATAGAAAGAACCACAAACACAAGCAACTCAAGAACAGATATAGAAAAATTCAGTAAAATATGTACAAACATTTTTTCACAATCAAATAGACAAGCGTAAGAACAAAGCACTTGATTTGCAAAACCGTATAAAAGTATAAAACCGTATATAGTGAACACTGGGTCTTCCAACACACAGCAAGTAACATAACAAAAATGCAACCTCCAGGACAATGTAGAGCTCTAGCAACTGTCCGTTATTTATTTAACATATAGAGAAGTTTATACAAATGGAAAAGACCAAGGATACACAACAGACTTCCCAGGTAAACAAATTTAAATCTCTGGAAATTCTTATCAACATAATACAAAACCAGGCTGGAATACGTAAATCCATAGTTTATCTTTTTTGTTACATATTAGCAAACTATAGAACTAATGTAGTCGTAATAATTGTGCTCAATGTATTAATGTTTTAGCCCTGAGGAGGACATAAATATATGTCAAAACGTTGGGGAAGAAGCGATTTTTATATCTAGATCTAAACCCTCAAAAACATTTCAATACCTATATATATATATATATATATATATATATATATATATATATATATATATATATATATAATACTAAAATAAAATAAATATATATAATAATATATATATATAACTTTAAATTACACAAATCACGACACAGAAAAGACAATACAAAGAAAACTTACAGAATTCAATATTTCGAACTGTTGTTTGTCATCAGGAGAGTAGACAGGAGGGAGGACGAAGTGAGAGAGATCTCCCCACGTCGAAGAACGGAGCGCGAATGAAGAAATAAAGAGTCAACCGAAGAGAGCAGCACTAGTGTAAAAAAGGAGCTAGGCACTAAACGTCGGAGAACGAAGAAAGCAAAAACTTATATATATATTAGTTTATATATATATATATATATATATATATATATTATATATATATATATATATATATTAGTTTATATATATATATAAATATATTTATATATATATATATATATATATATATATCCACTTAAAATTCGAAAAAACGATCCAAACTGGACGCAAATCAGTTCACATTCTTAAAATTCGAAAAATAATAATCTTGAAATGTGAACTGATATATATATATATATATATATATATATATATAAAGTTTAAATCACAATGGAAAAAGGAAAACAAGAGAAATAAATGCTCTGAGGCCTTCGAATGTATGTCATCAGAAAGCAAACAAAGTAAAAACTGAGAAGCTGACATAAAAGTGACTTTTATTGCATCACGTGTTTATTTAGTATGATTTTTCTTCATATATATATATATATATATATATATATATATATATATATAAAATATAGGATAACAACGAATAGAAAAATTGTTATTAAAATTGGATATAAGTTTTTATAATTACTCTTGATTTGAAGTCAGCTTGAAATAAAATCAAACAAGAGTAATTTTTGACAAAGTGGTTGGACAATGGCGTGCGATAAGTAGTGGAGGAGGACAGGGGAGAGAATGGTCGGGAAAGCCGTTGTGCGATGTGTTGTTGACCTGAAGTGTGACATCGATATTAGGTGGATGTTTGGACTCGCTCTGTCGTGACTGCACTTACATATAGCTACGTGCCATGCCGTTCTATGAATCGATCCTTTGTCCAACAGCTATTCTTCTATAAATATTAGTTACTTCATGAAATGCTTTTATCTTTACACTTAGAATTTCTGAATAATAACTGAATTATTCAGAAATCTGAATAACCACCCTTTTTAATTTAAATATTAAAATGGTCAGTCACAAAATTATTTTCCAGAAATAATTTTAGGTAAGTAATAATTGATGTCTTTAATGTATATTTCAACGCAATCTTTATTTTTTAATAATAAATACAAAAAGTAAATTAAGAAATGGCTTAGTCGTATAAATTCTGCAGAATAAGAAATCTTGTTAAGTAAAATATATTCTGGGAGAATTTACTGAGTTATAGTGTATTGGAATGTGGTAACTATTGGATTTCAAATGCAATATAAGGGAAACTGATTGAAATCAGCGCCCACGGCTTCAGATTTCCGACTCAATACTACATCACTTAAGCGGATATACTGATTGATTCCATCCAACATTCCTCTATATTGAGGTATGATATAATTCTAGTATTAGGAAAAGTAGAATCTGAAGAACACATTTTCCCATGCAAGTAATTATTATTTATATAACTGAAAAACACATAGTTACAGACTCTAATTTTTGGTTAAAAACGTAAACAGGAGAGAAAAGAGAGAGAAACTACTTAATTATTTAATGAAATGATTAGAACTGTTAATCCTGAAGTAAGTTTCTGTTAGTCAATAAATTCTTTCTTACTCCCTATGAAAAAGTCTTATGTTAAAACTGAAACGTCAGCAACTAAGTGTTTGATTTCAACTTAGAAAACTGATCGAGTGCTATATTATTTTAGTAATATATATATATATATATATATCAATGATCAAATCACAATAATAAATGGGAAAACAAGACTAAGATATTTCAACCGTAACAAGCGGTCTTCGTCAAGTCGTTGGGATAACAAGACTAAGATATTTCAACTGTAACAAGCGGTCTTCGTCAAGTCGTTGACGAAGACCGCTTGTTACAGTTGAAAGATTAGTCTTGTTTTCCCATTTATTATTGTGGTTTGATCATTGATTGTTATTTCACGTGTTTATGTGAAATCTTTATATATATATATAAAATAATTATATATATATTTCACTTAATAAACCGAAACACAATCCAAACTGGACACAATAAGAGTTCAACATATGTATATAAACATCTAAACCATAGTATGAAGAGCAGAAATGTGACTAAGATCTTTCAACTAAAACAAGTGGTCTTTGTCAGTCTGACTCTATGAGAAATATCAATTATTCTGGATGAAAGGTTTTAGTCACATTTCTGGTTTTCTTACTATATTTCAGAGGTTAAGTTTTATTTCATGTGTTTATTTTGAAATCTTTATATATATATATATATATATATATATATATATATATATATATATACTTAAAATAAACTGTGACACATAGACAGAAACATAACGAAGACTCACTTTTCAATATTTTGACCATAGTGGCGGTCGTCCTCAGGAGAAAAGTGAATTGTCGGAGGGACGACAGTCAACACATATATACAACATATATACAATATATGATCAAACCACAATATGAAATGGGAAAACAAGACAAAGATCTTTCAACCGTAACAAGCGGTCTTCGTCAGTGTCAAAAACCCAACTGTTTATCTGTAACCTTTATATATACGAGTATATATATATATATATATATATATAAAATAAAAAAAAATTCAAAACGAAGGAAACACATAGAAAGACACAGACATAACTCACATCGATATTTCGACCATCGTCGTCATCAGGAGGTGTGAAGAGCGAAGAGTCCCGCAGGAAGACAGGGCGGTACTGAACTCGGAGACCGCAGCCAGTACCCCACCACTTACCACTAAGCGGGAAGGGAGGGAAGGAAATGAAGAGCCAAATTAAGAAGTAAAAAGGAACGAGTAAAAATCATAACTATAAAAAATTATAAAAAAATTATAAAAAGTAGATAAATCAAATTAAAATTAATAAAGAAAACAAATAAATAAATAAATAAAAAATTAAAAAAAATAATAATAAAAAAAATAAAAAAATAAAAAAATAAAAAATAAATAAATAAATTATCGGTTGAGGTTGAGTCCAGGGGAAGAGCGAGCATCAAGTAAGCATACTCGTATGTATGCTTCCTCTGAAGCTCTTAGGGTAACTTTATTGTTGGATTCGGGGATCTGTTTCAGGATCTGAACCCTAAAACAGTCATTGAAACTGAGACCATGCGAGTTCGCATGGATGGCTACAGGATAGTTACTGCGTTGACCGACTGAAGCCCTATGACCATTCATACGAAGGCTCAACTTATTGGAAGTTAAACCAACGTAAAAAGAGTCACACTGAGTGCAATCCAGTCGGTAAACACAGTTGCACGAGGTACAGGAGGAATTGACTTAAACCGGGTAGGAACGATGGTGGAGAGGGGAATCGAAGGAAGGATTAGGATTTACATATATATATATATATATATATATATATATATATATATATATATATATATGTATTAGGATTTGGTATATATATATATATATATATATATATATATATATATATATACGTCTAAACTATAAAAGCAATTCAGAAATAGAATGAAAATCTTTCAACCAAAACAGCTCAGAGTCAGAGTTAGTTGTTTTAGTTGAATGGTTTTTGTCCCATTTCTGAATTATTTTCCGTGGTTTGGATATTGATTTTTAAATTGTAAAATCTTATAGCTGATATATAGCTATTATATATAGTTATATTCTTATCATTATTTTAGTAACAGTAGAATAATAATGTAATAATAATGATAATCATAATAATGAATCAAATAGATCATGATTTTTCATAAAAAAATAATCATTTTTATATATATTTTGAAAAACTTAAAAAATAATATTTTGCTGCTGTAATATTTTTTAAGAAATAGCTTTCAGAAAATAATATCAAATGTAAATATAACAATATATTTTGGGTTATAAATTGTTTAACATAAACTCAATATACTATTACACTAGACTAGATGTTTTTGCACAGAGTTGTTTAGAGTATTTAATTGAACTGTATCACAGAATATATAACCAATAACACGGTAGGTAGTTTTAATGGAACAAAAAACATTGCACAATAATGAATAACTACTCTGCTACTGAGCTTCATAATAATAACAACTCAGAGTTGATTTTATATATTCTTATTAAGTATAAAACAAATAGTATTAAACATATTAATTTTGGTTGCTTATATTTGTAATACATTTTAAAATATCTTAAATAAATAATAGTGGATTTCTACGTTGTGACATTAACAATAGTTTTTCTATAGCATTCACTTGGCTCTAAAATTAGCTAAGTTATAGAAACGCTAGCTCTCATCCATTTTTATCTCTAAAATCACTAAGGCAAATCGATAGAGCAGAAACTTTAGAAAAGATTTCACCATTTAGATTTTGTTAAAGTTTTGTTAAAGCTGTTCTCTCAAAAGTTGTCGAATAAAACTGCTCCTCTCTCTGTTTTTTTTTTATACTAGAAGGTGATATATATCTTGACGACTTTCTTTTGGCTAAAGACTAAACAATAGTTATCAAAGTAAAGAAAGAAAAGAAATGAAAAGGAAATCTGTGAAAGAAGACTGTCAAATAAAGAAGAGAGAAAAATTTTAATAGGATGTTTGCCTTTCCGAGACAATCAAACTTTCTTCCCTCACTTTAGGGTATAATTCTTTTCTTTTTATATTTATGTATTGGTGAATAAATTAAGTACATGCATATGTTAGTGCAACAGAGGTTAGTAAATAATATATTATTATCAACTGTCATACATCGTCTATCGCTGCTGAAGTCGCCCGACCGATTTCGCAATGGCTGAAATGGGACTAATGTAACCTTCCAAAATCACGGATATAAATACCTATTTTAACTCAACGGTGCCAGTATAACTCATTGGCACCATTGTGTTAAAATAGGTATTTATATTCGTGATTTTGAAAGGTTACATTAGTCCCATTGTTGATGCAGCCATTTCGAAACCGGTCGGGTGACTTCAGCAGCGATTGACGAGGTATGACGGTTGATAATAATATCTTAAATAAATTAAGGTATCAAATTATAAAAAAAAGTATGAAACTAACTGAGATAACTCAATTTCTTTGATGGAGTTTTCTTTTCTGTAATTTGATGTGTAGTTCTAATGAACCATTTTATTTCATATTCACTTTCAGTCTATATGAATTATTAGGTAATGAGTCATGATATTTTTGTAATATAAGATATGTAATAATGATATTTTATTCATTTCAAAATGTTTTTTGTTGAGTGATCAACAAAACTACGTGTTTCGAGGCCTCTGAGTCCCATAAAATGGGTTCTTTCAGTGACTAACAAATCAATACTGAAGCCCAAAAAAATTAATTGTATTTCTTTTTGTATCTGAATCATATAAACAGATATCAAAATGTTCTAATTAATAAGCTAGCATTCAAATAGTAATTTCTACATTTTCTACTGGTAAGAAATAAGGCTTTGTTGACCTTTACAAAAGCATTCTTAAGTATTTTAAAATGTAAGTATTTTAGTATATTAATTATTCTTAAAATATAAATTCTTCAAAAACTTGCTCTTCAAAAAATGTACTTCATTATAAATTAAAACTGAAACTTATTATTCCAATTAATACTTTCTTGTCAAAATTTGTTGTCATTATTGCTAATATATATAGAAAAGTAAGTACTGTAGGCAACATTTTGAATGGTTTGTCATTTTCAGGGAACAACTACTGAAAGATAAAGGGTGTAAGAGAGAGAGTGAGAGTGAGAGAGATGTTTTCGTCCTCTCTTGATAGAAATAAGCATTGTAATTATCAACTATAGTAAGTTCAACTTCCACATTTAAGTAACTGTATCATTAAATCATTGTTCTTATTTAAGTATGATCAAGAACAAGAAAAGTACATAGGAAAATACAGTAAAAGACTCATTTCAATATGCCGACATTTATTGTCATCAACAGGTAAAGACATAAAATCTTTGAAAGGCCCATTGTCCGCATACGCAAGTAATAAGTTCTAGTCTGACCACAATAGTCAAGAGGAAAATCAAGAGTAATAACATGTATATAACTGAAATAATTTATTAAAAAATTGTGAAGCACATGGAGAACAAGGATTGAGATGGTATGGATAGGCAAGCATGTGTACAAGGTAACTTATATTACAGTCCCACCATTAACAATGAAACGTGTCCTACCTCTCTTCAAACAACTAACTGTAATTGTGTCTAGCGACCAGATTCCACCGGTATATTACCTTTTATGTTGGATTGGCTTCGATTAAGCTGGCGCTTTAATAGCCTTGGAGGCTGCATTGACCATATCAACCTATCCATTTTCATCCGCTTTGATGGTTATGGTCTTAGTTTTAAGGACTCTTTCCATACCCAAACAGATCCCTAAGAATACCTTTAATGTTACATTTTGAACTTATGAGGAGGCTCATAACTGTCTTTTTCGAACCAGAACAGCTCTTATTCTCAATCTGTAACGTTAGTTATTTATTTTATTTGGAATAATAATGTTTTTTTGAAAAAATGCTGTATGATATTTTTGGATTTTTATAATTTTTTCATTCAACACATAATTTTTTATTAAGGATTTTATTTATTTATTTAATTTCACAACCTTTCCCTTCCTTTTCCCATTCCTATTGTGCTGGGTGGCTGACTACAGCTAATCAGTCGCGTATGTCACTCGAGTGCCATATGAGGTTTCCTTTCGAGACTATCAATAACTCTTTTTGATGTCACATGTCGAAATACATTTCTCAGTGCTTTTCGATATATTATGCTTCTACTTCAGTTAATTGTTCTTACCTTTTTTCAGGATGAAAGTGTTTGTATATAAAATTTATAAATCCTGGAGGCAAGACTCTACTACAGTAAAGTCTTTTTCTTAACAAAACTGCAGAAAAATAACCAAAATACATTTGTAAAATCACTGTTCTGACTAACTTTTGTATTCCAACACAATCTCTGATTTTTTTCTGTGTTTGCCTATGGCTTACCAAGATTAACTACCTCATCATTAACTCAATGGTTAGTAAAGGATTACAGTTACTCTCTTTTCTATCATTCTCCTAAAATCACAAACTTTACAGTAATTTGTTTCACACTTTCTGGGTGTGAATTTTTTTTTTTAAGGTGTGTGAATCATTTTTAAAGATACTGTAATCTGACATGCAGTTAAAGTTTTTGCTTTTTTGTCTAGAGTTTCTTGATATTTCTTAGAGGCTCTACAACAATTCTTTATACAAAATACTCGATTTGTTCTTCTATGTTCCACTATGTACAAGCCTTCCCTTTAGCTTAACATACATTATTTTTTTTTTATAAACAAATAAGATTATTTAATGTTAATTTAGAGTTATAGGTGGTTACGTTTGAAGAAACAACCAGTTTAAATCTGCTCTTGCAAAAAAAAAAAAAAACGTAGTAGCTAATTTAAATATTGAATAAACATGTTTCTGAGCTGCCCATAAAGACCTGTGAATATTAGTATAAATGTTGAAAATGAAGAGAGATCTCAAGTTGAAAGTCTCATATAGATATCAATCCAAACGTTAAATTCGTTTTTAGAAGTAAACAAAACAGTATAAAATAGTAGAAAAACTATTGATTTGGTAAAAAACACAGGTTCAGAGCTAATAATAGGGCATGGAAGGATTAGTAACAATGGAAAGAAAATTATATTAAGATCTTTAGAGATTTACACGTTTTGAGTTCTCATGAATAGAGTTTTGGCAGTTTTTCATGATATCTTAGAACAAGAATAATACGAAGTTTGAAATAAAATTTAAAGATAAAATGAACAATGTCAGTTAAAATTAATATCTTGACTTATTTGGGAGTTGGATTCTGTATAAAATATTATTTAAACAAGTGAAACTGTTCAATGAAATTTGGCCAAATTAAAATACAAATTCCAACCCAAATTTCAATTAAAATGCTATGCTGGAAAGTAAGGTGAAAAAATAAATTATATTTGTTTTTCAAGGATAATGAAATCTTATTTCAATTATTTTTAATAAATAAAATTTAAATTACTTTAGAGGGTTCACTTATATTGGATTGAGTGTAGACCACTTCATATTTTGTACCTTTGTGCTTACAGCAAGAATTCTTCGAATTTTGCAACCAACTTTTTTTAAACTTCATTTTTTCCTTCATCTTGATATAAACCCCCATGCACAGAGTTCTTTAATTTGTTAAAGTAAACGTGTATATTCACTACCTCTGCCCTAGGAAACTCATTTAATACCAAAGAATACCTTCACTGCGACAGCGCCTTCCTCCTAGCATTGAAACCCTCACCTCGATCTCCTTCCATCAGCGCAATAAATTAAGCAACGGCCAATGTAATTTAATTTAATTAATTTTAATTTGATTTTAATATCATTCCAGTTCCATACCTTTATTTTACCTAAATTTTGTAGATTTATTGTTCCATGTTATCATCCAGTACAGCCATCAGTTTAAAAGAGCACTTTGTGTTTATGTTCAATAAACTTTTATAACCACCTGCTTTTTTGCTATGTATAGTAGGACAAACACTATAAGATAACTTGACTACTTTCTCCTTTGGTTCTCTCTAGCTTTTACTATTCCCATAAGCTGGCTTTTTTTCAAAGTTTATGAATTTCAGAAATATTTTTAGAAAATTGTTAAAACTCGAGTGGACCTAATTCATTATTTAAATTAAAACTGAAATAAATTAAGTATTAAACAACGTGAACCCTGACTTTGCCTTACATGCTTTATTATTAACTGTGATACTTTCTTCTTAACCACTACAATAGTTACCTATACTCTTTTTAAATAGTTTCTGTATTCTTATAAAGTGCGTTTAACGATAGAATGTTATTAATAAAGGACTTTTCTCTTGAGATATCTCCTTTATTTTTAAAATTTGAACAAATGTCCACAAGGATTTGTTAGACAGCCCAGCAACATCTGTGATTAATATTTAAATATAGTATATTCATTACGAGAGATTTAATCTCGACAGAATTAACTTTAGTTAATTTAGTGTTATCAAAGGATCACATTTGGTTATTTGATGTTTATTCCTGAAAAGTCATGGAAAATGATTACTTTAAACGGTCTATAGAAATTTATAATTGATTTCAAAAAATGCTGACAAATTTACATCTTTCCTATATACCAATTTTCAATATTTTGTACGATAACTTCACTGCAGACAATTTAAAGAATTCATAAAAATATTATCTTACAATTTATTGATAATAATAAAACTTGAGACATAAATAAACTTTCTCAAAAAGAGTTGTTTTGTTTTAGGGGAATATCAAACTATGAAAAGACACTTCAATTTTTTGTTTTGCGTAAAACTATTATTTCCTCCTATTTTGTACTAAAAGGTAGTCAATGATTTACGGGTTCATATGTAAAGTACTGTGTGATATAAATTGTAATTAGAAAAAAAAGCCCTTGATAGTGGTAATCAAATGAAGCTACCAAAATTTTCATTTGGTTAAATTAAATCTTCTTTTTAAAAAATGAATTGTTTCTTTAAAAAGCATATTAATATCATATTTTATCATTGACTTTATGAAACCTTCCTAAACTGTAAAAGTGGACAAGCATTCGTATAAGTTAAAATAGACATTTTAATTCATTTGGATATACAAGAATGAATGGTACGTTTTGTAAGGCATTTGAGTCACTTATTGCTTTGAAAGATTGTCATTAGGTAAGAATACTCCTTTTTTATTCACTTTTTTAGTCGAGGCAAGGAAAAAAGTAGAAAGTTTCAATAAAGAGATTAACACTTTAGAAGATCTGATAGCTACTTAAAATGAGTCGATGACTAAGCAAGGTGAGGTAGTCTGTTATGCGACTTCGTCTGCTTACTCAGACACTAGGGAAAGAAGCTTAGACGTTCAGGATCACCTACATTCTCTTCTAGATGTTGTGTAATGTGACTATTTTACCAGCAATTTAAGAACGTTCTTATAAATGAATTCAAAGTATTTGATTTGTATTTTGAGTTGAGTTGCTTCTTTCAAACTATAGTATCATGCAAAACGTTTTCAAAATGAATATTTCAAAACGCATTTTAAAATTGTATTGTTGCCTTCATTACCTAGAAGGCTGTTCAAGGAGTGAACAGTGTAATTTGAACATCATTTGTTAGTTGTGAGTGAGCTACATTACCAGATTGATCCTTATGTACCTGAATACTCGTTTTTCCTTATGCTTGTAAGAACAGAGATCTTCCACAATTAATTGATATTGCGCAGTCTTAGACCGACTGGTTTAAGCTCTCTAAAACGGACTTTATGTGAAAGAAGTTGAATTTTACATAAGAATAATATAAAGGGATGACATAAATTCCAACCTACAGTCTTCAAAACTAACAGGAGTCTAATAAAATTATAGCACACCTGACTGTATGTTTTTAAATTCATATATAATTTTTATAAGTTAACTATTCAATTGATTATGGAATCCTAGACTGAACATAAATAAATGGTTTTGTAAATATATAAAAAAATATATAACATGCCTTCCTCCAGTTTATTAGAGCATCAGACATTTCACAGAAATAGATGACTCTGTCTATTCTCTGTGGGAAGAGTATATCTCTCCCAACGCTATGCACACAAAAATAACTAGAATAATATGCAAACTACTTTAGAAACAAACACAAATTTCCTGCCTCTATATTGTAGGAAATTTTTAGAAGCTATGGACTTTTAAGAGTTATGATTTATGAAAGTTTTTAAAAAAAGTTTGGTACAAAAACAAGAGTTGTTTGTGTTGTCATTGGTAAGAAGGACCTGAAATATTTTTCTTATGTGTATGAGAGATGAAATCCAGAGATGATAGAATGCAACTCATTAGTACTGAGCCTGTGAAATATGTAATAATGCGGAACCATACATTTATGTTTCCAATTTTAAACTGAGTGAAAGAATTTAAATTTTTAGTTTAGAATCATTATTATTGCTTCATATAGTTGAAACTTCAAAAAAATTCCATTTTAGCTCGTTTGCAAAGTCAATTACTTTGCTGGTCAACTAATTCTGTTGCTAATAATGAAATATCATACTCAAGCAAACTACTGGATATTGATGATAATCACAAAACATATCTGAACGCTTGTTTGGGAACATTGCTCTGAAATACGAATTAAAATTATACCAAAACCAATGATAAAATAGTAGCTTCATATTGTTTTTTATGGTAATTAATCTATTCCAATAAATGCATATATTTATTAAATTAAAAAAAGAACACAGAATCACCATGACTACTCTGATTATTATTCTCAACTAAACAACGTTTAGTTGTTTATTATTATTATTATTATTATTCTCTCTTATGAAACGTTTGCTGAGATACGATTATTTAAAATTTATAAAACAATATAGCCCAAAGGACATTTTATCGTATAATCAGCTTCTGTTTGGAAAAATTAAATAACAATTTTTATAAAATTAGAATTAATGTTCGTTTACTTTGTGCGTATAAAGGAGGAAATTTAAGGTTAATAGCCGTTAAAAATTTAACAAAGCAAAATTTTCACATTCTATGCTTTGTCACAAATATTACAATGTTTGTCATGTCAATACTCCTAGAATTGATCTCTTCAGAATATCATATTTTAGTAAAGTATGAAATATTTCCTTGTATTAACGTATTAATTACTATAATTAAAAGCATTTATTCTTGAAGAATATGAAGTATGCCTACAGCGATCCATACCTTCCTTTACGATTAACAATTGTATAGCCCCGTCCAGAAATGAAATCCCAGAATAAGACTAAAACCTTACAATCAAGTGACTGACTGTTCTCGTCAGTCCCAAATTGAATGTCAGTTTGAAGCTCTCAGGAGGACCGTCACTTGGTCCAAAGTTCTCAGCTCATTCTATCAACCCCACTGCTAATCAAAAATAGACGTCTATTTTTTTTTTGAATGACTCTTATTCCTATAACTTTCAAAAACAATTATTATTTATCATTAAATTGTATACATTGTTAAGATGAGCTTCTGCGCTCATAAGTTTAACGCTGGTGTCCTCCATCAATTAGGTAATTTTCCTTTGTGGCAAGAGCCTTTGTAGTAGGTTTGCAGGTTCAAGCTTTCGACTTTCGAATCCTCTTGTTCAGATTTTATGACAACTTCAGCCAGATGAAAGAGAAATTACTTGAAAGATTAAGGTTGCCAATGCTAAACATGTGACTGCAGAAGCTGCTAATAATTTGAGGAATATACTACTTTGATAAATTCGAGATATTGCTATATAAGTATAATGTAAATAGACTAAACATAAATATGTCTCTAATAAGCTCTTTTAGTTGTTGCAACAGATTTTCTCGACATATTATCGACATATAAAATAGAATTTATATTACTAACTTTTTATAGTTATCTAGTCTTAAATTACTTAAACAGTTAGATTATGGAAATGCATTTTATTATTTTCTGTTTGAATCAGAAGGTAATGTAATAATATTACGATTAACAGTACCTTAATTGTGGGAAAAATATTGAAAAGGTCATCAGAATTTTCAGCTTTGAACTTACTATGGTTGAAGTTTATTACATATTACCATTTAATTTTTTATCCTTAATAACATTGTCATTTTAAGATAATTTTTGAAAAATTGAAAATATTGTTTTTTATTTTATTCATGGAAGTAAGAGTAAGGGAAAAATTACACAGAATGAAATGAAAAACAGCTCGATGAAAAAAAAAGACGAAGCGAAATGTCTTTCAAAGCGATTACAATTGTTGAAAATCTCATTTCGAGTGTAGATTGGCTCAGGATCTTTTTTACTCAATGATAGTCGGTGTTTTAGCATTTTCCAGAATGGTTTTCTTTGTCAATAAAGAGAAAAGCAATCACTACGAATTGTTATTTTGAAACAAAACTTTTAAAGATAGAACATAAAAAAAAGTTAATACAATTTCTTTTTAATAAACATCACAGTATTATTTAATTTTTTATGAGTTAAAACTGTATGAGTACAAAAATACTTATAATTTATATATTGACAATAAATAATAATGCTAAACTGTCATCAATATATTTCAATATTAATTTATTAAATTTATAAATTTATTTAGAATTCTCAGTAATGCTTATTCATATGATTAATTTTAAACTGTTTCATATTTAGAAACAATTTTTTATGCAATATAATCATAAAATTTCGACATACATCGTAAATTGTTCATGGAGTCGTCCATCAGTCATCAATTTCGCATCTTCCAAAGGTTCGCAAAACTGATCGGATGAATCCATTAAGAATGTATGATGCATATCAGAATTTTATAACAATATTATGTTTACTAATCCCTAAAGTACTAAGAGTATTCACATATATGTTTATTATTTTTCTGGTTTTTCAAATGGGATTCAATTTTTGGGTTTACAGAAATTCATACTGAATATCTTTCAGTGAAGCCTAGTAAAAAAGGTTATGATATTGAAGATACTCATGTTTGGTCTTCAATGTTGAAGGTTAATTTAAGAGAAGCAGGAACTGCTCTCCTGGACAAGGGTCACCATCAGATGTTCGATTGCTGGCACTGGCAATTGATTTTGAATCTGCTGATGAAGAATTATCCTATCATATAAAATCTACTATCGTTCTCAGACTTAGTTTTACCAAAATGTCGTAGTCAAAATCTAAAATTGTCGTCACACCTATTTAGATACAATTATATTAAATATTCAACCAATGATTGGTTATGGTCGAATATTCCTGACTAAATATTGCTGAAAGTAAAAAAAAAATTGAATTAAAAACTAAAGAAATATCTTAAGTAAAATACATCAGTGAGCTGTTTACAGGATTTGAGAACCACGTGAGCAGAGTAGAATTAAAGTAAGTGGTAAGCTGTATCCAGGTTTACTGATACCTCTGATAAAACAGATGTGCTCATGGAATAATATCAAGTCTGGAATGATGAGACAAGAGGAATTTGTTGACGTAGTAAGCAAAGATTAGGTTGACTATGATGATGAGTTTAGTTTTGCCTCTGCTTGACATGTGCCAATTTGAGTGAAAGTCAATTTTCCAGCCAGGAACTCACCGGAGGCGAACATTTTGCTGAGGGTTCCTGAGGCTGCCTTGTTGACACCACTTCCTTCCACTTCGCCAGTCGAATGGCTAAGAAACCAACCTCATTATAACACTCCGACCAGTTATCCTTATCACAGCTGGTTGTTAATAATAAAGTAGTAAAGTTACTGTGCTACTATACAGTCATTTACTCAAAAACAAGTTTAAAAATACAATAAAACTTTGAAAATATTAATATATGATGTTCTATTAACTTTATTCGTTTTTTCAAAGTATATTATTATTAAATTATTTTAAATCTAAGAATATTATTTTTTTATAATTGTAATCATGTTTAGTGAAAATAATATATATTATTTACATATAACATACAAATACTCATGCCAAAATTTAATAAAATAATCATTAGTTGTGCAATCCGTAATTGTGTGGTATTTACTCATTCTGAGATAAAATGGATAAACCAACAAAAGTCTCCACACAAATTAAGTTTTATTCAACGCGTTTCGAACACTTTGTGTTGAATAAAAGTTGAAAAAAACTTTACCCGTCAGTACCACATCCTTGGTGTCTTCCTGATGATGAACACAAAGTGTTCGAAACGCGTTGAATAAAAATTCATTTGTGTGGAGACTTTTGTTGGTTTATCCATTTTACCTCAGAATTTAATAAAATATTACATTTATTTCATTATGTTATGAATATAATGTTATAACTATATCTTTTATCATTAATTAAAATCCTATAAAAAAATAGTAATGATATAATTATTAGTTGAAGATGGTTTATATATAGTATAAATTTGAAATGAATAAATAATGTTTTTACAAACTATTAAATAATATATAGTTCTTCTAATAATATAAAAAATATTTAACAGCCATAAATATTTAAAGGATTAAACTAAATATTTTTCACTCGACGTTCAAATTTTGAAATTGTGATTAATTATTTATTTTGTTTTCTTAATTTTAGTCGGTTGTACTAGTAGTTTTATTATTACAAAACATAATTTAAAATCCTGTATGGTGATAGAAATATGTTTTATTGTGTGTATTCAGGACTCAACAAGAACTGTTTTGTGAATACTATGTGATCTATTAGATATCAACATCTGAGAAAATGATTAACTTCATAAAATCACAATCTACAACAGCTACAAGATAACGAGAGAAATCTCAGACAGTGGCAGTTGTAACTGTGAGTTAACATTTACAGTTTCATTACAATTACTAGCAATGATGTAATTACTTGTGTCATGTAAAACTTATGGTAATAGTAATATTATTATCATTTATTAGACACGATGTAATTTTATTAATATGATTTTAAACGGACTTTGATAAACTGATTTACTTAATGCCCTCATTTCTGAAAACTGGCATGATTAAATATTGCAAAATATTGCGAATCCATGATACAATCTCTAAAATAACATAAGGGAAAAAATAATAAAATTATTTTATATATTTCCCACTCAGGAAATAGGTTTGGAGGCTTGAGATACTTTTGACACAAGACACGACTCTTTTGTGTCAAGACAGACAAACGTACAGGATACACAAACAGTGTGTCAATTTCCTATTCGGTAATGGAAGTGTTATATGTAATGATGGTGAATAGGACATAATAAAAACACATAGTCAAAATATCAAGAGAAAAGAAGATATCAAAAGGTGTAAAAGTTTATTTGTAAATCTAAATAATCATTGAGGTTAGCCATTTGTATACAAATCAAAACAATTATTACTAAAAAGGAAGGGATTGTGCAATATAAATTATAAAAGCAGATTTAGTGCACAATGGACTATAATATTAAGCAATATGCATTGGGCATTTATTAAAGTGATTAATTTTTAGGAAAGACCAAACATTTTAATTTAATATGTGAAAGAGAAGATTTAGTAATAACGAAATGGTTTAACCTAAAGGGGGAATCAAAAGATGGTGGGAGCTGTTTGTGGAAAGCTGAGTTTACGAAGAAATACGAATGG
The DNA here is from genome assembly GCA_026182355.1 of Hermatobates lingyangjiaoensis. Classification (NCBI taxonomy): domain Eukaryota; kingdom Metazoa; phylum Arthropoda; class Insecta; order Hemiptera; family Hermatobatidae; genus Hermatobates; species Hermatobates lingyangjiaoensis. Next base: position 144,449 of record JAPFBL010000156.1, read on the forward strand.
ATGTGGGGAAGGCTGGGCATGAATGAAGACAAACAGCATTGAGGTTCTGACTGCATTAAGGAGAAATGCCTTGCCCTCCCTGGGCCTGCCTATTATCAATATTATCAAACCAAAATCAAACAAACATCAAACCAACTACATTTCTTTTGACATTACCAAATAAAATAACATTTCTATACTAATCTAATCAATAATAAACTGAAAATATTTAAACATTTGTCAGTGAAATATCTGCTTGTAGGTTGTGGCTGTTTTTGCAATTACAGAGGTCTCTAGTGGAGACCTATTGTACAACGTCGCACTGTATCAAACGCCATTCATTAAATTATGCATCATACATTCCAAGCCACAAGGAAAAAAGTCGGTACATTTATTCTATTTGCCCTTATTCTGTCAATATCAAAAATTCTAGTTGCCTAACTTAGTAAATAATTTTAATATTATACACCATCTTAACAAGAGAAATGCAGTTTGTATAAAAAATATTTATAACTTGTAACCATACAAAATTATTACATTTTAGTTTAATGATGTATGAAGTACAGAATGTGTAAGTGTAAAAACCTCTCAGAGTGATTTCAAAAATGGGTTGATGTGACTGCAAAAATAACATCACAGATACGTTTTTACATATATTTAAACAAGGAAATAAATATCTTACAGGTTTTAGTGCCGTAGTTACATTACACAATAGCTATATACTGTACTAATGTTATATTATAATTATTTTAAGCTTTTAAAATTTGAGTATAATGCAGCAACTTTTATAAATACTTAAGTATATAATAATTTTATTCACAGACACCCACACACCACACACACACACACACACACACACACACACACACACACACACACACACATATATATATATATATTATTATATATACATATATATGTAGATTACGTCATAGTCGTACAGAAGAAAACCAATGCATCTTAATGTGAAATCCTTTATTGAATCATAAGTATAATCATAAAACAAAATAATATTTCACTACATTATGTTTAGTATATTATGTTGTTTTATTAGAAATAGTAGTTATAGTATTACTAAAAGAACTAGGTTTAGACTTCATAGAGAAATATTGCTAATTAAAATTAAGACTATATACACTAATTTAATCCTGAAAACATAATTACTGAATATAATAAGGTAACATATTTAATGTTTTGTTGATAATAGATCATTATTGTATGAGCAAAGAAAACATTTCAGTTGTTATTGATGAAATGGTCTCATAGAAGGTAATATTGAATGATGAAGATAATAATTGTAACTGGTGGTAAAGGGAAGGTGTAAGAAGACGCACCTGGCCAGAAGGCGGGCTGTCGGCTAGGCAGAGGAGCAGGCTCGGAGCATGCGGGGGCGAAGGCGACTGGGAGGGACCCGGGGTCGATCGGCGCAACACCTCTGGCGGGCCCGCGCACAACAGGTCCACCACATCCCTCCCAATTAGCCTCTTTGTGGCAACCTCAAACATATTCAGCCCACTTATTAATAGATAACAAAATACAACTATTTATACATGCAATATCATATGGGGGATATATTTTTTTCACAACAATGTATTGAAAACAAATATCAAACAAAAAACAAGAAATTTAAAACTTTTTCTTCTTTTTCTTCAGAAAAATAACAAAAATTTGTACGAAAAAATTAAATGTTTTATCAATGTCCGCATTTTGACAACTTATTTAATGTACTGATTGATTAATTTTAAAATTTACATAAAATAAATAATTATGTGCTAAAATATTTATTATATTCAATAAAGTTTGAGAATATAATGGGTGTAAATTCATTAGTACCAATAGTTTTAAATTGTAATTGTTAATTGTTTAAATTCTAATTACTAAAATATGCTGTTTTGTTTTATCCAATTTAGATGAACACAATTTATATCAGTAAAAGAATGTGATCAGAGTAGTTTATTAAGCAGTGAAGGAAATACTCATAAATATACGTTTACCTAAGGTAAAAGAATGTAATTGTGAACCCATTTTATAGAGAGTGCAACAAGTTATGGTTTAATGAACCCCAAAGGAAATAGTAACTTATAAGCTTTTTTGAATAAGTTTTAATTGAAGCAGTAATATCTTCAGTGTGTAGCTAAGAAGTAGTTGTAAGTGGTGCATTTAGGAGAATATTCCTCAAGGCACCTGCCCCTTACATTGCATCTTTGCTGAACCCACTTATACGTTTTCCATTAAGCTCTAAAATGAAATGAGTCTCTTTTTTAAAATTTCTAACTTTTTCTTCATCTTAAATTTATTGCCATTATGATAGTGAAATTGTTACAAGTTAAAAAACACTTTTATTGCGCATATCACAATATGTATATAAAACAACTCCATCATTATCAGGATAGGAAGAAGAAGAAGAGGAGAAGTTCTGCTTGATTGGAAAACAGCAAATACTTCTTCTCCTGATGATGACGAGGTGGGCATATTGTAGTATGTTGTGTTGTTTCTATGTGCTCTCATGTTTTAATTTTTTGATAAGTTGCCTTAATCGACAGTTTCGTGTTTTGAGCAGTATATATATATATATATATATATATATAACATTACATAACATAACATAACATGTTTTCCCTGGTGCTCATGGATTAGCTCGGTCATTAAGGAGTTATTCCCTTTGCTCTCCTCTTCTCCTTCTACCTCATCTATTTTTCCTGAAGCCCCCTCCTTATTATATCGCAAAGCAGCGAACCTCAGAGGCATTTTCTTCCATCACTCTCCTGTGAACCCTACGATTGGGAGGGGAATGGTGGAGTGTGGACGGAGCAGATGCCAAACCTGTCATATCATCAACCCTAATCCTTCCCCCCCCCCCCCTTCTCAGGCCTGAGAGCCGAAAGCTTGTACGTATTTTTATTTAGTTTGTTAATTTAATTATTAAAACAGTGATTAAAATTTAGTTTTTCGTGTTTGACCTATGTTTATTGTGTGTGTTAATGTCTTTTGCTAACCTTCTTTGGAAGCTACCAGAGTCTCACCGCAAAGTGATACGAAAACTAGAGAGTGTCAACAAGAAACTGGTCAATGCAGAAGCTGCTGCTTATTTTAATAACATATGCTTAAGGGAAGACCTGCTGCCATTGTACACAAATATATATATACATATTGGTATATTTTGGCAGCAGATCTTCTCTTAAGCATATTTTATTGAATGATCGCAGTTTCTGCATTCAGGACCTTTTTGTTAACAGATTCTAACCTCCTGGCTATTTTCCTTATTGTAGTAGGTAAACTATAAATCAGGTTCGCCAATGACATTTCCAAGTACCAGGTTATGTATTAAACCTGATTATGACATATGAATGTTGAAAGCTCGTTTTTTACTGTAAGGTGAATACAAATTTAGATCATGTTATTAAATTTCTTTCGTTCATTAGACCTATTTACTTGGAAATGTTATTGGTGAACCTGATTTATAGTTTACCTCCTACAATAAGGAAAATAGCCCGGAGGTTAGAATCTGTTAGCAAAAAGGTCGTGAATGCAGAAACTGCGATCATTTTCAATAAAAAAAAAATATATATATATGGTATATATCACTGACAAACGGACAAGCATGAATAACCAGGAAGAAAACTTTTCCAATGTGCTGAAAATACACAACACTCAGCAAGTAGAGTTGCAAGTCATCGGAGTATGCTGATGGTTAGTAACTGACTCACTAAAACCTCATGCAACCTTCCAGTGAATGATGTTAGCGCTCGTGTTTTGCGAATCTTGAACTTTAGTGAATGTAATTTTATTTAGAAAGTTTAGTTTTTTAAATTTTACAATTGTTTACACCCATGCAACCTACCAGTGAATGATGTTAGTATTTGAGTTTTGTAAATCTTGAAGTTTTAGTTAATGTATTTTTATTTTGTAAGTTTAGTTTAGAATAAACGATTAGTATAAAAGAACACGTAGAAACAACTCACGTCAATATTTTGACCTCATCGTCATCAGGAGACGGAAAGAAGAATATGATGAGTTCTGCTCGGCTAGCTGATTTTTTCATCGGCTAGCTGATTTTTTCATCGGCTAGCTGATGACGAGGTCGAGATATTGAACTGAGTTGTGTGTTGTTTCTACGTGTTCTTTTATTCTAATCATTTGATATTATATTTTATTGTATGGAAGCAAAAAAAATGTAACTTATACGATGAATATAGACCACACCATAACCATGTAATACTTACTTGAGCATATATATTATTTTTACACAATTGTAAAATTCTTAAAGTGAAGTGGTAGAATACAGTAAATAACGGTGATATCCCCAGTCAAAACAAAGTTTCAGTCAGGAGGATTGCATTGAAATTCATACTTTCTTTATATCAGTGTTTCCCAAAGTGGGTGGTGCTTTGATATTGGGGGGGGGGGGGGGGGGGCGGTAATGCAAAAAGGAGAGGGATTCTATTTCGATAAATTGAAAATGTTCATGCAATATAATTTCTAAATTTTAGTGAAAACACGACATGTAAACTTCTAAGAAACAGTTTCTTAAAATTATTTGTTTTGATAATTCATTTTTTATGTTAAAAGTATATTCTCACCTAAGTTTCTTTTATTGTGTATCAATTCTTTTGCATAATATGCTATGAAACAATACATCTATTGGATTCTAAATAAATATTCCATTAGTAATTATTTTAATTTAATTATTAAAATGTTACTCTTTTGGTTATTTAGTCTAAGAATCTGATTATTATTCAAGGGTGTTGAGTTTTAGGTTTATGGACCCAAGGGGGCGGTCACTCGAAAAAGTTTGGGAAACACTGCTTTATATTAACTTACATAGTTCGAGATTTTACAGTTTAGATATCAAATTAAATAAGAAACTAATCGAACTTATGTTTCAATGTTTTAATATTACAGTAACATACTGGTAAACATTTTTCTACGTCAAAGTAAAGGAATATGACGAGTGAACACGTTGCCCATGTTCCAAGTTGAGTTTCGTGTTTTTATGACTATATCACCATTTCCTATCTTCCAAAAGTCCTAAAATGTCTCTATATTATACAATTTTAGATAGATGTTACATGAATACTTAATAATTTAAATTTTATGGTTTATTGGTAAAAAAAACTATGTTTTTATTCAAAAAATATATAATACATCTTTTCTGTTATCTCATTTTTCTAGAAATTGTACAGTTGATTTTTATATAACAACTTGTTTAATAGTAAATTCTGCTGCATAATGGTCAAATTTCTTATTTCAGATAACATAGTCACTCTTATAGGTAAATCTGGTGTACAGGTTTTGAGTAATAGTTCATCATGGATAAATCACCTTTTTGACCAATATTTGCTTTTAGGCAACATTCCCCCCTCTTAAATCACAAACTATGGAGTGCACCATCAATAGAAGTTTTGTAATAAGTAAAAACGTAAGTTATACGTTACCATATAAGATGTTGATTGATGATTGACTCTGACAGGATGTGGATGTGGTATGACACAGCTCCTGTATCATTATAACTAAAAATGTCTTCTGATGATAGGATGAGCTGTATAATTCTTCATCAGGACAAAAATTTGGACATAGAGGAGCGTTGATACTACCTTCTAAGAATGAATTACGTGAAACAAATCTACCTAAAGTAATAATTATGAGTAATCCAAACTCGAAACTCTCCTTGGAGAAAGGACAATCTGCGGTATCTCATGGATCCGATGCGGCATTTCTACTATGATTTACATAGATTTAGCAATTTTTTATCAGAACCGAGTCAATCAAAACTTTTTTAAAGGGTTATAACAGAAAATTGAAGTATTCTAAATAGGTAACATTATATACAGAACAATGAAATACTTAAAAAATCTTAGAAGTCATAAAATTATGTTAAAATATTAAAAAAATTAAATTAATTTAGAAATAAAATATTTTAAGTATAAGAACATTACTAAAATTAATTACATACGAACAATAAATACAAAAAAAAAATAATTAAAAATATGTCTAAAACGGGTAAAATAAGAGTAGTAACACGTCATTATAGAATGAAGTTAATACTAGTAGGAGATCTACGTCCTAGAAGAAAATATTTCCTTCTTCTGAAGCTTTCAAAGTTATATTAGTGTTGAGATCATGTATCTGCCCAAGAGACTGTACAGAGGAACAGTCATTGGTACAGGATGGCATCGGGAAGGTCACTATGCTTACCAATGGAAGCACATTCCAGTGGAAGGTGGTGAACCTGTGACTATTCATACGCAAGCTTAGCACATAAGAAGCATCATATTGGATGCAGTTGAATTGAAAAATGCAGTTAGAATTTATAAATGCAGGAATCTTGTGAAGAATAGTGTAGATTTGATGGCAAATGAAGAATAGAAAGAAAGAACCAAAAATAATGACAGAGCAAAGAAGAAAGTCACGACGTCCGCATTGAACCATAACACTAGCTGTATAATAAAGCTTTGGAGGTTAGATATGTAGACAAATGATAGCTCAGCAAGAAGATGTGTTTTCTTAGAAAGAAGAAGTACAGGAGGATGAAGAATGTGCAGGGAAAAACTCATTCATAGCTTGTTGAGTCTATGAACACCAGATAACACGGGTAGAAAATTGCTTTCCAATTGATCAACTTGGATACTACGATAAATTAGATTATATAAATTTGGTGAAGACATTTTGGCTGGATTTGGTGGTGGCCTTCATTACGTGGTGTAATTATAACTATTAAAATGAAAGTACAGCATGGTTAGTTTAATGTGTACAGAAATAGAGGGATGTCTGTTACCACTTTCAGCCCCTAGTGGGGTCATGCAGCCCTACCACAGGCTGCCTCGGCTTTATTTCCACAGGTTCATTGAACCAGGGGCTACAAAGGCACTGGCCTTACCTGTTTTTGTTTTTTACGTCTGTTTTTTTAATTTCTCTATGTGTGTTTATCCACATTGAACTTTATATATATATTCAGTAATTGATTTCATAAACTTCAGATTCTGAAGAACAGAAAAGGGACCAAATTTTAGAATCAGAAGAACGATTTTGTGTAGATATACTTCATAAAATCTTTTTTATGTGCGTTGACGTTTAGCATACTTATTATTAACTTGAAAGAAGGCAAAATTATGGATATTTAATAATAATAGCAATTACTTTTCTTATTTTTGTAATGGTATTAGTAACGTTAAATTTAAGGTTAATTATAATGGATAACACTTACTGATTATAGAAGATGATGGTCTCATATTAAGATGTTTGATGTTATTTTAGTTTGTTTTTAGCAGTTAATAAATCTTAGAAGATTTTGATAAGGCAAGGCAGCCAAAAAAGAAAATCAATCTTCGCTTTAATACAGAGATCGGTAAGAGGATTTGGTGGCCAAAGGAGGCCATTATTAAATGTCCAGCAACAATTTATAGGATAATATAGGTATAATACTACAGGTTCCCAAACTCTTTTTTTAATACGATGTTCTTTATATTTAATATTTCCCCTATATTCAAATTTTCCCAAGTCTATGGTGGCTGTGCTAAAAGCATAGTTTTAATAGTTGTAGATATCTGAGACTTAATTCAAAGTTGTAACAATGTTGCAAGTTGACATTCAATGCTCAACTGCATCTTTTATGAGGGAGAGTAAAGAAATCTGTTTTACATGTAATGTAACCACTATATAATATTATATGTAAATATAATTATAGTGATTAGTTTGAAAGTAACTAATAAATTGCAACTAATGAAGAGAGAATACTTAAGGTAAGCATTTCGCAACCTTTTTTTGTGCCCTGGATCTCTTAATACTTCTTACTTCATAACAAAATAATCATTTTCAATAAAAAGTCAAAATAAAAAAATGCTATTTAAATATCCATTGAGTTTTATTGTTTAAGAGCTTGTATAACCGTATTAACTAAACAATATTAACATGCAAGGAAATATATTCCTTTGATATGTGATGCTGTTCCTTGTAATAAGACACTTGATGTTTTTTGCAATAATTTTGTTATTACTTTACTGTAAGTAAATTATATGAAGTGTGGTATATTTCAAGCTGTCTTAATCTGTTTTTGATATTTTATTGAAGATGTCTGAATTTAAAGGCTAGTAGTGTAATTCTGTAAACACACTTTGACGAATCTTCGTAAAATTTAATAGACAGAGTTATTGGTGTGCAAAATGTTCCCTATTGTTTTGAGCAATATTGAAATCGTGGGTAAGGTATTTTAAAATTCTTTTAACGTACAGCGGGTGCAACTTCCCTAAACTCTTCTAGTATAATAATGTTTTTTTTTTTCTATATCATGTGATGTTGAGAATAAGTGTGCTATAAGATTCAGAAATAAATATAACTTTTACTTAAGTATAACAATTTGGTTATTGCTCATTAATGAATGAAAACTAATTGCTAATGCTCAATTGTAAATCTGATATTGGCACATAGGTCGAGGAAGAAATTATCATAATTAAGAAATTATGGAGGGAAGTGACAAAGCAAGCCCAGAATGAACCACAAACACCTCAAGAATCTTATATATATGCAACTCAAACCCCAGTAACAAACACTATCTAATATTCTTCATAATTTAATTTAAACGATTTGTTTCTGGTACTGGAGTTATCATTAAGAGCAGGGATTGTAGGGGAAGGGGAAAGGAGTTTAAAGGAAAAACATTTATATATCAGTGTGAAAAAAAGACATATCAATAACGAGAAAAGTAATAATAATAAATAACAAAAGTGATAAGCCATTTAAAGGAACCATCCATTTCAGGACTCAACCATTATCACTGACTTTGTTGACCTAAATCACACTAAGGGCTTTTCATCTTTTAATGCTGCGTGGCACTCAGTCTACTGCTTCTTCAAATAATATATATATATATATATATATATAAGTAAAATATTTGTGACTTCACACAACACGTTATTTACATAATTATCAATTAATAATCAAAATAAACTGAATAAATATAACATGGTAATTTCTTAACAATATTCTATGTTACATTCATAAATCTAAAAAACCAATCTTTTCGTTATCTTGAAAGCGTTTTGAAAACATTAATTAATTACTAGTTGTTATATCTTTTCCTGAAGAGTTCAAAATATCTACTCGTTGAAGGCTAGATAGAAACTAGCCTTTCAGTAATTGTGAATACTTAACTTTATTATCGGTTTCTGTAAGTTTCGATATGTAATTTTTGGGCATTATTTTACTTTAATAAAAGCTACCTAGACAAGGAGCAAGTAATTTGTTGCAGACTGAATCACTATCAGTAAGCTGAAGGCTAACTTTAACACACTACACTATAACTGCAGAAGTCCAGCTGAACAGACTGGATACTTTAACAATATTATTTAACAATGTTCTTATATATACAGCACTGTCAATATGAAAAGTTCATGCTTTAAAAAGTTATTCAGTAAACAATAGTTTTGTTTTAACCTTACTATTTTCAATTAAATTAATTTTAACTAATAAGAAGGTTGCCTTTTAAACTTTTAAGTCTTTAATGCGGTTATATTAATGAAAAGTTTATCCAAACTTCTTGTTTGCGAAATGGTTAAATGGCACTTCATGGAATCAGAGATGTTTAAATCTATCAACATTAATTATCCTCGAGAATTTGAGATATCAATAAACTGATACGATTATTATTTGTCATAAGCGTGTGTTGACATTTATTTATTATTTAGGACAATTTTAACTCAAATTGAATACATTTTGTGAAGTAATAATAAAACGATTTTATGACTTATCTATGTAAATAACTATAACTCCTCTTGAATATTTCATTTCTGATCAGAGAATCGTCTAGGTAAGCTACCGAAAGCCTGGTGTATGATTAAGAATTGTTGTTGAGTTATGCTCATATCAGTTAATTATAAATGAGAATGTAATTATCTAAAACTATTCTTCTGGTTTCCTTTAACATATCATACATTTGTTTTTATATCTAGAATGAAGTATGCAAAACATAAAATATTAAGTAGACTTAGAGTCCTTCCAGTTTTAGCTGGTAGTATGACCTGTAAATATTCAAGGCTTATTGAAAGTATACCCATAAAACCATAAATACCCATAGCTAGATAACAGGTATGCTGACAAGAAGGGGTTCAACTAATTCATCACGATCCCTAGTCTGAGACCTGTTTTGGTAAATAAAAGAACTAGTTCAAAAAGCGGATCATTATCGATGGTCGGAGGCTGGATAATGCTATTATCGGAGGCATATCCTTGCTATTACAGTTGCTGCAGACTATCGCATACTACTTCCAACAGTGAAAAAAATACTCTTAGTAAGTAATTTTTACAATAAATTACTCATAATCAAGTAACATAATAAACTTGGATGATCTGTATGTTTGTTTCTTATTCTGACGGTTTATATCAGTGTTTCTTAAACTGTTTTACTTCAGGGCGCACCTATGAAACAAAACCAAAACTTTAAGGCGCATCACTGATTTTAATATAGAAAATTTAATCCTGAGATTTGATAACAGGAAAATTATTGGAAATTAAAATGCATAGTTTTCTTTTTAAGAAAAAGGAAGAAGAGAGAGAGACAGAGAGAGTGAGAGCAAAAATGATTTAAATCCCCGAGTAAAGGCAAAGAGGAAGTATTATCCATTTATGCTTAAATATTAAAGAAATTTGCCTTCCAGTTCAAAATATGAAGTGGCTGAGACTTGACTCAGACTTGAAAACCACATACTTGGTGTTTTCTCAAATAAATTAAAATGATGCAATAGTTTAAAATGATTTGCATTTTAAAACTAAAATATGTGGTAAATCTGTTATATAAACTTAATCTTCCATTATCTTGGGGCGCACCTGGCTACCTTCCAGGGCGCACCGTTTGAGAAGCACTGGTTTATATGTTTGAGGTCCCTAAAGTACTTTTTTGTAGTTTTTTTAAGAAGTCTATGTGGTGGTTGGTTGTTTCCTAATGTTTCTGGACAAGTTACAGCTGACCAGATTGATGGATAAATGTTACTCAGTTTGATTGATAAAATTCATATGTTTATAAAAATAGGCCCTATGTTTAGAAATGCTCAATTGTTTTTAAGTAATATTGCACAATAGAGAGTAACTTTTTTGGGCAAAATGTGATTTTAGACAGTTTTTTCCCCCTATGCAACTAAGTATAGAGTGTTGAATATTGGCAGTATTCAAAAAATAATGTTGAATAATACTTTATGGAACTGACAGAATGAATTGATATTAAACATATAATATGCCGTCTTACCTCGTACACTGCTGCCGTAGCTCTCGGACCGGTTACGGGTGTCACCCATCTTCAACAAGAACTGATCTAATGAATCCTACCTTTCTGATTATGAAAGGTAGGGATCCTAAGAAGATGGGTGACACCCGAAACCGGTCCGAGAGCTACAGCAGCAGTGTACGAGGTAAGACGGTATATTATATGTTTCATGTTAATAATACTAACCTCTGTCGTAATGACGAAATACATGAATTTGACAGAATAAAGCTGACAAACATGGAAAACATCTAAAGTTCCTAAAAAAACAGAAAGGTCATATTTTTACAATAAAATGTAATATCTTGACTTATGGTTGATTCTTAAAACTTTTGGGCACAATATAATTAAAGGAAATTTCAGTTAAATCTAGCACCTTGGGTAACGATGAGCTGAAGACATTTTCTTCATAATTAGATTACCAAAACAGAGTGTGACTGTACAATTATAGACTTAAATAACGTTTTCTGACGCTAAATGACTAAATTGAACAAGGAAACTTTTTCATGAAATTAAACCTAAGCTTAATGATTTATAAAAAAAATTCGTGAAATTCCGATTGCCCCCCAAAAAAATACAGACAGAAAAACTGAAAATTCATCTTAAAATAATAAACCATTTGTAATTGTCAAAATTGTTTACATTGATTTAAACATTTTTTAAGGGAATAGTGTGAAAGAAAATTGTTACTTAGACTTTCAATGAAAGAAATTTAAGATGTTTAATGAGTTAATGTATGAAAAAAAGAATAAAATTCTTAAATTTAAAAAAAATCGCATAACTTTGTGTTTACCTGCTATGAGAAAATTGTCTAACAATGTTCTAATCTAACTAAATGTTGCACCCCTGAACAAACCTTATGCTAGATAAATAGTCCTTAACGTGTTTAAGAACCTAATTATCTCTGAAGTATGAAAAAGGAACATTTTAGTTCTTTATAACAAAAAAGAACTCCAATTTTTTGCTACTTTTGCTTGAAATGTTTTTTATCTTTTGTATTGGTAAAGTACGAGTATGTATTATTACACTACAGATGACAACTTTTAGATTCAATCTATAGTATTATGGAAAGATTTTGATTAAGACTATTTTAATGTGAGGTAAGATCCATGTCAGAAGAGTAACTTAACAGAATGACTTACACAAATGTTTGCTAAGAAAATAAAAAAGACTTTAGTTATTAAAGGAATTTTTCTGAACTCCTTCTAGGATACTGAAGAATCTTTTAATAACAATCCCTCATATCTATTAAATTAGCGCTAACGTACATAAATGTATTAAACCAGGAACTGTATAACAGACTAATAAGGAATATCTACAGTGTAAACCTCATAAAAACTGATAATTAACATAATACGCCTTACCTTCAATATACATACTACAGAGCAGTGAATTACTACCTGTGTTCTACCGACTGCTTTATAGCCAAATTATCCCTTCTTGTCTGATGTTTATGTAATATTATATAAATATTGGGTTCTTTCAAAATTGTTGTCTGTTTTAATGTCATGTGTTTTTGTACTTCCGTATCTCATTAATATATTTATTTTACTGTATCGTGATACACAGCAACTATAGTTAAAGAATTTATTTAAGGATTTTTTCCCAAAAAAGTATTTTTTTCCCTACGAAATTTTTGGTATTTTTGTTGCATTACAGTACAAAATTTATTTTCTGAGTGTGCTAACAGTTTTAATAATAGGTTAGGTTAGGTTAGGTTACAGTGGCCGTCCCGAAGAGAATTAATAATAAGTTATCTTGAATTTTTAAGTCACTCATTTTTTTTTCTCATTATTTTTCTAACAGAATAAAATTATTTGTCAGTGAGATTATAATTATCAGCCTTGTCATAAAGATGCAAATTAAACAGACATATTTGCCAATTTTAGAGTCTTATGACCTAAGGGGTCACGGGTAGTCTAGTAATATATAGTATTATCCGAGCCATTCCATATATTTCCTTAAAGAAAACAAGTAAAATAGTGTTTTATGGAAAGAGACTAAGAAAACCCACAAATGACGTAATTGAATGATGTTGTTGTAGTGACGTCATATGCAAATCATTCTCCTTAATTGGTCAGTTGATATGACGGCTCGGTAGTGTTCTAATATGTCCCGCTATAATATCAAATATTATTTTCTAAAAAGGACAATATTCATAGATATTCCATCAAATGGTAAGTACAACCGTTTCTGCAACTACTTGGACGTATATTTTTAATAATAAATTAGTTTAATAATAATTATTTAAACAAACAATTAGATGACAATTTCTTGGTGATTATGCTTAACCAATATGGCCACTTCAGTGTGGCCATAACCTTAACCAATTTGAGGTTAGTGTGCTCCATTAAAATAAAATTATAATACAATCAATAATACATACCTATATTTAAAGAAAATATGACAAATTACTTTAAAATACATAATAATGTGCTCATTATTTATCAAAATCTCAAACAAATATCCCATCAGAAATTATTTATTCAAAAAATTACTATTTCATTTTAATTTATGGAAGTTTAATGAAAGATATTACTTTCTAATATTATGTATAACTCTTGTAGTTTGAATTCAATAATATTTATATTTGTTTTCATTGTTATAGTTGTTTTATATTTAATACAATTGACTATTTCAATTCAGTTATTAGTATCAATTTGGTTTAGCAATGTAATAATGTTTCATTTAATATTAAACGTGTTACTAATTATGACATATCTTTTCAATTATTAAATAAAATACTTTCTTTAAAATCATTTACTGTAAAATTACGTTAATGCATGATGGTTTAGGAAAAATATGAGAACATAATACAGGATTAAATATATTACTACAACTACCTTCTCCATAGAACAAGTTCAACATTTTTCAACTTCCAATATTAATTTAATATCCATTTCTTATACTTGTATTACGAGTATGATTGTTTACCTATTGAAATCATTATGTAGCAAAGAAAAGAGTTCTGTAACTTTAACCTTTATTTTGGTTCATTCTCTACTATCATATATTTGTTAAATTCAATCGAAATTTGTCATATTTTGAAACTGTAGAATGTAGATATGGTCATATTTATAACTCTGATATTTTGAAACGGTTATAATTAAAAATAATATCAACAGAATTATAATCAACTATTTTTTTTAAGTATACTCTGTGCAATTAGGTTTTAAAATTGTTAACGTAAAATATAATCTTATATCATGTTTATTTAAGATTGAATAGGAAATGATTTGCCAAATTTCGCTAATTTATAGATTGATTTACCTTTTGTTTTAATTTTTGAGCTTGACTCTAGACATTGACGAACTAAGAAACTAACAAAAGAGGCCAGCTATCTGGTTTAGACCAATGTGCTGAGTAAATCAAAGTTAATAAACTGGGCATGAATATATCTGTTTCTTATGCACTTTTTGACTGCAAGGCAGGATCTGTTATTAGTTTAAATGTTGGATTTTTATTAAATGGCATTATTATTGTTGGTTCTTTTGTCGTTCTCTTTGAGAAAGGTTTGCTTTAAAAAGAAGAACGTGAAAGGATACGGGGAGAGACATACTTTCATTATTTATTTAAATTACACCTGTATTATCTACTAGGTCTTCATAATTAATGTTTTTTTACTTTTTGTTGATCCCATTAATACATAGGTAAATATAAATGAAAGTGTTTTCAAACTAATATCAATAACAACATATTCTTTTTTAAAGATAACCCTCATATAAAGGAAATAGAGAGTGAAAAGAACATGGGCGAAGTAGCAATGCTCGTGCTATCTAGCGCAGATGTAAGAAAAGGTAGTTAGTTTAGAAATATACCAACAGATGCCATGCCCAACGATACTTTTGATTTCAATTTAACTATCTATTCCATAATTAGTCAAACAAAAACGCTAATACCATCACAAATAATATATTTAATAAAATTTATAACATTGTTTTATTATTGGTTTTTTCCCTGTAGAGGTAATTTAAAGTATTTAATAAAATAAATTATTTATATCAGAATATTGTTATTAAATAATGTAATCTACACAAAAATATTAAGTGTACCGTATTAAGTTTAGTTACGAAACAATCTCTTATAGGAAAACATGGCTTTTGTACCAATAGGCAGTGGGTCTCTTACATAGTTTATCTGACCTCCCTCTACATTTAAAATAGAAAAGACAAAGTTACCCATTCAAAACTTGAAAATATTCCAATTTTTTCTGAAAAATGTCAAAAACATGTAAGAAAAAATGTCGTTTTAAGATCATTTTTAATTTTGAGATGTGGTATTGTTTCATTGACTATTTTTCAAACAATGATATCAATTTTGGATTATGTTTCATATTTTTGGTCTTTTATAGAATTATTATACTGGGAATTTTATAGCATCCAAATATTTAATAAAAATCATTTTTCTATCCATTTGTTCAAAATCATATATACCAATTGACTCTGAGCGAGTTATCTTTTTCCTGCTTGCGGTACTCTGTTATACGGTTGCTGTGAATATATATTGACAAAAAATATATTAGTAATTAGACAATTATACATACTCAAATCAAAGCCAATGCCAGCTATTCAGTATAATTTAAAACTTCTATAGCTGGAAGCTTGAACTTTTTAAAAGTAATAGATATGAACTATTAGACTAGAACTGTGAAAAAACTGGATATTTGTCAACAAACATAACTCCTCTTTCTTGAAGAAAGATTCCATTCCCCACACTTCAATATTATCCAAAGATAATATGATTCACAAACACAAAAAACTTTTCATCAGCTATTAAGTTTTGTTCAAGAGTGCAATATATTGACTGATTAAAGCAACACAAATACATGCTCATTGGGAGTGGTTTTTTACATGTAAAAATATTATTCCTCTTATGTCTCTTATAAGTCAATAAACTGTTTAAAATTTCCATTATAAATATCAATTTTATTTTTGATAAAATAAAATAAAAACACTGGATTCACTCTAAAAATTACTAAGTCAATAAAATAACAGTTGAAATAAAAATCAATAAATTCGACAAGTATAGCCGGTAATCCGTTAGTTTAGGATAAACAATAAGTTTTTATAGTGTTATTGCTCTTTGCTGTAATTGAACCTACATGCAATTTTTTTTATACATTGTTAAATTCCTGTTCAATTTTGTTGCAAATTTTCATGGCTTTTAACGAGTAATTCATTGTCAAAAAACATTTTTAGAAAATAGAAAATGTACTATAACAGCCCTTAGGTTAATGTACTTTGGAAAAAAATTATCTGAACTCACTCTCCACATAAGGTTCTATTTTTAGGTATTGCTTTACTTTGATCTGTCAAACAGTATGGCTTTTATAGCTTTCACAAGCTTTTGGATTGAATTATAAGTTAGAATTTTAACATTTCATCGAATTAGATCACATGGAGTTACAGTTGCCGAATTCAACTGTTATAGTTTTGTTCTCTCCTGTATTAACTTTTTGTTAAATACATGTCTTTGGGAATAAATGGAAAATGGAACAAAATCTACTACACAGATAAACTATCTTCTCTAATCTGATGAATTTGCTAATATTTAGCTTACTGAATGTTATGATTAATTTTATATTTTAAATTCTACTTTTTACCTTTATTTCATTATATAAGCAATAGTGCGTTATATTATCAATTATATTACTCTTAATTATTAGTTACTTCCAATCCAATTGAGTAATGATGAGTGGATAAAGTTAAGGGAATACATATTAATAATGTGCAAGAGTCAAACTACTGGTAGCGTTCAAGAAATTCCACCTACATTAATATCAGAATAATATTAATTTCAAACCATTGCTTTTTATATGGCTTTTATATTTTATACTTTATTTTTATATTTTATACTTTTTCAGGAGTACGATCATCAATTCCGTTCATCGTTTATGCAGAAAGAACAAAACAACTGGAGAAGGTAAGTGAAGTCCACAAAACATTTAATAAAACCATTTTTAAAAACCTGATTTGATAGTATACAGTTGTTGGCTGGAAATTAAAATAACTGAAGCTAGAAAGAATCTATGTGGTTGTTTCAAAACTATGTATATTTCATTTCGTGTATTTTGCAAAAATGAAAACTTTCTTTGACACTCAAACCGGTCATTCTTATCGTGAGCTCTGTTTCGAGTTATGGCACAGACAACTGGAGATAAATTATTTGTTGAAAGTTTACTGATTTCTGTGACTTGCTTTAAAACACCAATGAGATAGTTCAATTACATTGAAGTAATGTTAATTTTTAAAAGCTCACCAAATGAATGATATATATTATTTTACAACCAGTTTTCTCAAGAATTATAACTTCAGAATGATTACTCATCCGGGATATCTACACATCTATTAAACCACTCAAAAAAAAAAAAAAAAAAAAAAAACTCTCATTCGTTGGACATAATAGGAATGAAGCATATCTATCATTTGTAATGTTTTATTAGTTCTTTACTGGGGCTTAGACAAATATTAAACTCCACTTAAATAATAAGATAAATATATGTACCTTTATTTTTTGAATATTTTAAGTTACGAAATTTAATGATATATATCCTCATGTTAACACTACACGTGTACATAGGTCTATCGTTTAAGAAATGCCAATGAAGTTTTTATTAATGCCTACTCTGTAATACACTCCTTAAGAGTACATTGAACTCACAAAGTTTAATGACCACCCCATAAATGAGCTAAATATTAAAAGCCGCAGTTTAATGAGTTAAATTGCTGTTTTTCTTAATTCATATATTTACTCTAAAACAAAAGAGAAAGTGACTTTACTTCGACGTCATAAAACTTATTTGTCTGAGTTAGCAATTTTCAAGTCAACCATTTGTTGATGAGAAATATACATTGGAAACAATCATACAAATTCTAGCGGTTAGTTTTAAAAATTGAAGATGTTTACTTTAATAATTTTTAGAGTAACATATATCTGTGAAAATCTTTCACAAAGATAATGTATGTGAAGTTCATACTTGTCACGAGTTTACGGAAAAGCACTTGAAAACAACGGTAATAATATATTAACTATTACATTCTCTATTAGGTGAAGCAATTGTCGAGAAATTATATCACAGTATAACCACTGAACACTGCTTTTGTAGATATCATTGATTTTTCTGGTTATCTTATGAAAATTGTTGATTAAGTACTGGCTGTGGATAAGGTATCGATACTAAGCCAGTAAACAATCAAAGCTATTTCATAATCCATTTATTTAAAGGAAATAAATATATGTATCTTTATTTTTTGTATATTTCAAGTTATGGAATATAATGATACATAACTTCATGTTAACACATGTACATAGGTCTATCAGTTAAGAAATGCTAATGAATTTTTATTAATGTCTAATCTGTAATACACTCCTTGAGAGTACATTGAACTCACAAAGTTTAATGACCGCAGCTTAAAATACGTTAGTCTTTTAAATCATTGCCCTATTGATTACATTGGGTCTTGAGTTAAGAAATTTTAAGGAAAAAGTTAAGTATATAATTATTTTCAACTTTCATGGCTCAATACAGAAATGCTGGTTTTTTTTGATAGATGCTTAATTCTTTAATCGTCTCTAAAGCAAGATTAATGGGGTGGCTATATTAAAAAGCCACACTATGAAGTACTTCAGGAGAACAAACGTGAGAGGATTAATTTAAATTCAACTCTAAGCTTCTGTAATTCGTTTCAAATTGATATTACGAAACTAAGTACATAGGTTTTGATAGAATAATTTTTCTTGTATGAAAATTACAAACATGACCTAACAATATTATTCTTGATATTTATTATTAAAAAAATATATTATTTTTGAATCCTATTTGAATTTTAAAATCGCGTAAGAAAATAAATAATTCTAACTAATGAATGATAATGAATGTTTTTTAAAATAAATTCATTATCAAGTATATTAATTTTTTTATTCAAATATCATATAATTGTTTATTTGTAATAATTAATTAATGATTAGTGACTTCATTAATTCACCTATTAACTAAATATTGTTAGTTCTTATTTCATTAAAATTATCACTTTTTTTTAACATTAAAAGTGTAAATTTGTTTAGCTTTTGATAAAATAGGAACTTTTATTAGAGACGTTGATTTTGATTATTCTCAACAGGAATTAAAAGACTCTCAAATTCAAGAATGTATCAAAATCAACTTCATGGGATCTATGTTAGGAAGCATTATTGAGTTCTAACTCAATAAACGTACTGTGATATTTCATGGTAATCAATCATTACTTTTTCAGTTTTATAACTGTTAAGATATGTTCAAAACGCCTGTAGAGTCCTTTAATAAGTAAAAACAGTTTAAACAAGTATGAATTATAGGAGGCAAAACTGTGCACATTAAAAAGAGACAAAATTATTTATTGGTTGTTATTTGATTCTTTGCCAACTAATGCCACTGAAACACATCTGAACTGTAAAAAAAAAAAAATACGTAGAAGGCTTGAGACAATTGAGTGCATGGCTCTTCACCAAAACCAAACAAATAAACTAATTGAAAAATGAGATATGAAGGTAGATGCCATCATCGATATGGTTAGACATTAAAACACCCAAGCCATTGTTCACTATCACATGCCAGTATTATCAAAACTGATATAATGTAATATTAAAAAACTAGGGTTTTTATTGTTTTCATGTTTGTTTTTTGTTATTTATTCTATTATTAATATGTTTTTTTGTTAATCCCGCCTTCTCAAACCATTCTCATTAATTTCCCAATCATAATATACGAAAACTAAACAATTATTCTGTAAAGATAAAATAGTAGTATTTACAAGTTTGTTATGATGAATCAGTCTTCATTGTATTTTCCAATATTAATAACATTTTAGCAGTTTTTTAGCTAAAATTTCTAATATTTATAAGTATTGTAGAAACCTTGAATGTTAGCCAAAAAACATGAAAAAAAAACTTGTTGGCCAAACGAATAGTGATTTATCTATTATGGTGGGTCTGCTGAAGAGGAGGTCCTCTTCATCAGTTCTGACACCACCCTCCAAATGGACTTGCCCTTTCTCAGCCAATCTACTCAATAAATATCATCCTTGCACGCAACATACTAACAACCCCAAGGAACACCCTACAATAAACATACGTCTTCCTCTTCTTCCTACTTACTGCCAGTCACTTGAAATATATATGCGTTTTAGTAAACTTGCTCTATCGTATTTCATTCATGGCTCAAATGCAACAGAATATTATTGGATTCATTTTTTGTTAAAGGAACCTAACATTCATTCTTTAAACAAATGGTGCATTCTGATGTAAATCATTTGGGGAGCTTTTCTTTATATCTTGCACTTTCAATAAAAAGGCTAAATATTAAGTTATTGTGGTTAGACACTTATAAATTAACTGCAAAATCTATTTCAAATAATTATATTTAAAAAAGTTAAATATGCTAAAAGAATGAAACAAGTTTACCCGTTATTTCCCTTAAGAGCGTTAAATATGGGTATGCAATATCATAAGTAAACAATATCGTTGACACGTAGACTTATATTATTACCTATTTAATTCCATCAAGGTTTAATTTGAGGAAAACCTGGAGATTGGTTTACGATAAATCTTGTTAAAAGTTTATGAAGGAGTTATGCTAAATAAGAACAGACTTATCGACAAAAGAAAAGCTGTGGTAGTTGACACTAATGCACCAAGTGAAGTGGATCAAATGTTTGAAAATGGAAACATTCTCACAAAAACGATTGATTGTGTATGCAAAACATATTATAAATTCAATGTTTACTTTGCAACTCCAAGGAATACCAGGCTATTTCTACTTCTCACATAATTTCTATACTTCCCATGCAATTGATTTTATTCATAAGGTTCTAGTTTCTAGCCAATTGTTTACTTATATATTCTTTCTAGGATTAATTATCGAATATTAACCGTTGTTAATTAATATATTTGAAATGTTTTGATCTCTTCAGATGCATACATATATAAGACAGAGACCGAGAGAGAGAGGAGAGAGAGAGAGAGAGAGGAGAGAGAGAGAGAGAGAGAGAGAGAGAGAGAGAGAGAGAGAAAGTGAAGTAGGAGTGGGTTATACTTCAATATCTTGAATCAAATGTTAGCACATTTTCAGCTTAATCTAAAATATGTTTAAGTTCTTTCATTTTGACAACCTTCACTAACTTATATCATTAGTAATTTACTGTTTCACACGCTTGCGTAACTCTTGTGATCTTTTATCTACTACTTCAAAAATTTATAAACCTGAAATAATATAGAATTATACAATATGAATTTTTAACTTATCTAGAATATCTGCTATAACATTTTTTGCTTAAAAAAGTATGTAACTATTTTTTTAATTATATGAATATTCACAACAATGGAAAGATAACATTACCAGTAATATGTAAAACAGAGATTTTACAAGGAGACAGGTGAGAAAGAAACAGCCCAGTGATTAAAATTCCTGATATGGGATAAAACATAAGAAAATACGTCTAAATATAAGAAAATAATAATAATAATAATTTACTTAAAGTATTTTACGGTAATAAGTCTCTTCTAGCATCTTTTCCAGACGGGGATATTGCAGAAAAATTACGTTATTTTTTATCGGCAAACCAATAGCATATGTAGAATAGCATGAAATGATGAATGAATGTATCAAACACTGAATGAATATGTGGAAGAAGGAATGGAATAATCTTCTTTGAGGACTTTGCCCATAGTTTACATTACGGGGCATAGACGTACAGTACATTCTCAGCAGACAAGGATATTTCCGCACCTACCTAAACAAGATAGGATAGCACCAGAAATCAGAGTTCCTGTATTGCTCAGCGGTAGACCATGTGGAGAGCATACATTCTTCTCATGCTCAAAATAGGTCTTCGCCATCAACCTCTTTATTTTATACAATAAGCCTAAGTAGAAGTTGGAAACGTTTATTTAGTTCTGTTCTTTTTATTTCTATGTGAAGACCCAAAGTAAGTCATCTGTTAAGATTTATTTCTAAATCTTTGGTGTTTTTAGCTCAGTGATGTGAATTTAGTTAAGGAGAACATGAGAACACGTATCATGACTCAAAGTTATTGTTATGTGAACACTATTCTGTTCGATAAACACATTATTCAACTCTTTAGCTATGATTTTATAATATTCATTTGTTTTTGAGTGTAATAGGAGACTGTGTGAGGATATTAGTTTGAAGAAAGAATTGCTTTATTGTCAGTGAAATTGGAAAGAGGTGTAAAGACATGATGTTATGTCGGCTGAATAAAATAATGGACTACAATGAATATACTTTCTTGAAATACATCGGTATTAGTAGGAAAAGCAGGAGAAAAGGGAGAACATTGGATGATTTGGCTAGAACGGTCGTTGAAGAATGACTAAGATAGTTGTATGTCCTACTGTCCTGGGTAAACAGGAGTGCCAACAAGTTTTCATTCGGTACAACGCTACTCAGAAAACTATAGCGTTAATGTAAACTAGATCATTTCAAGTGGCCTTAAAAAAAAATATCACTTCATATCAAACATTTCAACAGGAAAGGACACATGATCGAATTATATCAGCTTTTTATTTTAAGAAGATGATGCATAGAAATAGCATAAATAAAGGAAGTGCACATTAGTATAATGAAAAAATAAGTTGCATTTAAGAAAAATTTCACAGAAAGTGAACACTAGATCTGAACCATAGTATTTTTCTCAATCCAACAACAACCTAATTTCTGATGAGAAAGTATTGCCGATGCTCTGATTTAAGAAATAATTGTAATAAGTATTGAGTGTTTTCATCATATTTTTATAATTACTACTTTAATCTTAATTGTAAGTTGATAATAGTTGTAGCACATGTATGAGGGTTATAATATTTTACTGACAGGTTAGGTTCTAATTCACCATCTCTAAATATTCTTTATTGTAACTGACTTATAAGCACATTTAACAGCAATCACATCCCACGGTTATTAATTACGAGGCATTTGATGACACATTTCCGAAAATAATCTAATACTTAAGATATACATTGTATAGTTAATGACTGATGGTACACCTCCAGTTTAGGTCAAACGTGTGTTGCGATTTATTTATAATTATATTCATTTATTAAACTTATATTGCATATTTGAAACTTGATGTTTATCGTTGTGTAAATTATCTCTACAGAAAAATTTCTTAAAAGTAGCTGACGTTGAATTAATAAATTAAGAAGAAACTAAATTACTCTAAAACTTGCTGATGCTATCATTAAAATTTGTTTGATTTGTCTAATTCAGTTTTAAAGGATGCAGACTCAGCTTGAAACTGAGCTGCTAGAATCAATGAATATTCGGTTTAAAATGCATCTTAATTTCTAGAATGCATAAACATGATGTTAAAATGAAATTGTAATGATTTTATGATTTCCCTTTTGAGGGAACTATAGAAATAATGACATTCACTTAAAGTTTGTAAACTCTACAAATGAAATGAATGATTGTAGAGTAAAACGCTAATGAAATAGTCTCCACATATAGAAATTTAAAAGCATAAACAACGATTTTTAAATACGTAGTGTTTTTTTTCAGGCATGAATTAAAAAAATGCAATGTCATCAGAGAGTCATTCACAATGAGTAAATGCCACATAATAACTGAGTGCACTACCCTAGACTGAAATAAATGAATAATAATCTTTTATTGAGGGCTTTGTCTATATCAGCGTTTCCCAAAGTGGGCGGTACCGCCCCCCTGGGGGTGGTGGTTTGATATGGGGGGGCGGTAACGCAAAAATAGGCGGTTGGGGGGTGGTAACTAAAAAATAGATGGTTGGTGGCGACAGTGTAGCTAATGTAGCAGCTGGCTGCTACAATACTTACACCGTCGTCCCAAACTGTTGGCGGTAACAATCAAAAACCATACAAGTAATAAAAATTAGAAATAAGGATTTCAAAAGATATGCCGCTCTTTTACCTGAGGATTAAGGGGTCAGCCCCGGTCGAAAGTAAAAGAGAGTTTTCGGTCAAAATAAAGGGAAAAAAAGATAAGCTGCTCTTTCACGTATGTACTATGGATTAAGAGGTCAGCCTTGATCGGAAGTAAATGAGTTTTCGGTCGAGATAAGAAGAATAAAATGATCGTTACCTATATAAATAGTAGACCGCAATCTCAATTCTGTAAAGATAGATTGTGGCTGTAGATTGCATGACAGCTAGACTCTAGCTGTCTAGCAGCTAGAGAAACATTTGAAACCTCGGAAGGTAACTAACTTAAGATTTATTTTTTCTTTGTCCAAAAAAGTTAAACCTGAACAGGATAGGTTAGTTCTGATAGGCTTTTTGGTATATCTTTCCATTTTTATGGGGTAGGGGGCGCTGGCAGGCTATTCTAGAAGACAAGGGGGCGCTGGCAGTCTATTCTAGAAGACAAGGGGGCGCCAGCCAGAAAAAGTTTGGGAAACCCTTTTCTATATTACTGAATCGGAGGATTATGGCTTCTATATATATCAGTGTGTAGAAAATGTTTCTTGTAATTTAATTTTATGAGTTACATCTTTTGAGGTATCTGGTTTGGCAGTTTTACTTCAGTATAAGAACTGTGTCATGATGAATCATGACAAACATGTATTTTGATATTCTAACAGATATAAATACAGAATGTACTGAATTTTCTTATTATGAATTACTTATTTTCTTATAATTCTACTTTTTATGGTATCTTTGTGTCCAAAAGTTTTTACTACACTATGTGTTACAGCATTGGATAGTAAATTATGAAATTCAACCTAAAATTAGCTATTTAAAAGAATATACAAATCATTTAAGTAATAAAATAACCTTTACAGTAAAACAAACACTTCATTGTTTATTTCTTTATGCTAGCACTAGTACTTTTAAGTACGTAAAAGTGCTATAGTTCAGGACTAGTAAAAGATTGGGTGTAATATACTTTTTCTAACTTATTGGGTGCACATGGGACATTAAAATGGTAGTCAAATGTAATGTTTTCCAGAAAATAATTTATAATTCTAGAATATGAAGAAAATAGACTTTATAACAAAAATCCAATAAGCATTGGATAGAACGTGTTCGTTTGATTGAAACGAAAAATGATTGGGGAAAATTGAATCAATATGACGTAAAAAAATACTCTATAATATGTGTAACTAACTGCCATTCAAACAATTCAGGAAAGAATTCTGGGACAACCATCTGTAATTTGCTTGAAATTGAAAGTCACAACGTACAAACTTAACTAGAGCCAAAATACGACAAAAACTACAATCTCAATTATAATAACAGAGTGTGATTGATAGAATATTGACAAAAGTGTTATTTTTATCAATATTATTTTGGATACAATTGGAAATTAATTTACATGTTAACAGTTTTATTCTAAATATAATAATATATATTGAACTAATATTATTAATTTTTTTACATCGTGTCTTTGAAAACTGACTGGTTCAACATATTCTGAGAATTTTTTCCTTATAAAATTTATGTTTGTGATGTTAGACATAATTAATATATGGAAAAAATTAATCAGGAGAACCAAAGACATTTGAATTAGTCAACGCAAATAAATATTCTCCATGACCTTTGTATTTTACTTATAATAAAATAAAAGTCAAACTTAGTTTTAGCGGGCTTAAAAATGTATAAATGCTTCTAATTTTTCCAATATTTTTTTAATCACCAACTTCAGATATTACTGGTTACTAGTTGAAAAATAACTTCTATATAAAAAATGATCGTAAGGTGATATTAGTGTCATTTCAAGTCGCCATGTTGGTCATGTTTCTCTGAATCTGTATGTACTTTGGACGGGTTGGAACCCAGCTCCCCCAAACGCACCAAGTTAGCATTCGTGCTCGAAATACTGCGTAGTGAAACTTGTGTTACATTTGAATAACTGCATATATGTAATTTGTTTTTTTTTAGTGGAAACGTTTTATACTTGAGCTCCATCTGCCAGACCAGACTGTCACTCTAAGTAAGTAGTTTTTATTTTAGTACGTTATTTTAAGAGCAAATTACACGCCATTTGCATTCTTTAACTGTCTTTGACTCTATTGATGGTCCATTTTGACTGAAATCAAAAACCCGCATTTCATTTTTCATGTCATTCATATTCATAATTACGTAATGAATTAGGTTCTTAATATGACCTTTTGTTTGTTTCGACGTTTGTTCGATTGTTTCATTTTCATGAACTTTGATAAAAATCAAAGTTTATTTATCAAAGTCAATGTTAACTTCTACCCCACTTAGAATTTTGTTTTCGTTATATCTCTAAATTTTCAGACCATTGATATTTGTGTTTGAAGTTTTTTGATAATTTTGTTTAAACTTTAGACTTCCAACTGGATAGATTAACCTTCAATATTATTTTAATTTGTTCATTTTTGTTCAATAATCTTAGTATTAACATTTAAATATAAATTTTGTCTTCACCTAAAAGGAAATTAATCGTTTTAAAGAAAATAAAATCTTTTTCCAGATAATTCTTAGTTCAAACTATTTATTTTGTAAATCATACGATCTCATTCAAACTATCAAAAAAGGTTGTGTAAGTGTACAGAAGTTTGATCAGCACTTACCAAGAACATATGTACATGCAACTCACAATTTGTATTAGCATTATTAGCAAAAGCTTTGCAGTTTAATGAGGATATACCATGAAATGAAAGTTAAACTGCCTTTTAATGGTAAAACTTTACATTTGACAGAATTAATTAAGTGAACGCAAGACGGGACATAACAAATAGGATGGTCGGGTTTCTTAGGAAATTCATATTCTTCCGCCCGAGGTTAAACATTAGCAAAACTGATGTTGTTGATCCTAAATGTTAAACTCTAGATACTATAATAAATACAATAATTATTTCAACTTTATTCAAAATTTATAAGATACATATACAGCTAGACGGAGACCTTCGTTTGAAGATTTTTATTTGGGGTGCTGATTTCATTTTCAATAATTGTATAACTAATGTTAGGTATATTAAAATAAACTTTTAATTACATTGATTATCTACAAGCTTCTAAACATAACATTCTCTCATCTTAAAGTTTTTAGTCGAGTTTAATAGCTTAAGTTTCGAAAACTTAAGGAGTTTATGTTACATCTAGAAGATTATTTAATAACAAAACTCATATAAGTTTTTGCCACTCTAGAGCTAGGTGAAGCAACGTCTCTTACCTAGAACTCAGAATAAAATAATAAAAGAAACACTTACTGGTTCTTTACTTCTTGTCTTTCAAAGTCACAATGGTCGCCATTAAAGTGACTGCCACCTTTTCCATGGCACAACTCTTAAGGGTGGACTCGCTTAACAGGTTGAAGAATTTTATCCTATTTAGTTTTCAGTTTCTCAACTCGAATTTCCTTACCTTTACCAGGAAACTCAATATCGCCCTTAAATGTAGGTTTTTACTCAATATCCCACATTAAGTTGGATAGTTAGTAAATTGTAGGAACTACCAATATTGAAATTGAGACCACTAAAGCTTGTTTTCAAGGAAACATGCTTCCTAAAAAGGTTATAAATCATTCTCTCCAAATTCTTGAAGAACTGGTAAAGAAGGAATTGATATAAATCCAGTTAAAAGGGTCCTTCTGTCTTTCTGAAGAAAGAAGTAGGCCTCAAACACCTCTTCATTATAAGTACAATATTAAAACTCTCAGAGGTACGTACAAACGTAGTAGACCAAACTGGATAAGCCATGCTGTTAACAAAACATTCGTTGGTAGAAAATAGAGCTAAAAACAAATCTAAATTTATGGCACTAAAAAATTACAAATGCTGCAGTGGTAAAAATCCAATGGCATCATATGTATCGGTTCAAAAATGATAATAACAGAAGCAATGACCACCTTACTTCCAGCATGAAAAAATTATTAGACGTTTCCCTTTAGGTATTTTTCTCAATAATGTAGTATTTTACAGTTAATGGAGAATGATACTGATGTCTCAGCATTTGTAATAATGTTATGATAGTAGATAAACTTTTCAAAATTTAATAGAATGAATTATTAATAGTTTGGATCACATGTTGATATAATAACCCTCACAAAATATTTTATAGGAGACGTCAAAGTGGTCACATATGATTGAAGTTAGTATAGTTTTTTGGAGGGGGGGGGGGGAGGTGATCTGAAATTTATGGGCACCATTTAAGCTACTATCTTTGATGGAAAGCATTTATTTTTCACACAAAAATAGCACTTGTCATAATGTCCTGTTGTTTTTGGGCAATATTGCATCATAAGTTAATATTTTGGGCTGAATTTGATTATTGACCTTTTTTTTAATCCAAAACTATTAAATCTAGATTGTTATAACTTTGAGATTATTACGAGTATGAAATTGACAGCAATATTACATAAAAAATGTGCAGATTTTTGCTTTAACCAAGAAGATCAGATTGGCAATAAAATAAAAAAAAATCTAAAAATATTAGCTTATCTTCATGACTCTTGTTGCACTGTTTGACCGATAATAAAGATTATAGAGACCCATAAATAGCACCTCTTGAAAGTGATATTTATTGGCCAAAATTTCATTAACTAAAACAGGCGTTGTGACACATTTCATGATTTCTGAAAGTAAAAACATTCATTTATCAAATAATGTTACTAAAGTGTCTCTTCTTTATCAATATTACCAGTTCTTTCTAATTTTTGGTTGATAAAATCAACCTTCAAAACACTTTAGCCTTGTTAAACTATAGTCTTAGTATAGTTTATGGTCACTAAAATAATGTTCAAATTTAAACATTAAATAATGCAGTACTTTTAACTACCTTATTACTGACAGAAACACATCAACTGATTAATCAAAATACAAATACCACACATTTTATACTTAAAAAAGCCATCTGATTTCGGATTAAAACAGAAAATAATTTTACTAAACAAAGAGAAAGTACGTCTTTACTAAACAAAGAGAATCATAGCACTTGCCACAAATGCAACTCCTTTTCATAATAATGATAAATGCTCCGATATAGAGGTCAATTATGTTTGTTTTTGTGTCTGATTGTTTATCAGATTCTTTTTTTTCTCAATAGTTAGACTCGTTGTTCTCATAACATGTTTTGTTATATATATATATAGTTCAATGTGCATAAAGAAACATAGAGAAATTAAAAGTACATACTTACAGTCTCTAATTTTTGGTTGAACCGTCTTCAGGAGAGATAAGAGAGGAAAACCAAGCTCACTGGTTGGAGTCTCCAACCGTCTCTGTACCAGTGCGATTGGTTTCCTTCTCATATCTTTCCTGGTGACGTTTCAACCAAAAATTAGAGACTGTAAGTGTTTACTTTTCATTTCTCTATGTTTTTTTATGTACATTGAACTGTATTTGTCCATTTCGGATTGTATTTTCGTCATATATATATATATATATATATTATATATATATATATATATATATATATATAATATATATATATATAATTGTAAAAGACGAGCCAATCCCTGTTACGTATTACTTTGGGCACTTCTTATTGGTTGTGGGTGTTTATTCGTTGAACACGTTTCTCCTTAGCACACTCCGTCTGCTCGGCCGCCTCAGCCTTCACTCCGGGAGAGGGCTCGCAGTCCCTACTTAATTTTCCAACATATAATAACGCACAATCCAGCCAGGAACTACACCCACCAGCTTGAGAATGACCGAGGAACGGTCGAAACCGGTCGCAACGACACGAGGAAGGCTAATGTTAGTGCATTCTTCAAGAAAACACTGCAGTAAAGGGGTCTAATGACAAACGCCACACACACTCAACTTCAATTTCAACTCATAATGCCCATAGCCCGGACCAGATTCTTACGAGGAACTCTTCTGCGTGAGGACGCCTATGCCATTCCTGCCCTCTGTGAAATTAAAGTAGGGACTGCGAGCCCTCTCCAGGAAGGACGGCGGATGCGGCCAAGCGTGTTAGGAAACCGACGGGGAAAAGGTCTACATACACCCACATCAATAGAATTTACAGAAAACACCAACAACCAGTATCTAATGAAATCCACTAAGCCCATAGTAAACACCGAGTTCGACGAGGTACACTTCCAAGCCAGGACGCCAAGACCTTCATCCAACTCTATTGGAAAATTAAGTAGGGACTGCGAGCCCTCTCCAGGAGTAAAGGCTGAGGCGGCCGAGCAGATGGAGTGTGCTAAGGAGAAACGTGTTCAACGAATAAACACCCACAACCAATAAGAAGTGCCCAAAGTAATACGTAACAGGGATTGGCTCGCCTTTACAATATCTAATCTGGAATTCAACATATATATATATATATATATATATATATATATCGCACATGGTATTCATCGATAAAAAGCTTTCACATAAACACGTGAAATAACAATCAATGATCAAACCACAATAAGAAATGGGAAAACAAGACTAAGATCTTCCAACCGTAACAAGCGGTCTTCGTCAGAGTCAAAAACCCAACAGTTGGGTTTTTGACTCTGAGGAAGACCGGTTGTTACGGTTGAAAGATCTTAGTCTTGTTTTCCCATTTCTTATTGTGGATTGATCATATATATATATATATATATATATATATATATTATATATATATATATATATATATATATTGTTGTTAATCACGGTACACTATTATATGATTAAATATAGCAGAAGGTATATTAAATTTTTGCCTTTGTCTTTTCCAATATTTAAAGAAACTGACAATAAACGATCAATGAGACGGGCAAAAAAGGAGTTAAATATATAATAAATCTTTTTACCAACAGAGTTATTCATCGATAAAATATTTCACATATTGTTGGAGTAAATTTAGTATGAGTGTTATTGACTGACTGGGCAGAATCTTACTATTCCAATGAGAATCAGATTATATATAGTAACCTGCTATAAACTTGATATTGCTCTAGTTTATGGGCAAGATCAGAGCACATCAGAGAGAGAGAGTTTATGAGCTGAATGTTACATTCTTGAACAATTTAAATATTCATCCTAAAAGAGGAGAGAAATCTGTTTTTTGAATTTTTTTTTAATTTTAAATTTTTTCAATTTTTTTTAAATTAATAAATAATTTAATTCTAAGTGGAATTAATATTAATAAATTACAATAAAAGTTTTTACGAAATAGTTGTATTTGGAATTTAAAATAAATGCAAAGCATGTGTTAAAATCATAACTATTTTTTTGTTATTCTAATGAGAATAATGATTGCATGTTAAAACAGAATTCAATACGTGCACCGCGTAATTAATTGGAATTAATCTTAATTATTAATGATTAATTAATTAATGACCAAAATAAAAGTTGATAATAATAATAGTTGTGTTTCATTAATTTCTACTAAATAATAATACATAGTGTTGTAGCATTTTCTCAAGGCCAAGTTTGTGGAATGTTGGTACGTAATGACTATCAGTGAAGTGGCCCTTATGTCCGACCATAACGAGATATAAGAACAACATCCCACAAGAAATGTCTTTTTATTCAAGTAGAAGATGAACTCAGTAATTACCGCTTTGTTTTTTGTCGTTGGTTCGTGTTGGGCTCAGTTGGACGTCAACATTTCAATAAATGCAGGGGACACCTTCAATGTTGACAGACAACTCGATGGCATACTGCCACAGATTGGTGAATATGTGCGTCAACAAAACCTGGACACAGTGAGTCTTCCTGATATGGTCATTGATGGAGAGCCAGTAATGGTGGGCGTTCAGCTGACAGGATTATCCAAGTTGGTGAGAAGAAGTGAAGCTTTAGTGACTGTTGTGTCTAAGGATGTAACGAATATGCAAGCGACGATAGGCATTGTGTCACCTCAAGCATCCGTTTACCTTTCAACCTATGCAAAGTCAAATATCACCTGGAAATTTTCAGAAATCTTGCTTGACGTTAGCATAGACTTAAAGAATACTCCAGATAGCTATGCAGTTAACTGCTACACGATTTACAAATCGATCATGATAAAAAGTTTGGGGTCCATAATCCAGCGCTCATCAAACCCAGATTTTGACCTGGTCCTTCCAACAAAGCGGATTATTGATGAATCTGTGGAGTTTTACAACAAATGGCTCCAAACTCCTGGTGTACTTGGCCCATTTAGTCGAATTCTAGATCTTTGTCAACCCAGTAAACAATCATTACCATGGTAACTTTCTTGAAATCATATCCAATGATCAAATTTCAATTTAACAAAATTCAATTGAAAAAAGAAATCCATTAAGACACGAAGTTCTCTCATTACAGATTATTGTATTCTAATATTACTTAAAAGATAGGAAAACTTAGATGTCATTTAGAAACTTCTAAATCAGTTATTGAATATTCTTTTGATTCTAATAATTTTAAAAGTTTTAGTCACTTGCATGTTATTTTTTCAACTTTTAGCGAATTCTATATGAAATGTAATCAATTTTAATCAATAATAATAGCGATGTTCTTGTTTGTTTTGTGAAAGTAATTTCTTTAGTTCCATTTTTTTTAAATAAAGTGCATTTATTTTTACTTACTTTCCCTTTTGTACGTTTGCTTATGTATTAATCTTTTTCATAAAGGAAGTTTTAACACTAATCATGTTGCATAATATATTTGAGAAAGTATTGGTAAAGATTAATATTAAACCTCATTTCATTAAACAGCTTGAAATTTACCATTAATATGTTACGAGTACATATATGGGTTTCACTTTCAATGTTAAATGGTATACTGACAGTTTCTGAACTTGGCCGATTTTCCAAAGCAACTATATAGATATTTAAATTCACTATATAGTAAACTACTTTAATATACGAAACTTAAGTATAAAGAGTATTTCTATTTAAACAACTTAATGATGGTTTTTAGCGTTATAAAAGGAAAGTTTATTATATGAATTTATGTTACAATATTTTGTAGAGTATTTTATGTTAATTGATTTGAATATACTTGCTCAAGAAAATGTAAGCCAAACTCATCATCCAGTTTGGTTTTATGTTTAGAACAACATACTTTTAAGTATTGTGATTCTTCCATACATTCATTGTGACTGTGCCATATGGTATGGTGCAATGGAGCGAAGTCATAAGTGTTCATCTGTTTCAAGTTGTTCAACATTCTACTCTTTATCAGGTCGACTTTCAGTTTTCAATCTCCTTTTTCGAATTGACAACATATATTCACATACTTTGAGTGGCTAATTGTGAAAGTATATTTAATAAAATTTCAGTTTGGCACTGAAAAATAACTTATCTTGGTACATACATATTTTCAATAAATATTCAAAGGTTTACATCTATATACAGATTTAATTCCTTTTTTTCTTTGTTCAGAATGATAAAATTACTTTTTTATATTTTGTAGAAATTAATAAAAGCAATAATTTTTATACTTCGTTCGTTACAATAATTTCAATGACAGTTGTTTGTTTTATTATAGTGATTCTTTTAATTCATGCACACACACACACATATATATATATATATATATATATATATATATATATATATATATATATATATATATATATATATATATATATAGGTGTGTTCTCTAATCGGGGTTCGGTCCGATTAGACCGAACCCCGATTAGGGAACACACCTATTCTATCAAACGGTCGATATATTATTGAATCTGTTATATATATATATATATATATATATATATATATATATATATATATATATATATATATGTGTGTTGTGTGTCTGTGTGTGTGTGTGTGTGTGTGTTTGTGTTTGTGTATGTGTTTTACAGTAAGAGATTGACAATAAGAAAGTATCTAGTTGGTTGTGTCTGAATTTTTGAAATGTACTATAGGTCTGAGTAATAGATAGTAGTAAGTTATTAAATGATAAGGAAGACTATATTTTTCACTGAGCTACATATAATTTAAAGATAGTATTTTGTTAATAATGTTTTACACAATAATAAAATGATATGGCTAAAATTTTATAAATGTGATTCACTTGAAGAAGAACTTTAACACTAAAACCGACAACCATTGACAACGAAAATTATTCATTGGTATTTAATGCCATATTTGTTTAGTTCATCTCTTCAACTTAATTTTGATGGCCTAGTCAATAAATATCCGAAGTACTTTATACTAACAATAGTGTAAACAAACTATTTTATGGTTGTTATATTTTTGGTTTTAATAAAGTTTTATGCATTACTGTATTATATATACATATTGGTGTATGATGGCAGCAGGTCATCTCTCAAACAAGTATTATTAAAGTTAGCAGCATCTTCTGCGTTGACTAGTTTCTTACTGATGTTTTCTAGTTTTCTGACAAGTTTGTGATGATTTGATAGTATTTTCCAAAGGAGTTCTGGTAATGACATGAAAAAATATAATGTAGAACACTAAATACTATTTAAAAAACTTTAATATCTACGACAATATGACTAAGGTAAACAAATTACTTAAAAATTACATACAAAAGCTTTTGACTTCACAGCAGCAATCAGAATTTTAAATAAAGACCGAAACGTTGGCAATGAGAGTTTAATTTGAACCTAAAGAACTGAACGAGTCCCGATAAACTATAGTTTTGTTTCTATTCAACGGTCGATACTTTTATCAATATATATATATATGTATATTGTATAGCGTTATTTATAGTATTTTATTGTGTTATTACTTTCAGGCGTTACTTTAATTAGTTTATTGATTATAATACATCCATCACTGTTTTGCCAATGATAATTTCAATGTAATCATTAGTTTTCTGTCATAAGAGGAAATCAAAATTTGTGACTGGAGACTCCAGCACCTATACTTGAAGAAACAACAAAATCCTTAGAAGAAGTTTGATTGGAAAAAATGTATTTGCAGAGTTCAAGATGAACCTGTGGTTCAATTTTTATCTAAATTAGAAGTAATGCATTTTGAGGGAAGACATTCTTTTGGTAGCATTATCGTGGCCAATCACATTTCTTTCTCAAATTCGTATTCCCTTTTGAATTGAGTAAATTGTTACGATAAAAAAATATTTATTGTGTACTGGTTATCATAGTTTATTTGATAGAAAGAAGAAAATGTTTTTTGAGTAGAAGTGAACTCTGTCAATTCAAAGAAAATCTAATCATTCTGAAGAATATTGAATAAAAATTTACTCTTGGTTATTAAAATATATTAATTTATTTAAATTAAATATTGTAAACAAAATATTTAAATACTTTACGAGTGACACATTTGATCAGGAGCTGTCTTTCTTACCATATGATGTTAATTGAAAAAAGTTAAGTATTGGCTGAAATAATAAACAGAAAAGAATGCCTTTGGATGAGGTATTAATGATTCCATTACGTGAATGATTCAAATATTATTACAATCAATGGCCTGATATAATTGATTATAACTACATATGGCAAAGCTGAAGGTGAATAACCGTGTTTGTTTTTTAAATGAATGAATTATATAATGGTGGCTCGGAGCGCGAGTATTCTCAGCCTGTAATCCAAGCTAGCCTGAATATCCCCATTATAATGCCTTGAATAGGGGCCACCGGGTCTCAGTCAAGAAGACATAATGAAAAGAGCCTCTCGCAAGTGCTTCTATTGTTTTCTCCTTCAAAAGAGGTTTTATATTGGCATTTCTTAATTGAAATGCTTAACTGAAATCTAGAATCACTCTAGTATGAGGAAATAAAAAGAACGTAGGATTCACAAACATAAAAATATCTTAATCAAAACCATATTTGTTCTATACCAGCAGTAAGCTTTATTAGGTGTAATAATACTATTGTATTATAATAATAATACTATTGTACTATTATAATATCAATTAACTGTCAAAATTATCGATCTTTCGTGTTTGAATCATGTATATATTCAATAAAACAATTTTATATGTTTTGAATTAGAAATCAGTGCTCTCAAATTTATGTAACTCTAGACTTTCTTTATGAAGTAAAAGTAAAACCAGTTTAAAAGCAAAATTAAAGTAGAAAGAATGTAAAGTAAAATGTGAGTATAGTTGTATTAAAAGTAAAGGTATAGTAGCAATTAAAGTAAAAGTAGTCCTAGTAAAAGTAGACTAGTATCAGCTACTCTACTAATGAAGTGAAAGTAGTTCAAGAACAAAATTAAAGTAAAAATGGTATGAAAATAATGGAATGGTATAGTAGTCATAAAAGTAAAGGTATAGTAATATTAAAAATAAAGCAGATGTAGTTAAAAATTATCTGACCTTATCTATTTAGAACTCGACTGGCGAAATCCATATTTTACCATTTAGAAAAATGAAAACTTTTATACTGTTTTTTCGTTTAATATAAAATCTAAGTTTTTCTATTTGATATGAAATAGTCGTTTTAGGACGTTTCATAACTAAAAAATTAAATAATCAGTATTAATATTAGGTGATATTTTGCTTGGATACTCAACACTGCAGTTTACTCCATCTTCGGTATTTACAATTTATTTTTATTAGAGTTATTTATGAACCAAAATCCACTGTCAATATCGGTAAAACAATCTGTGATGCGCTTGCTTCATTTATGGATATTTTGTTTTTATTTGTAATATTTTTTATTGTTTAGTTTATCAGTTTGGAAGACATAAAAAATATCATAATGGAACTTTGAAATATTTCACTATTATATATGGTGTCTACATCAATTAAATTTATTGAACTCAAACCATGTCTAGCAACATATCAAATTAGGTTCAATACCAATCCCTGCATTTACACAGTGCAGGGCATTTCATAAGCCGGTAAAGGTTATGTTAGATTGCAGTGGGCAGTCTAAACTAACTGAACCACAGAGCTATGTAAAAGTGCAGAGGTGAACACGTTGCTACAAGCCTACCCTGGCTCCTACAAACTTAAGCCAGTAAATCTTCATTATTTTTTACCTTTCTGTTCAAACTGTCACGTAAAATAAATATCTATAAGATGAAAAAGCTAATTGATTATTTATTATAAGATAAAAGTAAATTAGGATCTATTCATTCAAAAGTGTTTAAAATATTCCAGTAATATAATTTTATTATATACTGGAAGATATGCATTATTCTCGATTATATAATGGAAAATTATAATGATATTACAATTATTTATCTATAAGAATAAA
The DNA here is from genome assembly GCA_026182355.1 of Hermatobates lingyangjiaoensis. Taxonomy (NCBI): domain Eukaryota; kingdom Metazoa; phylum Arthropoda; class Insecta; order Hemiptera; family Hermatobatidae; genus Hermatobates; species Hermatobates lingyangjiaoensis. Next base: position 181,697 of record JAPFBL010000156.1, read on the forward strand.
TTCAATATATTTTATATTTGAAGTGTAATAGGACATGTCTGTCTGTTTTATTTGTTAATCACCTATTACAAAATTTGATATTTGATGTTAGGTTTGAAAACTCTGCCATAGCAATCGAGTCAGTCAAACGTAGAGTGTTTCAAAGCTTGAGTGTATTTGTTTGTCTCTAGTTCGTCACAGGGAACATGTTTTTATTATTGTAACTGTTTTCCTTTAATTAATTATATTCTACTGGTATTTCTTATAACAGAGTTTATTAACAAGTTTTATTTGCTTCTATTGAACATAGTGGTAAAAATATGTTTCAGTGGTATGATTATTATGAGTGCCTCTTTTCCTTATCTGTTTGTATATATCAACCACTTAAATACTTGACAAATTTCATTTAATTTGTTCCATTAGTTTTAAACTCTTAAACATTTACATTAGTCCTTCATAATTAATTTCAATTACGGCTGATAGCATATTAATCTATCCAAAAACAATGAAGAATAAATAATTTAACCCGCTAAGAAGAGCACGAAAGAAATGTAAATATCCTCTGGCCGTCAGTTTTGATTATCAAGATTTAATGTTATTTAAAACATGATATCTCTCCGACTTAATGACCTTAAGCGTGGAATAGCAACTGCAAAACTAATTTCTTATGACAATGAAACGTCGTCAGAGCAATATCAATCATTCCCCTCATTGTTCGTGACAACTCTCCTCAGCACCTTAGTAATAAATTATTGAATATCAAAGAAAACATTGTTTATTTTCTATTTATAGCGGCATAATATAATATTTTTTTAATATAGTAAAACTGTTTTACATGATATGATATCTATTATCAGGCAGGACAAGCGTGGTCTACTAATACTATTCAGCTACAGAGCCATGAGATAGATGTATGTTATTGCAATATCACATTTTAATTTTTACTTTGATTAAATTTATTAGAAAACATATTTATTAAACTAACTCAGCACTAAGATTCAAAATAAATATAATAAAAGTAGAAAGGGCCTTAGGATGGATAAAAAATTACAAACCTGCACTCTCGAACAAAATCTCCAAAAAATTACTAAGGACCTTAAAGTCTAAATAATATCAAAACGGATTGAAGTTATAAAAGAAAATAATAACACAAAAATTGATGGTAATTCTATAGAAGAAGAAACTAATATTTTATGATTTAAAGAACCTATACTCTTTATCAGGATTATCATTAATTATATGAAAGAATATGGCTGGGGCTGCTACTTTGTTCACCTCTAATTATGTTGTATGGTGCTGTTATACAAGTACTATTAATGATTTACCAGTTTAATCATTTGTATATTTTATGGAAAGAATTACAAGAAATTTCTAAATACCACTATACTCCAGTTGTAATTAAAAAATTCCCTACATTAGTACCATTTGAAAAAATCTAATGGAAGTGCCAAATACGTGAAACAGCAATAATTTATTTTCAAATAAATTTTTTTTAAATCAAAACGAGTACCCCAATAATGAACAAGAAGACACGACTCTGAGTTCGTTCTTTACACAGATATATATATATAGAGAAGGATATCATGACTCGGTGTGGTACTGGGAGGGTCTGTGAGTATACCATGCAGACCATTGATTCCGAGCCATGTTTCCCTTCAAATGATTGCAATGTCCCGTCAGCGTCTAATTTCACAATGACGGTAACTAAGTCTCAAGGGGAAACTCTGTCTGCCGCAGTAATTGAAGTGAGTGGGACCAAGTTTGTCTCACATGGTCAACGGTAGTTTACTTAAACGGTAGTTTTATGAGTCAGAGGTTCACACACTTTGTTCCTCTATGAACCTGAAGGACAGACAGCTAATGTGATATATACAGGGGCATTTAGTTTACACTGCACTAATAATGATATTTTCTACTATTCCATAATTTCTAATGGTATTTTGGAATACCATATATCATCTTCAAATTTTTGAAAAAGTACCCGTCGATGTAGGGTACGTTTGATTGTATATTGTATAATTACGTGTTAAGCTGTTATTTTTTTACATTGACAGTCCTTAGAACACAAAAAATGAATATTGAATATTTTAAATATGTGACTGAAATAAAAAAAAGTGTTGTTTAATAAACTCGGTCAGAATGTAATAATTTATGCATGAAAGTTGGAATTAACCAACGTATTTCTCTTATCCCTATAAAAAAGAACAACAATATACAATATTAATATACAATGTTAATTTTAACCAGTTTTCAAACTTAAGCGAGATTCAAATTTACTTATTATTAATTTACTATTTATATTCAATATTTTGATAAATAAATTGAACGTTATTCAACATTTTCTTGTTAACACTCTATTATTAATTTTTGTATGGACAATATCAAAAATGTTTTGATACCATGTGCAAATGTATTTTTGTAAAAAGGTAATGGTTCACTATGAGTACAGCTGGCTTTTAATAACTTTTAATAATTTCATAAGTTAAAAGTTATAAGTTATATTTTATAAGTTAGCTTTTAAATAAGTTAGCTTGTTAGAATGGTAGATAGAATGTAAGAAGACAATGATACTGTTTTTGAGATATTCTAAAAGTACGAGTCTTCTCCACCCTACAGAAGCCTCCTCAGGTATTACCATGGTAACATGTTATTGTAACATTAAAAAGATTACAATGAGTTTTTCTTATAGTTGTTTTTCAATAAACATACAATATTATATTAGATTTCAAAAAGTTCTGTTGAAAGGAAAACGATCAAGTTTGTGATTTTAATTACTGTACTCGATTGTATTGTAAATCGTTACAAAAGATCGAAATATTTTGAAAAGATTTTAATATTATTAAAATTATTATTGCAATAGCAAACTTCAAACCGAAATACATAGATATTCAGATTAAAGTTGGACGAATATATATACTCTGTGGCCTTGATAAGTGGATTACCTGCAGAATAAGAACAGAGTGATATTCTGAACTGATTAAATGTTTTCATCTTATTGCTGATTCTTTACAACTATCTTTCCTCTAAAAAGTAGGTTACATTTTACTACATCAGTTCTAAGCAACGAACACAGAAAAAAAAAATAAAACTAACTTCTGAATATTTAATAGCAATGACCCTTCTTTATAGTTCAAACTTAAAATGTATTGACACGTTAGATCAAAAACATATTTTTTAATCAATGTATGTAAAGTTTGATTACACAGCCAATAAACTAGAAAACCCAACTGAGTACTAACTGTGACATAGAATTTTAAGGTTGTATAGAAGTAAATAGATGTTTGAAAAATTCACGTTTTGATTCCCATTTCTGAATGCATAAAGTCCTGGTTAATACAGTAATTTAGTTGACCTAGTTTCAGTTTTGATCTTATAAATTATCTTCAACAGATACAGTATGTATCACACAGTGATAAGTAAAGTTTTCTTTTCGTGCGTATTTTTTCACTTTAAACCTCCTTTAGCTTTATAAATGTAAATATTTAATAATATAAATGATTTCTGAGATGGCTAGAAAAGGGTCGAGTATTAAGGCTTGACTGTTTGAACTAAGTGTCGTAAAGATTTTGATGAAGGTCAGCTTGTGAAGCAGTAATGGTCCGGTGAGTTGAGAGCCGTGTTCGACAGTAAAGGGCGTCTGGGCTAATTGAGAAGATAGTGGCTCTTTCCCTCAGATTGCCACTTAAATTGCTTTCCATCCTATTAACTAGCAATTCACTTTTTTACCTCGATACGAACACAATATTACCAAACTCTTGAATACACCAAGATAACGGTTTAGTAATTACATTTTTATTTCAACTTAACAAAATATTAGTTTTAATGTAATAAACAAGACCAAAAATAATATCCTGGAAACAAAGTTTTAATTTTTTTAATAAACTACTGTACAATAAAATTGTGTTCAGTTAGTTTGACTTTATAAGCTGTATATACAATTTGTGGTAAAAGAATTTCATATATATTTTGTGAAAAAAACACAACGATTTTTTTTCCAAAGAACTTCCGATAAAGTTGAAATCCAAATAACGTTGGCTGTAAGAAATAACTGTAGATCAACTGCTACTGACATCTAAATCAGTGAAATTATTACTCTTTTTGTGAAGTAATATATCGTCAATCATATTTTTTTCTGCAAAATATCAAGTTTTATTTTCAATATGCAGATAGACTTTACATTTTATATAAAACAAAAAATTCTTTTTATTGTTACAGTTATTTGTGATATTTAATTATTTATTTATATTTAATTTTGTATTTAAAATAGCCTATATTTTGTATATGCTGATAAGACTATATATTAACCTACTCTTAGAGGAATTGCATCCCTTTGGGACCATTCACAAGTCTGTAAGAGTTCTTTCAATAATGCTAATATAAAGAAATTCAACTATATATCTGTTATAGGTAAACAAATATATGCACTTAGTTTTAATTATTATTAATATAAAAATATTTCGTGATAGGAAATTGAATTGAGTAAGGTTATAGAATATAAATGTTATTTCTTCCAATTTCTGGAATTCATTTGATTTATTGATTGCATGATAATAATTCTGAGTTAATTAATTTTATTTAATTTACAATTCTAATGCTACCTATTCAAATGAATTCCTAAATTTTCTTCAAAATTTGAGACAAAACGAAAAATATTTCTATTTTCATTTTTAATTTTAAATCATTTCTATAACAATTTATTTTACTTCTGTAAAATTAATAATTAATATTTAAAACGTCAAAATTAATAAAGTTTGATACTTGGTCGAAAATTTTGTGTTTTTATTCATCTGTTTTTAATAAAATATTAAAAACACAAAAATACATTCAAAAAAACATTTCAATGTATAAATCAATTTTTATTTTCAAAAAAATCATTTGAATCTATTAAAATTTTCAAAATATGCATAAAAATATATTATTACATATAAGTCATTATATACTGTAAAATACAGTAGACTGATGTACATCATGTAATACTGAGGACGAGAACACATTTAAGTTTATCAGTGGAATAAATCGCTTTAGTGTTTTCAATGTTCAAGCGAGGAGCATTTGTTGTGACGTTAACATATTAAAATTATGAAACGTATTTAAAGAGAGGAAGTGTTGAAAAAAAAGTGTTTAAGACGAATGTTATTCCAAGATCCTTGGATAACTATTAAAACTCAGATCTTGTTGAATGTCTTTTTGGGAATTTGAAACAGATAATCACTAATTTTACGGAGGTTAATAATTTTTTTGTAATGTAATGAGTTGGTCACTGTACACTATAGTATCGTCAATTATAGTATAATAATAAACTATAACAATAATAAATTCATTGTTACAACAAAAATAATTACAATGTAAAAAAAAGAGATTTTACTTGTTGTACCATGCGTTTTTTGTTGTTCTCAATAGCTCAATGATGTATATGAAAAGTATGACATTAATTCTAATAATATTAATAATACTTTGTTATCCAGATAGATTTAATATATAGTAGAAAAAATTTGTAACGTTATTCATGTTTGTTGACTTGCAGGCCTAGTTAGATTGTTCCTCTTATGTGGGCTTATCATGTTATGACTATCATTTATATGTTATTATCCCTGTAACTAGGACGTTTTATTCTCATTTTTATGCCAAAATACACATGTTCAATTTGAGTTCATTTATAAGAACATCCGTTCTTATAAAATGATAAAATGCTGATTAAATTCGAGGGATGTATGATACTCATTGGAAGATACACTTTCTAGAAAGCAATAGAACAAATTCAACGTTAATGAAGGTTGTTTAATTTGGTCATTTCTACTTTAAAATTCGTGATTAAAATATCTCACATATCTTGCTTCAAGCATTTTCGCACTCAGAGACAGACCACTTGTTCCTGTAGAAGAATCTACACTCATTCTTTTCAACTTTTCAACTCCTTAGCTCTATGAACTGTGTCATTTAACATTGACACAATTCCGCACCTCATAATACTCAAATTGCTAGGTGAATTCATATGTTCTCTAGGTATTAATGCATTCATATTTCATGCATTACTTTCATGTAGCCAGACTAATATACGTCTATCATTTGTAAAGACCATTTTCTTAATAAATAATATATTTTAATATATTTGACTATTATACTACATGGTTTCTATTACTTTTTTATTTACATTGTTATAGTACGGTATTATACTATAATTTACGAAGTATAGTTTACTCTAAGGGGTCTAGGTTAGCTCTGTTGTTAACGTACTCGCCTCTGGGCTGGTAGTCCTAGGTTCGATCCCCACCTGGCCCTTGATTTATTCTCACGGGAGGTGAAAAAAATCGAGGAAGTACGTCGTCCCTCGGAGAGGACGTTATGCTGTTGGTCCTGAGCCTGTACGATGTCAGGTACTCGTTAAAGACCCTACTTGAAATCCACTAGAGTTGGGCAAAATTTAGGACTCCCAATGATAGAATCTGTAGAATCACCGATCAAACAAAAGACCCGGTAAACGGCTGACGTTATCACCCGCTAGAGGACGGTTTAAACAATAATAGTGTACTCTATAGTATACCATCCCATTCTATTATCGGTTAGTATCAGGATGTAAAGATAAGTGCTTAGTTTGCTAGCCCAGGACCTACCCTAAAAATTTCCATATTACCTGAGAGAGATAAAGACTCAAATGAGTAAAGAGAAAATTCAACTTGCGGAGAACATCAGTAAGCCTGACCAAAGCAAAGGCCTTCTGGACCATCCTAAACAGAGACCTGTAATAAACATTTTTCTTCATAATATTAACCTTATTTGTTCTTTATTCTTGCATTAAATAACACTTAATAATAATTATATATTTATTGCTAATAGTTGTTACAATAGAGGTTATGCCACTAAAAATCTTGATGACGACCAAAACTGCATCCAATATGATTTAATTTGATTAAAAATTAGTTTATTAAATATATTTAAACTTTTAAAATGTCATTGAAGATAAAAAAAAATGTATATTGGTTATTTCATTTTATAAGTCAAGTAGTAACTAAAATTTTTTTAATTTGACCAATTCTAAAAAGAAGTCTTCGGATGTGCAGGAAATTTTGGGGGTTATTTTGACAGTGGGTTAATTTGATTATGTCATAAATTTCATTTTACTCCCTTATAGGAGTTCAGTTTTGTTTGGAGTATATTTTACTACTTATTTTACACAGGATTCGAATGAATATAAAAAATAGTGTCTATATTTTGTTAACTTCTATGGAATATTGTAGTAGTGATCTGAAAAAGTGAATTTTTATTTTTTATGTTTAAGCAATTTTATATATTTCTATTTTCAAACTGAATGTTGCACAAGCATAAATGTACTTGTACCCATGTATTATAAATGATGTATGATTAAGTTATATTTATAAATTAGTAGATTTATTAGATAGATAAAACACTAACAAATTAATTTAATATGTTTTTCTTATAATTTATTTTCTTTTATCTTGATTGTACTGCAAAGGTGTATAGTTTGTTTAAGTAATTCGTTATGTGGAACCCAAATTACAAAAAAATACAACGAAATTTAGCAACATTTAGAGAAACCATCTTATTCTTTTAATGTTATAATTTAAACGTCCGTGATTCTTTCGTGTTTTTAATTACAGTTGTGATTTCTCTTTAGTGATTCATAATATCAGCTGTGTTCACTCATATGTGATTATTAATAAATTATACATTTATCGATATAAGTTTTATTGTAAGTTTTGTAACAGTTTAATCTAATTTTACAGAAAAGCTTTTAAAATACAATTTCATCTTGTAAGTTAAAACCATTTTTAACTTTTAAAGTATTATTAATCACATATTATTGAACAAAGTATGTTATTTGAAATTATTTAAGAACAAAAAAAGGAAATAATCGTATACGTCTAGATAAAATAGTGATATTATTTTTAAATTTCTTAAAATGAAATGCTTTCAGAAACAAATCTGATGTTGAAGTCAAAGAAAAAAAAAACAAAGAACGTACATCTATTTTTGTTCCATCTTGAAATTTAAAAGAGCTAGAAATAATTAACCTGCCATTCTTAACTGCAATCTGCCATCTTCAAATCCTTTGTTGAAATACAATTATTTTATTAAAAAAAGATGCCTTTAACTCTCGAGTGCTTGTTCAAGAACAGTAAGAGAATAAATACTTTACTCTTTAAGAATATGTTATGCTAGTTCCAACTGAAAATAAACTAGGTCTATTTGCAATAGTTTACAATTAAATGATTTTAATTTGCACAGAAAGAAGTATTATTTCTTTGTTATTTTTCCTGTATCATGTTCACTCTTACGCAGTAAGATGCATTTTTTTTAACTGACTTCGTGGGCGTAGTGCTACTGAGCTTCTTTCTATGTGTAATCCTTCATGAAAACATATTATTTCTATAGTGTTAAAGTTAAAATTATAAACAAACCGAACACGTTTATTAATTTTTTTATAGGATTTTTTTTATTGAAAGAGGAAAACTTTTCTTAATGGGTTTCTTTGTGAATGATAGTAACTAGTTATTTTAATTTCACCAGTAGTGATACGTTGAAGACCCTGTTTGATTAAACGTAGCATATGTAAATGCTGTCATTTAGTAAAGGCTACGAAAAACATATCATATCTGGTGATATATTAATCTGTTACATATTAGTAGAATTTGGGTTTTATCGTAAGTGAGTGAACTGTATGTATAAGAAACTGAAAACTTACCAGTGTAAAAAATATTTATTATTATTTTTTACTTAACTTTAGAGATGTTTAATAACATTATAATGTCAATAATGACTCGACGTAGTAATAAGGACGAAGTGCATGTGATGCTATTTTACTGCCCGGTATTTAGCGCGTTATTCACGTTTGGGAAAATTTTCGTAGTTCTCCATTTTTTGGACATTCAGTCATATACTTGAACACATACTTAGCAATGGTCAAGGTAATTAATCAAGATGTGCTTCGATTAAATCAAAGACAGAGGCACTGCTACAAAAAAAAGTGTTTATAATATATTTAAAATGACGGTGATTGTTATTACACAGTAAATTTGTTAAAACAGATTGTGAATGTAATCTTGGTAAGAGTAAATTAATTTTTTAGAAAAGTAATTAGTTATTTTCATCTATTGGTATTTTATGTAAGAAATTTGAAACATCCGACATCATTGGGTAATTTTGGCGCAGTAGTGCTCCGGTACATCTTCCCCACATCATAGCAGAAGTGAAGACTTCTATTAGACGACTTGTCTGTAACTGGAGCAGTTCTTACCTTTATATCTCGAGAAATACCACTGTTAGCCCTAAACTATGAGATGTCCAAAGGAAGATTCTTTAGCTGTTGTATTAATGTTTCCATTAAAGATTTAATGACCTTTTTTTTGTGTTTCCAGAAATATGTTTCTTTTTTCACCACATTGCATTAATCTATTTTATTTCTCTCTTTCCTTTGGAGTTATAACCATCATTATTCTATATTTTTATATGGCTTTTTTTAAACCAGACATAAACTTCACTCTGCCTGATTAGTTTAAATGGTTCCAATATATTGAGTATATTATGCATCTGACCCAAATATTCTTCTTTGCTTACCGTAACTTGACTTACCCAGTCTTTTACCCTTTTTCACTTGTTTGAATATGAGTGAGACCCCAACTAAGAATAGTCGTTTGGTGGAATGATCTTAGTCTCATATTTGAATTTCTTACTGTTATTTAGACGTTGTTCTTATAGGCATAACAGAAATTTTAAGGTATATATAAAAAATCGTAGAAAGTGATGCTTTTTTTACTTTAATTTAATTTTTCTATGAAATAAAAGATAGTGGGAATATTGGATTCAGGTAATACAAAAATCGGCAGAGGTAAATATGTGACAGTACTCTCACATTACTCTTACATAAATTACCCCTTAGAGTCAGAAATTTTAAAAACTGTTCAGTAATAGCTATAAATACACTATTAAAAGACTGATGTTGGTGTTGTTACAAATATTAATCAAATTTAGTACCACAGAATATGAATAATAAATATAATCTGCTTGTTTAACCTGAGGAAGAGAAGTAGGTGAATGAACATTTCTTTGGTGATTATTGAGTTTTTAAAGCATTCTGGTATACGAATATATTTCTTTTAGAGTTATCGGTGAGAAATCAAAAAAGGTTGAGAGTTACTGTTATAATTGTATCATCATTGGCAATCTTTTAAATGCATCTGCGTTTAAATCTGTTAATGTTGTAAGTCGTGTATATATGATGTGTTGGTGACAAAATAATAGTTATTTTAATCAAACACAATTAGCTTTACAGGAAATTTAGAACACATAGTCTATTATAAATTTACTTATCTGTACCTGTTGTTTGTAACATTTTTCTCAGTTCACCCATGTGAGCTCTTGATGTCTTAAAACTGTAAGTGTATAAACTTGGGGTTTGCCATTAGCTTACGTTTCATAATTCATCCATTACTAATTTAGGCGTTTCTAACTTTTTTTTTTTAATAACCTATACTATATTATTGCTTAAATTTTTTCATTTTAAAATTAACTGATATATAAATAAGGTATACAATTACAATTACTGTAATTATTAAAAATTCTTTTCTGATTTCATGTGTGCAACCATAATTTCATAGATACCCTTCTATCAATATCTAAGAATTATATTTATTTTTATTTGATTGGATAATTCTATGAAAAATGCAATTAACTAATATTTTAATAGCATTTACAATACTAATATAATATAATATAGCATTTTTTGTTAACTAATACTACAAAGGTTACTTGAAATCACTTTAGCAGACGATAGCCGTCATACCTTGTATGCAAGAGTGGGAGTTGTTTGACTGGTTTCTGACGTGTCCATCTTCTAGTAAAACTTTAAAGTCATTGAGTCATGGGCTTACATCACTACAAAGCACTTGTTGGTTAAGCTTATGGTGCCCAGATTTAATATAAACCACTAAACACAAATTACATTAAAACTAATAATAAACATGAAGAGACAACTGAAAGAACTTGACTAAGATGAATTAAATAATAAAAGAATCGAAAATAGTAAATGAATAAATGAGAATACAACGTGTATTACATTAATAATACATAAATAAATCTAAGCACAGCTTGTTTGAAGTAATATCCATGGCGCCGAGACCCTGATCCGTTCTACGTGAAGATGGGTAACCTCGGAAACCGGTCGAACGGCTTCACTCCTCTCTACGAAAAATGACGGTATCATTTAAATAAAATGGCTTTTCACTGGAATTCAGTGAAACATACAACTCCAGTGTTATAGAGTTGGAACCTCTTCAACATACAACTGTTAAACAAATTATATCTGCATCTTATTCAACATAGGTTGTCGAATTATTTTTTTGTTGCTAAAGGCGCGGCCGGGAAGACTACTAGTTGTTTATGATTAAACAAATGTAAGACTGGTCTGTTCTCATACCATATATATTTCATATGAGCGCACTTTCTTATTACAGGACACAGTTATTTTTATTTCGAAGTACCTTTTAGTGGCCATGATAATAATTACCACTATTAAAATATCACTATTTTTTCAGTTTTACTACTTTTTAATTTTACTTATCTAGTTAATTTATTAACAAATTATAAAAGAAATTTTTTTTTTAAAAAAATAATAATTCTCTTATTTTTAATATTAATTATAATAATAAAGTAAATTATCATTAATTTTAATGTGATTAAAAATTATTTATTTCTTAAGAATTATTTATTTATTAATTATTATTAGATTACCTAAATTTTATTAATAAATAGCGAATATTTAAAAATATGCGAATGTCAGTTGAAGAATATTACTAGTGAAGTTAATAAATAAAAAAATAGAATTTGTTTAAAAAGTTTTAAGTTCTAGTAGGTGTAATTAACTTTGTTTTCATGATTTCCGCTCTTTATTCTTAAATGTATTATGATCAGATTATTTAATATTTACTGGGAACTATTAAGTGGCAGATAGGATACTCTTTGTATTTGTTAGAGATAAAGTGCTAAAATATAATGTTATAAATCCTGTGTTGACTGGCTTATCATTTTTATAAAAGATTGTCTCGTGTATTAGCCTAGATAGAAAGGTCATGAAATGCTTTTACTAGGTGGTTTAGAAAATGTAGTAAAATGATTAACTGCATCAGAAATTATGACTAGCATTAGTCGTAGCACATCGGAGGCTCATGAATCAAGATGGACCATATTATATTCTATCATGTGCTGAATAACCCACTGCCTTTGCATTTTATTTTTATTTTTTTTTTTGAGATCATTAATAACTTCAAGATTATAAGTGAATTTTGTAAGAGTTAAATTTTTTTTTAAAAATAAATGGCTAAAATTCATTTAGAATATAACTTAATTTATAATTCAACACATATGGGATATGTTTTACTGATGAATGCTTCAACTGGTGAAATTAAAAGCGTTAAAATTAAATCTATGAATGAGCTACAAGTAAGATTTATTAAAGAATGAGAACCACTTATTTGAATTTTTGATTAATAATTTTTTTGGCAGTTGCCAAACTCAATTATCACACCTAATAAGAAAATATTAATTACTGTTACAAAAATAACTTTAACAGATGATATTAATAACACTTATTTTAGAACGTTTATATTCAATTTAAATATTTTTTGTAGTCTCTATAAATAAATAATTATCAGTATATAGTAGGTAATAAAAGTGTCACATATACTGAATGTAATAATATTATTAGGAATCATAATTTAAATAAAATTTTGAGCAACTGAACTGTCATTGAATAAAAAAGAGAACTAATAAGTAATTTTATTATAGTAGTGAAGTTTGAGATTTTTGGCTTAAAAATTCTATTCTGAGATGCATGAGTTAGTTTTGTTAACAGAATTTTTTATCCAGTCAATTCAGTTTTTCACTATTTTTCATTATTTCTTATAATTTTAGTTAATTAAAACAATAATTTAATTTTTATTTTTGAATATTTTTTTGGGATTATTAAATATATTTTCTAATTTGTAGTATATTTGTAATAATTTGTAAAATAATAACAAACATAAATCAAGAACAAAGTACATAATTATTTAATTAAAATTTTGTATTTATTAAATTAAGGATAACACTTTTTTGACTACGAAAATAAAAAATTCGGAAAGAATGGCTAAAAATGTAAAAACCGTTTTCCAAAAGTGATTATATTTTAATTTTATATCTTCATAAATTGCAGTGAACATATTTATCAGACCTAAATTTTAACTATACAAGTAGTCAGAGAATGTTAGTGTTCGTTAGAATTGCATTCAATATGCCAAATAAGAAAAAAGTTGTTTTAACAGTAGTGGATATGTATATTAAGAAAATTGGTCACAATTAATGAAGGTGAAAACTTCATTGGATCTAATATGCTGAGTTCTCTTATTTCTTTGTGATAATTTTATTAACCCATTTGTTTATTTTTATATATCGGTATTCTTTTTTGTTGTTTTCAACACTGTATTAGAACACCAATTCATGAAATAGCTAAAAAGGGGGATTGGATAAGTTCACTTGAAAAGAAGTCAATCTAAACAGTATCAACACAGGGTTTCATTCAAAACACAAGTGATATTATTATTTAAGGAGATCGAAAAAAGAACCTCATAGAAAGAAATTGTTTGACAAAGTAATCTGAGATAAAGAAAGTTTCACAAATTTTTTTAGCTAATAACATAACAGATGATAATATTAAAGGATAAATGTATGTAAGACAGATGATAAAAATAAGTCCATCTTCTTAATCTATTCCTATTAGAACTAACCTAATATTATCCTAAAATATGATTTTCTTTTCTATATGTTTGAAAAAATTCAAAACAAATATGCATTTAATGTCAATGATTGATTAAAAAGAAAAATGATATCGTCTATTGTCTTTATGCATAATATGTGACCTTTGGAGTGTTTTTTGATAATAGCTTGTGAGATGGAAAATGAATTAGTCTGATTTTCACATTAACCATAGAGGCAAAACTAGTTCTCAAATTATTTCCCAAGATACTCTAACTTTAGAATTAATGTTATGTTTAATAAACCCAATGCCATTTCAAGATTCCAACGTCTAATTGCATCACGTGCTTTGAAACAGGTTTATCTTAACGAAGACGAGAATTATATTACCTTATCCAACCAACGAGTTATCAAACTAAATTTGATTTCATCTCTGTTTTGAATATTAATATCGGCCCATTGCAAATATTTTAATGTTATGTTCAACTTATAAACAAGAAATTTAAATGAAATTGGTATATGTTTATAAACAGTATATTCATATATTGTCATGGAATTTTGAAGAAAGAAATTTAATCGGAATTGTTGATTTGATTGAAGCTGAGCTTATAAATGGACATTTCTAAGTTTTAACTATGATTTATTTACCAACCTTGTGTCACAATAGAAAGACAGCTAATGCTAATAAAGAGTAATATAACTTTATTACAAGCAATTCCATTCTCAATACGTATAATCACAATAAAACATTTTTTTCATTTAAAATTTATGAAAATGAAATAAAGTGGATTAAAATTGTTTTGTTTGGAATGTTTTACGAGTAGTTATATACTTCCATGTCTTTATTACCATTCTTTCAAGGTCTGATAATTGTAAAGAGACGATGTGGTTCTGATTAGCTCCTCATGGAAATCTGCAGCTGGTCTACCATCTCTTGGGATTTTCCCCAAGATCTTGGGATTTCTATCCTGTGCTTGGGATCTTGGGATATCCTTCAGTAATTTGTTGAAATCTTGGGATTTTTGAATAGTAGCTGTTTATTAAATATTTTTATATAATTTACATTTAATTGTAATTCTAACATGAATTGTCCGTACTTTCTGTCTAAATAATAGTCCAATTTATTAACAAATATGCAAGAAACTTAATTGCTTCATCTTCTTGAGTCATCTTATAGTCGTATTAAATATATTCACTTTGAATTTAGTCAATGAGACACTTGTGTTTCATACACAATCATCAATGTCTTGACGTTTCAATTGCGTAAATTTAAAAAAAAACTTCTATAAATATATAGAGTTGAATATAAATATCTTGTATCTTATTTGATTAATTGAAGCAAGACAATTATACAAAGAACTTAACAGTAAAAAAAACATAATCCTTGCAAAATAGTGTATAGCAGAGAACGCAAAAAATCGCTTAACCTGGGAGCCTACAAAACTTTTGGTAAAAGAAATCGAAAGTGGCACTGTTCATAGAAGATATGAAAAGACTATACATAAAGATAGGCAAAGAAATAACATGGACAACCTCTCTGCAGATGACAATGAATAAATTGGACATTAAAAACGTGAGTTTGTGAAGAAGTTTTTTATTTTACGTATATTATGTAGGTTGGGGTATTTATTTGAATCTTGGGAATTTCATAGGCCAATCTTGGGATATCAGAGGCAGTACTGATCTGCGGTGCCTTCAGCGAATAACTTATTCCTTTAATACATATACGTAAAATCCTATTTGTATACTATAACAAAAGCTATTTGTATCCTATTAACTTTTACGTTCTAGCTGTATGCATTAAATGATGTCATCTCAGTCCAGCAAACTTCAGATCAATATTTTTTTATATAATTCTTATTCTGAGAGTTCTGAGAAAGTTGTATTTATTTATAATATCAATTTAAATAAATTATGACAACTTTATGAATATTTTGTTCCGAAATAAGTTTTATCAAACTTGTTTTATACTTTTCGTTACTCTACAAAATTATTAAAAAAAAAAATTTAAAGATTCTATAGTCAAAGTAATTTTGAAATAATAGTCGATATTCTATTTACTAGGAACAATGAACTACCACTTTTTCGAATAAAACATTTCATATTTTATGAATTACAGTATCATTTTTTATTCATTGTAGGTAAAAAGTTGTACCACAGACACTCACCCTTAGTTAATGCCTGAGGAAGAACACTACATGTTCGAAAGGAGTTCTTAAAATACCATTAAATTTTTATATGTGGAGATCATTTCATTAGCTTTTTACCCTGCTATGAGTAAATACCACATAATAACTGATTGCACTACATTAATATAATTTTTTATTAAACATATACAAAATCAATATTGATCGAGGTACAAAAAATGTGTGTGTATAATTGCTACTTTTAGGGATCTACGATTTGGAATGCACGAGAAGTAGTTTTAATGGTTTGTCATAGCTGATTGTATCGTGATCAATTATAAGTTACTCATTATTTTTTATATTGTTTAGTGATGACATTAAATAATGCATACCATATGAAATTATTTCAAAGAGAATAAATACAAGATGACTTATGAATAATTAATCAGTTTCAAGAGAAAGGTTTTTATCGTTAATATTTATTTTGATTATATTTCTCGGATGGCATGATAATATAGAAGGAGGTATAGAGCTGTTGTCATTTAATTAGGAGAAGGCTGTCAGTGGAAGGGAGTGTAGGGTGGCTGAGGAAATGACTGATGGTTAGAATTGGTTGCTTTCACCAGAGGCCCTGGGGAGCTAATCTCTTGACACACAGGGATGTTGGCTTCCCAAGTACCCGACTTTCACGACTCCTTCATCAAAACTACCAACAATGGAATGCTTTTAACATATCCGAGTTATTTTACACCTGTAAGTGGAAGGCATTTAATGAGTGAGATTTTCTTATAGTGGAATAAACTTGTTGAGCGCTGTGAGTTCTATCCGAAAAGGTAATATTTGACTAACATGTGTAAAATGACCTATTTTTTTCTACAATTAGATTGCCAATTGAAACAAAACATTATAAAAGTATTGGTTTTTATTTTGTGACCTCTCTTTGCATCTTGACGGGACCTGGACTTCACTCATAGTCAAAAGCAAACTAAAACTGCAGTCAAAATGTAGAGAAACATACATATAATATTCTATTTTTTTATAGTATTATTGCTGAGAAACGCTATGGTAATAATAAGATAATTTTATTTGAAATAATGACATTTTTATGCAAAAAACCCGGCTCATTTCCTATAATTGTAAATCGTTATAAGAAGCTGTCGTGATCTCCACACAAGAAGTATGTTATAACAACTGTTCAGTTTTTAATCTGTTCTGGAATTCAGAAATTTACTTTCTGCTTAAATATATATTCATAACTATAATTTATATTGAATATAAGTTCAAAACAGCTATGAGTGTTTATTTATCCATCTTTAAATTTTATAGAACCAACGAACCATATAGGTCCATTCTATTCTTTCATATATTAATGAAAAACCTGGAACGCTATGACTACTTTTTAAAACAATATAGAACTCATAAATAAATATCTCTATTTTTTTGATTAAATAGAAGTCTAAATTGTAGGTCAGAATAAAACTTTTGGACAATTCAACCTAACTTTACGTATACATACATTACAAATAACTATGGTAAATATTATTACTTAAACCTACCTCAAATTGGATATTTAGATGTTGTTGAAGGTAAATTAATTTCTTTTCTCATTCCTTTATACATTCTGGAGAACTTTTTTCAGAATCATTATAGAATTAAACTAAATTTACTGTGAATGAAACAGATGAAGACTGATTATCTTCTCAAGTCACTGATTTATAAAAATTTCGCACGAAATAAAAGTTTGTAGAGCATTTTCCTTTAATATAGAAGTCAGATCTTGCTATCCAAATAACTCCAAATAATGATATCCATATATTATTGAAATAAATAAAGAAGTTTAAATGTGATATAATTTCATTAAAAGTGTGTTACTATGTAAGAAAATATAATTTTGATGTTTTTCGTATAAATAACTTCATAAAGTTGTAATACTTAACGACTACAGTTGTCGAATAATTGGATCCTATTAAAAGTAAAATATTTTAAATTGGTTTGTTAAATCCAATCGAAATGAGAAGCAAGTTGAGGAAAGAGCCCCGCCGCCTCAGACTGTGAAAACACGTACTCCCGTCATTCCTATCAAATCTGTCTCTAACAAGCTATTCAACTCTTTAAAAAAGCATACTTTAATATCGTCAAGCTGTAAAATAAAATTTGTAAGTAAAAATGTCAGTAATGTTTATTTAGAGAAAAAATAAAAATATATTTTATTTTTCTATTGAATATTCATCATTAAGCCATGGAAAATCAAATTACGATTTTCTGAGGTAAAGTGAATTTTTTATATTATTTGTTATAATGATTTATTCATCAGCAATTTGTTGCCAGCTTATCCTCAAATAAAATTTATTTTTTGAAGCAAGTTAAACTACTGTACATTTAACAAGATAACAAAAAGAAAACACCAAAACAAGAGACGAAAACTACTAGGGAAAACTTTATTAAGATGGGTAAAAGGAATAGTATTATACAGTGTCAAACCAATGAAAAATGACAATATTATTCCTTTAATAAGATTTTCCTGAGAGATTCTTTCCTAATTTCTGTTATTTGAAACTAGATTTAGCATTGTGATCACCAGATCAGCATTCAAACATACGAGTAGATCAACATTTTTTCATGTAATTCATATTCTGAGAGTTTTGAAAAAGTTGTGTGTATTATCAATATCAATTCGTTCCAAAACATTACATTGTTCAAAAATAGACTTGTCACACTAAAACTTAAAAAATTCTTATGTTTTTAAATCAGAAATTAAAAATATGATAATCCAAGTAATTTTCGAAATAATTGGCAATATTTGATCACCATGAACTATGAACTATGAAACCATGAACTATCGCTTGTTAGAATAGAAAAAAGCAAAAATCGTATTTTATTAATTATTTGACGGTATCATTATTAATTATATAAATAAAAATCAATGTTGATCAAATACATAGTTTCAAAAAATACATAACCTCTGCGTTTACGAATCTGCCATTTGGAACGAAAGAAAATTAGAACTTGAAATGAATAACCATTTCACTCATTAAATTTTTCATTCACTATCAAAAATGTCACTAGTTCACGGAATGAAGCAATTATAATGTGTACAACCATTTAAGATAATTTCTATTTTACATTATAGACACTTACACAACTGTCCTGCTATATGTACAAAATTCTCTTAAAAAGTTTATAATTTTATACAAGTTGATTTATTTGTGTTCAAACATCAATTATGAGTTAATAAATATGATTACGTAATTAATAATTAATTATTAATAATGATTATGTAAGGGTTAATAGTAATCCTTATTCTAAATAATATTCAGTAAATTATATTTAACTAATTCAGGATTTTATAAAACCCAATTTTTTGAAGAATTATAGTCATTTTTCTTTGAAGTCACATAAAAAGTATTTTAAAGAATAAACATACTTCGGTAATATTAGTATAATATTAATTATATTATAATTAATATAATATAATAACCTTCCTTAGGAGGAAGGTTCTAAGCGGTAAAGCTTAATGTACTGCAGTAGTTAATTGAAAAACAATTACAATTTCCTTGTGGCTCGATAATGTTTATTGAATGTTTTATATACCACGAAATTTTTAAAAAATCATTTCTTCTTCAAAGTTATAACAATTAAGTACAGCTAATCATATTAATATTACCTTGCTTGATCATTTAAATTATAGCTGTTTGTTAGATTGAGTTTCCAAGTTCTCAGGCTCAAATCAAATCGACTCAATTTCGTTTTTACCATTGGTGTAACCCTTTTAAAGTTGCTTCTGCATTACTTTTTTCATTTTATCTGTTTTAAAAAGGTTCAAACTTTTTTCAGTTCTCTTAATTCTATAAGGATATAATGAAATTTATAAACGGAGATTTAATTAAAAGTACTTTTCAAACCCCAATATAGTAAATTAGTTAAATTATTTATAAGTTTAAGAGGTAATAAAGATAATGTTATTTATTTTATCTTTGATATTGAGAGGATTAAATATTTAACCATTTAATTGATTAGTTCAAAAGGAATGAAGTTATTTCTGATGATTTCAATATCCTTCATCATTCCAATTACAAGTATTATACAAAAGTATCGCAAAAACAAGTCTTCTTTATCAATTTTACCTTTTGTATTTTCTCAAGCACAATGTATTTATTTCATACTTTCAAGTTTGGAAATGAACTCCAAGTATTTTATTATAATGTTGCAATAAAAGAAAAAGTATAACTTACCTAAATTTTCAGACACCTTTATTTTGGTGTGTAGTTTGACATTTTGTACCATATGTAATAATCAAATAATATTTACCACACTAACAAAAGATATTATAACTATATATATATAAAGATTTCACATATACACGTGAAATAACAATCAATGATCAAACCACAATAAGAAATGGGAAAACAAGACTAAGATCTTTCAACCGTAACAAGCGGTCTTCGTCAGAGTCAAAAACCCATCTCTCTCTCTCTCTCTCTCTATATATATATATATATATATATATATAGGTATAACAAGATTTCACATAAACACGTGAAATAACAATCAATAATCAAACCACAATATGAAAAGGGAAAAAGGACTAAAATATTTCAACCATAACAAGCGGTCTAGTTGGGTCTTTGACTCTGACGAAGACCGCTTGCTACGATTGAAAGATCTTAGTCTAGTGTCCTTTTTTCATATTGTGGTTTGATCATTGATATATATATGGTTATATATATATATATATATATATATATATAGTTTGCTTGTCCTATTGGGAACTGCGAGTTCCAAAATACGTCATATATTGGGTCCACAGTAACAACCCTTTCTAGACGCCTGACGATGCACCTTTCTACTGGGGCACCTAAGGATCATGTGAAACAATTTCACAATAGAAGAATAGACAGGGAAACGCTGGTAAAAAACACAAAAGTTATTGCCCACCTAAATGTCACAGATCAATAACCAAAATTCAAATTTTAATAGAGTACTAAAACTTTTTGCAAATGCTCAACCCACATCCGAAGAAAGAATTGAATACAATTTAGGTAGAACACACTCCTAGCTAGGAGAAGCAGAGTGCAGTAACCCAGTACCTGGATATACCTCCACCACAGATGTCGCCAGCTACCCTCCAAAAACCTTCAGCGAAATGTAGACCTTAAACGCGGTATCGTGTTACCTCCCTAGTAATAATTATCTCTGTGTGTTAAGTTTTAGTTTATGTTGTCTAAAATAAACCCTAAGATGGTTTTTTGAAGGACCGAAACATGTCGTTCTATATAGTTAAGTTAATCGTAAATTAATAGTAAGCATTAGTGTAAAATAAGTGAATAAAATGACTTATGGACAGCTTTTACATACGCTATCTCCTACCACAAGGAAATCCATCAGGAAACTGGAAAATATTTCCAAAAAAATAACCAGATTGGAAATAGGTGAGAAATTTGTAAATACATATATATATGTAAACTAAATCAGTTCTCGATCGGGAACTGACCGAGTCCCGATAAAGTTTAGTTTTGTTTTTATTCCACGGTCGATACTTTTATCATTATATATATAGAAAATTTAATACTAAGACTGCATGGCCCAGACAAGTGGCTCGCTCCTTCAGTCAACGCTTGAGTCTATTGCTTTACCCGGAACATAGATAAAATGTTCTGACTTGAAACTTTTATCAGAAAATTATTTTGTTTTAATTAGTTAAGTAGTTTATTAAAGCTGAAAATAACATACTTACAAATTATTAGAGACACATGTAGTATTAAGTTATATGTTTTTCAAGCTTTTCGAAAAATACATCTGCAGTTGTATAGCTAAATGAAGAAAATTGTAATTATTTTAATCAAAGTTTAAATATCGTTACTTTGAGTTATCAAGTCATGTCAAATTAAGGTAAACATAAATGTCTTTTGTGAGGTACATATTACAAAAATCTTGCCGTTATTACATTTTATCAAGTTAAAAATTAAAATCAGTGCATTACTGGCAGATGAGTGGTTGAAACTGTTTGATTTCTTGGTTCTATGCTGACTGGAGGGGAG
The DNA here is from genome assembly GCA_026182355.1 of Hermatobates lingyangjiaoensis. Classification (NCBI taxonomy): domain Eukaryota; kingdom Metazoa; phylum Arthropoda; class Insecta; order Hemiptera; family Hermatobatidae; genus Hermatobates; species Hermatobates lingyangjiaoensis. The sequence goes on from JAPFBL010000156.1 coordinate 203,583, forward strand.
GCGAGGGTGTATTTTGGCGGGGGTTGCCATGGGGACTCGAGGGAGGGTGACTCAGTCGTAGCCGGGCTGTTCGTGGTGGCTGTCCGCTTCGCTCCATTCTCTTCGCGTACGTGTGCTGTCTCCAAACCTAGTCCACTCCATCTTCCTACCACCATCGTATGTCTTACTTAGCAGTAGACTCAGTCTTTAAACCCAACTTCATTTTTTAGATGCATGTTATTTCTTAAAAAAAGTATATCTGTTGTCATATAATTTGTTATGATCATATAAACTAAACCAAACACCTTGTTCAGTGTTACCATTGTGTATAATTATATTAAAATTAATATGATAGAGTAAATTAATCAATTACTAATTAACATAGGAACTAAAGTAATTTCATCAGAAACATGTGAAATATACACGAGGCGAATTTGCTTGTGTTAAGACATTGATAAGCATTCAAATAAAATATTATTAGGGAATATTTTATTTTATATAGTAACAGTATGTGTTTTAAAACTTTTAAGGAAACAATAATGAAAATTCTACAATATATTACAATGATAATTTTAGGGAAGCAGCCCACATTGTAATTAAGAATATATGGTTTTTTTTTTTTTTTTAGTTTCTCTTTTGAGTAAAATATTAGCTTATATAGTCAATTATAAAAATAGTTTATGAATTAAGCATAAATCAATGAATTTAAAAATATAAAATTTGCAAACATTGTTTTTAATTGTTAGCTAAAAAGGTTAACGAAATTTTACATGTGGAATTGTTTATTTGAAATAAATTGAATTTAATTGAAATGTTGTTGTTATAATTTCTTTTTGGAGCTATCTATCATGACAAGGTTTCTACTAATTGATGTTTAACTTCTCATGTACCATTAACTTTGTTTTTATCAATGGGTTTTATTAAATGTAATTATTTCAAAATCATGGTAAATAATATCATTATTCTTTTAATTCTTTGCTAAGTAAAAATACATACATAGAAATTATATATGAGATATTGGAAATAAAGAAAAATAGTTAATCAGATATGAAAACAAAAATTGCGCTATCACTCTTTCTCGTTACGATAAGTGTCTGGTATCATTGTAAAACAAGAAAAAAATGTTGGAAGCAAAATAAAGAAGAAAAAATTATATAAACATGTTCATCTCTTAAGGATAGCAATTGTTATATCATTAGAAAAACTTCAGGATTAGTGCTTGAAATATTATGATCGGGTTAGGGACAGTCAGTTTATAAACAACATATACTATATATATATATATATATATATATATATATATACAAACTGATCCAAACTTTATTTATATGTTAAAGCCTAAATATTGACAATATTTATTTCTTGTAATGGTAGTAATTGATTTATATTGCATACGCGTTAAAAAAATAAATAATAATGCTTGCCTACAAAATAATCGTTGCTTAAAATTTAGATAAGATGTTATTTATTTTAACTAGATAACTAATTCGATAATCAGTTATCTCGGCTACACAATTGCAACTTCTAGAAATATAAATCTGGAGGTTGCCCTTTTTCTTTCATTTAATAATGTCTATCAGAGGCTCATTATAATTGGCACTAATACAATTGTAATATATGCGATAGTAATTCTATTAACTAGCATTGTGACTCCTTGATTACTTTGCCAGCGGACATAGTTATTGTATGTGACACATACAAACACACTCCACACAAACACACACACACACACACACACACACACACACACACATGCATGCACACGCACACACATACACACACACGCGCGCATGCATATATATATACACACACTTATTAATTATCTGTCTCCAAATTGAAATAAATTCGAAACTAAGGCTTTGGAGTACAATTTATCTGACTCCTGATGCATATATATATATATATATATATATATATATTAATGATCAAACCACAATATGAAATGGGAAAACAAGACTAAGATCTTTCAACCAACTGAGTTGGGTTTTTGACTCTGACGAAAACAGTTTGTTACGGTTGAAAGATCTTAGTCTTGTTTTCCCATTTCTTATTGTGGTTTGATCATTGATTGTTATTTCACGTGTTTATGTGAAATCTTTTTATATATATATGTATACATATATGATTACATGGGATATATGATTACATGTATATGTAATCATGACACATATTATTTACAGAGAAAACACACATAAAAGACACCACAGAAACCAACCACTACATTTTGACCACTACTACGTCATCAGGAAGCCGTTTTTGTATCTCTGGAGTGACTGACTTCTTTATCTCTTTACCTGATGATGACGATGCGGTCGAAGTATAGTGGGGAGTTTCTCTGACCTCTTTTATATGTGTTCTTTCAGTGAATCTAGCTCATTCAGTTCGTGGATTGAATTCATCTGAAAGGGGTTTATGAAGCCACCATCCACAACTTCAAAAATAAACTCAAAGCGTGAAAATCCGTTAATATCATAAAGTTGATTTTTTTGCTCTACCTTATACTTATATTAGAAGTTATAGGAAACTTCAAATGTGGAATCAAAGGACTTCAAAATGTTCAAATCTCCCAATATATTAAAATTAAATTTTTATTTTATAATGTAATTTATTTATTAATGAAAAAAAAAAATTATTTTCCATTTCATATAAGGAAATAAAGCAAAATAATTATAATAAACTAATTGAACTATTAATGTTTTTCGGAACAATAATGTTTTGCACAGACAAATTGAAAGGTGACAAAGGCTGGGCCTTGTCATTAGACAAACAAGCTGTCCAGTATAATTGACGTTGAGTTTTTTCTCATCAATGAAATAACGTTCCTACAATTCTCCGAAACAGTTTCCAGACCGTACTAATAATATTTTATTGCTAGTTAAGTTTGTCTGTTTGGATTTGAAAGAAGTGCTAGACTTAAACACAATATTCATGCATTTCGTCATTACCACAGAGGTTAGTATTATTAATATTGGAACTATAATATACCGTTTTAACCTCGTACACTGCTGCTGAAGCTCTCGGACCTGTTTCGGGTGTCACCCATCTTCAACAAGAAATTAAATTTCTTCTGATTATGAAAGGTAGGATTCTTTAGATCAGTTCTTGTTGAAGATGGGTTACACCCGAAATCGGTCCGAGAGCTTCAGCAGCAGTGTACGAGGTAAGACGGTATATTATAGTTCCAATATTAATAGTTAGTGCTTTTTTATTTTTTCCCGTTTATTTTTTTTCATTTTTTATTTTGTTTGATTTTTCATTTTACCTTTTTTTTGGTCCTATATTTTACCTATATTATGTTAGGTACTATTTATATCATTTTTTCTATTTTTTATTAGCTGATTTCAATGTGGTTTCCTTTTCTTCATCTTTTCCCTGTTGTGACTGAAGATGAGACCTCGTGAGTAAAGCATGCAGTTTTTGTTTGTCTTTTAAGACAATCATTTCTTCTTTTGATGACAGTGGATGTTAAAATTTAGGCTCTGAGCAGTTGTTTGTTATTTTATTTTATTAATCGTTTCATTAACTTTTTCATTTTGATTATGTGCGAATATATGAGGGTCTGTATTCGTGTGTCCAGAATTGCCTGTTGACGATAGTTATTAGACATTTTATAATTAGCAATCTATTGCAATGGTTTTATATGGTTCTATATATTGCAGTGGTTCATATTATATCACATTCAATTTTTATGTTGAATCGGAATGGTTAATAGTACGTTAGAACATTATCAAATTGAAGTCTAGATAAATGATTTATGAATATATCGTAAATATATATGCCTATACATAACACAGTTGTTTTGGATGAAAGGTGTTAGTCTCATTTTTGAATTTCTGACTTTGGTTTAGACGTAGGAACATATATCACGCAGACTTTATATATATATATATATATATATATTACAATAACCACGTGAAATAAAAATCAATGTCAAAACCTCAGTAAGAAAATCAGAAAAATGACTAAGAACTAAAACTAGGAAAAGTGGTTTTTGTCAGAGTTAACTGATACTACTATCACACTATCATTTAGACTGTGACGAAACAATTTGTATCAAATCATTATTGGGGACGTACTAAAGTTGTTTCTAAAATTGGAGGTTGGAACAGAATCTGCATAATATACTCAAATTAAATTAATTTATTATTAAATAATATTGTTGATATACACAAAGTTTTTAAATTATTATTTATAAACAATTTTTTTTTAGAAATCTAAATGACTTAAAAAAAAGAACTTAGTTTTAGTGAATTGTTCAATTTTTGTTTGATTCAATGTTTGATTTATTGCAATTGGCCACAGGTAAAATTGCATTCATCTGAAAAAATTTCAAAAGGTTTCATTTATTAATGAGTATATTAGTGTTTAAAACGGCATTAATTTTCTTTGACGGTTTGGTTTTGCACCGGAGGTTTTTCAGAATACTCTTCTTTGACTAGTTTTGTTACATGAAATTATGAAATCTCATGAGTAGAGGCTGTAGACTCAGTGCCGAAGAGTATGATATATAATTATCTATATGAAATATTTATTGAAGTCATACTTGAGAATTGTTCAAATGAGAGAAATGTGGTGTAGAAAAAGTAATTTGTTGAGATTAATCAGAGATAGAGTCAAAGTATTAATCTCGAGGTGTTTCAGTTTTAGACTCGATGGCTTAGTATAGAGTACTCTGTATGATTGATTCGTTGGAACCCACAGTTCCACATAAAGTTGATAAAGTGACATAATTATGTCAATCATTTGGCCATAGCTCTAGGCAATAAAGGTTTATTATTTAAAGGAATCCTAACCCCAAACTTTTTAAGTATGGCAAAATTAAAGAAAACTTTTTTGGGTAAAATTAGTTTGACCTGATGGAAACCAAGAGAGTTAGTATTCTAATTAATTTTATTCAAAATATATTCTTTACCTGTTTTGTTATTACTAAATAATTAAGTTATCTTTATCAATTTGTATTCAGCATTGAAAATTATTATTTTAGAAATTTCTAGGCTCAATCATGTTTTTCTTAGATAGAAACATGTTATTTTGCAGACAAAAGAACTAATATTCAGGTGTAATATTTAAAACCTGAAATCAGTGAGAGTTAATGCTTTAAAATATTTAGAAGTAAGAGTAAGTTGTTTTGCATTTATACATTTCAGTCAGAGTTGAAAATAGGCTTTTAAATTTTAATGTAGTCAGAGATGAAATATGAATTAGTTGTTTTGTGATTTATAAAATTAGAATAAAACTTTTTATAATTCCAGTAGTTAGGTAAGAGTTTAAACTACCTAGACCGCAAACCTGTTTTAAAATAATAAAATATACATGTTTTTGGTTGTTATTTATCAGTCAGCCTTATAAAAGAATTGGGTGTTATGAATTAAACATAGTCTGTATTTAAAGCCTAAATTATCCTAAATTTAGGCTAAATCCTAAATTTAACCTAAATCCTAAATTTAAAGATTATGCCGTTCTGAGGTAAAATGGATAAACCAACAAAAGTCTCCACACATGGTTTATCCATTTTACCTCAGAATGAGTAAATACCACACAATTACGGATTGCACAACTAATGATTATGCCGCTATTGATGAATATTCTATTGTCAGTTTAATTATGATAGAAATTGCCATTTCTTAACAAAAGTTGATAATATCTAAGACTTAAGTGTTTTTTTACGTCTTATTTTACATTTGAGTGTATATTAGCGATATTTATTCTCAAGCATTAGAAGATTTAGGCTTTGTTATTCGTCATTCTAAGCATTTATAAAAAGTGATATCATTTTTATCCATCTTTGAGTAGACCAGATTTAGAATTCTCCTTCGTCATATGATCTGCACATTACTCTTACCTCATTCACGACATTGAATGAGTTCAGAAAAAGTTCTTGAAATTGTCAATTTGCTCCAATCTCAACTACGACTAACGACCAACAATGCCAATTTCTGTTCTGTAAATATAATTACGGTTGTTAATCAGCTCTTAACAGCATTTTAAGACAGGAAAACAATGAAGATTTTTGTTTTTTTAACATTAAGTTAGTTATAAAATAAATTGTTCTATCATGATAATTTATTATGTTATATTACTTTATAGTTTTAATTTCATTCATTCTACTTTTATTTTTGATTTTAATAGGTAAAGAGTTTAAAGTGAATAAAGTGCGTGAAGAAAATGTTAAATATTTATACAATTCCTTTATTTCTATTTAGGATGTTTTTGATCAAATTTCTCACTGGTTCAGTAGCTGGAAACTTGAAGTCAATCCAGCAAAGAGCATCCACATACAATTCAGTAAAGGGACACCCAAGCAACCTCCCCCCGTCTTTATTAGTCGCCAGTTAATACCTTACAGATCCCAGGCCAAATACCTGGGAATAATAATTGACAGCAGGCTCACGTTCAAACACCATCTGAAAAATAGATATAAATTGGGTCTGGCACTAATGTCAAATTTGTATCCTATCCTGAAGTCGAAGAATACTCCACAGGTAGTAAAGGACCTCATTTATAAGGTGGTAATTAGGGCTAGCATGACTTACGGATGCTCGACCTGGTTACAAGCTGCAAGAACTAATAAAACACTTATACAGATAGTTCAGAATAAATGCGCACGTCTTATGGCTGGGGCACCTTGGTATGCCAGAAATGTGGATATTCAAAGAGACCTCAGGTTAGAAACAATTGACCAATTCACGAGTAGACTGGTGACCAATGAGGACACAAAAATTCCAACCCATCCAAACCCCCTTATCCAAAGCCTATTCCAAATAATTCCCCAAACACATCCACATTAGAAGCTGTTATTAAAATAGAAGGCTAAACCCTTGAAAAAGACTGACAAGACACGACACAATGAGACCAAACGACCACGAAATGACGTAAACAGACGAACCACAGAAAAAAAGAAAAAAAAAAAAACCAGACATTTACTTACTGACCCCACCACCACAGCAGGACAATAATTCAGCAGTAGTAGGTCCGTGACCTGGAACTGCTAATACAACGTGCACAACAGTGCGCGGAAAGAATCGTTGGTCGTTGGTCGAGGATGTTTATCTTAAATAGAATAAACTTAAATAATAAACTTTCCTTGTATTGAGAGAAATGAAAAAAATATAATATTCAATTTCTATTGGACTTATGGATATCATTAAAATGAATGAGATCATTTGATTGTTTATCAATGCTTTTACCATAACGTTTGATAGCTGTCTTCGCAATACCTTGCGTTTGGCGCAATCTCTGGATAGTCATCCACCATTACTAAAAAGTTCTTTGAATTCAATTCAAAAACATTAATGGCAACCTCCATTATTAAAAAAAAAAAGATCAGGCAGTTTTTTTAATTTAGGTTGGTGTAATCTTTAATTTATCATATTACCCTGTCAATAGTAATGTTGCACTATTGACGTTAGGGGGCCAGGTTAGCTTAATGATTAACATACGCGCCTTTGAAGTGATAGATCCGGGGTTTGATCTCCACATGGCCCTTGATTTATTTACGAGAGATGTGAATAAGTCTGAGCATGTCATCCCTCAGGGAAAAACGTTAAATCGTCGGTCCCAAGCTTGTACGCTGGCAGGTACTCGTTAAAGATCCCTACTCTAAATACACTTGATTTAGGCAAAATTTAGAACTCCCACTGTAGAATCAATCTTTATTGTGTGGTATCACAAAGGGCCAATGCTCGCTCTACGTGTGTTCCCTTGTGGCACTGCCACTGCAACCTAACCTAACCTAGTTGCAGTTAATAATGCTTTCGTACCTATTTTAGGAGCCTGCCTCTTGGTAACTCCAAGCAGTGTGTCATTTTGAAGTAAACTTTATAATAATTGATAGTTAAGACTATCAATAAGATAGATTGTAAACTTATTTACAATAAGATAGTTAGTATTCTATGCTAATTACAGTATATTATTTCAACGCAGAACTATATACAAAAATCGGCTAAAAAGCGTTAAAGAAGTAATTAATATTATATTTAAAAGAACAGATAATTATTAGATGACTCCATAATATATTACATTTATTTGAACAATTATTTGTAAGTAAAATATTTTTTTTAATTTAAAGCATTTGTAAATTTTCCATTAATGAATATTTCTTTTTTTATTATTAGTTTTTTTATTATTATATTTATTTCTCGTTGCTATTCTTCTTCAGCATTCCAACTACTTTTTTTCGTTTTTGTTATGGCAAACCTGTGCATATTCTGTGAAGCTGTCCAGTTGGAAAACCCTTTCCATTGGACAACCGTAAAATGGTCAAAATATTGAGTGTTATTCCTAGTTTCTGTTTTCATTCATATTTCTCAAAGTTTTCAAAGTATATATATATAAAGATATAACACAATAAAAAAATAGAAAAACATTAACAAAGACCTACAACACTCACTTTTTTTTTTCAAGCAGTGTGTAAAATTTCCAATCAGGAAAACTATTAACTCTGCATTAGAGGTTTCAACTTCCTTTCAACCACTCAATTTCTTTTCCTGAGGACAACTGTTAAATGGCTCGACATATTGAATGCAGTTCTCGTTTCTGCTTTTCATTCCTGTTTCTCAAAGTTTTTAAAGTATAGATATATGCATACATATTCGCTTAAAAGTTAGAAATACATCAAAACTGGACACAGTACGAATTCAAAATCAAAGATATATATATATAATTTAATATCATATTTACATTAAATTATCATAACTTTTAAGTTGTCGATAATTTATATAGTAGATTAATGGCCCAAAAATTCAACAATTCGATTTTAACTTTTGAAAAACAAATATTTATTTTTTTTACGTAAATATTGAGAGTTTTTGTGAAGGGGTATTTTTGAATTTTCTTCAGTAAGTAATATACTATCTCCGTCTTTTATTTATACTAATTTTTACCTATAAATTAATGATTTTCTGTAAAAGTGAGAAAATCAAGATAGAAAAAACTGATATTTAAGTACTTAACTTTTGTTATTTATCAATTCTAATGATCAATTACAGACGAGAATTTGAATTTAATTACTTATTTGGAATTGATTGATCGATTAGATGTGGCATGGATAAATGATAAAGTGGTGATAGACTAAAAATAAATTTATTTACTAAGTAAAACTCGACATTACAATTCATTTACCGATCACAAAGTATGTCACACGCTTAAAAAAAATCTTATAATACCATTGGTTCTATAAAAATATTCAGTGTACGTTTAACAAAAATACCTTACACATCGAATTGAAATTAAATGAAAGCAAAACGTATTTCAAAGAAAACTAAACGAATCAGGTGAAAAAACTTTCACCGTCTAGATTGTTTAGAAGTTTTTAATTCTACCCAGACATTTTTAACTGTTATTATATTGTTATGTTATTAACAGAGTTTAGTGAACGTGATATTATTATAGAAATCTGTTATAATACTGTAGTGGGACAGATTAGTCCTACTTGAAGATGGAATCGTGCAAAACAGTTCAGGCTTTGCAACGATTCAGGAGTTATGACTGATTTTTATAATGATATAATGAATTATGATATAATTAATTGCTTAATATATTTTGAATTTTTATAATTTCAAACGATATATTTTATTTTTATTCTAAATCGTGAAGTCGATATTGAAGACAATTTAGTGTTCAGATGAAGCATTAGAGATATACATGTTGTTTGAGAAATCGATGTATATAACTTAAGGTATATAGTTTATAAATATATTTATAAATTCATTTTTTTATAAAATATAATTATCAAAATAGTTTTTTTAAGAAACCACTATATTATTATAGTAAGTAACTGTAACTGTACCTGATTGTAAATATTTTTTTACAGTTAGGTGGATAACTTTCTAAAGCTGTTCTGAGTTATATAAACTGCATATTATTTCAGTCAGTTGAACTACTTTTTTCATATAACGCGGCAATGACATTGAAATAAATTTTCCTTTGTGGAGAAAACAATGTACAAACACGCAGACAGTGTTCATGAGTTATAAAGGAGATTTTCGAATAATCTCCACTTTTGTACCTGATACTGCTCGGGTTTTATTGTGTTTTATCACACGCATACACAGTATTATACTTCTTAATGACTTGCTTTGGACACATGTACATTACTTTGACATATTGTTTAGAACAATGCAAACATCTAATATTTATTACCACTCCTATTGTCATTTTTCAAATTAATAAAGCGTTAAAATTAAAATTGTATACAAACTTCTTTATGGTATCCATAATTTTTATTATTTTACGTTAAGAAGATTGATTATGAAAAACCTTAATCACATCCCAATAGTTGTATTTTTTTATGACAGTATAGAAAAATTATAGTAGTTACCGAAATAAAATATTACAAACTTTTTACTGATTTTAAGTTTAAAGGTAGCCTTAAACAAGGTGTGATAAATTAATGATATTATATATATTATATGATATAAATTATATATATTAAGTGATTAAATTAATTATTAAGAATAGAAGAGCAAGTATCCAAAACTTTAAAAGAAATGCCATCCTAATGTGGCTTATTGTAAAATATTAAGTGAAGGTTACAAAATATATTTGATTGAAGTTATTATGACATAGTATGAGAAAGATCATCACTGTGTATAATTTTTTTGAGCCTATATCTGATTTCAAATATTTAGATCAAACCACAATATGAAGTGGGGAAAACAAGGCTAAGATTAAACTGACAGCTGCGTTTTGACTCTGACAAAGAACGCTTGTTACGGTTGTAAGATCTTAGTCTTTTTGTCCCATTTCATATTGTGATTTGATCATTGATTGTTATTTTAAGTGTTTATGTGAAATCTTGTTATATATATATATATATGGTTTAAAAAATAAACTTGAGCGACATACAATTGGCAGACACACACCGTTATTTCTATGGCTTTTTATCCGTTGCAAACATGGTGTGCATAGTCTTTCTCTTTTTTGTTTCTTAATATTAGTATATTAAAAATTACTGGCTGTAAATGCTTGCCCTTCAATTGCAAGTTTTCCAGGTTTATTCGTGGACCAGTTTTTGTCCTACATTGTGCACTGAATTAATTTTCAATAATTTGATGTATATATGATTGAAAACTGAGCCATATTTTGATGAGGGTTGTTACTCTATCATAAGTAAAATAAATAATAATGAAAACATTGATCTTGATATTCTGATGGTCTTACATGTTTTGAAGGTTTTGAGGCCCCATGATTTAATTTTTTGAAGTTAAAAAAATGATGCTATTAACAACATGATGTAGTTGAGTTAGTATAGTACATTCTATGTTGCAGTTTGTTGTCCGGGTTGAGGCTGGTTGTATTGGTCTTGATAATCCCTTTTAATGCGCTTTCATCAGTTTTATAGGCTTGAGAAAACTGATTCTGGTAATTTACTATATGTGTTATTCTTTTATTTTTGGGCTTATTTTCAATATTATTACAACCGATTTTGTTTTGACAGCCTTTTAAGAAGGAGTTCAAAAGTCTGATGCTATACCCAACTTATCTTGTTCCTAATATATGGAAAACCTTTACGACAAAAGTAAAAACATTTAGTAGAAATGTGTCGTACTTATGATTGGCATAAATGTCAACAAAACCTGCAGAAATGAAGGCCTGCTTTCTAAGTACACGACTATATATATATTAATGATAAAACTACAATATAAAATGGGGAAAAAAGGACTAAGACATTTCAATCATTAACAAGCGGTCTTTGTCAGAGTTAAAAACCCAACCCAAACTCAAAAAAGCATTAGTTGCGATTTGACTCTGACAAAGACCGCTTGTTACGGTTGAGAGGCATTAGACTTTTTTTTTTCATATCATATTGTGGTTTCATCATTAATATATATATATATATATATTAAATGGTTCACTTTGCAATATATATATATATATATATATATATATATATATATATATAACAGATTCAATAATATATCGACCGTTTGATAGAATAGGTGTGTTCTCTAATCGGGGTTCGGTCAATTTTCCAGGATAAAAAATCAAACTCTCGTTGCCAACGTTTCGGTTTTATTTAAAACCTTTTTCATAGGCATCTTCTCCATATACTCTTCTTATATCCTCATAAAAACCCATATTTCTTCTTATATAAACCCAAATGTATATATAACAGGTTCAATAATATATCGACCGTTTGATAGAATAGGTGTGTTCTCTAATCGGGGTTCGGTCAATTTTCCAGGATAAAAAATCAAACTCTCGTTGCCAACGTTTCGGTTTTATTTAAAACCTTTTTCATAGGCATCTTCTCCATATACTCTTCTTATATCCTCATAAAAACCCATATTTCTTCTTATATAAACCCAAATGTATATATAACAGATTCAATAATATATCGACCGTTTGATAGAATAGGTGTGTTCTCTAATCGGGGTTCGGTCAATTTTCCAGGATAAAAAATCAAACTCTCGTTGCCAACGTTTCGGTTTTATTTAAAACCTTTTTCATAGGCGTCTTCTCCATATACTCTTCTTACATCCTCATAAAAACCCATATTTCTTCTTATATAAACTCAAATGTATATATAACAGATTCAATAATATATCGACCGTTTGATAGAATAGGTGTGTTCTCTAATCGGGGTTCAGTCAATTTTCCAGGATAAAAAATCAAACTCTCGTTGCCAACGTTTCGGTTTTATTTAAAACCTTTTTCATAGGCATCTTCTCCATATACTCTTCTTATATCCTCATAAAAAACCATATTTCTTCTTATATAAACCCAAATGTATATATAACAGATTCAATAATATATCGACCGTTTGATAGAATAGGTATGTTCTCTAATCGGGGTTCGGTCAATTTTCCAGGATAAAAAATCAAACTCCCGTTGCCAACGTTTCGGTTTTATTTAAAACCTTTTTCATAGGCATCTTCTTCATATACTCTTCTTATATCCTCATAAAAACCCATATTTCTTCTTATATAAACCCAAATGTATATATAACAGTGATACTAATATAACATAATACATAATAACATACTAATATAACATAATACATAATATGGTATATGTATATATAACAGTTATATAACTGTTATACTGTTATATATACATTTGGGTTTATATAAGAAGAAATATGGGTTTTTATGAGGATATAAGAAGAGTATATGGAGAAGATGCCTATGAAAAAGGTTTTAAATAAAACCGAAACGTTGGCAATGAGAGTTTGATTTTTTATCCTGGAAAATTGACCGAACCCCGATTAGAGAACACACCTATATATATATATATATATATATAAAACGTTCACTTTGCAATATATATATATATATATATATATATATATATGAAAAAACATAATATATAAAACGTAATATGACATATATATTGGTTTAAAATCTAAAAATTTTAGAGCATTCATGAGATTGCAAATTTTTTAAAACTGGTTGGTTATATTTTGTGAAAGATTTCAATAACGTTATAAAATAATAAAGTGAATGACGACTGAACTGGAATTACTTTTTCAGAAACTAATTAGTTTATTTAAACCAGTAATTCTAGAGAAAAAGAGTGTATGTTTCATACTGTATGGTGGTCATACAAAAGTTGAATGCTTCTTTTCAGTTTTTAAATATTAAAACTCACATGGATACACTTTCATTTCTCATAATCCTTTTCAATGATTGAAAAGATTAAAATATTTGAAAGAAATAATAAAAAAAACAAATTCTTTGTAAACATAATGATAAATGTTTGATATTGATATTTTTTAATATTCAGAAATATTGTGGGTTTGAAAGTGGAATGAAAAGGAGAGAAAGGAGTGGGAAATGGGATCATCTGGTTGTAGGCCTTCTTCTATTGTGCTCGTGTATGCTTAAGTCTGCATTGTTTTCAGCTTGTTCACTCTTCCAACGTTTGTGCTAAAACCATTTCCTCTTTCTTGATTTTAGCCAGAATGTTTACTAATTATTTCTCACAGTTGCAAAGGAAAAGTAAATTCTATAGCATTTTGTCAAAAAGATTATTCAGTAGCATACGAGCATACAGAAAGAAAACTGTTAAATGATTACAAATACACTAACTGATTTTACTATTCCATGAATTTTTTACATAATTTTAAGGTAGTACAATCAGTTATTATGTAATATGTACTCATTTTAGGGTTAAAAGCTAATCAAATTGACTCCACATATAGAAATTTAATAGCATAAACAACGCGTTTCGAACACGTAGTGTTTTTCATCAGGCATTAGCTAAAAAAATATAATGTCATCAGAGAGTCATCCATAGTATAGAGTAAATGGTACAAAATAAAATGAGGAAGAGAGTAGATACTTAAGGGTGTGTCTGTGGTACAACTGACTGGGAGTAGGATGGAAGTCGATGAGTGTTTGGAGTGTATTTCTGTTTCATATTGGAATGCAGGTACATTTATTTGTTATTTAATGGTATTGCATAGTATAAATAGGATAATAAATAATATTTTATAGTATAAAAAGTTAAATAAGAAATAAATGTACCTCTTTTCGAATATGAAACAAATGTACACCCCATACCCTCAACCACTTCCATTCTATTCCCAGTCAGATGTACCACAGACACTCACCCTTAGGTATGTAATCTCTTCCTTATTTTATTTTGTACCAATTACTTAATACTATGGATAACTCTCTGATGACGTTGTACTTTTTTAGCTAATTCCTGAAGAAGAACACTACGTGTTCGAAACGCGTTGTTTATACTATCAAATGTCTATATGTGGAGACTACTTCATTACTCTACAATTTATTTATATAATTTATAAATGGTCTATAGAACTGATGAAGGAACCAATGATATATCCTCATAAGGAATTACTATTGAAGGGTGGAGTTCCTGCTCTTCAACCTTTTCAATAAAACAAAATTATCAAATTACCAAAGGAATATTTAGTTATGAAAGCAGCAAAACTTCCATTAAATATATAAATTAATGACACACTTATTGAATACTAGATAATTTTATATATCTAATATAATGTTTTTGCATTAGGAAAAACTTGTTTGATTTTCAAATGTAAGTAGCGGCTATATATGGTAGTAATCGACTTAAGAAGTGCAGAGCAAAGCAAAGAAAACCTAGCCTTCCTCTTCTTTTCTCATATATAAAGTACAAAGTTAAAAAATATAACGCTTACACAATACAAACTTTTATGAAATCCTCCTCTTTTATTTGTTGAGGATTACTAATGATTGATTTATTTTAATTTTCATTAGATTTTGGGAGTTTTTTCTGTTAATTTGTATTTTGATTATGTGAATAAATATAGGCATTGAAGCTTTCAAGAAGATTGTATAATATTATTTCAGAAATTAAATGAAAAAAGGTTGATTAAAGTAAGTCAAAAAATCGATATTTAAATATATCTATAAATAAGGTAAAAATAAATGGTTTTGTTTTTCTATGAAAGAAAAAGGCTAATTTTCTATGATTTTAAGTGAAACATATAAACACAAGAAGAATAACTTATTTTATATAAGATTGTTATGCTTTATAATATTAACTATGTGGGTTCTTTTTTTTACAGTAAGTAATGTATCATAATCATAAACAAGATTTATTTCAAATTGTTAATTGGTTCAGACGTTTTGAAGTATCCTGAGTTCGTTTTGGTTTTTTGTTTGTGTATGTCTGGATGAATGGGTGGTGAGAAGCATACCAGATATTTGTAAACAGGCTACAGGTAACATTGATGAATCATTCCGCATTATAACCCAAGACAAATAGTGTATTGTATTGATTTGGGGAATATTATAATTTAAAAAAATATACTTTTTTTCCATTATGTCTTTATACACGCTATTTATTTCTCTTAAACTACCAACACTAGTTGAAATGTTAAGGTTAATATAGTACTAATAATAGGATCACATGAAAAAGTTGCTATCTTTTTTGAAAAACAACAAAATACAATTTTTTTATATGTAAACTATTTTAAATATAAAAAATATGTAATGCAATATGTACGAGTAATATGTAAACAATTTTGAATTATGATTGAATCTAAAATTTGTATTTGCTTTAAATTTGAACTAAAGATGTACAAAAATTATTCTTATTTTCTGATGATATGATTGTAAAAAAAAAAGAAATAATTTTTAGAATATTTAAAATCATTACCAACTCATGGTGCTACCCCATCCAGAATATCACATTCAATTGAGTTTTAATGGAAATTTAAATTTATACAAATAATTTATTTAATTAATATCATTTTATGTAATTGTTTAAAAGAACGTGTCAAGTTTTTTCAGAAATGTTTACTTGAATCTGTTTAGAAGTTCACTAGGGATCACTAACTTGAATGCAGGCAAGTTCGCAATTTGGTGTCATGGATTTGCATCCTTGACATTACACTACGTCTCACGAGGGAAAAACTGTGACACATCTTCCAGGAATCAAGCTAATAAAGCAGGCAATCGATGCCTTGCCTTTCTGCCTGCATCAGAACAAATATTGATTATTCTGAAGAATAATGCTGACGACTAAATGCAAACGCAAGAACGTTTTATAATTCTGAAATAATCAGAGGATAAAAAAAATTGTAAATTGCTAATATATATATATATATATATTTAGTAAAGGTAGAAAGCAGACCTTTTTTTATGTATGTTGTATTAAAATCAATTGACTTGACTGCACGTACCTTTGTTTTATGAAGTTTCTGAATCGCCTAGCTAATTTCCTTTCTGATTTTGTATATAATTTGAGAGAAGCTACAGGTTACATACAAACTCAACCCTGAAGAAAAAAAATAAGTCCGAAGGTTTGAAAAACTCCATACAAAAAGGAACGTGCAATCAAGTTAATTGATTTTAATACCAAGATTATATATATATATATATATATATATATATATATATATATATAATGATCAAACCACAATATGAAATAGGAAAAAAGTCTAAGATCTTTCAACCGTAACAAGTGGTCTTCGTCAGAGTGAAAAACTCAACTGAAACACCAGATGCAGAAACATCATTGTGAGCGGTTTGAAAGGATTGGTTTGATGATTGATCGTTATTTTACGTGTTTATGTGAAATATTGTTTTATATATATATATAAACAAGATAACACAATGAACACTGAAATGACAATCAATGTTCAAAACAACAAGAAGAAATAAGAAAAAACACTAAGATCTTTTCATTTTGACTCTGACAAAGACTGCTTGCTACAGCTGAATGAACTTATCCTTTTTTTTCATTTCGTATTGTGCTTTGAACGTTGATATATATATATATATAATGACTGAAAGAGGATTGTGTGAAATCCAAGGAGACTTATGACAGTCTACAGCTTTCGAGATAGTGGGATGAAGGATCACTTTGAATACTAAGCAGAGCAATTAAAATCAATGCCTCCAGCTTCAGTTCTGATGAGTAGGTAGAAAGACAGGTAGAACCCAATTCTTCATGAGGTGTTTTGTCAACGCCAAACCAACACAATATGAATCATACTAATTATAGAGGTTAATAAACGATGATAATAGACCTTATGGGAACTTCTAAGTGAACATTTTTGTTGAAAAGTAAAAAAAAAATATGTTACATACTCATTTTAAATTGCAGATTTAAATCCTTGAGCAGTGTATACTTAACTTCTAAACAAGTTACCCTTCACTCTTTGTAAACATATATAATACGATAAAAAGATTTCACATAAACACGTGAAACAACAATCAATGATCAAACCACAATAAGAAATGGGAAAACAAGACTAAGATCTTTCAACCGTAACAAGCGGTCTTCGTCAGAGTCAAAAACCCAACTGAACACTAGATGCAGAAAACATCTGCTGAGGAGTTGAGAAGAGTGGAGGGAAGAGTGGTATTTTAAAAGGGTGAAAGCACAGGAAAGGACTAATGTCCAGAAAGGGATGTTTGGGGAAACAAAGGAGTACAGTAAGAAAAAGTAAAAAACTATCCGCTAGCTGTCAACCCTCTTTGAAGAGGCTATTGCCCTCGTGACGAAAGTATCAAGTTTGAAGAGACCGTTACTAATGTTTATAATATTAGATCTATTAAATTTAATTAGAGACGATTCAATAATATTTCAATAATATAAATAAAGTTGATTTCCTAACAAAATTGAATTCATTAGTGCCGACAATCAAATTCACAATGGAAGAAGAAATAAGTGGTAATTTGCCCTTCTTAGATGTCCTGATCCATAGGTTACCTAATGAGTTACGCTTTAGTGTATATAGAAAACCTACGAATGTACTTGCATACGTTCATTTTTATTCATCGCATCCAAAAAATGTTAAAATTTCAGTTTTTAGAAATATGTTTTTGAGAGCCTTAAGAGTTTCCTCTCCAGAATTTCTTAATGAAGAGATTAATAACATTAGGTCAATTGCCCTTTCATTAAAATACCCCTCTTCTTATATCGATTTAGCTTTGAAGGGTGCTAAAAAAACTTTCTCTAATACTTCAAAAGAGCCCCTTTTATTATCAAATTCTATAGTTTTGCCATACCACGAATCATTGGACCCCCTTCCAAGATTAGCCAAACAACTTGATTTTAATATAGTGTTTTCTAATCGTAATAACGTGGGTAATATGTTAATAAAAAACTCTCCAAGCGAATTGGAGTCCGCTGGTATTTATAAAATTCCGTGCAAAAATTGCCATAAAATTTATATTGGTCAAACTGGTAAATCATTAAAAACACGTGTAAAACAACACCAATATAACGTAAGTAGACAGGAAAACAGTAGTGCCTTATTCTTGCATATAAAAAATGAAAATCATCATATTGATTGGACAGGAGCTAAATTTATTACCTATGAAAAATCAATGTTGTTAAGAAATATTATTGAATCGTCTCTAATTAAATTTAATAGATCTAATATTATAAACATTAGTAACGGTCTCTTCAAACTTGATACTTTCGTCACGAGGGCAATAGCCTCTTCAAAGAGGGTTGACAGCTAGCGGATAGTTTTTTACTTTTTCTTACTGTACTCCTTTGTTTCCCCAAACATCCCTTTCTGGACATTAGTCCTTTCCTGTGCTTTCACCCTTTTAAAATACCACTCTTCCCTCCCACTCTTCTCAACTCCTCACCAGATGTTTTCTGCATCTAGTGTTCAGTTGGGTTTTTGACTCTGACGAAGACCGCTTGTTACGGTTGAAAGATCTTAGTCTTGTTTTCCCATTTCTTATTGTGGTTTGATCATATATATTACATGTTTAGTATTGTAAATTTAATTAGATTTGGGATTGATGTGTGACTTTGTGTGGATTTTAAACTTTGTAGCAGAAGCGTTATCAAACTGATAGAAAATCGAAATATCACTATTTATTTTACTGTTAATTTTGTAACTTGTAGTAAGGTAAGAATAACTGATCTGAAAAAATCTGAAAAGGTACTGCACATGAAAGTAGATAATTATCGTTTTTAGTGTTACATTTGCAATGAAGATATAAAAAAATTCTCAAACACTTTCATATAAACTTCAGTGTGGACAACCCTTAGTATGGAAATTAAATATTATAAATTAGATCAAAGTTTAGATTATAATTAGTATTTGTATTGGTATAAAAATGATAGTTTACTCATGTTTGAATGTTACCCGAAAACAGTGGAGTAATTTACTGCCAAACTGTATTGCTAGCTATATACTATCAAACAGTTTACCTTTTAAAGTGCTTACAACATTATCGATATGGGAAATATAATGCAAACTAGATCCACTAGGCCTTGAAATGCGTAAATTCGTATACGTATCCAATTTGTATTATTTATCAGTATATTTTATAGAACCAAAAATATGAAATATTTAATTCAGCAACTTAAAACTATTGTTGTTTAATAAATTTAAATAATATTTCGTATAATTTAATTCATACTTATGTTACATTTGACTGTGTTTGGCTCAAACTTATAAGCATGGAATTCAAACATATTTATGATTTTTCTACTAATATTGAGCTAAATGGGTATATCTAAACTCTAATTTGTATGAAATATGTACATTATTTTATTTATTGTTTTAAAATTTTATTTTTTCCTGGATTATATTTGAAGAGAAAAGAAAGCAAACTAATAAAGAACTAAATGAGTATAAAATGCGCTGGGATAAATCAGATTTAGGGAATGAGTGAATTGGAAATGTGCTACGAAAAAAAAAAGACTGATACATAAAATACCATGGCCAAACTAATAAACCTCTGTGGAGTGTTAGATTTCTGATAAGCCCCTAATATAATTAAACATCCACTAAAAAATTTAAAACTCACAGTGTTCAGTCAAACGATCGATGCGCTATTTTCAGAGCAGAACATGATGAGAGGGATAAAAACTATTAGGAGAATATTTGTTACTTATATTATTAATAAAGTTATATTACGTTATATAGTGAATAACGTTGTAATGTCTATGTAGAAAGAATAAATTCCGTCATTTTTTATTAAAATGACTAATATACTTTACTTAGTGTTGAAAGTACTAGTTTTAGAAATTAGATATCTAATTATACAATTTAGTTAACTAATTAGTTTATTTTTACTGCGTGATAATTTTATTAACAAAAATAAATGTTAATAATTTCTTTGAGTTAGATTTTGTTAAAAAATTTGTGTGTAAATTAATATAAAATTAATATAAATTCAATTATATAATAATTGAATAATTATATTATATAAATAATATAAATTAATTGCACAAGCAGAAGAGATTATTATTTTTTGAATAGCTTTCTCTGTTTTTAGGGTACAGTCCTCTTCAACAAAGTTCATTTCAACAGTAATTCTGTAACGGAAATTATAAAACAACTACAAAAAAAAAAAAGATTTTATAATATATGTGGAATACTTAACTGGATATTATTCTCTTAAATCTCGTCCATATAATTATTATGATATGGACTAGAATGCGGACTCTGTCTAGTAGAGGAAAAACATCTGAACATATGTTGTGTGAGTGTGAGTTATTTCCCCTAAAATGGAAATGATTTTCAGCAAATCATAAAATCAGCAGAAAACTATCGTTTTCATTTTCATTATTACTTTAAAACAACAGAATTATTATCCACAAGAAGAACTATGTAAGTTAAATTTTACTGTAATTTGTCCAACCATACAATCTATAGGACGTTTAAAGAATTGTGGATGGATTTATGGGATTTCAAAGCAAGTTAATCCTATCTGCAAATTATTGTTTTCTTGATTAACAGACTTGTCCTACATTAAAACAAAAACAATATTGAGATATTGTTTATAATGATTAGTTACTTTTTTCAATTCTGATAATGACTCTTTCTTTTCAATGGGAAGGAAGCATAATAGTTTCAATGGATGGCATTATAGTTGGCAAATAGATTTTAAATCTGATTCCTTATGCAAGAATGTATGCGATTCATTGAAACACACCGGTACAAGAATAATGGGGTCCTTAGTACATATTGTTTTAAAAATAACTTCTTTCAGAGTAGGTTTGTACATATGAAAATTCTAAATAAAACTGAGTAACTGTAGTTCTAAAAAGGAATTCAACCACAATATATTTAGTCAGAACCAGAAGATGATTTGCTATTATGTGAATGTTAATCAATTCCTCCAGTCGTAGTTTAAATAATGAAAATTTTGTAGACAAGATATCAATATTGAAGTTATGCAACTAGTGTTAAATTTATTTGGTAGCCTGAGGTATTGTTCAAGAACTAAGACCCATAGGAAAAGCATCAACCTGAGCACTGTTGAAATTCTCCAAATAACAGTTAGTTGCTGTTTAACTTAATATAAAGTTATGAATTGATTTATCATTAATTAATTAATTAAGTTGATCCTTTACAACTTAATAATATTGTATTAAATAAAATGCTGAATTTCAGGTAAATTTATATGCATGACTGTAATTTAAACTTGTGACCATTCTAAAAGTTATGATTATGATAAAGGTATAATCCACATAAAACATGCGTAATATATTTGAAATAACTTTTTGTACTGTCTATCAGCCAAATAGTAATAGGTACGGGTTGTTTATTTCTATAAATCTCTTACATTATAATTTGAACTTAAAGATAATAAGAATGATTACATTTTCTTACTATGTACTTCTCTCTCTCTCTCTCTCTATATATATATATATTTATATGATTGATCAAACCACAATATGAAATGAAAAAAAAGACTAAGATCTTTCAACCATAACAAGCGGTCTTCGCCAGAGTCAAAAACCCAACTGACCACTTGTTGCGGTTGAAAGATCTTAATCTTTTTTCCCCCCATTACATATTGTAGTTTGATCATTGATTGTTATTTTACGTGTTTATGTGAAACCTTGTTATATATGATTGTAATGAGATAGTAGATGTACATAGTACATGAGATAGTATATAGATTGGAATCTAGATATTTTAATAATCCTATTAGTTGTTTTTTGTTTTAACCATCCTAGCAAATAAAAATATATGTATAAATGTACGATTAAAATTAACATTCGTAAAATTAAAATAAGCTTTTCGGTTTAATAAAACACTATGAAGAAAGAAAGTTCATTAGGAGATTTTTTTCAAAGCAAATGAGGTGTATTAAGAAATAAAGTTATACCACATAAAAAGCATCAGTATTTCGCTTCAAGAAAGTTAGTTATTATTAATGAAACATGGCCAAACTTTGTCTCTGCATTAGATTTAGTAATAAACGTTAATGTATGAATGTGTTTTAGCATATTTTACTTTATAAATTGCTTAAAAATAATCTCTGTAATATCATAATGAGGTATTTTCTTAATTCATGAGTAAAACAAAGAAGGTAAAAATAAATCGCTTACATTCAACATTACAATAAACACACACGTTTATTATCAACCACAAATTTAAGTTGTTGAGTACTTTTAGCGTGGTTACTTTTCGTTTTCCAACTAATCTAACGGAATTCGTTATGATAAAACATACACAAGTTTCCATTAGACCACAAAATTAAGAATATTGAGTTTGTTAGCCAGGTGAGTGACACTAAGTAAGGCAGCACACCTGTAAAATCGCTTTCGGTGTAATCGGTGTAAATCGCTTTCGAACATAACAAATTATCGCTTTCGCAGCGTGGTAACAAGCAATGCTAACACCTCACCCACCCACCCACACACACACAGACATCATGGAAAAACTTCATAAAACGACTTCTGGGACCTCAAAACATATAATTCCGTCAAAATCTCGAGATCGAATTTTTTCACGATCACTATGAGCACTTTACTTATAGTAAAGTAAAAAGACAAATTTAATGATACCAAAAATTTTTATAGTACAAGGAACGAAAAAGGAATCATTTCATTTTATTACTATCATTAAGTTACTATTAAGAGAACTGTTATTATTATTATAATCACTATATTGATTGATGTTATTTGTTGGTAGTTTATAGTTATCCATAAGTAATAAAACATATTTGTACATATTAAATAATAAAGTCTAAACCAGAAGAAAAAGAAAAACAAAAGAGGTGAATGCTCTGAGGTTTTTCCCTTTACGTCATCAGAGCATTTATTTCTTTTGTTTTTCTTTTTTCTTGTGGTTTCATTGATTGCATCACATGTTTGATTGCGATTTTTCTGCATATAAAATAATAAATATTATTTTCTACAGCAAGTAATAGTTATATGGAAGTATATATAAATATTCATATATTAGAAAAGTACCTTAAGAAAGTAGTTATCTACTTTTCCATTCGCTCTTAAAAAACCAAAGAGGTAGATGAATAGGTAAGGTTGTCTTTGGTGCTGAACGTCCTGAGTTCGTATTTTGCACAGAACGAATTCGTTCTTAAAGCTGTTAGAATAATAACATGATCCTTTCTTATAAGAAATGATGCAAAGCCATTAGTTTTGAACATATATTGTGTTGGAAGTAATTAAATAAACAGAATTACGTCAAAGGATACGGGTCCTGGTGTCAAATCAACAAAGGCCAGAGACATCAATAAGAGCTTTGAACGCTTTAATTGTAGAGGTGACATGAGTTCTCCTAGTCAGAGTGCTACCATTAACAAACTTCATTGAAACTTAACATCTATTATATTATATTACAATTGCATAAATGAATCACAAATGTACTTCAATGTTGGTTAAAGCAGACTCAACAATCATGATCTCTTAACAGACACTTCTCCACATGCTCACAACTTTCCAATCATTGAACGAAATAAAAGTAAGTTTTTTAAAATGATATATTCTACAATATATAAATGTAAATATATATTTTGTCCTACAAAAAGGATATGTAAAAAGTTATGAGATAATTTTATAAATGAACATATTCAGGTAACTGAATAGATATCTAAAGCTATGCTAAATAGATTAAATATATTTTAAAATACTTTGGCATTTAATATTCTTTTATCATAAGTTAAAATGTGGAATACTTTTAAAAATTAGTCAGAAGTTTATTAAACCTATTAAATATTAAGTGCAACTTTGTTTTTTCTTAATTTAGCGAAAGGATGTTTCCTAGTATTACTAACATATAGTGAACAAAAAATAAGAAATAAATATATACTAATTCAATAATTTACTCAACTTTACAATATAAGTTTATAAGTTATATGTACATAGATAACGCAACGTGACGCCAACAACAAGTTGTACATAGTATCTTTAATTTGGTTTATAGTGTCAACTAGTTATGCTAATTCTTTTAATTTTAGTTATTGTTAGCTAATTTCAGACAAGTTGTCGATTTTCTGTCAATTTAATGTCTCTATTAATCTAATTTTATTCTGACGTCGGTGATTAGTGATCACTAAAACTTCATAAACAATTTAATAAAAAATAAGAATTATGGTGAAATAATTTATGAAGTATGAAACGCTTAATGAAAGTAGAAAATTGGGTATAAGTACAACCAAAGTGATCCCTACACCTGCGTGAAGGAGAAAAAAAGGATTAAACTGAAGCCATCAAAGTTAAAAACACACCCTTGGAAGTTCTTTGGATGAAAAGTTAAATTGGATGTTACGAATGCACTGGCTAAGCGAGCATGAGCAATGTTCTGCTGTAAGAGATTATTTCTTAGATCATGTAGCTTTAGACCCAATCTTCATATTGGCTTTAGCAGTGTTATTACTCCTACGGTAAACCAATGATATCATACGCATCGCTTTTTTTTTACACAAAAATACTACTCCATTTTTTATAAAAGTTATTGTTTATTAATTAATTATTATTAATCATGTTGATAATTTATTTTCGACTTATATTCATTTGATAATTTATATTAATTTATTTTCTATTACTCTAAAAAAGGAATATTCAAGAGTGTATTCAACGTGACTTTCAACGTATTCAACGCTACCTTTGCTAAATAAAGAATTTGTCTAATAAGGTATGATTGCTGATTCTTATTTTAGAGAGATCATAGTCAGTTGAAAAATAATACTTAAAGGTACATCACTGAAATTATGAATGTCAAACATAAGTGATCTATTACAAAACATCAATGTTTCATTGGCTATATATCGCATGAACGAATAATAAAAGCTATTATTAAATAATATAATTTCTGTGTAAAGCCTGAAGACATGGATAATTACATTATCAGAACGGTTCAGCTTGCAACAAGCTGTGGGAGCTCTCTCAGAGATATAATAAATCTTTCCCAGGAAATGCTAAATGAGAAGGTAGAGCTGCTGAACCAAGAGAACAACTAAAGTGGATTAATAATAATGTAAACCCTTAATATGGTAAAAGGAGATCTAATTTGAGCAGCTAAGCATCAGGCCTGTCCAGAGTTTTCAAACTTCATATAATACAAATAAATCACATTCCCCAAGTGAAATTACAAGTACTAATTTAGTGATCTTTATATACAGAAAGGATCCATTTCTTTGGTTAATTAACTATACAGAACATTTGGAACAAATGATCACTAACTAAGTGTGATATATAATTATCATTGAACAAATAATTATATATAATTTGTTTTATATTTATAAATGCCTACTGGAAGGTTATGGTACTTCCATATGAAAGGTATGGTTAACATTGTTAGTGCTAGCGTGATCCAGAAGTTCACATTTTTTGTCCATTTAATACTCTTTTGCTTCTATAAGTCCTTATTTTGTTATTAAATTATGTTTAATTTGACTACACAGTTCACTGTAATAATAATCTATTTTTCTTTCTGTGTATATTTATTGTATTCCTCTATTTGTATTACTTTAAAAAAGTTATTTTTATGAGTGTATTCAACATGATCTCGATCTGTTGACAGAGCTGAACATTCTGTAAGCACCTAGCTTTGGCAGAGGGAATGGAGAATTCGTCTAATATTGATATGACTGTTGATTTTTATTGAATCAGTGCGCTTTGTTTCATTAATATAGAAGCTCTTACAGTGTTTACAGTGCTTACAGTTTAGTATGTATATGATGTACGCTTAGATGTGTTAGTGATATGGAATTTTAGCTATATTTTTATTACAATTATCATGAAAATTTCTACTAGCAGAGATCTACAACATGAGTGGATAGTGTTGCTATTATTGTACGTTTTGTGAGGCGTGGAATCGAAGCATAATAGACTTTGAAGAGTTTCCAAACATCTGTAGTAAATATCTTGTTGAGGTGCTGTTGTTTGTGGATAGTTGAGGTCTATACCTCCGATAGTATATAAAACGAATCTTTAAAATAACACAAAAATAACAAAATTTACGGTACTGGACCATTTAAGTTTGACGCTGTCTTCAGGAGAAGAGGAAAAATAATATGTATGTATTGGGTATATGAATAACAGAAAAAAAGTTAAGAATGAGAAAATAACTGAAATAAGAATGAAGGATTAAATGCATGAGAAG
The DNA here is from genome assembly GCA_026182355.1 of Hermatobates lingyangjiaoensis. Taxonomy (NCBI): domain Eukaryota; kingdom Metazoa; phylum Arthropoda; class Insecta; order Hemiptera; family Hermatobatidae; genus Hermatobates; species Hermatobates lingyangjiaoensis. Next base: position 230,350 of record JAPFBL010000156.1, read on the forward strand.
TTGAAAGCTGGAAGGGTGGTAATGACTGGAGGGACGAGGCTTAGGGCACACAATGGACCTGAGGACACCCGCCCTCACAACATCCGTCCATTCATATAATAATCATCTATACAATTACTGTCGATGCCTTCTGGACCAACAGGCAATCGATGTCTGTCCCATTATCTACTGGGAGTCAAGCCAACTTTTTCACAATCCATTTGAACGCTCTTCTCAGTAGAGCACCTCTTACGTCATCTCCACCAGCACGATACAATAGTGAAAATCCTGCTCCATAAACTACCACTCTCCTTTCACAATACTACTTCTAGTTCAATGCAAAATCTGAAAAATATCAACTATGGCTAAACTTATAACATCTTTTACCAAACATTTCTTACCAGTAGGTAAATATTATTAATGACATAATTTTTATTGTATTTCCATCTAGGATACGTGGCAAATAAACAAACCATATAATCATATTCCACCAAGCTGGAATACTCCAACTGAAACGTCATTCAACATTACGCCTCACTTTTACGACAAAACTCTAAAATATTGTTACCAAAATATTTCTAAATTTTAACTTCTTTTTATAACTATACTATATAAGCTATCAAAATCTAGTATAGATTTTTGGCAAATCTATACTATTTTGCGATAAATTGAAATTAATGTTACTAATAACTACAAATATTCCATAAAGTCTAATTTCCAATATATTAGTTCTTATTAAGCGCTTTATTAACATAACTTAAAACATTGTTACTTAAAGCTATTGAACAGTGAATAGTGAAGAGACGGAGAAATAAATAAAGGTAATTTCTTTTTGACATGATTACAGATAGGAAGTAGATTAAAAAGGGATGTCAGAAAATTTTATACTTACCGAAGTTTGATTTGAAATAATCTATTTATTAAAGTAATACGAATAATATATATTTAATTTCTTACCTATTTTCGGCACAAATAAGCACTTAATTCGGTTTGGTAGGTGATACGAAATAAAAACTAACGTTGTGACACCTACTTGTGCATTTCAAAGTAGATTGTTGTGATCTTTTTGTTTAATAATTGACAAGAAATGATATAAGTCAGTTCTCTTGAACATTGTGCCATTAAGAGAACTCCTCAAGGTATATAAACCAACTGATAACCATAGTGGCCCACGCTGATCAATCTGCACGTCCTTTAATTTGATATGAAACATTTCTCAAACAAAATTCGTATAGCGAGTGAATCATAGATCAGCAGCAGGCAAATTTATCTTTGCTCTCTCTTGAGATAGAAAGTAGTTTTGAAACATGTTGAGATACAATTCCCTAGTGACTGGTGCATTGAAGAGAAATCTGCCAATACCATCCGATTGCTTGAAATCAAAGTTCTGACAGTAACTTCTTTGAATGCAAACCAGTTATGGGAACATTACCATAAATTTTTAACTAAAAGACGCACTAGTTGAGGAGTTTAGTAAAAAAGATTTCGTTAGATAAGTGTATAGATTTCTTTCTTCTTGATTTGGTATATATATATATATATATATAATATATATATATATATATACAGAAGATAGTCTAGAAGGAACGAAACGTTGGTTTTTAATTGTTAGAATACATGAATTTCCATTAAACACCTGATAAATGTAAAGAAGTAATAAGAACGTTGCAAAGGCTGTCCATAACATGTATAAGAAAGGAAATAGGTAAGAAATTTAATTATATATATACATATATACATAACTTTAAAAAACAACACTTAAAGATCAAAAGCACTTACTGGGATCAATCTTTTGAAATATCCTAGAAAGGGTATTTGTTCTTATGTGTTGTTTTTCACTTATTTATCTGTCCGGTTTGAACCGTTTAGTAATTTAAATAAATAGTTTATTTATACATATATAAATAAATAGTTTATATATATATATATATATATATATATATATATATAATACAATACGAACACGTCATAGATGCACACAAACACATATATGTGTATGTTCAGAAGAAGAAAAATCACTATAAACGAACGTGATTATATAATCCATGGAATTACCACTTCCTTCGATTTTTTCAAAAGGAATGTTTTGATTAGTATTAAAAGTGCACAAAGATTTCTTCCATTTCATTTACTGTCATTGCTTCTATTTCCTTTATATATACAAGTATACATATATTAGCAAATGTTGGTTTTAGGGCTTCCTGTAAACTATATATATTTTATATGGTACGCGATATTTATGAATATATATAATTCTTGCATAATTTGACCAATTTATCAAAAATGTTCCTTGTTTCTCCGTAAAAACTATGTTTATATGTGATAATCTATACACTAGATATACTGGTTTAGTACCAGCTATGTGTGGCTGGCTGACATGTTTTTAATGAAACTTGACCAATTCTCGGGTCCAAAATGAAAAGTAGGTTGGGGATTTTTGATATTTATTTATCTCTTTATAAATATTTATAATCCCAAAAGTGAAGCACTTCTGTAAGTCTGAAAAAAATATAGCATACTATTTAACAATATTATGTTAAATACTATTGTATTTAAAATACATTGGTATGATAAAATGATCAAATATTGGGCAAATGAAAGCTCAGAGATAAACTAATTGAATAAACAATTGAATGACACACTTAGCGTTTCTAATTTAATGTTAAATCGTCATGTGAAAAACCATTTTCATTCGTTATTAACACAGTGTGCTTGGTCTCTCTATTTATTCTCTTCCTAATAACTATTCAACAGAAGATCAAAGACTTTAAGTGTCTCTTTTATTTGTTTATTTTTAATGTATATATACATAATCTTGAATCTCAAAATAAAATAGTTGGTTTCAGAGAAGTAGGATGGACTTAATCAGAGTAAACCAGTTATTCACGACCAGTCACCATTTTGATTTAGGGTCCTAGAAGAACAACTTGTTCTACAAGTAAATTTCTCTTCAGTGTATGTTCATTAATGTTTGAGACTAGCTAACACAGGTAATATTAATGACTTTTTAATCTTCCTCACAGAGATTTATGACCATCTGATTCATAAAAAAACAAATCTTTTTTCAATGATTTAAACAAGAGGATATAAAATTCTGTAAACTAAATAGTAATAAAACAGGATAACCTGCTTAATGATTGAGATTCGTTTCCTTTGTGTTATCACTGAATTACCTTACTAACGAGAACTCTTAATTAATACGATGAGACTTAGTTAACTGAGGTAATAGATGAGACTGGCACAGTATTTTTTTTTTTTAATTTACCGTTTGATAGAATCAAATAAAAAGATATAACCTTCCTTTACAAATGCATGAGATTTTTCTCTCTTTAATCTAATTTGTTCTTTTGATTAGCATCACAAACTAGTCCAGCATATGCCTTTGCTATTTATATAAACAATGACAATTAAAAATTCAATAGAAAACAACTTAAGTTTTCGAAACATAGAATCACGGTGAAACGAATTAGGATTGTTATTCCATTTAAATGAATGTACTTTACTCAAAAGATAACCATATAATATCTAGGTTTTTTTGTTTAAAATTTGGAGACAATTTGTACAACAATTTAAATATGATACTAATAAAATAATTTAACTAACTAGGATTATATTAATATCAATATCTGAGAAAGTTTTGTTTAATAATAGTTTTCTATTTTTTCAATGTGATAGTGTGCTGAATTTTTAAATGTGAGTGCTAGATTGGGCTAGATTTTTTAAATTAAAATGACAACATGCAGCAGATGCAGATTATTCTAGGGTAAGAAAACTGCAAAGTACAATTAAAATAATATTCATATTTTACAATATCTTAAGAATCTTAAAAAGAGCAAGTTAAATTTCTGTTCCAAATTTTGTTGAAAATTATGTGTAAATATTTACCCGAAATGAATGTTTTTTTTTATCTCTGATCATAAAAAAAGAAAATTTGCATTGACAATTCTGAAAGATACAATTATTTGAAATAATCTTTCTAGTATGAGAACATCCTGTAGAGATAATAAAAATTCCATTGATATTACAAGTCTAAAACTACTGAATCGTATAGATATTTATATTATAAAATCAGTTAATAATAGAAGAAAAGTTATATTTTGTTTAAATTAATTTGAAGGTAGAGTTTAGTATCATATGGATTGACGGACGATTACACAATAGATGAAGCGAACACACAAAGCTTGCCTCAGGGTTCCCTGGCGTTACCTCTTCGGAGAATTAATGATCTTCAATACGTAACTCACTGTAAGAGGCAAAACTTAACTACAATATCGTATTTACCCTAGCTGTTTCTCTTGCTCATTAAATTCAGTTATGAAGGGTATCAATTATAATTAATGCCATATGTGTGAGTAATGGAATGACAAGTTTGTAAAATATTTAAATCTTAAACAGTTTAGAAATCAATATTTTTTTTATTTTTATTATATAATTTTTTCAAATTGATAAATTAGAAGTAATGAATAAAAAATTACGTAAAACAGTCAGGAGTCGCCTACATTAAACATTACTATAAGAAAATATAATATAAAACTCTTTAACAATCAACAAATATTTTGTTTCGTTTATTGTGCCTATGCATACATTTTAATCAATATGTATCATTTTATATATGGCTATGACTATTATTTTTTTATTAATTAAAAAAACATGAAATCATTTATCAATCTGACATATTATTAAAATTATTAAAGTGAGGGCTTGAATTCCATCCGACTCGTAAGCTCCACAGCTATACCTTTCATATTTTGCGTGTCATTGTTGTAACTAAATTGGGATTCAGATTTTAAGTTCTTTTATATTATTCATAAATGTACATAGAGAAGTATCCTTTTCTTCTATAGTTGAACGTATTATTTGACAAAAATCTTTATATACACCAACACCAGAGAGATGTGAAATTGATATCAACTACAGCTTACATTTAGTAGTTAAAAAGATTTCACAAAAACACGTGAAACAACAATCAATGATCAAACCACAATAAGAAATTCTTATTGTGGTTTGATCATTAGTAGTTAAAATAACAATTTTCTAATAAATGTTCTGCATATACTTTTAAGTTCATCCTGTAAAGATACAATACTTTTCACAAATGTAAGTACAGTTAAAATGAGCTTTTTACTCTAAATTGGATCGAGTTTTTCTCGCCACCTATTAACTGCTTTCTTCTTGATTTATTTGTGAGTTCCACTCCTATTAAATCTGAAGTGTGTTGTACAAAAATGCCCTTGACATTAGGAATTTTGTTTGGTTCCAAACATTTCTAAATAGTTTACTGACTCACTCAAAAATATTTCATTGTTTTCAGGAACTCACATGAAAATCAAATTATTTACACTCATTTCATGATTAATTTACGGCTCCCACTAGTTAGCGCTTTTGAACTCTCTGCGCTTCCTGAGGATGGTCTTCGGACTTCTTTCTCTTTAGTACCATACAGGGCAAAATCTTTGAAGATCTATCGGTGGTATTTGTCCACTCTGGCAGAGCACCTCCTACCGGAGTAAGGTTATTTACTCAAGGGGGTCGTCTGGTACCCTGGAGGCTCCTTCTCTTTCGTTTGTCCCTGTATATAGCAGGTTAACAGTGTAACCTCGCGAAAGCCGAAAGACGGAGTTGAGTGCTAGAGGCTATTAGAGGCGCGTAATAACTCTATTACTACCCGAATCAATACATATGATATCATTGCTGTGGTCGCAGCAGTAATAAGAATTTAGTGATACCAAAAGGAAAATATCATATTAAGCTCCATCTGCTTAGAAATAATCTTCTGCGGCAGACCACTGCTCTTGTTCTTTCAGCTGCGGATTTGTTACAAGGTTTTTCCCCTTTAATATTTAATCTAAAAAACTTCCAAGTGTATACTCGTAATTATGATAGTTTTAGGTCAAATTTTTTCTTCATCATGCAGATATAAGCATCGATTTAGGTACATTTGTACCCAGATACTTCTCCTTTATCCATCTTTCAACAATCTGGAGTACACGTTGCATCATCTGAGAGGCAGAACGCAGAACTATAAAGCATTACTCTTTTTTAATAATAGGCCTTCTGCATATCCTTATTTATTGAAACGATTATTATATAGAGCAGGGGTTCTCAATGGGGCTGAAATTCACCTCAATGGGGTGATTTTTTGGTTTTCATGGGGTGAATTGTGACTACAGTAAGTTTACAGAGTAATGTAAACTATTATAGATTTTGACCACTGAATTATAAAGAATAATTTGATTGAATTAGTTTTTATATGTCCATCAATAATTCAATAATTGTAATTATTGTAAAATTCTATTATGAACATAATCTATGTAATGCTGTAAAAGTGTTTATACTACCTTGGAAAAAAGAGCGGGGGGGGGGGGTGACATTGTCGGAAATAGCGAGAGGGGTGAATAAGCTAAGTAAGATTGAGAACCCTTGATTTAGAGTATTTAGTAGGTCATTTAAAACTAATCACTAGGATAGGAGTGACAGCGTGCTTCTCTGACTATATCCTTTTGCCTTCACAACTGAGGTAGATCTAATACTTACACTAATTCTTTTTTTACCGTATAATTGCAATACATTCTATAATTTCTGGATTAATCCATTTATATATTTGTAACATTCATCGATTTGAAGACGTCTATCATGAGCTTCTTATACATTTAATAAGAAAGCCTAATTGACTCTTTGAAGATATCAAAATATTTCAAATTTTTCAGAAAAATGTAAAAAAAATGTCAGATTCATCGAATAAACGAACAAGAAGGTTAAAACTAAGATTCATTTTTTATACCTATACTTATACAAAGAAGGAAGGAATATATTCCCTATACTTGAATACTCCTCAAATTGGGTTCTCTAATACACCAAGATACATCTGATAATAAGGTTTGTTCAAGGACGTAACATGTAGTTTGCTTAGTTTGATCAGTCGAATACTTTGTCCGATAACAATCCATCATACCATGGCATGCATAAGGAAAGGTAGGTTCGTTAGAGAGGTCAATGTACATTCAAGTTTACAGAATAAAACATTTATTAATTTTATCATTTATTACTTAAACATTTAAGTACGTTCAAAAAGGTTGTAATTTGAAAGTACTTAAAACAATTGATACATAAGATGGGAATTAACATTATTTTTACTGAAGGAAAATTTAATTATAAATTATCTCTTACTTTTTATTTTCCAATAAGTTAAGTATAATGATCAGAAAAAAAATAGATCTAGAGATTGTTAGATTCACATGTTTTGAGCTCCATACAGACCTTTTTAGACACTTTGGAAATGATGTTCAATAATGAGGGTACTTTATTATTCTAAGACAAATTTTCAGTTCATATAGGTATATTGTACTTTGCAGTAATCAGAAGTCTATAAAATTGTTTTTTACAATTTGTTTATTTTTTTAAATTGTTTTAAATTTTATGGTTACTTTTTTAAAAAAAATTACAGCTGTTCTGTACTTAGCTTTTTAACGTTAAAAAATATTTTCTAAAAACACAAAATATCCTATAAAGCCCCTTTTTATTAATATAATTAAAAAAAATCTCAGCTCATTCCCCATAATTTCCTATTTTTGGGAATAATTTCATTTTCATCTGTTAAACGGTATACCTTTTATCAATCTCACCAGTTTTCAGATTTATTCATAAAACAAAAATTTTACTTTTATTGAAATAAAATATTTTTAGTTATTTTAAAAACCTATGCATTTGTTCACACACTGCATCTGTTACATGAAAGATAATATCAAAATTACAAGAGTCTGGAGTTGGTAGTGTTTTAGAAAAAAAAAAGTTATCTAACAACACAGTTTGGGCAAAAAGTAGCCTTACCATCATTGACTATTTACTCTAAGCAGTTGAGTTCTTCTGTATTATAGGGAATGTTTTTGAATACGATTTTGATAGATCAAATAATTGTGTTCTGTAGCGTAGTAACAACCTTTTCGATACACACCCAACGACCCACATAAATACAGATATTGCCTCAAAAATGTCCAAAAAGGAGCTCAGAACATGTCAATTATAGTAAAGTAAAAATTAAAATGTTGTTTAATGTTAAAATTTTCTTCAGTACAAATAATATTTATTCCCATATAAGTAACAATTGTTTTAAGTAATACTTCAAATCAAAACTTGCCTTTACGTACTTAAATGTTTTATTCTGTAAATATGTTTTCTATTTAATAATGTTTTATATTTGAATTAACATAAATATACACTAAAATTAGAGATAATTTATTCTTCTATTTCACTCAGAAGAAAACATTTACAATAATCAGTTTGCCAAGATTCAATGTTATTTTAGGATTTCCAGGTGGATATTAAAATATAATTTAGCGTTTAGAGTTGATCTGACACTTTAATCAAGTTGAGTGCTAGCTTTAAACATTAATTCAAATAAAGACCCCTATCTTATGATCCTTGTTTGAAACTATTTCTTATTCATACCCATTATTTATTTGTTTTAAACATATAAAATATAAATAACCTGACAAATAATTCGCTAAATGTAATAACATTTTCCAAAGTGTTTGACTATTCATCTGTTTCAATTATATTCCGAAAGATATATAATCTCACTGAATTTACAATTCATACTTAAGAAGCTATCTGTTCTTTATCTGATTATAAAATAGTTTTAATTGTTATGGCAGAGTTTTGTAGAAAAAACTTTGTACAGTTTATTATCATTAGCAAAGCGTTTGAACTTTCTCTTTCTTGAATGATAGCTACGACTTCTAGATGTTTAAATATAAATTGCGCATGATTTATAGTTTGTTATTTAACAGTTGGTCTCTACAAATGTATTCAACTTTGATATTAACATCAATATAAATACATATCAATGCAATAGAAGAACCAACAGAAGTTGTCTGGCTGAGTATTTTTAGCGCCAAAAGAAAACATATTGAATAAAGTTAGCACTAAGTTTTTGGTGACAGTGCTTAAATAATTCACTTTAAATTCGAAAACAGAGAGATAAATACACACACACACACACACACACACACACACATATATATATATATAATATATATATATATATATATATATATATATATAATTAAAGTTACAGCTAGAGAACACAAGAAAAAGGACGAACACTCACGAATCTTGATAATTTCGGCGTCTTGCCGTCTTCAGGAGAGTAGAAAGAAAGAAAATAAAAGGAGAAAGAATGAAGGAACGGAGACGTAAATGTGGAAGACGTCCACTGGCCGATGTAAACTGGCGCGATACAATGACACGCAGAGCAGCCACCTTACCAACGTGAACCAGTTTAAGCTGTGAGTAAGTAAAATTATAAAAGTGATATTTAAGTAAAAGGGAGGAGAAAAGTAAAAAAGAGAAAGGAAAGGAAAAAACATAAAACTAAATTAAACGAGGGGAAAAAAAAGAAAAAAAATCATCTGATAAAATTTAGACCAGGGGAATTTCTTGCACCCAATAACCAAATGAAGGCTTCCTCAGAAGCCCTTAGAGTGGTCTGGGTGTCATCATTTGAGAGTTTTCTTAATACTTTAACCCTGAAGCAATCGTTGAAGGGAAGGTTATGGAGATTGGCGTGGGTGGCAACAGGCAGCTGCTTGCGTTGACCAACGGATGACCTGTGACCATTCATACGGAGGCTAAGTGACGTGGAAGTCAGGCCTACGTAGATATATATAATATATATATATATATATATATAACTAAAGTTTATCGGGTAACCGTCAGTTCTTCTGGTTCAAATTAAACTCTTTCTGCCAACATTTCGGTCTTTATTTAAAACCTTTTTCATAGGCCTACAATAACTAGGTTGTAGGTTAAGTTGCATAGTTCCTTTATTATATGAATGGTAAAATACCAATATTGCCTTGGTATTTTTGATTTACTGAAAGAAGATTGTTATTTCAATCAGAAGTAGTTCTTCATTCAGTAAACTAATTACATTTTTGTAGTTACGTGTTTTCATATAAGTAATGTAACCTATATTTTCTCATGATATGGTAATTAAAATATAAGGTAAACGTAAAGATGCCTTACAAAATAGACAAAGCATTAGCCTGAAGTGATAGGGATTTCTTAATATAAGACCAAACCTCGAGAAAGTGAAATTCTGTATGCATTAACAGTTCTTTACAGTATGTACGTGAAATTATAACCATCATCAAAACACAGTAAAAAATTCAGAAAAGTGTTAAGATATATAAATCAACCAACTATTCTTCGTCAGGAAACTGAACCAAGTACAATATGACATCTGGGATAGAATTGAGAAGGAAGAAGGTTGCATGAGAGGTAATTTAAAGGGATCAAAGGGCAAGGGCAGGGAACAAAAGGCTTTAAAATACCTCTCTAACCCTCCCCCATCCCTAAACAACACAATTCAACACCAGATGTCCTAGTCACTTGCATCCGTTTGAGTGTGATTCTGATAAACACCTGTTATTTTAGATGAGAGACTACAACCCAATTTCTGAATGTTTTACAGCAGTTTAGACGTATATATATATATATATATATATAGGTGTGTTCTCTAATCGGAATTCACTCAATTTTCTAGGATAAAAAATCAAACTCTCGTTGCCGACTTTCGGTTTTATTTAAAACCTTTTTCATAGGCCTACAAAGAAAGGAATATAAGAAACCACATATCAACATCAAACATATACACATTATGAAAATGGATTGTTACTACTTATGAATATTACAAGCATAAGCATTTCAGAGGTACATACAAAATATTACTTACAGAAGTAAGAATTTTTTAACTAAGAAAATGAAATTTACATTATTTAAAGGAACAATGTTAACCGGACAAAACCTTTAACTAAACGAATAAGTTCCCTTGAGTGAACAGTGTTGAGGTTTCTTGCAATGTTATCTTATTAGTCTAGTCGGTTAACATTGTTGTTCGTTTATTCCTTTAAATAATGTAAATTTCATTATCTTAGTTAAAAAATTCTTACTTCTGTAAGTAATATTGTTTTATGTATCTCTGAAATACTTATGCTTGTAATATTCATAAGTTGTAACAATCCATTTTCATAATGTGTATATGTTTGATGTTGATATGTGGTTTCTTATTATCCTTTCTTTGTAGGCCTATGAAAAAGGTTTTAAATAAAACCGAAAGTCGGCAACGAGAGTTTGATTTTTGAACTTAGAAAATTGACCGAATCCTCATTAGAAACGACATCTATTCTATCAAACGGTCAATATATTATTGAATCTGTTTTATATATATATATATATATATATAATATATATATATATATACCATGATAAAGGAAAAACGGTCCGGCAGGACAAATAACATCTAAAATAAGCAGTGACACATAAACAGAAACACAACAAAGACTCACTTTTCAATATTTCGACCGTAATGGCGGTCGTCCTCAGGAGAAGAAGTGAATTGACGGAGGGACGACAGTCCCTTCTCACGCACTTCTTCTCCTGAGGACGACTGCCATTACGGTCGAAATATTGAAAAGTGAGTCTTTGTTGTGTTTCTGTCTATATATATATATATATATATATATATATATATATATGATTAAACCACAATATGAAATGGGAAAAAAAGACCAAGATCTTTCAACTGTAACAAGTGGTCATCATCAGAGTCAAAACCCCAACTGAAACGCTAGATACAGAATCATCATGGAGAGAGGTTGAGAGGAGTAGTAGGGAAAAGTGGTATTTTAAAAGAGTGTAATGTGCAACTGGAAAGGACAATAGTCTAGGCAGGAATGTTCGGGGAAACAAAGGAGTGCAGTAAGAAAAAGTAAAAAAACTATCCACTAGCTGTCAACCCTCTTAGAAGACAGTATTGCCCTCGATAACGCTGGTCATTCCAGAACAACCCGTTACTAATGTTTATAATATTTGATCGATTAAATTTAATTAGAGAGGATTCAATAAATTTCTTAACAACATCGAATTTCCAGAGGTAATAAATTTTAGCTCCTGTCCAATCAATATGATGATTTTCATTGTTTATATGCAATAATAAGGTGCTACTTTTTTCCTGCCTACTTACGTAGTAGTGGTGTTTTTGCACGTGTCTTTAATTAATTACTAGTTTGACCAATATAAATTGTACGGCAATTTTTGCACAGACTTTTATAAATACTAACGGACTTCAGTTCCTTGGGAGAGTTTTTTTTACTAACATATTGCCTACATTATCAAGATTAGAAAACACTTAAGTTTTTTCCTAACACTAAGTTTACCCGCAAGCCTAGGGAGAGGGTCAATGACTCAGCAGACGGTAAAACTACAGAATTTGACAATTAACAAGGCTCTGTTGAAATATTGGAGAGAGTTTTTTTTAACGCCCGTTAAAGCTAAGTTGATATATGAGGAGGGATGTTTTAATGACATGTAATTAACTTAATATTATTATTCTCATCATTAAGGAACTCAGGTGAGCAAACTCTTACCATCCTCAAAACATATTTCTAAAAACAGGAATTTAACTTTTTTCGATGGGAAGAATAAAAATGGACATACATTAGTAGGTTTTCTTTACACTAAAACCTAACTCTTTAGGTAACCTATGGATCAGGATATCTAGGAAGGGTAAATTACAACTTACTTCTTCTTCAATTGTGAACTGGATTGTTGGTACTAGTATATTTAATTTTATTAGAAAAGCATCTTTGTTTATTGATTTAGTACAGATGCATAAAATACATGCACATATCTAAACCTGTTTTGATCGCTGTGCCTTCCGGCCATAACACCTAAAGATCAAATCAGGTCGACGATTTAACGTGTTGCCCTTTTGTCACCTCCAAGTTTAGCCACCCAAACTTGGGGTGTCCGAGGTGGACCTCGCGGAGGCGGGCACCACGATTCTACGTCGCGCATTAGACCAATATTAACTAACTAATTCACGCAATTATACCAGGGGGCGAAAAGCAACAAAACGACAGTTAAACCCCCGGTACAAAGGTGGCTCTATTACCTCACTACCAATAAATTACCTCACAACAATTTACAATCGCTGGGTTACGATGGCCCTCTTTTTTCTTCCCACCTCGTGGATAAACTCTAGATATGCCTTGACATTTTTTCCTTTGAAAGATGCCTCGTAAAGCTCACTTGCCTCTTTGCCTATTATTAGCTCGACCTTTGTCCTTTCAGAAGTGTATCGGGGGCACTCCTCAATCACATGTTGGATCGTCTCGGGGGACATATCTAAACCATATATATATATATGGTTTGTATCGACCTGTGGACGCATTCACGTCTCCGCTCCTTCTTTCCTTCTCCTTTTTTTTTATTTTCTCCTGAAGATGGCAAGACAAGACAGCTGAAATTATTGAGAATCGTGAGTATTAGTCCTCTTTTTTGTGTTCTCTAGTTGTACAATTTTTTTTTCATTTCACGGTCGACACTTTTATCAAAATGTACTGAGACAACTCTCCAGTGATGACACCCTGACTACTTTAGGGGCTTCTGAGGAGGGCTTTATTTGGTAATTGGGTACCAGAAATTCCCCCGGTCTTAACGTATCTGCCTCTGTTTTTTTAGTATTTATTATTTTTTATTTTGTTTCTTATTTTATTTTATGATGTTAACTAGTTATTTTTTGGAGTAAACTATTTTTTGTTTCATGTGCTTTCTTTTGAACTCTTTTTCACTTTAGCACTTTAGAGTTTAGTGTTTACTTGATTTTTCTACCATATTTTCATTATTTCTCACTTCAACGTTATTTTTTAATTTTTAATTTATGATTTTATATTTTTCTTCTTTCTTTTCTCTCCTCTTTTTCTTAAACACCACTTTTATTATCTCATTTACTCCTAGCTTAAACTAGTCCACGATTGCACTGTGTTTCACATTATATCGGTGAGTGACCGCATTTACGTTTCCACTCTTCCACTTCCTTTTATTTTTCTCCTCTCCTGAAGACGGCAAGACAGCCAAATTATGATCGAGAATCGTGAGTGTTAGTCTCTTTTTTTTGTGTTTTCTTGTTGTAAATTTAATTGATATATTTAGTTATTTGTAACACATTCAAATAGTGAATCATTTTAAAAAATTATTTGTTCACAACTATTAATTTTTGTATAATATAGCATCAACAGATTTGGAATAAAATAACTCAATACGTAAATTTTCCTGCTAGAAACTTAACAATGGATACACCATAATAGAAACACTATGACCATAATGTTTATCAGATGGAATGTGGTTTTTTTACAAGTCGGATATCCCACTTTACATAGAATGGTAGACCTACCATTTATATATTCAGATATTTTTAAACTTTTAAAACTGTTTATTGATCTAGATCTGAAGTTACTTGATTTTGATACAACAGATTCCTATTTAGCTCAGTGGCAACGATCTCGTCTCTGGACTTATAGATACTGGGCTGTAGTGAGGTTCGATACTCATTCTGACTTCAAATTTATTCACGTGGGAAATGAATTAATCTGAGCACGCCATACCTCGAGGAAGCCGTTAATCCGTCGTAGCCTTACGTACAATCAGGTACTAGTTAAAGATCTCTACACTAAATACACTTGTGTTAGGTAAGATTAGGACTCTCAATGTATTATGTTCATTGTATGGTATCAAAAAGGGACAATGCTTGTCTTATATGTATCTGTTCCTTGTGGGGCTACTATTGCAATCAAACCTAAATGTAATTTGTCACAATGCACAATCTTACTTTGAATTACCGTGTTTTTCCTTGATATCAAAATATGCTAATCATATCTAAATGTAATTTTACATATTGGATAACATTATGTAGTATTTATCCAATGTTTATTAGCTTTGTAATCAACGTGTTTTGGTTATCACATTTAATATAATTGACATAAAATTCCATCACTATATCCTAAACTGTGATTTCCCTGAATACACTATAAATTATTTACATGAAGACTACATAAAACAGTTAAAAGGAATATAATGCAGTAGAGTGGTACATGGATGGACCATAAAGTATAGTGATTCATCAATTCGACATTTAAGTTCCCTCTACATAATCTAATAATCATACCTATACCAATGGTATTACTATGCAGGAATGAGATGCAGTCATTGTCCTAATAAATTCTGGTCATTAAAAACATAAACACTGCTGCTTGTCAATTCAGTCATGGTTGCCTCAAATCGTTTAATTCGGCTACGACTGGGATGAAATTATGATAGAAATTTTACTTTGGAAGCCATTTCTTTTAAAGTTAATGTCAAATTTTTTAATGTCATAAAATAGTTTAAATAGTGTTTCAATGCCAAATTTTTGGGGAAAAAAAATTACGGAATGGAAGATATTTAAACCTTGGAGGGTTATTTTGATGAATCATTGATGACCTACATCACATTGACATCGTTCATGATAGCAACAACAAAGTTTCAGGACAAATTCAGGAATCATAAGGTTGAATAATATCATTGTTTTGAAAATTGCAAATGAAAGTGATATAATGGTATTCCTGAGAAAACAATTCTAAGCCTTTCCAGTTTATACGGTTTAATTAGCAGAGGTGCTCGTCTTTGACGGGTATTTTACAAAAATTCAGTGATGATACGTGGTATTTCAAAATATTATTAGAAAAATAATGGAATAGCAAAAAATATATTTATTAGGACAGTGTTAAGTAAATGCCTCTGTATACACCGCATTAGCTGTTTGTCCTTCAGGTGCATGGAAGAACAAAGAAGTAGAACCTAAGACTCTTGAGCAAGCAACATACAGTTGACCATGTCAGAAATTCTTAATGTCGCTCATTTCAATTCCTACCATAGACAGTGTTTCGCCTTGCAACTTATTTACCATCATTGTAAAACAGACGCTGACGGGAAAGTCAATTTAAAGGTATCAATGGCATGCGTGGTATAAACACTGACTCCCCAGTACTATACCCAGTCATGATATCAGCATCAATGATGAATCTGGGCAAAGCACGAATTTGGATTCGTGTCCCGTTGAATATTTTTGGGACACTCAAGTTTCATAACAGCATGATTACTGCCTCTAATTAAGTTATAAGTCACGAGCAGGCAGAACAGGAGCAGTCACAGAGTCAAGAAATTCAGTTGGATAATGAACTACTTCCTTATCACTAATCACTCTGATTAATGACTTGTAAGTTCTTTCCTCAGCTTGATATAGCCCAAGAAATTATTTATTGATTTTTCCTGCCGGCTCATTTCTGGAGATGAGAATAGCTCGCACAGAAAGCCAGTTATTCGGAATAGATTGCAGATCTTGAACTTCGGGAAACACCTTGTCAATTAACTCTTGCTGGGAGCTTGAATGTAAATGTAATGAAAATCAACTAACAATACCTACTTGCTATACCTGTATATGTTCAAAATAAACATGTCTGTGAAGTTAGCCAAAGACAGCTTAAAACTACATAACGTGGCTTTTACGTTGAGTTTCTTATCTATTCAGAACTTATATTTTAAAAACTTACATACACAAATCTACTGTGAAAGTTTCAGCTTCCTTTGCCTTTTGGTGGCTGAGTTTACTTGTAACAAATGTTCGTGGTCAAACTGACAGACAGTAATTTTTCTAAGGGTGGATTCGGTTTCTCTAATGTATGAAACGTGAAGATAACTTGAAATGAGTCAGTTCTAAGAAATGCGCAGACAAAACCTTTCTTCTATTTATAAAGATATACGTCATGGATCCAGCAAGTAAAAAAGGTCACCATACTACCATAGTAAAATCACGCAAGTTACTTTATTTGCATAATGCAGTTTAATTCGTATTGAGGTTAACCACTCTTTTCTCTAACATTTGAAATAAATATTAGATTCATTAAGGACCATAAATTTATTTGCTGAAATTTATTTTGATTGTTAGTGACACTATATAAGATATACTAGAATCAGAATCATACATTTACTGGATATTATATAAATAATTCTTGTACGAATTCAATACTTTTTATATTAAATTACAGGTTATAATTTTGTATAACGGATAGTTAAAAAAAGGAATTTTGTTGATAATAAAAAGTAACATAGTTTTCTGAGATCAGATTTAAATAATAGGAGTTCAAACTTTTGAGATGGAGAGAATTAAAAAGTTATTTATAAGGGAATCAAGTTTTTGTGACTTCAGTGGAATTACTCGTATGATGAGTGTAAACGATTACTACTAACCTGAAGCCTGTATTTCTGCACTTGAATACAGAAAGACCACGCTCAGAGCACCCTTAGTCTCAAACTAACAAGAGAAGAATTGAATCAAAATATTGTAGTACTTTATCAAGAGAATGAACAGAGAAGACTACACATTTTGGAAGTGCTGTGCATAAGAGAGAAGAAGCCGAACCTGAACAATCAGACCACGAGTTTCACAAGAATATTAAAACTGCACGCAGGGACGTAAGATGTTAAGTTCAAGCCCTGATTAAGTTCAAAGTGTTAGTGCTTTTAGTTAATAACAACCATGGACACGAGACCTGTCATAACCTGTGTAAAACTCCCACTCAATTTATGTAAACATTTCTTATTCCGTTAGTATGTTCAACAATTTAGATAGTTTTCATTTGAATTTGAGTTAAGTTATAATATTGTTATTAGTCCCTAAAGACTCTCTCCCCGGATGATGGTCAGAGCTGACTGAAACGTTGGAATCCTACAGAATATTTATTATTTATTTTAAATTTGTAAAAAAAAGGAAAAAAAAATGAATATGAAAAATAAATCATTTGGCGAATTGCTTTATATATTACCGGAAAGGTGGAAAACCACATTCAGAAAGTTAGAAAAATTCATTGGCAAAAGGACAAAAATAAAAATTGGCATAATTTTAACAAGACATGTTTGAATAAAGGTCTGCTCCCAAAATACACACACACACACACACACACACACACACATATATATATATATATATATATTGTCAGTATAGTGTAAAAAATGTATCTCGAAGTTAACCGTTCTATAAAACAACTATAAAAGTAAAAGACTTTAACAACCCAACAACTAAATGACTATTGAAAGTTAGTTCTGGAGCGGAGGACAAGGGAGAGAAATTTTGGGTAATTATAAAAGATTTTTTAAAGCCCTTTACCAAGCGACTGGTTTTCTTTTTAAACTGCTTTGCATATTCTATAACTTTTCCTAACACTACACGTTGTGTTGCTAAGTTTTGGTTCCGTTTATCTTTAAAAGCACCCCTTTACTCCTCATTCTCATCATTTCTATTTTCGTTATGAACCCAGCTTTTGATGCTCTTTTGAAAGTAGTAGTTACTAAATATATGTCTTAATAATCGTTTCCTGGCCATAACAGTAATTTTTACTCTCATAACATTAGCTAGGAACAATAACTTATGAAGAAATAAAACTAAAGAAACAAAGTAAAGAGAGCGATTTTAAGTTATCATATATAACTATGAAGTTGCAATAATTTTACAGTTTGATGTTAAGTACATTAGTACTTAATATTTTCCCATCATTGGGAAAAAATATCAATTACCACTTTTAAATATATATAGGTTATATATATTAATCGGTATTTCATGAGTTAACTACACTGGATATTTCAAAAAAATGAAATAATTTCTAATACAGCATATGTTTTCTGATATACTAATTATCATGATGTACTTTGTCGAGATTAACTTGAACAATCTTAAATATATAGAGAAATGAAAAAAAAGCTGTTATTTGTTGATACTTACTTCTTAGTTTTCGAATCATTTTAAATAACACTTTTTTGATTCTATCCACAAATCGTGATACCAATGCAATTGTTCACCAATCATAACCAGGACATGAATGAGTTTTATATTTTAATTTCCCATTCATCGAATTAATATAGAACACAGAAACGTGATTTACATCTTTGTTGTTAATGTGTGTAGATAAGTCGTTTTATAGATGACATTAGGAGTTTCTCCATTCAGTAGTTTAAATTTCACTGACCAAAACATATGCCATTTGCTACCAGCATAGAGACTTGTTTGTATTTGCAGACTGCAATTTTTAGTCAATAGTGATATTATTTTTCTTCTTTACTATAATTAAAAAACAGTGACCATTGATTTCTGATATTTCTCCAGAACACGTAAACACGTGAAATAACAATCAATGATCAAACCACAATATGGTTTTTGACTCTGATGAAGACCGCTTGTTGTGGAGCAAGCTTTGATCCCTACTCTTTTTATAGTCACAATCTTTTAAGAATGGACAATCTGATCGAAGATGGACAACGTCCGAAAGCGCTCCAACGACTCTATGATCAACTTACGAGGTATGACGGTTTACCTAATTCTAATATAAACTATAAAAAGATCTCAGTCTTTTTTTCCTACTTCATAATGAGGATTGATCATTGATTATATATATATATGGAATAGTCTGTAGCAACAATGAAGAAAACAACGGAGGAAATAAGCAACTCGTATCGTTTTACTTGATTACAGCCAAAATTTTTTTTTTTTTGGAATCATCTAAATAATAAAGTTCTTATTTTTGTATTTTATGATGTGTGTTATGTATTTCAGATAGATAATAAAATGCTTACTTTTCTTTTAAGTTTAGAATTTTAAAAGATATTATTTAGATATAGTATTTTACCACTTAAAGTAAAATAGTGTTTTGAAAAGTTAAATTTAAGAAATAGTCTAATTATAATAACTCACCTAAGAGCGTAACTTCTGAACCCTTCTGTTTGTCATTTTCTCAAGTTGTATGATGTTATTCAATTATTGTACGTAAGTTATCTTTTCAGTATTCGTACTGTAAAGCAAAAACCACATTTTTTTTTATTAATATGCAGGACAATGAAGTTTTTTCTTGCCATGTTTTCATAATGAACATTACAGTGATTATTTAATGCTAATAGCTAATATAAAATACTCATTATAAGTTATAAAAATATACTAAATAATAAGATAATTACTCGTATGACATAACTAATGTTGTTTACTGTAGAATAAGAACAAGCTGTTGAATCAAAAATAACATTAATAATTAAGATGGATTACATCAGGATAATATATAAAAATTGCAAGGAATGAAGAAACACGTGTAAAGTTTAAGGTCCGTGGTTTTATGCCAAGGAGTTTGGGAAGTTTTCTAAAGATTTCCAAAGTTGTGAAGTTTGAAAGTCATCTGCAGCTGAAATACTGAATTGGGCCCTACCAACTCTGCTATTAAAAGTAAAAGCAAATTTAGTAAGCGAACTTAATCTTCAAGTTCATATTAAGATTGTTGAATAAAATCTGTAGAAATGCTTTAAAATTTTAATGAGCTTATATTCTATGCAGGGTTGTTGCGAAATGTAGTTAATTGCCTATTAAGTCTTAAATGCATTTAAGTCTTAAATGATACGGGTTGATTTTTTTTTATATCAGTTTTAAGTGAAAATTAGGGTTATTCTGTTTCGATAAAAATAAATTACAATTTGGAAAAACAAGTAATTTACAAATTAAGTAAAAATTTGCTTGAAAAATGAGTAGAATGAAATAATATTGCAGAAAAAGATGCAATAGCTTTCTGTTAGAATTAAATTAAGATAGTAAGATAATGCCTCACCTAATATAACTAGTGCTTTTAACAACGTACTGTTTCGACCGCTGCCTATCCTAAAAGCAACGCATCACTTGTTATATATCAGAAAAACAGTTTCATCATGTTGCAATTTAATTCAATTACATTATTTAATTATACTACATTTACATTATATTTTCATTTATATTATTTAATATTAATTTAATTGACACTAATATCTGTAGTATTGTACTATAAATTTAATACGCCAAGATATTACTAATTCATCCTTATGGGAACAATTATGTATTCCCTTGCAATGTTAATTAGAAATTTATAACTTTAAAAATAATTTAATTGTAACTGTAATTAAATGAATAGTGAAAATATTTATACATTTATCATATCCATTTAGTAGTAAACCTTTTATATTTAATTATATTTTCAATCATTATGACATCCCTAATTTTAATAACTACCTTCATTGTATAACTATTTTCAAATGTTACTAATACTTCAAACATTGTAATTAAGTCATAATTTTTCAATTAAAGGTATAATAGGCTTATCCTACAGAGGTATCCTGTAGTTTTTAAAATTAAACTAGAATGTTAGCTCAATCTATACGGACCAAGTCAGGGCAATGGCAACATGCACACCTCTGGAATGGTAGATTCCGGACTGGAGTGGAGTTTGATACCCACTCTGGCCCTCAATTTATTCACAAGGGAGGTGAATAAATCTGAGCACCTCGTCGTTCGGAGAGGACGTTAAGCCATCGGACCCGAGCCTGTATGATGTTTAAGATCCCTACTCTAAATACACTTGAGTTATGCAAAATTTAGGACTCCCAATGTATAATGTTCATTGTGTGGTATCATGAAGAGACAATGTTCGGCGTGTGTGTTATCTTGTGGGGCTGGCACTGCAGTCTAACCTACTTCAAATGATGAATTCAGAAGTACTTCATTCCTTCTATGAATACTAATAATACAATATACCAAAAAAATAATATAAAGAATGTAACCAAATGTTCAATATTTTGATTTTAGATCTAAGGATTTTCAAAATTTGTATTCTTTTATTATTGTACAAAAAATTTAAAAAAAACATATTCTTGTACAAATTTAACCATTTACACTTAATATTTTTTTCAGAAGTCTATAAAATTTTAAAATCAAGAGATATTGTGCATAGATTACTAGCATTCATTTAATTAAACATGTTATACTTAACCATTATTGTAATTTTAAATATAATATTTAGAACATAGATTATAATAACTACTACATAATGTTATAATAATGTTTTTAACCGGATCTAATTTTTAAATTATCTAAAATAATTAATGATTACTTTTTATTATTATTCTTTACCAAAGGCTAAATTTAGCCACTTATAGAATTATTTATCAACGAATTCTTTATCCACTGCTGCGAGATTCAAAACTTTATTAATTGTCCTCATTGTTCTTTTAATTTGACCCTATTGTCCTTTTCTTCTCAATTACCCAACTTTTATATTTAACTGTCTTGATGGTTCAAACTAAAGCTTTTTTCTAGTAACCAGAGTCCAAAACAATTAAGTTATTGAGTAATTTTCCAATATTAAGAGGACTGAATCCCTGATTTCTTTACTCTTTATATTTGTGTAACTTAGTACAAGTTACATTATTTCACAAATGAACTTGCACATTATTTTTTAAAGGTCACAGAAACTAAATGTCTTGTATCTATTGTGCTTATGTAATTAAGAAATGGACAATAATAAATACTTAAAGCAAACAACCTTGGTGAATATCAAACAAATGGGAATACCAATTTTATAAGTTTATATTTCGAAAGCTATTGATAACGTCAGAAAGAATAATATTAGCAGTAAAAACTATAGAGATAAGATATTTAAATGGCTATGTATTTTGGTATTTTCCCCTGTACTTAAATATTTTTATCTGCATAATTAACTTAACAGAATTTTATAAATTTATTTACTTATAATTCTTACAGGTTTTATCTTAGGCGCAATCTATACGCACTCCACATAGAGCTTTTCAAGGTGAAATTAAAGATTCCAAATTTAGTTCATTAGCGGGTTATATACTGGAAGTAAAAAACTGTTATATTGCTTGAAATAGTAAAAGAAGTAATTTGTTATACATTAACACTTATTACTTTAACTTATCATTTATATTGTTCTAATTCATGTGGTCACTGTGGATCAGTTTATGTGTCTACGTGTATATCTGCAATGGTAGAAAAAGATAAAAAATAACACATATATTTAGAGAATATTTTATACCAAATCCATTAACAATTTTATTTTTTGCAACTTTTATTCGTAAAATTTTTCTTTGTCACGTCATATAAGGTCCCAAAAACTAAAAAAAGGTGAGTTTTCCTTTCGTGGAGTATTGCCCCAAAACATTAGGGAACATCTACATTATAAGGTCCATTTTTGTGCAAAATATGAATTTAATCCACTAAATAATTTGTTCTGCAGAGTGCCCATATAGTTTTAGAAACACATTCACCCACCCACACACGCTCAAACACACATAGACTTCGTCAAAAACACATCCAAAAAGACTTTAAGGGTCCCAAAATATGTAAATCTGCTATAATTTCAAAATCAAATTTTTTCATGATCACTATAAAATGCTTTACTTACAATAAAGTGTAAAACTGCGAATATGTAAAATTGACTTTTTAACATTTTACTTACATTTTGGTGTACCGAAATCAACTGTCAGTGATGGTAACAGATAGTCTTACCGAGTGGTTTTCTATTTTTGATAATGTTTCATGATTTACACTCCATCTCATTTCTGAAATTATAAACTCTCAATTAATAAATGAATTAACTATACTTCTCGATCACTGACAATTAAAGTTCAAAGATCAATATTAATAAAGAAGAGGTACTGGCTCACGTATAAAACTTTTAAATGAACGACTGATGTCAATAAATGGTTTTTAGCCTTGAAAATGCCAAACAATTTTCAGCGAAACTTCGGCTCATTAACAAGAGTGTTATTTCTTTAGACCAAAAATCTTCAAGAAACCATCTTGAACTTTAATAGATAACTGTTTATGTATTTTTATAAATTACAGTTGCTTTATTTGATAATTTAATCAATTAAATATTGATTGGATTGATATGTAGTTCAGATTATTTACAATATATTAATAACTAAACGTGCAAAACAATATTTTTAACAAGAATGACTTGTAGATTTAGTTTTTTGTTTTGTTAACCCAGATAAGTTCATGGTGGACTATTCGTTAATAGTATAAAATTGTATACATTTTTTTTAAATTTTATATATTAAATTATTTGTTTAAAAATTCATGACTACAACAGAACTTCGTGTAGAAAATTTACAGAAAATGAGACTCCATTAAAATTAGATATCATTTAGGTATTTAAATTGAATAAACATACACACTGGAAAACCGATGGATCGTCACTTGATATATATATGACAGCATATTATAAAAAATATAGGAACTTAAAGAAAATGTTAAACCAAAGTGTACAACAAGTATATGAACTTAACAAAAATATTATTAATCATAAAGTTATAAAATTAATAGAATAGGACATTAGTAGAGTATACTTTAGTTTTATTTGTAAAGGTGTTTTTATTTGACTGGAGCACGAAGTATGTACGAGGTGTGGTCAGAGAGAAGTGGTTGATCCGGTTGATAATCAATCTGGCCCAATTATGTGGTCTAAGCTAGGCTCAGGTACAGTCCCTTCCCCAACCTAACATCAATATCGACACCTCGCATTAATACTGTCCCCTTGCTATTTATCTAACGCTTTACTCAGAATTTAACAACAACATCTATTAGGATTATATTTTGCAATAAGCAATTGGTTAAAGTTTAAATTTTGCAAACTTATAGAAAATATAAGAGAACCTAGTGCCAATTCTTTACTATACTTACATTGTTACATATGTTTGTTATACATGTCATTCATGATTAAAACTATAAAAATACAACAGCTTATGTTGACGGTTGTTGATTAGTAGAAGGTGACACATAATCAGCTATAATTTATAATTGGTCATAAAATATCAGTTATTTATATAGTTTTTAAATTTACAATCGTACACATATAATAAAAACGCTATTTATTATATTTATGATCATACAGTTATTAATATTAGACCTCAATTCATACTGCTAACAACCGAATATCAAGAAAGAAAATTTTTCTAATATTTGGAATAGTTATTTAAATTAACAACATCAGAGCTACAATGTTTCATGCTCTTTGATGTGTCGCTCTCTCTGTTTTATATGTCTCTCTTAATACAGCTGATGTTTTCTTCTGCTCGTTATGTACAAATGAGAATAATCACATCTGCTTCATATATGCAAGTTCTTGATTTTATGTTCATTAACTTGATTGACTTTTTAAGCATAATATATTGAAACAATGGAAATTTGTCTTTTTAAGTATTTATTAGTAAAATATTATTTACAATAATTAATAAATATTAAGGTTTGAAAATATTATAATTGTGACAGCATAGGTATTTACCTGTATCGTTGAATGTGGTAATTACTGTCTTATATCTATCTCAAGACAGGTATTGCCTTATTTCATTCAAAGCAAATGCCTTATTACAATATTTAATTACAATTTCATAAGACGTATAATGAAATACAATAATTTTTGCAAAACGGAGCAAGCCATGTTTTGCACCATTAAATGTCATATTTATTACAGCTGGATAAGAAATATGATTCAGTTTATATAATATTACATATATTAATGGGATGCACTAACCATTATAATGAGATTATTTTAGAAGAATATATTGAAAACAATGCCAACAAAACTGGGTATTAACATTGTATGCTTATCAAAGTCACAATAATAGAACCAGAGAGGAAAATAGATATTTTATACTTGCAATCTAGATTACAGCTGCACAAGGTGTAAATAACTCTAACAATTCAGGTAACTGGTTTAACACCCAAACTCTACATGGTCCACTATTGCATTCAATACAGTGGTACTCAAAACTTTAGCCTCATCTCGTTATGATAGTAAACCTGGTCTCATCATCCTTTTGTTCCCATTAAAGTTGTTAACTTTCCCAAACGGAGATATATATTCTCATGACCTGATAACAAAGATATAAAACAAAACCACTCTATTTATACCGTGTCAATTATTTACAAATATTTATACAATAGAACATATTTTTCTTGTTGTCTTGTCTTCTTTGTATCAACTACCTCTAAATTGTAAACTAATGGGCTATCTAAGACAGTTATATAATCAGTCAGTCCAGAGTAGCTTGGGCTACTTGAACTTATTTACTTCAATTTTATCAGAGGCAATGCCTTTAAGTTTAAATTACTAAGTACAAAAAAAGTATTATAAATAAATTTTATTATAAATAAATTAAGTATAAAATATTACTATGTTTTACTATTTTAACGCATTTTTTACTATTACAACTACAAAACCAAGTTAAAAAGTTATTACACAGCAAAGCTTATAAGTTTATATACAAGAGATTTATGGTAACATGAATCAAAAAATTTTAAAAAAATGTGTATATATTCCATTTATTTCGCAAACAACAGATCTCATTTCAATGTTTAGCAGTGTTTCTTTGACGTGTTATTTTTATTTGTTTCACATTGGTTATTTTCTTATAAGTAAACTTCGTCACATATTGTTGATTAGACTTAAAATATTTTTCACGTTTATATATACATGCAAAACTATCACAATACATGTCATATAAATATTCACATAACTTACCGCAAAGAGAGTCAATTTCTTATTCTTTTTTGGTGAGTTACTTAAAAATATATAAAATAATCAGTATTATTATTATTATTATTATTTAGTATTATAAGTAGATATTCATATAAATATGAAGAGATCAGAATTCGGGAGTTGGTTAGTTTCTTCACTAATTACTCTTTAATTGCCGACGTTTCGATCTTTATAAACAATCTTTTTGACAGGTCTACAAAAGAGAGGAAATTATTAACATCCTTTAAAATGATATATGCAAAACACATTGCAATAAAATAGTTATTTACTATATTCGAAACAAATTTATTGAATCTAATGATATTGCTATATTCGAAACATATTTACTGCATCTAATTTATAACTTATTCAAATAATGACTAAATTTTTATTGGATGTTCTGTAATTTAATGGCAATAAGATACTATTTAGTTTGATTTTAATATTCTTTTTATTATTAAATTACAGTCATTGATATGAAACATATCCTAGAAGTTTCTCAAATATTCTAGGAGAATCATCCAAACTACATTTTCAACATATTTAGAGATGCCTAGTACTTCTTCTTTACAAATAATTTAAAGCTGCCATGAATAACATTTGTAAGACTAAATATAGAATTGACACCAGAGCTTTGAGCTCTTCACCACAAATATTTAGTTCATCATATTGAAATTTCCAAGTTCTATTTGTAAGATATATAAACTGATTCACAACTCGTCCTTGTTCTGTGGCTTTAGATTATCACAGTATTCTTGTATAATGTGTAAATATATTCTTTAAATTCTGTACAGAATGGAAACAATTATCAACAGGTGTCCTTCATTAACGTTCTCTATCACATCACATTAGTTATGTTGTATATTATAGTTGAAATTAAATTATATTATAATATATAAATGACCTGCTATAATTGTCAGTTTGCTTACCAGAAATGAAACTCTCTCGCTTAATCTTCTTCGGTTTGGATTAGTTCTCTGACATTAACAAGATTAATGCTGTCAGTTAATTTGAGTATGACAGCCTTACGGACGAAACCTCAGAAATACTTCACTTGCCTGAAAACACTAACTTTGAATTACAACCAAATTTTTTGTCAATGTGGAATGATTCTTTCGCATTTTGTGGCATCACAAAAGTGCTTATAAGTTATTTCAAGTATTTTTAAACTTAATAAAATGAAAAAAAATAAAACCTTTGGAATAAAATGTAAATGTAAAATAAATTATGTAATTTGATTCCACAGCACAATTGTAAATGGGGAAACTCTTTTGTTGTTGTTAAAGCAGAATAAATTTATGGGTACAAGTTTAATGTTATTGTGGGTACATGGTCTAAATGGCAATACAGCTGAGACGTATGTAATGCAAAAAAACCTGAAATATTGTACAAAAAATACTCATGGAAACTTATGGATTATAAGAATACTACTTATAAGCATTGTTAAAGAAATTATTTCAAAAGTCTAAGACTTTTAAATATGAAATATAGTTCTATAATTATTTCTTTCATATAGTCCTAAAAACAAATCAGACTAGAGTTAATTTCTTTCCCAAGTAAAGGTCCTTGTCAATGTGACACAACTAAGGAACCATCATATGGCTTGTTCCTTATCATCTTATTCCCATTTCCGAATTCTTACTTTAGACTAGACGGTTGATTAGTCGGTGATTCTTATTTTACATGTTCTATATAAAATTATGCCATATATGTATACTTTAAATACAGACAGAAACACAAGTAAAAACTAGACATCCACTTTCAAAATTTCAATGCTTTTTCCATTCTCCTTACCTATATGTAAATATAAATAGGTCTCCAATCATCCCTGCAACAGTCTACTTGGTTTTTTCACTTACCTCTCCTGAAGACGGTTCAAACCAAAAATTAAACGCTACAAGCATGTGTTTATGATTTATCTATGTTTTTTTATCTGTATTGAAATTTATATATATATATACTTGAAAATAGTGAAAGCCAGCCTAAGTGAGCTTAACAAAAATAAAATAGATATGACAAACATTAAAAAAAAGGCACTTATCGTAACAGAAAATCTAACGAAATTTCATATTCAGGTTGAGATCAGTTTAGATGTGATATCTCCAGCTAAATGACCTAATAAAGGGCGCAACATAAATATTAAAAATTCATTACCGAATAAGTAAATTAAAAGTAGATAGGTGTAAAAAATAATATTAATAAGATGAAATAAATAACAGTTAATATACAAATTGGTATAAACTGGATTTGAAAGAGGATTCAAGTATGCACATTGGGCTTCCTTAGATATTTTCAAAGTGGAACGTTTCCATCAAAATGCTTGTTTGAGGAATTGGGATATAGCAGTCATTGTACATAGGTCAGTGAACTGTCCTACCTGTTGATATTAACGTTAATGATCCTCACCTTCTGACCAGCAATGACTGGGTTAACAGATATGAACTTTTATACCATAGCAATACATGTGACCACTTGTATACAAGTGTATGCTATAAGTGACATAGATACTTATATAACATACTTATAGAGAGTAATTTCAATAAATATTTACGGATATATCTTTATTTTTAGAAATTTATTAGGATTAGTGTTCAATTATTACTAGTTTATTTAGTATGCAGGAAGTTCTTGCAAAAAAACAATGTTTTAATTTCATAAATGAATAAAATTAACCATTATTGATACAAAAATTTCCATTTTGATTTAATTGATACCAGATAAGAACAGTGTTTTAATTTGAAATGTTAACGTGAAAAAGTATAAATGCTTGTGGTTTATTAAAAACTTAATGTCAATTTTACAAGGTGTATAATAAATTATACTAGAAAAATGTATGCGAGGTTCAATCTTGTCCCACGGAAACTTAATGATTAGGATGAAATTGTTACTTTAAGGGATAAGAATAAACCTAGAACCAATATAAAAATCAATGTCTTTTCCCGACTCACTAATTATGAATAATAGGTTTTTAGGGAGAGCCCTTGAGGCCTCTTTTGAACAAAAAGTTTTAATTACTTTCCTGGGAATAATTACTCTATTGAATGAATATAAGACTATTGACTCAAAGAAAAGATGAAACTCCATTGAGCATGAATTCGTCGCAATGGAGTTTTATTTCCATTTTGATTGAATTGATACCAGATAAGAACAGTTATTGAAGTATTAATACAACATATAAATGTCATTTGCATTGTTATGTATTTATAGTAGATGAAATATTAATTTTTTTTTATTGAAAGCTTTAAATTTTTGAGTTAAAGAAATAAATCTTAACATAAATAAATACAAAAAGAAATTACAAATACTAGGAAAATGTGTTATTTGTTCATTGAAAAATGAAGGTAGGCATTAAGTACTATATTTCATCTGTTCAAACATATAAATCTGTAGTTATTTAGTCCGATGTAAAATGGAATAGTTTTTGGCATCATTGAATCAATTTAGATTACTGTATGTTAGTTATAATTTTTGGACTATTATTTTTTTTAAATTCGACAACAAATATCAACCTATCCTTAACATGATTATGACGACAAGAAATATATATAACATTTTGAAAGTTATCTTTTTTCACCAATATGAATTGTGTCTGCACATCTACTATACAAACAAATAAATACTTTTATCTTTACAGGTAATATATCTTCTGAATAGGTTGTTATTTACGAAAAATATGTGTTAAACACATTACTGGAAATGAAAATTTTCTTCAGATATTTATTGATCAATAGTGTGCATTTATATACAATTAGTTATTTTAAAAACATAATGAAATCTTATTGATTGCAGTTTAAAGTAATTCTAATCTCAGGAATGATTTCTATTTCCCTACAAAGCTTTGAGGATTACAATGTTACTTCCTTCTTTTAGGGCAGCACATGAAAATGTTTTATAATTGAAATATTTGTAATTTATATTTGTTTTTCTATGATATTTTTAGTGTTCATGTTGAACGTTTGTTTTATACATATGCAGTTTACTGGTTTCAACATAATTGTACTGAGTCGAATTATCGTTAAAAAAAATTCCTAGTAAAGCTGCTCTGTGGTTACAGTACTCATGTAGTTATACATACAGCATATATATCCTTCTATGTTGGATGCGCATTCTTTCTTAATGTAGTTTAATAATATGATAAGTAATTACCATGGACCACACATATCTTTTAAGGATATACTGTGGTGCCTCTTAGCAAGCTCTTTTATTCTCTCACCGGTTGTATGTTTTAAACTCATTTTTGGTTTATGTTGATTCCCAAAGAAAACCGCATACGACAGTAAGTATATTATAGAATAATATTAGCTTTTTATGATATTACATATTTAATATGTGGTAGAACATAATAATTTTATGGAATAATAAAATATAAAAATATTAGTAATATGAAATAAGAAGTGGTTTGTTCTAAGTGTTTTGTAGTTTGGTTTTGTACAGTGTAATTGGACAGCTTTCTAGTATTTTAAAGTAGTATATGGTGAGTAACACTGGATACGATTTGTATGCACTTCTGATGTGGTTTACCATGAATTCCTATTGTCGAGCTTAGTACGTATCTATCTAGTGAGTACTCATCTACATATAATTCATATTGAACAGACCAAGACGTCTTATTAATGACTATAAACTCAGACCACACTATGAACTGGTTAGAGGCAAACAAGGAATATATTGACCTTAGAATCTGTGAGTAAATGGCAACTTGAGCTAAAATGATAATATATTTGTTGTTATAAAGGCATTTATATATTGCAAATGAATCCACAGATAGACATCTAATTAAACAATGCCTAGTCTAGCATTCACCCATTAAACTATGAAAGGATATTTGAGAGTTCTCAATGTAATTTAAAAGAATGTGCTTTTGAATAATTTCAAACTCGTTAATACCGTGAATTATCTTTTCAACAATCAGTTCGTTAATGAATATTTCAACAGATAATTAAATCTTAAGAGATATGATGCCCTAAGTGATCAGGAAACAAAATTTCAATATTCATTTAAAGTTTAATTTTATTGAAATAAAAAAAAAATCATTGAAACATATTGGATTTAATTTATTACATTAATTGAAATTATAGCATTATTCTGGTATCTTGAATTGTTGTAACTAAGCATTATTAAAATTTAATTAAGAAACATAGTTTTCGAAGTAGTTGTGAAGAAATAAATATTTTAGAAGTGACTATTACAAAGATATAGGCTGTTGTGTTTGTCTCATAGTGGTTGAAGTAAACGCTGGATAACTTAAGCCATTCTCTCCTATTGCCTCTAAAAGCCGATATACAATGCTCTTTTAACACCAAAATGCTAAAACTTTCAAACGAGCTTGTCCATCAAATTGTCTGCTCTCTCTACCCCCGTAACAAATGGAGTTTCTCACGTTTCTGTTTTAAAGACTATTTCAAAAGAACCATTACTCACACCTTGTGTGTTAAACTCTTAAACTTCAACTTCTTCTTTTAATATTTTTTGCGTATAAACACAAGGTTCATCTTTAAGGCTATTTTAGGAAAAACTATTTCCCAGTCTTTATTTATAATTAACAGTAATTGAAAATTAGTTACTAAGAATGATTTTATAGAACAAAAAAGGTAATCCATGCAATATGTTAATTACTTGTTAATTTGTTATCAAATTAAAGAATACAAAATTTAAAAAAATATCAAATTAAAAAGAATCAAATTTTTTTAATGAAACCCAAACCAAAAGTTTTATTTTCTTCTCAAAAACGTAATAAACCCATTGAAGTTTCCAACATGATTTTAGATACTAGGTAAATTAAAAATCACAGTTATTCCCGTATTAACTAATTATTAGCACGCATAAATTCTAAAGTTTATTATAAATATAAATCAATGGATTTATCCCTGGTTGTATCTCAGGGATAAGTTGTGGCTGATGAACAATAAATTAATTACATGCATATTGTTAATACCACTGAAGTTAGTATGATTTATATTAAAAATAGGTAAAACCGTCATACCTCGTAAGATGATCCTGGAGTTGGAGCGCTTTTGGACGTTGTCCATCTTCGATTGCAACAAACCTTAATTTATTAAGTAAATTAATTACATTATTAGTAATAATTAAATTATAACAGATATAGCATAGAAAAAAATTGTATAACTTTCTATTAATGCTTAAAGTTATTTGAAAAATATTATAATTTCAATGTTTATTAATCTCTTAAAATTTTAGAAAATAAACATGTAGTTAATAAAACTTGACTGAAATTTAGATGTGGAATATTTTTTGAGAAATGAATGACAGAAGTTTTACCTGAAAAAAATGTTGAGATGCATAATATTCTACAAGGCATAGCATTCTTTTGGTCAATTATTGTAAATATAATATTTGTTGCAAATTTAATAAATGTTGCTTAGATAATGTAACACAAGAAAATTCTTTGCATGGACATTGCTGGTAACGAAACGTGCTGACGTCCTTGAATTTATTCGTAGGAATTTTTATTCCAACACTTTAGCTTACATTTCTTCCCTTGTTATGTATTCATCAAACCCAAATATATTGTTATGTAAAAAAATTAATACTCTTAATGTTTGTCTGCTTCTTTATTGCAATAATTTAATTATTAAATAATAATAATTATCTACATTTTTTTTTAATCCTGCTATAATTTAATTATTACAATTAGTGCATTTATGTCCCTCCATCAGGTAAACTTCATTGCTCAATTACAAACATAATCCATTTATTTATATATAATGGATGATTTTCAGATTGAATGGGTACCAAGAATCAGTTAATAAACATATACCCAATTAGTTTTGAATGTACTATCTCCAATTATTCAGAAAAACCAGAATAACATGTAGCTTACAGAAAATTTCAGCAAGTATATTTAGAAACATGAGATAGAGTAACTAGTATGTAATGAATGTATTGAAGTGGATTATAAACTTAAAAGAATTTTATGTATACTAATTTTATGTATTACTATATAAAGAATTTTACTTTGTATAGTAAAATAAACTGAGAGTTGAATTCAATGACAGGATTATTATCAGAAAATGTATCAACAAATTCGACGCTAGCCCTCTAGTTAATTTAACTTGCTGCTTGTAATGAAAGCCAATTTACCAAGATTTCACGAAATGTAAATCGAAGAAAATGTAATCCGTGAGGTTCAGCGGAGTTGATAACTAAATTAGGGTTAAAGCATGTCAAACAAGGTATAAAACAAGATGCTCAACAACTTCAATAAAAAGCATTTTCAAAATTAAAGAAAGAATTTACTTCTAAACGTTAATAATACGGAAAAAATGGAAAAAAGTGGATTTGCTTACATTGTTGAGTTTTTAAAAAATAAGAATTTCAATATCTTTCTTAATAAAACATGAGTGGAATACAGTAAACCCTCACTTTTCGCGGATAATGGGGACCGAAGACACCCGCGAAAAGCGAAAATCCGCGAATAATGGACGTGCCTTTATAAAAGCCTCTCAAGCTCAAATAATGACCCTTCCAACAGAAAGAGAATCCTGACCTTACTGAATACTGTACTGTGTTGTAAATAAAAATGAAAAACAAAAAAATAAGAAATAATTAATAAAAAAAATTACGTCTTTACCGACTATAAGAGAGAAAGAGAGAGAGAGAGAGAAATTATACCCTTAATGTATTGTACAGTAAATAATAATACAATTAACTAAAATAAAAAAAAACGTAACTACCTTTTATTTTAATTTATAGATGAAAAGGCCTATTTTTTGATATTTTCATTATTCTCTTGTTACAAATGATTATCTTTTAATATTTTTATTAATTTTTAGTCCTTATTGAATATTTTTTAATAGCTTTTATTAACCTTTAATTTATTACTGTAGAATATATTTTGACCCAGCAAGTCACTGGTTGTTGATATCATTCTCGATCCTACAAGAATAATCCTGTATATTTTCTTCTCTAATACTAACTACTATAGTTTTTTCCTTACGAGTTGTATTTTGTTATTTTTTACTGCAATTACAGTTGAATATTTTTTTATATTTTTTTATTTTTAGTTGGACGTTTCAGGACTCCGCGAAACACTGAACCGCGAACTTGCGAGGCTTTCCTGTAATTGGGATAGCACATCATGCTTTGAACATAATCTCGTATGATACTATTAGTTCAATTCTGAATTACAAGACAAAGGAAAAGAACTGGTTCTTGGAATCTCTTCAGTTTGATTTCAGCTCATATCTGTTGGTAGTGCATTTGTAATCACTTAACTTTATTTTTATATATTATCTTTATACATTTTATCTTTATAAATCTGACTGATGCTTTAAATGAAATTATTTTTTTAACTTAACTGAACGCTAAACTTTTCAATAGTAAAAAATGACATGAGACACATCAAAGTTAAACGAAAACCAGCCCACGAAGTCTACGGCTCAACTAATTCATTTTCTGGAAATCAGTGAGATTTGTTAGACGTACCTTACCATGATAAAGCTGTCTACAGAAGATGAATATTCCAAAATATGGAAACATGCATACACAATGACTTCTTTATTCATATGAAACTACACTAGTGAGTAAATATATTCAATTTTGGTGTTAAATACGAGGTGTGTAAATAAAGTAGTGAGACTGATTTTTTTTAAATTTTCTATTCAAATATAATTACAATGTGATATTGTCACCTTCAAAATAGTTCCCTTCGGAAGCCACACAGCGCTGGAGACGGTCCTTCCAATCATTGTAGCATTGCTGGAACTCGGATTCTGGAATGGCCTTCAGCTGGTCGGTTACAGCAGTTTGTATGTTTTGTAGTGTCCCGAAATGAGTTCCCTTGACGTGATTTTTCAATCTCGGGAAGAGGAAAAAGTCACAAGGACTCAAGTCTGGTGAATAAGGAGGCTGAGGAGCAACAGGAATGTTTTTACTGGCCAAAAACTCGATTATTGAGATGGCAGTGTGACAAATTTTTCTCATCTCCAATTCATTGGTCAAAATGTGATGAACGGAGGTGTGATTCAAATTCAACTGTTCCCCGATCATTCTGACTGTCAAGCGTCGATCTGAACGCACAAGGTTCCGTACTCTGTTGACATTTTCATCGGTGTTTGCACTTGAAGGCCTTCCGCTTCGTGGTTCATCTTCAATCGACTCTCTTCCTTCTGAAAATTCCTTAAACCACCGAAAAACCTGTGCCCTTGATAAAACACGTTCTCCATAGGCCTCCTGAAGTTTTTCAAAAGTTTCGGTTGCATTATGTCCAAGTCTGAAGCAAAATTTGATTGCACACCGCTGCTCAACTTTGAGGTCACTCATTTTTAAAACGCTCAAGAAAAAACCATTTCACGAAAACCAACGCTACGGACAAACAAATGACTGTGGCGAGTTCAGATTTATACTGGAGGCGCATCACACGTGCACCTGACGCTACTCAAGGCCACGCGTCTCCAGCGTTGCCAGATCGAAAGCGACGTTGCCAGTCTCACTACTTTATTTACACACCTCGTAAATAAAAATAAAGATCAAGGATAACTGACAGTAATTTTGTTGTTGCCATCTGAAATCAACTTTGAATATATGTATTTTTACAGATTCTAGTTAAATAAATCGTAGTGTACCAAAAAATTCTGTTTACATTTTATGAAATCAAAGATTTTTTTTTATAGAGAAAAATGTAGTTGTAAGACCTTTGTCAACTAACAATAATGTAGGATTAATAAAATTATACAATAAGAATATGATAACGTTTTAGTGATTACTTATTTGTCATAAGTCATTGTGATGTACAATGGAAAGAAAATGAATAGATAAATGAATTTATTAATCATTTAAGTTGCACCTATTTATTTAAGTTGCAGCCATAACCAATATTCGAGGATGTCTGTGTTAAATGTTCAAACAATCATCCAATACTTAATATATTTATCACTCACGGTAATCGGGCAGTAAGAATCTAACCGCATATACTTCAAATTTCTTTCTTCCCTATTCACACTGACCCTATTGTGGTGTGATCAGGGAAAATTTGAAAATTATTTTCAGAATTGTGAGGGAGAGATTTTATGAGGGATGCAAGGCCCTACAGCAAGACTTGTTCTGAGCTTTGTGCTGCCTTGAAGATGACCTTTGCAGCCGGCGTACGTTCGATCTCAAATAACCAGTGACTTGTGCTTTTAAATCATCAGTTCCCTTCGATGTGCTTCCAAAATCTCTGTGACCACTCCTCATTACAATTCATTTTAAAGTTTTTACCGTCGTATTGATGGTAAAAAAAATACCCAAATAACTTCTTAATCGTTGGTAACTATTATGGTTAGCAACATTTCTGGTGCAAAGTATACAATTTTATTTTTATAATTTCAGTGATCGTAGTTCAATTATTGTTGCGAATGCCGGTTGCGTAGTGAAATTTTAGTATTTAGTCAATACCTGTGTCAAAATATAATGATTTACTTGGAACTTTCACAAGATTGTCTAAGTCTTTCTGAGATCCAGTTTGTATATTACCATAATTAAGAAGATATTTCTGCTATCATATGCATTGGAAAAATAATATTATGAATTTTAATATTGAATTTGTCTGTAGAACAGGCAGTTAGGATGTGTGCATTTTACAGAAATGCAAGATACGGTTTTGGCATTGTGATCCCAGATTCATTCTATAGTTGATCTGTGTGGCCTCAATGGCCGAAATCTATTGAAGCCACAATATATCTGAAATATTTTATTAGTTTCGGAAAAGCGTGTAATGATATCCACAATGAAAGTACGTGTATAAACCGGAGCTACAAACCTACATAACTTCTAACATTTGCCACAAGGGGAGTAGACGTTCACGTTATTCTTGCCTCACCGTGTACATGAAGCTGTAGCCTACTGTTTTTTTCTAATATTTCTTATGTTGTCATTTATATATATTATTCATTGAAGTAAGCAGTTCAAACAAGCAATTTTTAAATTAAAAAAATTATTATATTTCGATTAAAATAGAATCTCAAACCTGCATATAACAACCAAATTTGAACATTCACACAACATGCAAGTCTAGCCAAAGTACAGGAAAAGAAATATGTTACAGCCTGTTGTTGATATAAATAGATTTATTGCAGTTACTTTGTTGTTTGTGACAGAGAAGAAAATAGATTAGATTTTCATTTAAATTACTTTACAAAAGAGCACAGATGTAACCTGAAATGCAAGAGTTGGCACGAAATAGATTGGATGAATGTTTAATAGAATTATAATAGCTTTAGTTGACATCAAATTAAATTGTCCACCTAGAGTATTCTGAAAATCTAATAAATATGTAATATCAAATAGGAACAAATGTGTAGAGGAGATAATGAATTAGAATACTGTTGTCCCAATATTAAATATTTGTATTTCATGGATTATATAGGAGTATATTCTGAATAAGACAGGATTTTCAGCTTTATACAGGATATGCAGTTACATGAAAATTTACTAGCAATATTTCATTCCGCAAAAACAAATATTGTAGCTTCATGGAGGCAAAGAGGTTTTGTTTCATGTGGATTTGCTACAACTAAAAGTTTTAGCAAGCTCTTAAATTACCTGTTGTTGCTTAATGTATATATCTATTTTCTAAAAGTATCTGAATACTTTCGTGTTTACTACTTTCATTTCTTTATGCTAATAAGGCTCAAGGGTAATACTCGTAAGTATTTCTACTTTCTAGTTGATGAAGCAAACTGAAGCTTCAACAGAGATGACTCGAAGATGTATTTTTATTATATTTCTAAATAAAGGTCAGGTTGAAAGCACAATATTAATAACAATGGTAGTTTTCCACATTTGGGAACCGAAAAGTAAAGCTTTGTTTTACGCTGGTTTGTATCTTATCGAGTTTAGGCATCACGGTTTCTAAACGCGGTAAACAATAAATACATCATCGAGAGCACCACGTTATGAATATGTTTTTTTCTGTCGAAATAACTGTCGATTGAAAGTGTTAAATCGAAAAACCTACTCTACTACTAACAATTTCTGGAATAAATGGAAGTATTTTCATTTGGCAAAAGCAAAGGATATGTCTGGCAGTTTTTTTTTTAAATTAAAAACTTTTGCCAGCTGTTAGATTGAAATCTGTTTATAAATTAATTTTTATATCATAAAATTTGAGGTTTTTTCTTTGTAAGTCCCTACAAACAGAAAAGTGAGAGTTTTAAAAATAAAATACGAACTTAATTCTAGAATTTACCTTTTTGTTGAAACCATATACTGAATGGTTGTATATAAGTTCAACCTTATTCAAGAAAATGCTTCGATCTTGATGAAGGAGTAGGAGTTGGCCAGAGTGATAACAGTATGAGAGAGACTCTCAAACAATATAAAAAAAAGCTATCAGTCTTACGAAAATCCCGAGATCTTAAGAAAATGTCAAACAAAAATATAATTTTGAGGTATTACGTCTGAGGGGAAACGAGTACACATTTTGACAATTTTTTCTTTCGTATGATAAAACAAAGATCGTAAGATGAGGCACTTTTTTTCTAGAAAAAACTTTCGTAAATAGAAATTTCGTAAAAAGAGGTTTTCGTATGAAGAGATTACACTGTATTTAGTTTTTAAGACAGCCAACAAACTATTGTTTTTTTCCATATCTTTCTTAGTTAGTAAAATACTTCTTCATTGAGAGTATATTTCTGTGCAATGTTTTCATTAATAACGCAAAATGCTACGTTATAACGCAAAATACGTTATTTACAAATAACGAATTTATGCTATACATTGTAAAAGTAATGAATATATTTCGAAATTGTGAAGAGTGCATAGTAAAACTTTTTCTAAGAATGAAACAAAGTTTTGTGTTTGTGGAACATGCGAGCAGACTTGCTAGTTAAAGCGATTTCTTTTCAAATTCGCTGTTGCTGAATTCGGAAGCCATTACTTGCTTTTCTTTTCTCTTTTAGAATGAGAAATCCACAACTTTTTGTAATTCTGAATTACAAGTAATTCTATTCACTAGCGTGATCCGTAGAAATACCTCGATCTCCCTGATAAAACTTGTGTAAAAATTATAAGTTATAAAGCATAGAGAATTATATCATTATAATTTTAGAAAATAAATATGTTAGAGAGTAAATAGAGTTAAATATCTTAAAGAACATTATGGTCACTTTATGTATAAATACAATATGTTGTACATTTATAGATTATAAAAAGATTTCACATAAACACGTGAAATAAAATTCAATGATCAAACCACAATAAGAAATGGGAAAACAAGACTAAGATCTTTCAACCGTAACAAGCGGTCTTCGTCAGAGTCAAAAACCCAACTGTTTGACTCTGACGAAGACCGCTTGTTACGGTTGAAAGATCTTAGTCTTGTTTTCCCATTTCTTATTGTGGTTTGATCATTTATAGATAATATGTTGGGATTTACTTTAAGTGGTTGAAACTTGAATCCATGATTACTTAGTAATTACTAATTACAATTAATGACATTTCTAAATATACAGGTTACTAACTACACAAATTTTATTTTTTAAAGATAAATCAAATATTTATTTATTGTCTCCTCATTTAAACTAATTTTTTCTGCTCTTTAAATTAATTAATCAATTTTACAACTGGAAAAATGATATTTCTCTTAGAATTAGAACAAATAACTCAATCCCTGGCTCTCTTCATAATCTATCACTCTGCATATCTCCCACTCTCTCTCTCTGTTACTCCCACAGTTTGTGAATTGCTCTACCACTCTCTCTTTATCAATCGCTGCTCATCTCTGTCCTTCCTTTCCGCTTTTTCACTCTTTTAAACTTATTTAACGAATTCACCGAGTCATTTGAAAAATTAATTAATAGAACCATCATATTATGACTCTATTTAATCGGGCACATAAGTTTATAATTATTGGTAATGAGTTAGACATAGTCATTTGAAAGGGCTACTACAGCCCAGTGACGTGTTCGTCTCTGGACTAAAGGATCCAAGGTTCCATTCGCACTCTAGCCTTCAATTTATTCACGCACTATATGAAAGAATTCTGAGCACTTTGTCCTCGGGGAGGATGTTAAGTCGTTGTTCCCGAGACTGACACTATCTCATTGGGCTACATTAGCCCTTATTAAATAAAAATAATTAGTTCATGACCTATAATTATAAACTTATATGCCCAATAAAATAGAGTTTTGAACATGATGTCAGACACTCATTGAAAGTCCTAGATCCTAGATAGATAGGTAAAATATTGGACTCTCAATGTTGAATGTTCATTGTGTGGTATTATAAAGGGCTAGTTGTTGACCTGTATGTTCCCTCTCGTGGGTCAGTCACTGCAACCTAACTTAACCTAACCATACTCATGCTATTGGAATAAACAATTTTTATCAACTAAAACATGACAAACTTAGGTACAAGAATATTAACTAGATAATAAAACTGCTTAAAAATAGTAGAATGGGCCACTATTTTTTTTATCAATATTATGTTAATAAAAGCGTCATTCACTGACTAGATGTCTTGCAATATATACAACTATATTCTATTCATACTGGTCTATTATACTTCTAAAAACAGTTAACAGTTTCCTGAATGTATTTTTTCATTTATGGTTTTTAGAAATCCATTTTTTCTGAATTATAATTCAATGACCAATTAGATTAATAACGACTGAGTCGTTATCAGCCTTTGGAGCGATTCACATCTATTCCTGACAACAAGGACATCGAAATATAGTAGTGAGTTAAGTGATTTCTTTACTGTGTGTTCTTTTGAAAAGTCTAGTTTATTCAGTTCAAAGAATCGTTTCATCTAATTGGTTATATATATATATATATATATATATATAAAGATTTCAAATAAAAACGTGAAATAACAATCAATGATCAAACCACAATAAGAAAATGGGAAAGCAAGACTAAGATCTTTCAACCGTAACAAGCGGTCTTCGTCAGAGTCAAAAACCCAACTTAGTCTTGCTCTCCCATTTTCTTATTGTGGTTTGATCATTGATATATATATATAATTCCACAATAATTTTAATACTTATTGTATTTTTCATTGATTCTTCTGCGTCATTCTTTTTTTTATATTGTATTTTAAGAGGCAA
This sequence comes from Hermatobates lingyangjiaoensis, assembly GCA_026182355.1. Taxonomy (NCBI): domain Eukaryota; kingdom Metazoa; phylum Arthropoda; class Insecta; order Hemiptera; family Hermatobatidae; genus Hermatobates; species Hermatobates lingyangjiaoensis. The sequence continues at coordinate 271,630 of JAPFBL010000156.1, forward strand.
CTAACATAAAAAATTTTTGTCGAATTGAGAGGAAGTTACTTTAAAGAGAACACTTTTTTATGAATGTTAAATTGAATTACAGATAAAATTATTTCTATACACGTTTGAAATATTGTAATGAAGGGTACTGGAAGTGCTAACTTTTAAACATTATTTCATGAGAAAAAATTTTTCAATGGGTTTCCATCATATTTTGGATAATTTTTGCATTCGCTATAATATCTTATTCAAAAAATCAAATAAGTTTATTAAATTTGATATAAATAAATTTAATAATTTATATGAATGTGGAATAAAGACATTCTGAATGTTTCGTAGTGAGAAATAGTGTTAACATTATTGTTGTTTTATGAAATCATCGCTTATATCACTTTAAAGTAAGCTTAATGCAAATTAGTCAGTCAGACGTAATGGATGTTTCATCTACTGCTTTTGAAGTTTACAAAGAACAACTGTATTGAATTATTTCATAATTTAAGTAGTGAACAATATATTTTATATTGATTAATTCAGTTTTTTGTACGATTGTTTTAATTTTGGAGCTATATATTAATCAAATTTTAATATGTACGGTATTGTTTAGATTTTAAAGGGAAAGTTAAGAATATATAATAAATAGAATGATAAATATGGAATAATATATAAAGGGAAAGGTAACGTACATGATTGGAACGTCATTTGGAAAGATGATTTATTGGTTTGGAAAATAGGAAAATTGAATCAGAAGATAATACGTGACAGGAATTTGCGCGGTTATGAGGACCATAAGGCCGCACAAGTAATGGCTTGCGTAACCCACAAATAACATAGCTTCCCACTAAGCAAGGAATATCGCTGTTGTGTTTCTCTTCGAATGCACATGTTTCCATTTCTTAATGGAAATTTTCGTCTGGAGCATAATAAACATTGATCATCAGACAAATTTCCTGAGTCTGTCCGGCTAAACTGGAACTTCTCCCATAAAATTAACAAAGAAGTGCTTTTGTAGATGGAGTGCAATCTATTTTACACTTAAAATAAGAACTCTAAAATATTAATGAACATAATTTGTTTTTACTCAATAAAATACTCATCACCAAACAATGAAGGAATTTATTATTGTTGTAATTTTTAGTTAAATAAATCGAAATTAATAATTCGTTTTATGAGCTTTATTATATAAAATTGTAGATGAACTTATTAGTTCATCTCACTGTTAGATTACCAGTGAGTAATCTGGTAACTCAACTTTTTTTGGAGCATGTTTAATGTAATGATGTAGTTTTTTTACCACTACAACAAATACAACATTACCTGATGATGACAATAATGCAGTGTTATAATACACACAATTTATTGAACTCAATAATATATATAAGTGTATGCCTGAAATTTATTTTTGTATTGATCTTCAGTTTTAGTATTACATGTGTATTCTGACATATGCATAAGCTGATTCACTGGATCATACATACAAGAAATCACAGAAACCCACTACTATATCTCGATTGCCTCGTTATTTGGAACATAGTAGTAAGTTTCTGTTTTTTATTTTATATGTTATCCTACTATAACCTAGTTTACTTAGTTTGTGGAAACAATCGTCGCCTGCCATCGGAGAGAGTCATTTCTTTGTCTCTCAATTCTCTCTATAGACATTTCTGTCTCTCTATTTTATGTGTGTTCCTTCTGTGAATCTAGTTTGTATATATATAATTACAGTTAAAACTAGTAAACACAAGCAAGTGTTTAATATTGACGATTTTTTATCAGTTTGAGTAAACGCGGTCTTCATTAGAGGATAAGAAAAATCACAAGTGAGAAGGGAAAAACACGTAAACATATGTGAAATGGCTCACTGACTGATATACATGAATCATCTGCCCAATTCAGATTTAAGAAATTAGACATAATGTAGCAAAAATTATTAAGTTCGTTTATTGTGATTAAAATATTTATATCGTACTAGTGTGGTAAAATCGTTTAAGTTAATAATATATTATAGTTGTATATTAGAAGTGATTTAAATTTAAAAATATGCAAATAATATCAAGCTCCAGAAACAAAGGACTCTTGAGGAATACAGACAGTTCGTCAGTAAAATTAATTTGAGACTTAAATTAAAGGAGAGGGGTTATTATGTTTGCAACTTTTGTTTTCATAAGCGACATGCTTAATTGCTTTTAATCTTATCCTCGACGATGAAGACAGACCAATCTCAGCAGCGTTTCAGTTTAATCTTCTAAGCCAAATCTTCATTATGATGTGCTGTTTACAGCCAAGCTACCAAGCTAGTCAAAAAGAAAATCAAACGGGTAGTAAGTTCAAAAAGTAGGTATCAGTTATCAACGATATTATAAAATCATATGATAAGGTGTATATAATGCGAATACAGGTAGTCCAATTACCATTTACATTTGAAAAATTATCGCGATGTTTGAATGAAATATAAATAAAACTTATGTAGTGTTGAGTAATAATTATTGAACGAATTTTTTGTTTATAAGTAGGCCTATTTCAAAATAAATTCACAACTATAGTTAAAGTAACTGTAAAATAAGGAAATTATAATAGGGGGATTAAACGAAGTATATTAGATATAAATTAGAGTCAACATGCAAAAGCATCCTTATCCACCGCTTGGCCGTTCGATGATGAGATTCATACAAGTGTTTTCCTTTTAAAAGATAAAAAAAGAAATTTCATTTGTTGTCTGTTCAAGGTCTTCCCAGGCCTCCAAATCAACATGTTTGATGAAAATTAATGTGCTGTAATGATTTAATTTAAGTGTAAGTGTAATTAGTTATAATTGAGTATTGACATTTTACACAGAAAATTGAAAACCAGCAACAAACCTCTAGGTTAGTGAAAATAAAATTACTATTTTTTTTATTAATCTGTAATCAAAGACTAAGAAAGAAGATGACCATTTCAAACTTCACCGATAGCATAACAAATTTTGATTTGTGGTCAGTTTAAATTAAAAGAGATTAATATCACTTATATTGTCTTTTGTAATGTTTCTTTTACATATCAGAAAGTTTGCTGTTTTCTTGACTAAATTAAATCAAAACTAAATTTATGTCCCTTACCTTCTATGCCACCAGAAACAAAAAAATACAAAAATGGCAAGGACAGCTCATTTCCTAATTGGGATATATTTAGTTTCCATACTTGAACTTTCTGGGGCTAAACAGTCTGTCTCAAGTATAAAGAGACAGACTTTTACTGTTTAAAGACTTTGATTGCCCAGTTTTAAGAGACAGACAGACATTTACTTCTATTAATAGAAAAACATGACTAGAAGAATAGTAACTCGAAGGCATTATCTCTAATATTTTGAAATTGATGATATATGTTTCACAAAATGGAGACAACTTAAGCGATGGGCAATGTCGAGAAGACATCGCGGTCAAGACTGGCAACTAAGAGTCGTCACGGTGCAGATGATAAACATGTAATCGGCTATTTCTTTTGCGAAGAGGAAACTGATCGCATAAACCTAGGAAGAGCAGTGAATAACGGCCATATTAAACCGTATTATATTTACCGTATTGTGATCAACCGTATTGTAATCGTATTATTTTTATTATATTTATATCTACTGTTTTTATTTTAGTTCCTACTTTTATTCAAAGCACATTATCTTAAGGTTACTATAATTTATATAATATAAGATTACATATTTCATTTTATAAGCTTTAAATAGATAGTAGCTATTATCAGATGAGAGCCAGAGTATTTATCAACAATGATTTTATTTATAAGATAAAAAAATCTTATTGCCCAGTTGACAAGTTGAATATTTGCACAAAAACATTAGAATCATGTTGACTAACAGTCAAATATATGCTCACGAAATATTGAAAGCGAGCATTCGTCTCTAGTTTTCCCTTCGTGTGAGTTTGTATCTGTTTTCAAAGTATATATATATATTTATTTTTTAAAATACTTTTTTCAAAATCTGTTTGTATATAATCGATAGAATTATGCAAATTTCTGCTACAAATTCAATGCTTTTTTTAAAAAAAAAATTTAATTATTATGACGTTCCATTTTTAACTAAGAGTTTTGAAATATTTTGAAATTTTTTCCATAATTCATAATGTGATTCCAAAAGCAATTACACCAATTTTGATATAGATGTATCAAATTACTGATTCAAAGTGAAATATGGCAAACCTGGATGGATGGGTGATTCTAATTCATTGGTTTTCATACGATATTATTGCTTGACTGATTCAATAATCCTTTCTACTTCATTTTAAACCAAAATACTGGAATTAATATATCATATCATTTGCAAACTTTCTGTTACAGCACTCATATTGAAACTCGTGCTGTAATAATCTCATATTGAAACTCGTATGTTTGTACGTATTCAATAGAGCAGTATATATAACTGAATTCCTAGCAAATGAAATATTAATTTAGCATCCAATATGAGAAATTTCCTAAATGATACAAGCGCTTAATTAATAGCTTATACGGCATCACTTCTAAAACTATCATCTACTCCAAAAATAAGTAATTTGTAATAAAAATAAAACCTTAATCTAAATCTATAGTAATAATAAGTTCTTATTAAAATTGTTTATATTCAGCGTAATTTTAAAATTAAGAAATATCCTTTATAAATAAGTGCTTGTTTAAGTAACCGTCAACAGGAAAATGATGTTGGTTGCCCTTAAGAAGGTCAATTTATTACCTACTGATGACTAATGTCAATATACATACCTAAAAATTATTTTAATGTAAAATATAACATTAAGATGAACTACTAAATCTCAGCAAGACATTCAGAAATACATCTTCTTCTTTTCAGAAGTACTCTGCCAATATGACCACATTATTGACAAGGAAGCACAAAGAAAATAAATACATAAATAATTACAATAAATAATAAAACATTGACGTAGAACAACAATATATAAAATTAAATATAAATTGAAACAAAATAAACAATATAAAAACATATCAAAGCAAAAATTAAATAAGTAAGAACAAACTCAAAGTTAAGGAATTATATGTCACCTGCTGTGGTGACCTAATATATATAAGTATATACACTTTGAAAACAGATAACGTCTCGACCGAGACTGTACAAACTCACACAAAGGGAAACTAGAGAGAAAGACTCGCTTTCAATATTTACTTTTAAGGTTCGTTCTTATTAAACTAATAAATAACTCACTAAATGAAATAAATTTTATTGATAATTTATTTAATGAACAAATGCATATATATATAAATATTGATAAAAGTATCGACCGTGGAATAGAAAAAAAACTATAGTTTATCGGGACTCGGTCAGTTCTTCAGGTTCAAATTAAACTCTCATTGCCAACGTTTCGGTCTTTATTTAAAACCTATTCCAAAGGCAGAAGTATGCACGTGTCACGTGTTCATTCAGACTACAGTTGTTGTTCAAATCCACATACTATTTTTCTTTGTAAAATAATTTGTAATGTAATACTTAGTTTTTCTGTTTCAAAATGTATACTTCTGCCTATGAACAAGGTTTTAAATAAAGACGGAAACGTTGGCAATGAGAGTTTAATTTGAACCTGAAGAACTGACCGAGTCCCAATAAACTATAGTTTTGTATATATATATATATATAAACACAAGCTTTCACATAAACACGTGAAATAACAATCAATTATCAAAGCCACAAACCAACTTCAGTTGGATTTTTGACTCTGACGAAGACCACTTGTTACATTAAAAGATCTTAGTCTTTTTTCCCATTTCATATTGTGGTTTGATCATATAAATTACTAAATTTTAAAAATCTCAATATACAACTTAACGGTTCAGGGTCATACTCGGATGTAAATGAGCTTCATGGAGTCTTATGTGAGTTTCTTCAGAAGCTCACAAACTGACAAATCTATTGTGTTGAAGGACCGTTTTTAGTATTAGAACTCGAAAACATTCATTAAAGCTGATACTATGGGAATTACCATGAATAGGAACGGTAGTTTATAATCCCGACTGACTGAGGACCATGATTATTCATACTTAGGCTTAACATATTGCTAGCTATACCCACCCAGAATATGTATAAGCTTATATGTATTTCTCTTCATTCAGTTTTATTAAATACTGGAGTAATTGCATTCATCAAACTTTTAAAAATTTATAAATTATATGAGACATTTTTGTCTCTTACTCAAAGTCAATATGTTATTGATAGGCGACCGCCTACAAGGTCTTTAGTTTTTAGGACTACCTAGTGCCCGTTTGGGCTCGGTTATCTACCTTCGAAGAGGGAAATTACCCGTTAGCCTGGGCCAGGGGTTGCAATGATCTTATTTGGCCACTCTGGGCCCCGCTAGAAGCCGTTCCCAATGGTAATGGTTTGGGATCCAGCTAACTCTGGGTTGCTCTGAAGGCTCCCGCCAGAGAAGATACTGCTTTTCATACAGCGACCTGAAGGTCTACCCAACTTGGGTGAGAACCACAGCTACTGCGAATCCAAATCTTAGTCGGCGAGATGGAGAGAGAACCTCTCCATGGGCCCCGCCTTATTTTAAGAGTTTCGGATTGAACTCCGGACCTAGGTCTTACTAAACCTGCTCACCTACAGGCACTTTAAACCTTCTGATCAGTTGGCCAGGACACGCAAAAGCGAGTCGACTTGGACGTCACCAGATAGGCACGTGGGCAGGGGGTCAAACCTCTACATGAAGATGGACCCTGAACCTTTTAGGAGGTATTTTTCGGCTTGATCTAGCCAAATGTACCTCTATCTAGCCAGTGAGTTATCTCATCTGGGCGATAGCTAGAAATTCAACCAATAACGGACTAGTGGTGCCAATTTTTAGCAACTTCGTGACACGGTGTGCGTAGAATAATAGTATACTTATTATATAAGTGTTACAATATTTCATGGCAGTCAACTACAAACATAATTATGAGCTCGTTTTGAACATATTCTGTACATGTTTAATACCGAATAGGCAGGCTTTGAATGTAAGCATTGCTGCCAGCGTGTATATGGCATTCTTGTCAGCGCACAAGACAGACTTCCAAAAAAACTCAATATTTATTTATTTATCCTCTGAAAACACAGAAAAAGTTTAAAATTAAACTGATGATATTCCTTTACTTTTTCGTTATAACTCATGCGTAGAGGTAGTGAAGTGTGGTTTTAAATACCTTCTACTTCTCATTTTCTGTTCAGAGATATCCCAATTTAACTTCAATTTAGTATATAATAATGAAAGGAGCGCAAATTGATGAGAGTTTCTTGAGTGAAGTTGTGCAACATAAAGATTTGATTGGTTTAAATCTCTTTAAGAAAATCACTGGATTCGTTACTTCAGTGTTCATTTCATCACAGCCAATGCTGAAATTGAAGAAATCGTTAGCAGTATAAACATATTAAAATAAAATTTAAGAAACAAAATGCAACTGGGAATGCTGAATTCTGTACTAGTAACAAAGGCTGATTTTCAACATAATAGTAAATAATGTAAAGATTATGTGTTACAAGATGCTGCTGTGAACGCCATAGGAACTATGCAAATCTACTCTTCATCAAATCAAGACGAAGAGATATCTGATTTGTTTCAGAAATTATAATATCTCCAGTTAAATTTAGATAGATTTCGTGTATATTTATTTATATTTTTTTACTATTTCTGTAGTTGTCCTAATTAAATTATTTCTGCTGTTTAAGTTAGCCAACAGTTTGGTAGGGTATGGGATATTTTTAGCCGGTTTTAGCCATTTTTTGAGAAACTTTTACCGAAAACTGTGCACATTAATTTGGCTACACTAGTTAGTAAAAATATTAGTGTGGACGCTGCAGGTGTCAAGCTGATTTATTATTAATCACAATACTTGCTTCACTTAGTGTTCAAATATCAATAACTTTTGTGCTTCTTTTTGTACTTTTCATATCTATCGACTGAATAGCATTCAGTTTAATCCTTTTCATATCAGTTTGGTTTCAGTAATTTGTGCCTCTTCTGTAATAAGTCATCTCAAGGACTTTAATCTTCATTTTTAATGTTCTTCTAATGTCATTTTTGCTTATCCATTTATAATTACTTTTTTAATCATATTTTCTTATTACATTATTCTATTTTCTCGTATTAGTATATTTTTTTGTAGTCATTCTTATATAACTCCTTTTCTTGTTTTATTTTAATATTGTCATTTCAGGAAGTATTCCTTAGTGAGTTGAGTTTATGGTTTCCATGATTAGTCTATTTTTTAATCATGTTTATACTTTTGAATTCTTTATTGCATTGATATTTCTTGCTTAACTAAATCGTTTATTGCTGGATTATGGAATGCTACTTTTGGTGCAGTTGATTTTGTTTTATTTTTACAATTAAGATCTTGTTAGAGGTGTAGTCTAAACGTTTTTTACTAAAATACCTGTTTTTTCTAAGTGTTTGATCAAAATAATTAAAAAATATTAGCCTATGTTCTTCTACATAGCTTTGATTGTATATGTATAAATACGGCATATAAACAAATAAGTGGCTGACATAAATAAATTAATAGGCACTTATTGCATCCACTTTATTATTTTTTAAAACAATATTTGATTCGAAACCAAATGTTTTCTCTATTTCCATATTGACTCATAAAATGGCATATTATATTTTGCCTTTTTGTACAAATCTTCTAGCGAAATAGTTTTAATGTTTCTAAATGTATAACCGTCCTTTGAACAGAACACTAAGTAGCGTGCCTACAAGAATTGTGGAAACACGCATACACGTCAGCAAGAAAAATAAAGCATGGATTAAAAGGCCTTGTAATCCATTATTCTGAAAACAGTGACAGTTTGTTTGGCTCCAACCTATTTTTACCGGTCCAGTGCCTCATTACACTGTATTCCATTTTGTCCAAGCACCCACAGCAGAGTAACTTGTATTCTTGAATTCAGGAAACTGATTTATTGAAATTAATTATTAAAATATTCTAAATAAGATTGTATGTGGCAATATATATATACTGTTTTCTTGTATTACATTTTAGAGTATTGTCTCCCATAAAGGCATTTCAATTTTACACCAGTCTTGATAGAGTGTATACTGCCTTTTCATTTTCTTGATAAAAATGTCTAAGAGGGAGGCATCTAATAATTTTTCCTTCTCCGTCTATCCCTCAACATGGTTGGTTTTATCGTTTATTAAAGTAAATTTGGTTACTTTCAGGAAAGGAACCTGAAACGGTTGTATGGTATCCAAAGTTACCTTTAGATACCATACAAACGTTGTTTACAAATCGATTGGCATTTTCACAGTTGTAATAATAATTTTTTGGACTAAAGTGAAGATTTGAGGTTAAGACTGAAGTTCTGCAAAAGAATTTCTCAGAGCCAAATATTACTTCTGTCGCCTTAGGCAAGGTACCTGGTAATCGCTATCCCAATTTAGCCTTTCGTCAAAACAGACTTCAAGTTTTTTAATAACTCCGATTGTTCTAGTTCAGAATTTTTATTGAAGAAGTCTTTGAGACCTACTTTCATTCTTTTAGATAATGCCATATAAATTAACTGGATTTATATTTAGGCATTTCTCCTTTAAAAATCATTCAACAATTTAGAAAGCATCAGGTACTTGAATTATTCATCATAATAAAAATAAGAAGATTATTTTACAATGACAACTTCAACTGAATATCCTTGCATTTTGTAACCTTGATTAATTAGGGTATTTAGTGAGTCATCACAACTAATCATCGTAATAGGGGTGATAGACTTCTCTAAGGTAGTGGTAGCTCCAATACATACACCAATTATCTGTAATTTAGATTATTATAATCCAATATTGTTCCTAAATTAATTGATTTAAATATTAGGGCTGATGTAATGTTTTAAAGGCAGCATAAAGAACACCTTCTAATTTCAAGAAGAAGGTCAGAGTAATTTTTTTTTTAGCCTTATAAATATTCTTAACTTGTTAACATACAATTTTAGAACTGATTGTGTCGCTCTACCCGTATAATGGAATATTTTCTGCTATGAATAGCTTATTTATTTTAATTTGTTTGTTTTTATTTTTAATGAGATGGTAATTTGAGAAATTTTTTTTGGCAAAATTTGATTAATGTTGTTTGAACATTAAAATTTTTAATGTTTAAGCGTAAAAAATTTTAAACTCGTAAAATATACTATAATACCTAACTTCGTCATCTAATTTTAACGTATAAATAATCTGCTTATTCTCTGAAACGTTTTTGTTTTTGGGTTTATTTTCATTATGATAGGTAATATACCAAATATACCATAGGTAGATCGTGTCCAAAAGCTTTCAGACTCAATCATATGTCAATTTTTTACTTGTTATTGCATAACTAATCTTTTTAGTTTCTAATAAATCTGAAGTTTTTCTGTTGTTGGTTTTATTATAATAAAAAATGTTTAAAACTCTGTTGTTAGAATTTTCCAAGCGAAAAAAAATTGTCAAAAATCACAAGTTGGCCAAAAAAAGGCTTTAAATTATACAATATTGTTCAAAAAATATTAACATTTAAGAAAACATTTCATCATAAGAACTATTTTAGAGTGAAGTATGAGTTTGGCAGATCAAACGATGTGAGCTATAAGTTTTTCACAAAAGTATGTACTCACATCCAACCATCCAAACTCACACATACATCACCAAAAAAATGGTTTAGACAATTGATTTCTCTATTTTTAATTTTATTATAATTACTTTTTTCTTCCTTTTTCAGCTTTGTTTTTTTATTTGACATCTTATTTTTCTTCATTCACATTTACTTTTGTATTTTTTAAATTATTTTATTTGTTTTCACTCTTAATTGTATAAATTATGTTTTTTTTAAAAAGATTTATACAATTTAGCCACAAAAAATTGCTTTTAATTACTATAATTGCACTTATTATGTTAAAGTGGTCATTTTACTGTTATTTATATCCAGTATGTAGGTAAACATTCTTTTAAGGAAATGTTTCATGTTTTGTTCTTCATTAAATAAAAATGGTTACTTCCTCGAACATGCCCTTTTTTATTCATTTTAGCAATTTAAGGATTATAGAATTAAAGTAGAATAATGTCAGAATGGGATAGAAACTTTTCCAATTTCCTGAAAGAAAACTTGTTGGAATGCTTATTCAACGGTGGACTTGACAATTTTCTGCAATCTTCACAGCCAATTGTTTTAATTTAACTTCAAAAATTCGCAAACTCCTAATGAATAGACAGATTGTTTTTTTTTTAATTTTATTAGTTTAATTGAAGAATAACCGTTACTTTTACATACTGAAATTTGCAAATCTTAGTACGTTTGGTATGTATATGATTAATGACAGAATATGATTTCTAAGAAATATATTTGTTTATTTTAACTAATATGCAATTTAATTATTGATGTGGCTTTGTTCTTAATAAGTATATTATTTGATTCATTAAATCAATAAATTATCACTAATGATCATCGTTTGAAACCAGTAATCAATGAACAACTTCATTAATTAATAACTATATATTAATAACTTCATATTATGAGGTCTAATAACAGCCTTGAATCTGAAAACTTGACCAGTTAGATGTTACTAATACATAGAAAAATTGTGTTTATTTACGTTGAAAAATAATAGTATATGTAATAAATTAAATAATAAATTACTAGAGGCAGATAGTATGTGAAAAAAGTTGATTGTTATTTACTCTTTGAGAGAGTAACTGTTGAAATGATTACTCATATATTCAATATGTAACTTTCAAAATCCTTTATAATACATCTTTAATGATATTTGATTATTTAAAATGACGGAAAGGTGAAAAATAATTAAAAAACGGTTCATTAAGTACAACAAAAAGTTTATACATGTATATATCAATGCTCAAACCACAATAAAAAATGAAAAAAAATTAAGATCTTTTAACCATAACACGTGGTCTTCGTTATAAAAATGTATGTGAATAAAAAGCTCTCCAAGGGAACTGGATTGTAGTGGTATTTATAAAATGCAAAAGTTGCCATAACATTTATATTGGTCAAACTGATAAATCATTAAAAACAAGTATAAAACATCACCAATACAACTTAAGCAGATAGGAAAAATGTAGCGCCTTATTCTAGCATATATATAATGGAAATCATCATATTAGCTGAACTGGAGCTAAAATGATAACTTATGATAAATCGATGTTGTTAAGAAGTACTATTGAATCTTCTCTCATTAAATTTAGTACATCAAATATTATATCCATTAGTACCGGTTCGTTCAAATTTGACTCAGTCCTCACGAGTGCACTAGCGGATAGTTTTTTACATTTTTCTTCCGGTACTCCTTTGTTTACCCTAACATCTCGCACTGAACTTTACACCCATTAAAATACCCCTTTTTCCTCCCACTCCTCACACTTGTTACAGTTGAATTATTATAGCCTTTTCTACAGGAGAGAGTCAATAATTGTTTTTGTTACAAATATGGTGCAGTTTAAATAATTACACAATAACTTTCGGTAACTTTTAAGGGATTATAGACAAAAGGTATTATTTTGTGGAAAATGTTATCAAGTCACTTTAGCTAGAGAGTTAGTATATTTGTCGATATGAAATGTCTAACTTGTGTGAAATTTAGTTACTTACTTTTTATTGATGTCAAGTTATTAATTAAAAGTTGTGCAGAGAGGGTGCGTGTCAAAAGACAGTTAGACGTGGAAGTCGCCTTGGGCTACCGGCCAGTCTCACGAACAGACGAATCGATAACTCCCTACAGCGGTTCAACACCATTCATTACCTAATCCAACAGTCAGTACTGACAACATCATTATTTGTAAAAAGAGTCTGTAGTAAGTAAACACTTCTAGCTACTGTCAATTCAACGTTAAATTTGAAGTGGAACTAACAAATGATGGACAAAGAGGTGAACAAGATTTACTTTCCATAATGGACTATTGAACAGTGACAAGTTCCCAAATTGAATAAGAATATTGAAGGGTCTCCAGAGTCAAAGTAGTGTTGACTTTCATTATTTCAAGTTAAAGAAATTTGAAGCAACAATGATGTGGGCATAATAACTTTATTTGATATGCAGTATCGTTTGCTACCTCAGATGAATCGAAGTAAACTAAAATGTCATTCGGCCCTTGGGAAATCTACTGTCAGGTGCAGTGGCTTTAGAGACCAAGAGGAGTCTCGACAGGGGTCAATGCAATCATTCCAAATGTACTCTCAGATCACACGCTGACAGGACAACCTCGGTAACCACACCATTTAATGTGTTCCAGTGAAAACTTTGATCATAATTCACCTAACATGCACAGATCTCTCTTCTGTAAATATTTTAAAATTGGTAAAGAAAATCACATTTAAAAATAAAATATAATATCTTTAATTTTTTAACAAACTAAGAATAATTTATTTTTCTACCCATAACATATCATATACATTTTCATAAAAATGATGAACATTATAGTTTAATGAACAATTTCTTTTAAGTGATTTTTATTTCACGATCTATGCAAGCAGTTATTGTGTATTTCCTTTCTAATCATGATTATTATTTTATTATTTTTTTTAAAATATCTAAATAATCTCTGTTTTTGAGGCCTTAAAATGATATTTAGTTAGAAAAGAATATATTTTCCATATCTCATACATATTGGTGCAAGGTAACAACAAATGTATTATAAATACGTTGTAAAACTTCTGAGCAGTTTATACTTTTCCAATTATTTGTAAATACCCCCAATTTTTGTGGTACTACTTTTTTATGACACAATAGTCTTATCAAAGATCTACTTAAAAAAAAACAAAATCCTAATCTAAATGTTTACAATGGTTATTTAAATATAGTGCCTAGTTATAATTGTCAGTATTTATTTTAAGTTTATTTTGTATCAAAAAATAATACGTAGAACAAGCTGAGAGACAAGAGATGAACCCTTAGGCAGGTCATTTTTATTACTTTCCCAGATATTTCAGGAACTTCCCCAACCTTCCTCCTGCCAGTTAAGTCCATTACCATTAACATTTACTTAAATATTTTGTAAATTTTATTTTGTTTCTATTTAATTCAAAATTAAATGTGTAAATGCTTTAGATATTAACTTATTATGAAATTTTGAGACAATCAGAAACAGCCGATTACGGATATCTAACAGGCGATGGTCCCCTTGACAAGCAGGCCTGACGTTTTAACACCATAATATGAAGAACGGTGAATTAGGGATCTGACAACCAACTGGTTAATCAGACATTTTCTCTTTTACGCTCCTGACCCTACAGCTCTTAAACTGGGAGATCTAGGAACATCATGTATTCCAATCTTGAAGATCTTAATACTATGAGCAAACCAATGGACCAAAATTTAAGAGATAAAGAGCATAAATGGACAAAATCTCTGTTGTTCCTTTATGCCAGAAATGCATATACGTGTTAACTGCATAATTTTTATTATTTGACTTTTTTGAAATATTTTAATTAGGTTGTTTTGAAATATGTTTTCAAATATTAATGTTTCATCAGTTTTAAAATAAAAAGAACAAGTCAATAGTTAAATATTGTTTTTTTACGACGATTTAGGCCCCATTTTAGTAGATGGTAGTATTATTTTAGTTTCTTTTCCATTTTGTTCAACACTATGCTGCCTTCAAATGTAGAAACGTCTAACAATTGAAGACAAACTGACTAAGGGAAATTACTATTTCACCTACAGCATTGGAGTGACACAGTAGTCGGACAGTAACCTGCAGCTGCAATGCAATATTTAACGATTTAGCTGTAGACTCCCTGTTCTTGCCTTGTAACCCCCGTATCTTGTTACCCTATGCTCCCCATGCAACACAACTATCACATCACTACTTTCATAAAAAAAATTAACAATTACGAGCTCTAATATTTTGACTCAGAACATAAACCTTATTTTTTTCATTTATAATTATCCTCAATTACTCCTAAAAGCAATATTATACCTATTGTGAATGTACATTAACAACCAATTACATTGTTGAAATATAATCATACTACCTTTTCCAAATATGTATTGGTTAGTAACTCTAATTTATTGTAACGCAGGTATTTTTAATTTCAGTACAAATATTTTCCAATTTTTCACTAAAAGGAAACCTTCTCTTGACTAGTGTCAAAAAAATCAGCACTGCCGTGAATGTAAACTGCATCATGATACCTCAATGGCAATCTAAATTTAGCTGTACGTCAAGGTGGGGAAACTGTATGGCAACGAACAATTTTAATAACCACTAACCAAAAAGTTGCATACAATTGTTTTTAATGAAATAGTTCGTACATAATTCTTATGGATTATGTGTTGAATAAATTTATTCCATTTTTATTTTTTTGCATGTAATCATACTCGTATATTTTATTTATTTTATAATGAACTGCCCTTCAGAACTCTACGCCTTCTTATTTGCTTATCTTTCCTTTCTATTAATTATAAATGTAAACCTAGTATTTCATCAAAATAAATTAGTGATTAATTCTATCTTTAATTATTGAAATAAGCATCCGTTTCAAGGTTGGCTAGTATTAGAGAAAAATATTATGATGATTGTGGCTGAGAACGGGTGGTGGTTTTAATATACACTTGTCCTGAATGGAAGCACGCCGACGCAAGATGTTTTATTGAAATAGCTAGGAGGGGGTCACCCCTTCTTTAGTCTTACAATCTAAAAGATTCATTTTGATAAGAATTTCCTTAAATACCATGTAGCCTTAGTCTGAAAAAGTGGCTCTACTCTGGAAGCGATCAATATACCTGCTCTAGAAGTGAACACTGCAACACACTTCAATGTTAACCTAGAAAACTTTATTTATAGCTAAAATTATTCTTGTAAATATTAGAAGATAATAAAGGAACCAAAATTAAATTTCATTAAGAATATGTTGAAAAAAAGTCATAGAAATAAGTTCATCATGCTACCTACATAAAAATAAAAAAAGAGTAAAAGAGTTACTACAGAAAAATAACTATCCAGGAAATTTAATTGAACGTTTTTCGTCGAATTATTAAAGGTAACAACAAGAGCCAGAAAGTGGTATAAATACTGACTTAGAAGTTCAAGATAAAAAGTCGTTCAAATTTCCATATGTTGAAGTATTATAGCAAACTAACTGAAACTCAAGTTAGTTTAGCGTTTTATAGCAAAAAAAACCCTAAAATCTCTATTTTCAAATATAAAAGAGAAGATTCCAAAGGAATTACAGAGTGATATTATATATGCAATAAAGTGCAAAGACTGTAACAAAGTTTGTTATAGAGAAACCAGTCGTTTTTGAAACAAGGGACTTACCAGTACAGTTATTCTATAAGAAAAAAGAAAATTATTGCCACGGCATTAGCAGAACATAGTATTAATGAAGAACATAATTTTGATTTTGATGAAATAAAAATAATAGCCAAAGAAATAGGAGATTTCTCCTATTGGTCACCATTTCAACGAATCATATTTCTTTCCCCGGACAACTCATAGAAAGCAATATATACTCGTATATATATAAACTAGAATTTTCAAAATAACACATAGAAAAGAAATCACTGAACTCACTACTATATTTCGATGTCCTCGTCGTCAGGAATAGATGTGAATCGCTCCAAAGGCTGAAAACGACAGGTGTATATATATTATATATATATATATATACACTTGTTTTGGTATTATTTAGTGTTCCCAGCTTATTCAGCCATATCACTGAATATATATATATATATATATATATATATATATACCGTCAAAGCGGAAACAGTTAGAAAAACACCACAAGAAATCATGTCAATACTTTCATATATCGTCGCTATCAGGAGAGGAGATGTGATCCACCAAGACACAGTCTTTTTGTGTATCCAACTAACTTTGGCATTTTTGAAGTTTAGATTTCTTAAACACTTTTTAAAAAATGTGATATATATATCGCTATTATACTATGGAGCAGGTACTATATATACTGTGATAATGCATTTAATGCATTATATTAAAAATGTTTCTATTTTTACGAGTTAAAATAATATTTCTCTATGACCTCCATTATACATTATTTTTTTAGTACCAACAACTAGCAATCACCAACAGCAAGTGCTACAGGCACTGAAGGTTGGGCGCTGCTACAACAATATATTTAGGCATCCTAATTGTATAGGTAGTTTGTAGCTGTCATAAATGTTATAAATAACAAGATAAATAAACAATAATACATAACAAAATTTATTGTAATTTATATAAGCATTAAAATATTTTGTTGCCATTTTTTAAAGCTTTCCTTCAAACCGGTCAGTTTTGAGAAAACATCTTTCTTTGATGATCTGACCAAGACTGTTTACTTTCATTTTGTGGTCTAATTTCGTATTTTTAAACTGTGAAAATCATGTTAAATGGTAAATATGAATTTTGTCTTCAAAGTTTTGACAATGCTAATGTCACGATGAATTTCATTGTTTACCACTTTAAAGGTTGTGCATTGGCATGAATTTAAGAAAGGAGGCTGTTAAAATGGTTATAGTAAAGATATGGGTTCCACGAGCAAATGAAGCAGAGGCTTTATGGTTAAGGAAATTGGGTATCTAAAGAATAATGGAGGCTACATTATTACTACAAACTGATGAATAAGATGACTGGAAAAGCATGTAAATGGTTTGAATTGCAGATGAGTTATGGCTGGGGGGTAAGGATTTGGCTGTTGTCCGTCTAATGTTACTAGAAAGCGGCTTGGGATAAAGCTGATGCATTCTTAATACTATTCTGCAGAGGCATCGCTTTCAATATCGTGTGACAGCCATCCAGTGAGCCCATCAACCCTAAAGCTCTTCTCTCCCTCCGTTTTTGGAGATACCTACTTAGCGTAAATAATCCACTCTCACTAGTGCAGTGACTGTCGAAAAAACTGTGTACAGCAAGGACAAAGCTATTAGCAGGCGAAGTTAGTTTTGTAAATGAAACACAATGATAAATTACATTACATCTATCTCCACAGGCAACGATAACGTAAGCCAGTGCCAACTGAAAAATGCATATTTAAATTTTTTCTTCACGATAGTGACAAATATAAATGAAAACTGATGCAATTTAAAATGTATCTGTTATATCTTGAAAAGAAATGAAATTAATAAACCCTTTAAACTTCCAAAATAATATTATATTATTTTTTAATCTAAAAACTTCAGTGTGAAGTGTTCAGTAAATTGTCTAAATATCAAAATTTTGTATTTCATTTCGATTGTTTTTCATCGTTCAAGCGTTACATGCATCTCTCAATTCGTCATATTCATAAAAATTATAATGACTTTAGTGAGCAATAGCTTCGTCACAGTGGCAATACTCCATGTGATATCGATGTGAAAAATTAATGGTCCAATCAGTTTAGTGTCTCATATACTTCCAAACATTATTCATCCTTGATTCACAATTTCACGTGTATGTTTTGGAATGTTTGCAAATACATATGACGAGAGAAACAGCAATATATCTTTGTATATAATTTTTTTTAAGAATTTAATTTCTAGATGTCTTTAGTCAGATGTTGTCGTTTCTCGCAATAAATAAATTTGATACCTTTCCATCATAAACATTGTTAACTGTCAAACAAATTCTTTGATGTCTGTTTCTTGAGTCACAATTAATTAAATTTCTAAATTGATTATGTAGAACCTTGAGGGAAGTAATAGTAATTTATTTGACAGTAACATTTGAACGTCACAATGTATTAAAGTTTACATTGCTCTGAGATTAGTCAATGAATGTGAAGACTTGTTTCCATTAAAAGCAATGGAAATCTATTGCCGACTCGTGAAATCAACTATTTGTATGTAAATAGAAGGAGTTTACTTTGTGAAAGCAAAGAGCTCAGTCAAGGGACGATACCATTCAGCGGGCTCAAGGAAGCTAATCGAAATCTCTAAGAGTTGAGCCTTAGATGAAACAGTAATCTAAGTAAAATTGCCTTCAACCACTTCCATTTAATTATGTATAACTTTGTTTACAAAATTCAGGCTTATTGATTTATTTTTATTTGTAGTATTACCCCTTTCGTGTTTTATGATAGCAATATTACTTTCATTGGAAATATTATTTGACAATTTAGTTAACTGATGTATCATAAATATATGTAGATATGGATTCGTAGATTCACATGAAAATCTGCTCTATATGTTCGCATAAACTCCTCAGTGTCAGTCCATTGAGTATGGCCACGTTATGCAGTGCGTATCTTTATAGATACTGGGCATTTACGTCATTGCACTCGTACTTATGCTAAAAGTACTTATATAATAATTTACTTCATAATTGCATTTATAACTGAAAATTGATTGGGTGTGGAACATTTAGAATCACATTTAATGTAAGTTTCCAGTGATACCTATTATGTAAAAACATTTTTTATATTTAAAATATGGGCAATAAAGAATTTAAATAATGAAACGGAAATCGTTCATTGCAGGTTCATATATCACTATCTGATTGTGATTTTCCGTAACATTTTTGCTAAATATATTATTTCAAAGAATTTTTCACATGATATCATAACAAGCTTCGAACATAATACTTACTGCTCCTAAATAATTTTCATGGCAGTATTAATTATTACTGATTACACATGTATATAATGCCACTTATTAACAAATTTAATTAAATTTCACAGATATTAATTTTGTAAATGACATCGTAACTGATGGATCATGATGTATGAAAACTCTTAGGTGTTGTAGTAAAGAAGAAGTTGGCTGATGATTAGGTATGACTTGGTGGCCACTTGTATATTCTTGTAGGGTTTTGTTTTTTCGTCAGCTCTTGGGTCAAAGGGCTGATTTACGAGTGTTAGGAAAGTGTTGGAAGCACTCAGTGGATTAGAACTGTTCTTGTTGCTTACTCTCTAAGAAGGTCGCAACACTTTCATTTAGCTTTATCAGTCACCGACTTATTTAGTTCACAACTATCCAAGTCTACTATGAAGAAAGTGTTCATCTCACTTACTTATTGTTAATAAATATGCAGTCATATATAGGTCACCAAAAAATATTTTATAACTGGAAGCCAATGTAGAAAATCGTTATCCAGTAATTAAACTATTAATAACAACTTTTATTACTACTACCCTAAACTTTTTATTTTGACCATATTCTATTTTTATATTTAAAATATGGATTATAAAGAATTTAAATAATTCTTTAGTTACAACACCAGGAAGAGAAATTACTCATTATCTTCTGCACTAAAGAAGTTTAATGGGTAATTTCTATTGTATATATATATATATATATATATATATTTGAATATTTGAATATATATTATATATATATATTTGAACAACCATAGAGCTTCGGTCGGTCAGCGCAAACAGCTTCCTGTAGCTATCCATGCCAACAGCCATAACCTTTCTTTTAATGACTGCTTTTCTGTTCAAATCACTAAGCTAGTGACCACTGATGACCGTAGTTTGACATTAAGAGCGTCTGAGGAGGCCCACATATGGTTATTGGGGGCCCGATCAGATCCCGGTTTAAATCAGAAGCGTTAACTTTTATTTGTTTTTCCTTTTATTTTTAACTTATATATTCATATTCATATATATATATTTTTTTATTTTATTATTATATTTTTTTTCCTTTTTTTATTATATATATTTTTTATTTTATTTATTTATTTATTTATTTTTTTATTATTTCCTTTTTTATAATTTTTAATTTATAATTTTTAATTTTATAATTTTATCTATTGTTTTTGCTTTCTCCGTTCTCCGACGTTTAGTGCCTAGTTCCTTTTTTACGCTAGTGCTGCTCTCTTCGGTTGACTCTTTATTTCTTCATTCGCGCTCCGTTCTTCGACGTGGGGAGATCTCTCTCACTTCGTCCTCTCTACTAGTCTACTCTCCTGATGACGAACAACAGTTCGAAATATTGAATTCTGTAAGTTTTCTGTGTCGTGCTTTGTGTAATTTAAATTTATATATATATATATATATATATTATATATATATATATATACTTTAACAAATAGGAAAAAAGCCGAGAAAGTCACTACAGAAACTCAGTTCGATATTTCGATATCATTAGTCATCAGGAGGAAGAGTGCGAAGTAGGTTAATAAAATGATAATCACAATAATATAACAAAACAAAAATTATATATAAAAAACTAATGAAAGAAACTTAATATTGGGGGAAACTAAATGAGAGGGGAAATAATACCAGGAAAAAGACAAAGGTTAAGGAACCAGTATACAGAAAATGTATGAGGCGCAACACAAGAGGCGGCAGAAAGTCGGCGCACACGCGCAAAATTACTTCGAATAAAATGAAAGGTCCTTCTGGACAATGAACACTTTAACAAATAGTAAAGAAATAGAGAAAGCATTTCTTTGCATTAAATATTGATTGATAACAATAATCCAATTTACCTGGAAGAGATGGAAGGATATTGATAGATATAAGGTTAGAATTAAATTATCCATGGGAGAATATGAAGTACCCTGTAAACCTAGATCTAGATTTAAATTTACATATTTTTTGTTTGTTATAAGTCCGTTGTTATGTGTTATTTTTAAGTATTCTCTAGGGGGAAAATTCAGTACTCCAAGAGTTCAGTTTGTTAGTTTTTAAGTATTCTCTGAGTTATCCCCTCAGAGACTTAGATCAATTCGTTTAAGTTAGTTATAATTTTATCCCTGGACGATCCTAGTACTCCTTGGTCTGTAGATTTAATCTCTTTTCTGGAGGAACTTTCAGTACCCCAATGTGGTATTTGCTACAGTTAGTCGTGTGTCGTTTTAATTGTTAGTATTAGTATTGTGTCCTAAGGGGAATAGTAAGTACATATTTAGGTACAGTCCTAACGTAAAATATCAGACAGATCTGTTTTGAATGGCGATTTTTTAAAGTTTTCTTGTTTCTGTTGTGTAAGACTTGGTGGGAGATGTAGTTTCGTGTAGAAACCCCCTTCATGTGGTCACTTCGTGCGATCCACTCCGGATGCAGGCAAGTTTGGATATCTAAAGAGTCTATACAAAAATATGCATCAGTCTGGTTCAAATTTTGTACCTAGGCTGAGATTCCAAGGCACACATAAAGTCAAAACAGGAAGGATAGTAACACAGTCACTAACAAGAGTTGTGTTTGCATAAGTGACTAAAATGATATGATTATAAAGATACGAGTATACCAATATCTTCTATTTACAGCATCAAATAAAAGATATTTAAAAAATTAATAATTTACTTTAAAGTATTTTATATTTTTGACATTTAGAATGTTCTTTTATTTTACAAGTAGAAAAGTGCAAGGTGGTATATTCTCTCCAGTCCTTCACAATTTCTACACATCAGACATACCCGAATCCCTTCCACGTTATTGGCAACGTTTGCTGGCAATAAAGTCATACTATCGCCTCATGGTGACCGCAATATAGCTTCAGACTAGTTACGCAACACCTACTTCTCATTAAATCTTGACTTCGCCGCTGGCGCATAAAAATTAACGAAAAAAAAAGCTCTCAAATAACTTTTACTCTTCGACAAAACTAATGCCTCCTAGTATCCCTAAACAATGAGATCATACCTCCAGCAACCAGTGTACGCTACCTGGGACTGCACTTTGACACACGCATGACATGGAACCCACACACAAGACTGAAACGAATAGAGTCTAGGCCAACAGACGTTACAAAGGCCTTATAAGACTCTTAGACAGAAAATCAGACTAACAGACAGACTCTACTATACAACACAATCTTGAAGCCTTCGTGGGCTTATGTCATAGAATTTTGGGGTTCTGCTAAACCTTCAAATATTCGTCCTATACATGCCATTCAATCGAAATACTTAGAAAACTTTCATATCACCCATTTTACGTCCCAAACATAATAATTCACCGATATCTTAAAGTGCCCTCCGTTCGCGACTATGCAAAAGACCGCTACAAAAGATTCCACAGTAAACTCTCAACTCATCCAAACCCACTTGCCCAAAATCTTTCCCAACTAGTAATCCCCACAAACCCCGAAAGACGACTAAAACGAAAATGGCCATGTGACTTTCTGTTATCATAAAGATTAAATATAGTTACCGAGTGCCACCAATGGATGTCCACCCGATTTCCGCTATAAAATCAAAAAGCTAAAGGAGTAACCCTGAACAAATACTTGCTTCTAAATACATGAACAAGTTACCTCTAAATATGTGAAATTGTAGTCGAAGTATCCCAACAAAAATTAGTGCAATTGAGTGCTTGACTAGTCATTATTGAATGTATAGTTTGGGTATAATGCATTGAATTAATCTATGAAAGTTAGAAATGAAAGATATCTTTTCGGACGTTAGAACATGTAACTTGTAATTGGGTCAGCTCATGATTTATGGATAAATTGACTGTTATCAGAGTGAGCAGAATCAAAAGGATTTATAGCGGGGAGCTGTAAGTGAGAGATATGCCGTGACCAACAGCAATGCCTCGTTGTAGCCTTATCGCTTCTTTAACACACCTAGAAACAATAAACTAGCCTACCAATTAATACTTACTCAAAATTATCATTTTTTATACTTTTAGCTTTGATTATCATGCTTCACCACGCCTGTTCTACCAATTTATCGTAATTGTAACCATTTAAAGCTAAGCAGATGTATAATTAGGAAACGTAACCTTTCAGTAACTGATAGAATTTATTAAACAATTACAGTGCTGAATTTATTTATGCTTAATTTTGTTACTACCGAAATTCAAAGAGCAGTAATAAATTTAGTAGGGTAGAAATAAAATATTAAAATATGTCGTAAAGTTCGGAGTGAGGCTGAAGTTCTGTGACAAAGCCGACACGCATCTTAAATGAGTCTCTAACTGTTTAGCTGAGAAACTTTATCATGAAATCAGTATAATACAATGTGTGCTAATCAGTTTAGAATTAGAGCATTTTAAATTAACTGAGCATTTCAAGTTTTTTTGTAGCATTTTTTTTTCATATACCACTATTTATCTGAACAAAGCCAACTTAAATATGCATATTGTTAGCACAACAGACGTTAGTAAACATCATATCACTACAAAAATCTATCATATCTCGAAAGCCGTTGTTGTAGACCGGTTTTACACACCCAGAGAGCACTACCTTAAGATTCCTACCGGTCGATTGACGAGGCATGACGATTTTTATAAAAATATTATAGAAACATTTTAAATAAGATTCATTTTGAATCATACTACTATTGCGTACAGTATTTTTGAACAGATGGTTTTGTTTTATTTTTGAAATGTTTCCCTTGATCATGTTGAGAACAGTCGGATTAAACATATTGCTATATCGATGATGCTTTAAATTTGAAACTGATAACGAATGAACCCTCCTATCATTCGTCGTGCTCATAGAACACTTCTTTTGGAACACTTTTACAAAGTCTTTCTTAACTCTAGTGAGTACACTTATTTATAATTCTATATCTCTACTGTTGAGTGTGTTATTGTAACCTACAATTTTAACGAGTTAGTAAGTTATATTTTTGTAAGTATATCAGATTTTGTTGTAAAATTCTTAGATATGTTATGCTATTCTATTTCATTGTTAATTTTAGCTGTGTTAAATGCTTGTAAGGTATTGACAGGCTAAAGGAGGGAAATATTTAGCCAATAATTGGTAATAATGAGCCAGGAGAAATTACAGTAAGTTTAGTGTTATAACCTGCTTGTAGTGGCTGGTAAGGTATTAGGCAATGTGTTTATCTGTCATCAGCTTCGACCAAGCAGGCAGGTGAGCTATTTGATGGATGTGAGAGTCCTTATTGGAGTTGTTAGAATTACAGTTTTAGGGTTCATCGGAACGTAGTACCAGGTCGTGTTAGCCATCGAATTTGAAGGCAATTAAGGGTCATTTTCCGTGAGTAGTGTAAGTTTATTCTCACTGTAGGGAGATGGGTTGTGTTGGTCCAGCTTTAGTTTCAACAGTATTCACAGCTTCTTAGTCTTCAATATATTAGAGGAAATGTTATAATTAACCTAGAGTTTTCAAGACTAAGCAAGAGTTAGATTAGTGTATCATTAGCGACAGTGATAATAAGTGTCTCGGAAACATTTCTTGCGGCATACTGGACAGAGCCTTGTCAGAAGGAGCTGCTGCAACTAAGAAATTTGATTACCTATCTTCCCCTTTGACCAGTTAGCACATTTAGACATTGTTTTCAATCTTGTACGACCCTACTTCTGAAAGACGGAGAACATCTTTCACTTTGTATCGTATCGTTAAGAAATAACTTTGCTATTCCAATTTAAAAGACCACGGGACCCATCCTGATACTCATGGGGAGTTAATGCTACTTATACTTTTCTGAAGTGCTTCTTTGAACGACTTTCTCAAGCTTCGTCTTTCTATAAACCTCCTGCTGTGCTGTCTTTTCTTTGTCCAGGAAAGGTGGGTCTGAGGAACTGTACGGAGTAAAGAAATGACCCACCATTTTATGCTTAATCACTATATAATTATCACTTAATTACTTTAATTGAGAGCTGTTAAATAAATATTTTCTAATAATACTAATAATTTCTAATAATAATAATTGATTTTTATGTTTAATTAATCATTAACAATTTTAAAAAGACTAATGTAAGTTAGCTCAGAGTACACATAAACATCCCTGAAATGCGATGTTATTTCTGAAAAAGATTTTTATTGACATTTTACAGAAAAATTTTGGTATATAATACCTGAAATAATTATTCAAAAGAATCTCAGTATTCGTTATTGAATTATGTTTGAAATGTTTAGAATCTAGTATTAACAAGCATTATCGTAAGTATGGTTGAAATTAAAGTATTTGGAATTTAAATCCAAGAAATTCAATATAAGTTATTAATATAAAAAACTGTATGAAACATTATAATGTTTATTACAGACGCATGAGTGTTAAGAGATATTTGCAGTATAACGTAAGTGCTACTTTTGGTGTCATGAGTAAAGTTTAGAAGGTCGAAACAGGCTTCAGATATAAAGGGGCGTAACAGCTTTATCCTGTTTGGGCCCAACTGCAAAGTGACCAACTAACTACTTGTCCCCATATCCATCTGCAATATTAACTTTTTCCACAAATTTTCTTCCCCTCATCTTCTTTTTTTAGTTGGGTGTGTTTCCCTGATGACAAAAAGTTATACCTATTTTATACACAGTATATAATTTTCTATTGCAGTTCAACAAGTTCCATAAAAGGTACTTCGAATTTCAGCAAACACATTTAATAACAAGATAACCATCTTAATATCAGGCTTTGTAGTTGTATGCCAGGATAGTTTTGTAATCCCGATTAAAATTATTTGGTGTGTACAATAGTTATATCAATTGCATGAAAAGTTAAGTTACAACATGTTTTATTCCTATACAACTTTATTTTCCAAAGTTTTTTAGAAGTTATTAAAATACAACGAAAACAATACTCTATGGTTTTTAGTCTATAAAATCACATATTAATGTGAATTGTGCATCTGAAATATTCAAAAACAGAGTTTAAAGGTATATCAGAATAGACTTGTTTTTAACTTTTTTTCCCACTCTAATACTACCAAATAACTACTAAACTCAGTTGTTAACAGTAATCAATAGTGGTTACTACTGACTTTTAATTAAACCTTACCTGACAACGCTATATCACCATAATATTATTAACATAAGCCATAACAAAAATGTTGTACAAATTCATAAGATTATTAAATAGTTTATATGTTCTTTATTAAAAATATGAACAGGTTTATTGAACCTTTCAATTAT
Organism: Hermatobates lingyangjiaoensis; assembly: GCA_026182355.1. NCBI lineage: Eukaryota > Metazoa > Arthropoda > Insecta > Hemiptera > Hermatobatidae > Hermatobates > Hermatobates lingyangjiaoensis. The sequence continues at coordinate 298,295 of JAPFBL010000156.1, forward strand.
TCCATAGTGTCTCAGGCACAAGGCGTTACTCTGTTTTCAACCCTCACACCTACAGGCTTTCACAGTTAGTGTTAGTTTTTCTCGGGACATTAAGTATGGCTCAATTATTATTTGGTAGAAATTTATTTAAAGAAAAGGTAAATTACCGAGTTGATGTACAAAGAGAGTACCAAACGTCAGCTCACGTGAATTTATTAGAGCAGGGATCTTTAACCAGTATGAAGAACTTAGGGCCGAACAGCTGTTTTAGACTTAATCCATAAAAAGCTTAACCTCTCTTTTTCTCGCCCTCTGCCCATCTCCTGAGAGAATCTCCTTACGGTGCTTGCTCTGTTATCCGGCACCATGTAGCAGGTAGCTAGTTGTGAAAGAGGGATCTACTCCACATGAATCCAATATTTATCACTTTGTTACAATTTATAAGACTTGAGAAATTACTAATGTTCCTTAAGTGAGATATTTGCATAGAAAGCAAGTTCTTCAGCACTTTCGTTTAATGCACTGTTATATAACATATGTTCTGTAAATAATTATTTGTCAGTTTGCTGTTCAGCTTAAAAGTTCTTTTTAGTTGTAAAAGAACTTTTACTATAGATAATTTTGTATAAACTCTTTTAAAATCCACACTTTTGATATATTCACTTTTATGATTAAGTTTGATAAAGTCTTTACCATTTCAATTTTCAAACATTTAAAAATATGTAGCAATTACTGACTAATTGTTCATATCAAATATTCAACACTGAATTTATGTGGTTTGGAAGATGAGATGCATAAACCTTCTATGAATGAATATTAAATTTAATATATATATATATATGCTCATGATGTAGGTTGACTTGTTTAATAAACACTGTCTTAAAGTAGTTTAAGCAAACATGTTAAATATAGCAAGATCAGTAGTGAATATGATCTTGCAGTTTTATATTCAAATCCATATTTTTACGAATTGAAATCAGGAAAGATTTATATGGAAAGGAATAAGACGCATAAATACCGGTAAAGTCTGTCTTATATTCAAATGGTCCTGGAACTTTTCTTTTTAATCAAGGGTTGTTTTAAGAAGTCACCCCTTTCGAGAGGAGTTATTTTTTACATCCCTCCAAAACTCTCTGACTTATTTAAGCAGTTTTTTCCCGCTCCACCAAGGTTATTTGCTTCTCTGAACTTCATCACTCTTAAATTTTACATTCTGATGTTAATTGTAAAGAATTAAAATTTAAAACACGTCCCCACTTGTAAATTTCATTTTCATGATGATAATTTTTTTTTACTTCTAGAGAAGTTGAAATTACAATTTGTTATAAACAGAAATATTTCCATTTAATTAATTACAGAATATGCCATTGTAAAAGAAATTCTTTTTTTTTAATTTCACTTAATTTAAAGATAAGATAAGTTGAATCTAACACTTATTAATATTAGACATATTAGTCAATATTATGTTTCAAAGTATTGTATTGCATTAAACATGACTTTACTAATGAGGTATGTAATCCTTCAGTGTGTGGTATTTACTCATGATTAGAAGAAGCAAAAAAAAGTCATGTCTCTACGCAAAAGATTTTATACAGTGCCGCGTTTCGAATACTTAGTGTTCTTCCTCAGGTTACATATGAATTAGTAAGGAGATCTAGAGTGGTTAGCGAGTTGTAAGACAATAATGACTAATGAATGAGTGTCTACTACTAATAACTCCTTGCCATTCCAGGCAAATTAATCTGAGGATGATTACTAAGCGTTCGAAACGCGTCCTTATATACAATATTTTATGTAGAGACTTGATTTCTCTTTCTCTTATCCTAATCGTGTATTTATACATTTTGGGGAACAAATAATAACATAAATCTCCACAAACAAATGTTATTATAAAAAAAAAATACAACTGGTTTCAAGCACGCAGTGTTCTTAATTAGGTTACATCTGGATTACAAAGAACAAAAGTACCTAAAGTTTAAACAAGGTAGAAATGTACATAAGAGTGTTTAAAATTTTGCTATGCAAATTGTTTGAATAGTTGAGAAATAACAACTGGATAAACTAAATTTAAATTGTGAAATGGATTTTGCCCAGCAAGGATAAATAGTTTTTCTGTGTTGATGTTCTGTGCATTCGTACAAACAAAGAAAATGTACATTTTTTTTAAGTTCAAGAAATAATATTGTTCCAATCATATAGTTCACTATAGTGACCAAACGGGTAGGGACATTATTATTGTTGAGTGTTTTGTGAAACAGAAATGGTAGTGAGTTGGAATTTGGTGTTTATAGGAAATAGACCTATGTGGCTATTATATTCATTAATTCTCTTCTCATTACATTACAATAAAAAGTTAAAAATAAATCAATTCTTAATAATTGCAAATGTATTTACAGAAGCATTTTAGATGAATATTATATATTAAATTACTCGTCTTACCATAAATTATACACTATTTTAATGATCACTATATATCGAATCGTATGTAAACAGTAAGTGTGAAAGGAATATTGCTTATGAAAAAAAAATAGCTTAAGAATTTTAATGCAAAAACTAAATTAAATTTATTAAATTTTATAATTGTTATTTGTTGAATTTAAATAATTGTGGATATCAAAGATGAATAAATCATCTTTAAAATAAAATCATTATTCAAAAATAAATCATTTATCAAAAATATTATTAGTACTTTAGAACCGTTTGTTCCAATTTTATAAGATTATCAGATACTGCAGATAACAATTAAAATTTATGAAATCGTGTAAAATAAGAAATAAACAGAACAGACTACATAAAACAATGCAAACCTTTATAAGAGACATTAATAAAGTGCAATTTGTCTATGATACCTACAAATGTTGACCCCGACTATCAGATCGCATAAATATTAAAATTACACATTAATTCATCGACAATTGATGGAAGGTAATCAAGTTCAATTGTACTTCCACACAAAAACACATTTTGTGATGGGAAATTCCTTATCTATTATTTTTTGAGGAACAAAGTTCAATACGCAATTCTGAAACAATCAGTTGCTCATTTTAAAATGAGTCATATCGCACTATAGCATGAATTTTTTTTATTCTTATGATTAATATTCATAACTATCGTTCTATATTATAACTATTTATAATAAAGTTTAATTTAAGTTAAAAATTCAACCGTATTGATGAATTAACTGTAAATATGGTGTACTCGGTATAACTATGATATTAACCGGTCTTCTCCTGATGTCTAAAATACCAATCGTTATAAGTTTTCTAATCTGTTCTGTGTTTGAGCAACTTTTAATTATACTTACACATTTATATTGAGGTTCACTCCCCACCTGATCCTCGATTTATTCACGCGGGAGGTGAATAAACCGTCGTCCCTCAGAGAAGGACGTTAAACCGTCGGTCCCGAGCCTGTACGATGTCAAGTACTCGTTAAAGATCCCTACTCAAAACAAGCTTGAGTTAGGCAAAATTTAGGACTATAGACTCAATCTTGATTGTGTGGTACGAGTATCACAAAGGGCCAATGCTTGGCCTACGTTGCTCTCTTGTGGGACTGCCACTGCAACCTAACCTAACCTTTACATTGATTGAAGGTTGCTGAAACTTCAGCAATGAGAATTATTTTACATTAGTTTTTTTGAAACAAGTTATTTATAAAGATAAACAGTTACAAATAACGACTTGATTGTGAGTTAGAATCAATAAGTAAAAATGTCATCAATGATAAAGCTTCAGGACTGTTTTGAAAATATATGATTAAAAGAGTATGCTTTATTGCATATCTGTTTTATGCGTGTATATATTCAAGGTATTAAGTATTTCTCTCTTCAACAGTTAAATTTAACACTCAGACAGACTCCGACAGCATTGATAAGCATACCACGTAACATGACGACTAGTCAGGATCCGTTCTTATCAAAATCCAATTCAATAACAGTACCAATGATAACGCTTTCTTCTGAGAAACCGAAAGTTCTTCAATAATTATTTAAGATAATAATACCATAATAATAAATATGTTTTAATAAATTCTCTTGCCATAAAATGTACTTATTACTTTTCTGTTCTTCAGCACTTTTAAAATTTAGATTATTCTTTATGAAGAATTTCTGAACATGTAGAGTGTACGTTTCATATATTTATTACCTTGACTATTCCAGGCAAACATTCTCTTATAAGTATTCAAAATATTGAGACCAATAAATTATCAGCACAATGCATTATATAATGTGTATATAGAGAATTAAATTCTTTACTTCTCTTTTTACTTTTTTTCTGAATAGCTCTCTCAGATTACTTCTTACTGCTTTCTATTTATCAAGTTACGAAACTAAAGCTATTCAAAGTTACGAAAGCTATTCAGAAAAAATATAAGAAAAAAATTAGGCAAGCAATTTAATTGTATATGTATTAACAAAGATCTCCTTCCTAAATATATAATGTATTTATTGTATATTAATGCAAATTTTACAGTTACTACCTCTCTTGTGTATCCTCTTTTTGAATATGTATTTCTGTGGTCATTAAATTTATAGGCCCTATAAACAATTTTTGAGGAATGAGCAGAAAATTACTTTTTAAAGAAGGAGTTAAAATATTAATGGTGATTTATTATTTATATAAAGATATATACATTTTTAATGAGCCATATTTCTGAGAATTCTATGGAAAGAATCACAATGATTTTATAAAATTTTTGCCTCGGAATATCTTATTATTTTTAAATTCAGAATTAACATCAAAATATTAGTATATACTCTATTATATGATAAAAAAAATATGAATATTCTTAATATTTTATAATAGCTTTTAAATATGTAAATCAATTATGACCATCTATTAATATATAAATCAAGGAAAAGGACAGTTTCTCTGGATTTCAGGCTGTCTGTTTTACAGAAATGGCCAACAGGCATTTATTATGGAGAGGAAAAGATTTCCTCCAAATATTCCAGAGAAAATTTCGATGCAAAATATACGAAAAATCTGGAGTGGCCTACACTCAACTTAAAAAAAGAAAACATTATATCAAACTTACTGAAAACCAATCGATTTTTTGTGTCATTTGCACACTTCTGACTCTAATCAGTTTATCGGATTAAGAAACTTGAAATCATTGATAAATCTGATATTTGATTAAAATTACTAAATAGGGTGCCTGAATCTCATCGGACACAAACTTTCTGTGACCAAACCTGCGATACTTGGTCGGGGATCACACTTCCAATTGATGTAACTAAATGAAACATACTTTAAGTTCATTAATAACTTTTAGAAAGCTTCATGAGATCTATGCTCGTTGCTATAGTTTTATGATATTTTAAAAAAGTTTTTTTTCCTTTAAAAGGCGATTGACTCGCTTTCAGATATAATGTTATTAAATTATTCTAATACTTCTTGAGAGATAACAAGATGTCAACTACACAGTATATTTGTAATAGTTAAGTAGACGAATTTCTAGTAGATGTTCTACATATATTTTTAAATTCTCTCTTTGATTCTGTAGTATACTTTGAAATATAACTTCAGTCGGAATGAGGTTGTTAAAGATCCTATTCGTCAGTTACATTCCTGTGAAAGCTGAAATATGTAGTGAAAAATAGTCGGGACTTGAAGATATCTCTATGGTTCTAAATATTTCTAAATTCTGTATAACTCATTCCCTGGTATTTTCTTCTCTCCAAGTACTCACATGAAACTCAAATCCTGCATATCCTTGATTGTCACAGCCATCATTGCCTAGAGTATTCAGCTGGTCACTCACAAATAATCACCTGACTAGGATGGATAGCACACCTCCCTCAGTTCTTATTTTGTGTTCAGAACGTATGTTGTGGTAGGACTAATACTTATACTAATTATTATTTCACATGTCTACTATGATATGTTTTATATTTTCTGGTTTAATTCATCTATATATTAGATCTTTATTCATAAAACTGAAGGCGTCTGTCGTAAGATCTTTCACATTCAAGAATTAAGACAAAGTGATTCCTCTAGGGGTTAATGGTGTTTCCATTTTTGTAGAGAAATATCAGACATTTAAGAAGAAATACCAGTTCCATAACAAAGAACAACAAATTAAATTTTCCATTCTTCAATACTATCCAAAGTCAATGCTTTTCATAAACACATCAAAAACTAAAACTGACATTAAATTGTGTTCAAAAAGGTTGGAAAATATAGTCTGATCACAACACTTTGTTAGACTAACAACCATCATTCCATAGAGAGTATCAGATAATATTTGTTTGATTAATGTTGATTTCTTACTTCTAGGAATTATCTTACATATCATATTAACTAATTAAAACGGTAATATTTTTTTATTAAACCTCTCATTAACAATTTCATTTCTAGCGATTCACATAAATAAATTCCAAGTCAATGTAAGCAAATTGAACAAGTAGATAATCAGTTCATCCATTATTTCAGATAAAATTTTCAGCTTTAATGCATCCGTAGTAATGGCACTTTATTGAAATTTTGTTACAAGTTGTAAATTTTTTGTTGAATTTGACAAAATTTTATCGTTCTGTAGTTAGCCGTATCGAGTTAAGAAGCATTTACTGAAATCATAAAACTCACAATAACTCCCCGTTTTTTTTAATGGAATAAGAAACAATTTTTAAAAACTCATCCTCTCATAATGTGCTATTCAGAGCCATGATTTGGTTGTGATCTGACAAATTTGGAGATTGTACCTTCCTCACAAGATTTCAGATTCAATCATATGTCACAATTTTTACATTTTATGGAAAAAAAAATCATTTCAGTTCTTTTAAAAATCCGAGGATTTTTTCACTCATTTCTTCTGTCACTTTCATGTAAATGCCAAATTGTAGGACTCTAGTTATTTATACGAAAAAATATGTTATCAAAAACACATTTTGGCCAAAATAGTGACTTTTTCATCAAATAATACTGTTCATAAACAACAGAGCACATTTATACTATATGACCTCTCTTGTCTAAAATATGAAGTATCCATAAAATTATGGGATCTGACGTGTCTACAGATGTTTGGATACACACCCACTCACACTCACACTCACACTCACACTCACACTCACACACACACACGCACACACTCTAGATCAATATTTTCATTGTCACTATAGTACACTTATAGCAAAGTAAAAATTATTTCTCTCACTAATCAGTGTTTAAAAATTTGGGTTTTTTGCATTTTTTTTATCACTTTAGTGGGTAGAAATTGCTGTGTGCACGCTAGTAATAAACCACATTTGTATCTTTAATTTTGTCTTATGACCTCTATAACATATTTTTTTTTATCTTGTCTACTTTTTCTATTCATACTCGTATATGCATTAATCTTATAATGCTGTATTAGTCAGTGAGATCAGAACTAGCCTAGAGGGTACTGTGCTTTTGTATATTACTGAAGACTTCAGGTATGAATCTCAGCCACGACCATATATTTTTCATGTGAGAAATGGGCAATCATGCGCTCACTTACCTATAAAGGTTGTCGGTCTAAAGAATGTGCGATGTCAGGAAGTTATGAAAAAAAATAAATTGGAATATGGCTAACTCTATGTTAAATCAACCTGGTGATGTCACTGTCTCAAAACGATAACGGGTCCCAAATAATAAATGAGCAGTACTTTTGGTCCTAGAACAGCCGTAATTATGAAAGTCTTTAAGTAAGGACGTTGGAAGTAAAATTTGTATCACTAGGTTTCTCTTTATTCGATTCATGACATTAAAAACTAAAGTTAGTAATAGTGTTTTTTTCTAACATCGTCAATTACAGAATTTCAAGTTTATCACAATTCTCAGAATAGAAAGCCTGGTTCATTTGTTACTTGGCACCCATTTTAATTCTAGATAAAGAATGAAATATATAATTATTGTTAAAAATTTTATTAACGTTCTTGTTTTCATTCATTGTTATAACCATAAATCCTAAATAATAGATACAACTTTCTCCAGTAGGAGTTTTATTCCTTTTATTTAATACCTTAACATTGAAAATTGCAATTCACTTGAAATCTAGTTCATATATTTCACATACAGAAATGATGAAACACCTATAACCGTATTTATAACAAAAACCAGTCAACTTAATTATTATTGTTATTATGAATTATTATTTTCCACTTTTCAAAACTTCCTAGTTATGTATAAAACTTAATAAAGCGCAATATCTAATTATATAGGATATATATTACAAATGTAATGCAGTTTCAAATATCTACTTTAAGATTTTGATTATGTATTCTATTATATCTTTTTGATAACTTAGCTTATTGATTCCTCGCAAAGTATTCATTAATCAGTCATATTGCATATGGAGCTTTGTATACATGAGTCATCATTTTTTTCAATTTTTTTCGGTATTAGCTATTGATACTCCAAAAAGACATTCAAATTAAGGGTTAACAACAAACCTCCAAGTTGGTTAGCTTAGAATCAAAAAGTAGAGTCAAAACGAGGGTCCTTTTATCAAAACTTCTTTAAACTTACTCGCCTGAAAAAATTCAAATGAATTATTTCTTTCCCTCTTAACTGAGGCCAAAGAAGATAAGTTAAACAATAAACCTATCTCAGTCGGATGACATCTGGGCCTCACAGTAAAATATGAAAAAGTTAATAGTAATTTAGCTTTTCTTTTCTTACTATTTTAAACTTTAGCTTCCTCTTAAAATATGTTTATGATTTGTAAAACAATTTTATTTACAATGGTTTTTTTTATAATATTGAAAAGTTAAAACTTTTCTGTAAATGCAAAACAATTAACTTTCAGATATATAAAGTGGTCAGTGAATTAGAACTTTCTCGGATTGTAATTGAGTTAGGAAAATAAAACTTTTTTCTTTTAAATGTAGTCTTTTATTAAATTATAACACTTAAAACATTCAACATTTTTTGGATTCCCAGCAATAAATTAAAATGATATAAGCCTATCAGTATTGATAAGCCAGAAAGGTATTGATAAGTGTATGTATTATATTGATATTACTTTTGTAATTTTTTTTGTGTATTCCATTTTACTTGAATTCTTCTTCTTTTAGAAAGATTTATTGCTAACTTGAGGATGATTTGATTTTAGGGAGAATGTAAATTTACTTGTTTACGTAAATTTATGTTTATGTTAACCTTAATAGAAATATAAATATTATGTTTACAAAAAGGACATTACTTATATTCGGGTTTCTAAAGTACTTAAGATCGGTAACAGAAGGTTGGTGCAGAAAGTTTGCAATGATGGTGCATGGTGTCAGAGTTTACCTGTATTAAGCTTGCCACTGTTCACACTACCAATATGTCACAAATCAAATGGATCTTTCATTAATTTCTGTACATTATTTCTAATTAATTACTGAATGATGTGATGTGATACTAAAAACCTCTAATCAAGAACTACTCGTATTTCATGTAGATTGGGGGGCCAGGTTAGCTCAGTGATTAACATACTCCCCTCTGAACTGATAGGTCCGGGGTTCGATCCCCATATGACCCTTGATTTATTTACGTGAGATGCGAATAAATCTGAGGACATCGCTCCTCGAAGAGGACGTTAAGCTGTCGGTCCCGAGCCTGTACGATGTCAGGTACTCGTTAAAAATCTCTACGCTAAGTACACCTGAGTTAGGCAAAATTTAGGATCAAACCTTTTTTAATAAAGCCACAATTTTCACTCCTAGAACAGCACTAAAAGGTGAAAACCTTATGTGTGTGGGCGTTGGAAAATAAACAAAAATTTTATGAGGGTAGAGGGTGGGTTCCATATCTGTAAGCTGTTGGATATGATAGATGATATTGTTGGAATATTGAAAAGAATATTCTACTAAATTGTTATGATCGGGCTCCTCGTAATTAATATAATATTTGGTTCTAAGGCGGGACTTTCGTTGTGATGATGAGGGGTGTCAAGCTCTGTACTGCTCAGATATAAATCTGATTGGAATTTGAAGAATAAAACAAATACTCTAACCACCAATTATAATTGGTGACAAATTAAAGACGATTCTCCAGTTGAAATGTTATCTTTGCCATAGTGGTATTGGAAAGAATCTAATCGTTGGATATAAATCTACTTCAGCAAAAATATTTAGCCTTAAGTAAATTAGCAAATGAATTATCCGATGTTGAGAAGTTTGAACTTACTTAATTGTTAGAGGGAGTAAGAGAACGTGGTATTACTCCATTTCATGAACATTCAAATCTAGTTTCCTACTCAGAGGTAAAGAACAAAGAAAAGTACAAGAAAGATTAATACAAATCTAAATGTAATTGTAAAAAAACTTTTAAATGTCGGATGTAATTTTGAGTTTGTATCAGGAATCACTTAATTCTAAACTAGCTCCTCCCTGCCTCTTTCCACATAGAATCATTTTTGATTAGTTGTTGAAACAACAATATCAACAATATTTTTCAGAATATTATTGACTAATACCAATTAGAGTTTGTGTAATTAGTTGGAAAAATTGCCTGTCTCAGTTATTCCAAACATAATTTAATGGTCATTCTTTAGAGAAACTAAATCAAAACATTAGCTACAAATTGATAACACTATTTTAATTAAATCAAGTACCGTGTCTTATTCATTGTAAGAGGTGAATAACATCAGAAAATAGCCACTAAGGTGCAATCTCATTAAAACTAATTCACTGTTTACCTTCCTGAGCATAAAAATTAAGGTGGCGGAATGACTGAAGGTGACGTCACTCTACTCTGCATTATCAGATATAAGTTCTTGTTTAGGTGATTAAGTAATAAAATAAACAGACCAGTTCATAAACTTTAGTATTATTTTAAGAAAACTTATTACAAAAAGTTCGATCATATTTCAAGTTTGGAGGGAGTAACTCCATTTTAGGTTTGTCATCTTCCCTCCTCTGCACTAATTATGTCTAAGTATTCCTACTCAGTGCTTCAGGGAGTAAGATAAAGACATAGTAATTAGATATGACAAGTAATTAGTTCAAAATAACTTTACAATTATGAAGTATACAACATTTGATTCTGGTATACTTACAAACTATTAACAAAACATTATGAAGAGAACAATGCTTTTTGAGCAGGCAAATTATTTTTTCAATCAATAAAAACTTCATTACAGAATCATATTACACCCTTAAAAGGCTTTGTTATCTTAATATAACTTTGTTATATCTGTTTATCTGTTACTTCGTTTATCTTGAGGTGTTCTATATAATTTCTGTGTATAATTAGATGGATAAGTAACTCACTGTGCATTTGGTGATAAGATTTTTGATCTTTAAGTGACAAGGGAGAGATTAATGTACGTGACTAGGTTGCGTAGAGGGAATCTAGAAACCTTCTGATCCTGGGCCTTATTGTACTGTGTATTTAAACACTGGTATAGAGATATAAAGAACTTTATGTTGCTTATAGTTGAAATCTGGTGTAACTGAACTAAAGATGAAAATATGTGAAACACATGAAACCATCGTTGAGTATATGTCCTAGAACAAGGACAGTAGTACGGTTGTAGGAAAATTACTTATTGGCCTCTGTTATCTTACGAGTGAGTGTCATCGTACATAGAGTGTACTGAGCACTCAACGTAACCAGAGGCAGAAAGTAAAATCAGTCAGTCGTAAAGTTTTATGTATTTCTGATGAATCAATGCACGGAGCCCCTCTCACTCTATCAATACAATGAATTAACGAGCTTGTTAATATTAAATTAATTATAATGTAAGACAACAGGAATAAGTGCAATCATTTTGTCTCAAACTAAAGAGGTGTTTTATTGTAAATGACTATAAAGGTTCAAGCTCCCATTGAATTTGTTTTTCCAATATAAATGTTGCGTCATGCAATCAAAGTTGGAATAAAATTTTTATGATTTCACGCCTTCGCATTACTTTATAGGATGCAATTCAAACGTTATCTTCGTTTTATTTTCTCATTTCACTGGCCGTTATTATTTCGTGTCTTTAATACTTCCCTTAGTTTCAAAATAAAAAAATCTCTAACGGGAAAACAATCTCTATCTTTCAATTTTTAATATCACGTAAACCTTGATAGATTGTTAAACTGTTTCCCGTAGACCTTGTAATATTTCATTAACAACTGATATTTCTGCATTTAGTTTTCTGCATAGTATTAATACCACCGAATTAATGATTAATAATAAAATATATTTTAAATCCTAAACCAACATCTTATGCATCAAAAATGAGCAATTGATTGATATATTCTACCTTATATATCGTGATCCAACGATCTGAAATGGACAATAAAATTTTAGAGTCACAAAACATAAAAAATTTGACATATTGGGTGCCAAGATTTCAGTACCTCTTTAATCAATTGATAAAATCAAGTAAATTGTTGAAAATCTTTCAACCTTTATCTTACTTAACCTTTCAAAATAAACACGTGAATTAAGATGCAGCCTGGAACCACAGTAAATAATTGGAAATAAGCTAATATATTTTGAGTTATTGATCGTTTTATTTTTGTATTACTAAAAAATGCTTCTGCAGTAAACTTTTTTACTCAAAAAAACAAATTTTTTATATTTCTCTGCTTTAGTTTTTTTAAGCGTGTAATTATTGACTGTAATTATCATTGATTAATTGTTTTGCAAATTATTGTTGTATAATAAATAAAATGAAATATCATTAACCATTTAACTTCCATATAAATATTAATATACTATAATCAATGCACTGTATCATTTATATACTGTGTATTACAGATTACCATAAGTTTTTGAATCATTAGATGTTGAAGAATACAACATGATGTAAAATTAATATTATGGGGGTCAGTGTGTACCTTGACTGTTTTGGTTGTTTCCACTAAAGGACAAGTAGTGCCCAAAGCGGTTTTCTTTTGCAGAGAGTAACAGGCAGGAGTATTATTAAGGCGTCAGTGGTAGGAAACAGATTGGTGGAGCCTGTGTATTTGATTGTGCAGGAAGACAATAAGGGCTTTATTCAAACAGGAGGGTCACTGGGAGGCAAATATTTGCCCAAGGACCTACACCGCTTGAGCACACGTAGTCACTCCCCCACATTGCGTCAATCAATACCTTCCATACAATCTCGATGCCATTCTTCAACATATATAGCCTATCATAAAGCTCATTTACTAATTATAAATTAGTTAAATTACATGTGTTTGTTACATCCGTTTTCAACAATTAGATGAGCTGACATTTAGATCTGATTTCCTTTTCTATAACAATCAACTACATATATATTTCATCATTTCGTAGCTACGAAGTTTATAATTATTAAAAATAAAGTAATACAAACACATATTTATAAGCGTGCTTGCAAGTCATACATACATGTATATATATAACTCAATACAAAAAGAGAAAAACATATTGTAGGTAATGACATAAAACATTCACTACTATATTTAGACTAGCGTCGTTATCAGTTAGCAGTACTCCTGTGAGCAGCCGCAGCTGACTCATATATATATATATATATATATATAATATACAATATATATATATATATATATATATACAATACAATATATATATAATTTTGAGATTCTGCAAAAACTCCCCTCTGAATGCAAATATCTCACTCTACGAGCATCTGAAGAAGCTCATATTTGGTTGCTAAATGCGCGTAGTGCACCTGGGCTTAATCTCAAGTGATAATGCTTCATTTAATTAGTTCCTTGATATGAAGATTTTATATTATTTTTTATTTTCTAATATATTTTTTATCTTTTATTATTTAATTATTTATTTATTTAATATTATTATTTGTATTCTCAATATTATTTTATGTTTTATTTTCTTTTATTCTATTTATTATTAAAAATTAGTCCGTCATTTTTATTTACTAATCACTTTATCTGTTCATCCCTCAGTTTGTCCTTTATTTATTTATTATTATTTTTTCATATTTCCTAATTTAATTATAGATTGACTCTTGCCTACTTTATCTTCTGTAACCTGGAGCGTGTGCAGCAACATTTTTGGTCTCCAACCGTCTCTGTACCACTGTGCTTCATTTCCCTCTCTTATCTCTCCTCAAGACGGTTCAAACCAAAAATTAGAGACTGTAAGTGTGTGTTTTTAATTTATCTATGTTTCTTTGTGTACATTGAACTTAATTTGATTGTTTCGGATAGTATTTTTATCAAAAATGCATATATATATATATATATATATATATATATATATATATATAAATGATCAAACCACAATAAGAAATGGGAAACAATACTAAGATCTTTCAATAAGCTTTCTTCGCTAGAGTCAAAAACCCAACTTAAACACTAGATGCAGAAAACATCTTGTGAGGGGTTGAGAAGATTGGGAGGGAAGAGAGATATTTTAAAAGAGTGAAAGCACAGGAAAGGACTAATATCCAGAAAGGGATGTTTGGTGAAACAAAGGAGTACAGTAAGAAAGAGTAAAAAACTATCTGCTAGCTGTCAACCCTCTTAGAAGAAGCTATTGCCCTCGTAACGAAAGTATCAAGTTTAAAGAGACTGTTACTAATGTTTATAATATTTGATCTATTAAATTTAATTAGAGACGATACTTAGTTTTTCTGTTTCAAAGTTATACCTCTGCCTATGAAAAAGGTTTTAAATAAAGACCGAAACGTTAGCAATGAGAGTTTAATTGGAACCTGAAAAACTGACCGAGTCCCGATAAACTTTAGTTTTGTTTCTATTCCATGGTCCATACTTATATATATATATATATTATTAAAATAAGCAGCAGCTTCTGCATTGACCAATTTCTTGTTGAAAGTCTCTAGTTTTCTTATCACTTTGCGGTGAGACTCTGGTCTCAAGAGTTTCATATAACATATGCTTAAGGGAAGACCTGCTGCCATTGTACACAAATATATATATATAACCAAATAGTAGTAATAGTAGTGCTAATTGTAAAACAATCATGTTGTAGCCCTGAAAATGACATCAATATATGTCGAAACGTCGGCAAAAGAACCAGTGTAAAATCATTAGATCTCAACCCTCAAAAAATTTAATCTTATATATATATATATATATATATATATATATATATATTATATGAAACGGTCCATAGGATGTTACATTAAATTTATAACAAATATAACTCAAAAGTAGCTACAGACATTACTCACTTCCATATATATTTCGACAATTGAAGAAAAAAAATTTTTTTTTGTCTTCTTCTCATGGTTGAATTATATATTAAACATATTTGAATGATTGATTACTTTTCTTGAAATATGAAGCAATATTATTTATATTTGTGTTATATTAAGAGAAGTATATTTGTTTTAAAAACGTAATATTAAAATGCAGCACTTAGAATAACTATCAGAATTATTACATTTTAAAGAGAACGAGAATCTAGTTGCATGAAGCATAGAGTTTTAGTTATGAAATATTCTTTAAAAATTAATCATATTCTATCAAAAAACCAGTGTCAGTACTCTTATGTCAAGAACTAGGATTCTACAGAACATAAAAACTACAAAGGTTTTCTCTGAATTGAAATATTTTCAGTTTTTACGAAATAACTTTGTTGAAATTAATTCTAATTTAAAAGTATTTTATTTTAAATTTTCGCTAATGTTTGAATTTATCAATTTATAAATTTACATTATGTTTAACGGAAACATTGAAATCTGGGTCTAAAATTTTTGAAGATTTGTTTTATGTTCTGAATAAGCAAAATATAAGGACAAATTTTCTCAAAAAGAAAATTTATTTTCATTATTTTTAGTCTGACCTAATCCAATTCTGAATGTATAGTGAAATTACAATGTTTCAAACTGGGTAATTATTATTTGTTCTTGGAAGCTATTCAAGTAATAAATTTGTGTTATTCAAGTTTTATATTTGTAGTCTTTAAGAGTGCCCCATAAAATAAAAAAAATAGTTATATTAATGGGGCAAAGTAATTTTCATCCAAGTGTAACATAACTTTGTTTTATTAGCTGTTCAAACATAACAAGTTTGAGAAAAGCCGTCTAGAAGCTATAATGTCCATTCTTCCCAGTCCCACGCTTGTGCACTGCTTTTAGTTTTTTCTCCTTGACAACCCCTAGGTAGGTCTGAAGAGTGAAATCTCACCTTAAATCACTGCTTACTAACTTACAATTATTAAAATTTTTTTTGTTTCAAAACATAAAAAAAATATCTAACAAATTAATTTAATCATTTAAAAAAATAAAAATGTTTGGTTTTAGCAGTTCTTAGAGTGTCATTTACTTTAAAAAGCGACCACAATTCATTACAAGTAATATTTATTCTGATATTTTTTTCATAATTTTATAAAATGGAACTGAAAGTATAAATTTAAACTACCCTGCATTTTTATGGGTTTATTTTATAAGAATATTTTTTATTGTTCAATGAAATTTTATTAATCATGTGGATTTTGGTATATTTCTCTAGCTATAAAAGCCAATATACTACCTAAGAACTAGAATTAATATCACCTCTAGATTATAACTTTGTGGCCAAAAATCTTGAGGTAACTAATATGATGGAGACATAACTTTAGTTTTTTATCTCTGTATCTGAAAAAATGTAAAACCATAGTGTAATTTGTGAATCTATAGTTGTCATACCAGACTATCAATTAGTACCTTTCCAGTTACCCTTCATATTAAATTAAAAATTTTTGTTATATATAAATGTAAACAATAACAAAAATTGCTGTAGTAATAGTGATAATTGTAATAACATGTTTTAATCCTTAGAAAGGCATAAATATATGTTGGAACGCTAGGATAAGAAGTAGTTTAAATCCTAAAGCCTGAACCCTCAAAACTCTTATAACTTGTGAATAGTGGGTCAAGAAAAGAAAATTATGATATATATTTATATATTACTTACTATCTATAATAGTTAATACATATTTGTGTATTAAATAAATTACTTTTTATTATTTAAAGTAAATAAGATGAAAAGTTTTCAGGTAATACTGAATATCTTAGAATTTGTTCTGTGGTTAGAATATCTGAAATGATTCGTGAATGATATTTAGTGAATTTGTGCTGAGGTCTGATGGATGTTAATTTAGATGACTGGTTTAAATAGATGTTGGTAGAGTACTGGTTCGTTCATCCAGAAGGCCTACTTATCAGTGGGCCATGATAGCGGGCCCGCTTCCTAAGCCTGTTTCCTTTTCAACAAAGTTTTAATAGGTTTAAGGCTCCCGTCCAAGACAGCACGAAATGAGAACCTAAAGAACCATCTTAACAGACAGCTTTCTTTGCATGGGATTATGCAAGAAAATTAAAATAAACACATTCATTATTCAAAAACCACTTTCAAGTTCTCCTTCACATTTCAAAATTGGCTGTATTTTACTTTCCCTCTAAGAGCTTATTAGTTCATTGCTGTTTAACTATTCACCTACTCATTGATGATAAGTGCTTGTCGCCCTGCATTTAGTTTTTACAGTATGTACTTAAGAATTCTAATCGGTAAACAAATAATAAATTCAAATAATTTTAGAAGATATATTCAAACTCAGAAATTTATTGCGACTGATAACACTAAATAATTATTCTGAGGTAAAATGGATAAACCAACAAAAGTCTCCACACAAATGAAGTTTTATTCAACGCGTTTCGAACACTTTGTGTTCATCATCAGGAAGACACTATAATACAAATTATATCTTGTGCAATCCGTATTTGTGTGGTATTCATCCATTTTACCTCAGAATGAGTAAATACCACACAATTACGGATTGCACAACTAATGAACTAAATAATTAATATATGTACTCATAGAACATATGATAAACAGTGGTAGTAATGCTTGGTTGAAAATAAATACACGCAAATAACGTAACAATATTGTTACAGTTATAATAAAGAGTTAAGCAATAAGCACAGAAAACAAATTTAAAATATAAATCCATAAAAATTTACCATGATAATGAAATTTTTTTGACTATATTTTTCTATTCATAATAAGAGAAGAACAATTTTAATCAGAGGAGTATTTTCAATACTCTGGATATATATGTATAAGTAATTGTGAAACAACACATCATTTAGATCAGTAATGCTCAACTATTGTAACAGCCGAGCCAGATTTACAAATGTGATTGACTATCAGGACGCATTAATCTTTTTATATTAACAGTTCATATATAAGTGAACGTTGTAGAAGAAGAAACTAAGAAGTCTAGTCTTTGGACTAGACTTTAAAATAATCATTTTTAATGAGAAGTTTTGATTAGTTTGGTAGAACTAAAAGCATGACTGAAGATATCGATTGAGATAGCTGTTCGGGGTAAACAACTTTTCAAATTATCATGACTTATTCCTGTTCTCACTTGTGATCTGATATGCCTCTAGAGACTAACAACCTGTTTTGAAGTGTATGTTTGCCGAACAGTGAAATCATTGAAAGTACCAAATTGATCAGATGATTTTTTTTCTTTTAATTATAAATAACATCTTATTTAACTATGTACCACTTATTATTTTCTTGGTAATAAATTTATATCTACGAAGAATGCAGTAAGAAATGCAGAAATGCTGCGCCTTTTAAAATCTTTAAGTTGAATATCAGAGAAACATCTGAAACTACTGATCTGACGTCTGGCTGCAGTGACATTTGTAGATAAGTGGCTTTTTCTTCTGTAGTTGACTATAAACTTCATTTATGTGGCTAGTGATATCAACCAGAAATACAAAGCTGTACACCAACTTTTTGATTTGTATTAAAGAAATTATTGCATTTTTTTTACTTCGTCAGACAGCTTTTCAACATTTTACGCTTGAAATGTGACGTTTTTATAATGCATTTCCTTACTTCCTTGCAGTTATTTTCTTCTCACTGTTTCTATTATGTTTTGTAATGTTTAGTTATGTTTCTATTATGTTTTAGTAATCTAAATTTACCTTCAACTGTTCTCATATTATTCTTCAGTCTATTGTTCTTCTTTGTAAACCATTACTTTATTATATATTCTTGTCTTTCCTATTGCTCATATTCTTTGTTTTCTTACTTATATTTTTTATTCCTATTACGCTCTTCAGATGTTCTGTAACTAGTTCCTTTTAACCAATCACAAGTGAGGTTGTTGAATATTTTCTACCCGTCGTGAACTTTGGTGTCTTTTGTGCCTCTATATATTTTCTCTCCTGATTACGAGTCAAGTAATAATTAGAGACTGGAAATGTGTTTTAAATTTTTTTCCAGGTTTCTTTCTGAACAGCTTCGTAAGTATAATATAATATATAAATATATATATATATATATATATATATATATATATATATATACGGTACTGTTTTCTTGACCACAAAACCACTTTTTCTTCTTCTTGGAATTTGGTCAGGGTTAATATACAGAATCACCTTTTTGCCAACATTTCGTCTCTATTTTAAGACATCCTCAGAGCTATAAACTAACAAAAAAACAATAAACAATGTACATTTGTCATATATATATATATATATATATATATATATGTGTGTGTGTGTGTGTGTGTGTGAAAACTCGTGAATTAAAAATCCACGACTAAAAAACAATAAAAAAAAATCATATACGGGGTTGTTATTCTTTGAGTTTTAAGTGTCACTCTGAAGGCGACGAGTTGTTCTGGTCGCCAATTTGTAGTTCCAGTTCAGAGGTTATTCGTTGGTTTATATAAGGTTATACATTCATATAACTACATAGAAATGAAGATACTACAAGTATACTTATACCTAGTAATTTTAAAATTTGTTATGTAATTTCCCTCATTACATTATTAACAATATAAAATCTCAATAATCTGAAATATGAAGGGAAAACGTGATTTTATTATTCTTAGCTCGTTTTCTCAGTATAAACACAGTTTTTAAGAATTAAATTGTTTGTTAGCTAGTCATTTTATTTTAAATAATTTGTCATACTAATGAAACCAAAGCCTACAAGAAAGTTTTAACTTTTCTAATAAAATACCAGTAATATCAGATGGTAACTAGTACAAGTAATGAATTGAAATGTCATTTTTAAAACTAACTTCTGTAATTATTCCTTAAGTATATTTTACCTGAAATTGACATCATAGCTGCTGGTTTTAAAGAAAAATTAAATAATTAATTCAATAAATTGAATTGAAGTTATCATACAAAGAACAATTTAGTGACAAAACTAAACAAAAATATGAAAATATGGTAATCCTTGAGTAGAAATGAAGAAACAATTAGAAGCAATGTATTAAATATTTAGTACACACAAAAATTACGTAGATATATGATTGTTATATGAATTGATATTAAGTCTGTAAATTTCTTGAGATTATTATATTTAAAAATAACTCCCTTCTCAACGCCGTTGAAGACAGAAAAGGAAGAAGATAGAGATCTTTCTATTACTATCAAAAGTATTGTGTTCTAGAGATAAGATCATGAAACGAATATACGTGTTTAGTATACGTGCAGTTCAGGAAGCTGATGAGTGAGGAAGGGAAACTACTTCAAGTGCTTTTGGCAGCAAGTGACTGATGACTGGAGTGGAAGTCAACAGATTGGGAGGATGAACACTCCAGCACTGTTTCAGAGATATAGATAATACATGGATATAGTGTTTGGACCAACTATAGATTAGCATTATTACTTCCTATTTACAGTGAGTGTTTTTACGACAAATGTGGATAGCTGTACTTGTAAATCACACCATTATTTAGTTTAATATAAATGTACTATGACATAACACTATCTACATATGTGGGTATACATATTCATATAGAATTAGCTCGTTTAAAACCTTTAAGTTGAATATCAGAGAAACATCTGAAAATGATTTTTTAGGGCAATAACAGGCCTATAACAGAGCAATAACCTTATTCACCAAACTTATTTGACATAAGGGACATCAAAATGAATGATAAATATTTTTATATATTTTAACATAAACAAACACACACACACACATATATATATATCAATGATCAAACCACAATAAGAAATGGGAAAACAAGACTAAGATGTTTCAACCGTAACAAGCGGTCCTTGTCAGAGTCAAAAACCCAACTGAATATTTTACACACATATATATATATATACCATGATAAACGAAAAACGGTCCGGCAGGACAAATAACAATTAAAATAAGCAGTGACACATAAACAAAAACACAACAAAGACTCACTTTTCAATATTTCGACCGTAATGGCGGTCGTCCTCAGGAGAAGAAGTGAATTGACGGAGGGACGACAGTCAACTGAAGAACTCACAGGGTGAGGGCTAAAGCAGTGCTGCCGCAAAGGAGACAAATAAAAAAGGAACTAGGAAGTCGAGAGCAAAAATAAAAAAATAAAAAAATGTTTTTGAAAGGTAGAAAAAGGTTAAGAAAAGAAAAAATAAAGAAAATATATAGAACAATTAAAAATAAAAAAAAAAATATTAAAAAAAAATAAATAAATAAATACAAAAAAAAAATAAATAAATAAAAAACTAAAGATTTAAATTCAAGCCAGGTTTCGAGCGTGCCCCCAGGAGCCAAATGTGGGCTTCCTCAGAAGCTTTTAAAGTAACTTTTCTGTTATCACTGGGGACTTGTTTAAGAACTTGGACTGTGAAACAATCATTGAAACTGAGATGGTGGGAATTAGCGTGAGTGGCGACAGGGAGACTGCTGCGTTTACCAACCGAAAGCCTGTGATTATTCATCCGAAGGTTCAGCATCGTAGATGCTAAACCAACGTAAAAAGCATCACATTGGGTGCATTTCAAGAGGTAAACGCAGTCAGTGGAGATACAGGAGGAAGGACTGTGAATAGGGTAAGAATTAAGATTAGTTAGAGACTCAAATGAAGACCCAGAATCAACAATGGGACAGGTAAGACATCTCCGACGTCCACAACGTTGTAGGCCACCAACTATGATTCCTGTCTACCTTATTCTTTGTGATCGGGCGCGCATACAACAACATTTTTGGTCTCCAATTTTTATTTTAAAATAGTCTCAATATTTTATGCTTATGTCTATGAAAAAGTTTTCAAATAAAAACGAAAACGTTTAATTTGAACCTGAAGAACTGACCGAGTCCTGATAAACTTTAATTATATATATATATTATGTATATAAACAAAACTGAAGTTTATCGAAACCCGGTCAGTTCTTCAGGTTCAAATTAAACTCTCATTGCCAATGTTTTGGTCTTTATTTAAAACCTTTTTCATAGGCCTACAAAAACAGAGGAAGTATAAAAGATAATACAATCATTCAAAAATCAAACATACAGAAAAGTGCAATTAGTCACAATTAAGAAATTAGAATAGAAATTTTGACTATAGGTTAGTGAGAAAACTTACAGAAGTATAAATTTTGAAACAGGAAAAGTAAGTATACATTACAAATTATTTTACAAACAAAAATAGTATGTGGATTTTAACAACAACTGTAGTCTGAATGAACACGTGACACTGAACAGAAATAACCAAGCAAGGTAACCAAATTACACCAGACAACCAAAAAGTCACTAACACAATTTTTCTTCTATGAACAATGTTTAACTTAACACACCCGAATAAATACTATTTAAATTTGAAATGTCACTTCTATATTTAATGGATGACTGATCCTTTCTAATATATAACATTTCCAGAGTTTTCCTTCTCTGTTCATCCATTTCTTTGGCTATTATGTTTATTTCATCAAAATCAAAATTATGGCTATTATTATTATTATGAATTTTACTATTGAGCTTAACTCACTTTTACAATACTTTAGTAATTCAACCATTACTATGTTTGCAAGAACCGGTGATATTGGAGAGCCCATAGGTAATCCAAACTTTTGTTTTAAATATAACTCCATTAAATATAAAATATCGAGTTTCACAAATAAGATTTAGAATGGATAAGATTTAAATGGATAATTTCCACTGAAGTAAACAAAGTACTGTATACTACATAGCACATAATAATTGAAAATGTATATCCATTGATATTTTTAGAATTATGGTAAAAAGAAAAGCTGAAAGGATGTCAGTGATTCAGGTTTTGAAAGCAGCTCTTGTTTAATCTTGTTGTTAGGTTCTTTCATCTTCAGCTTAATAAATAAATTGTCACCAGTCTGCAGGTATTCGTGATTGCTGATGGAATTAGGGATCCCCAGTTCCATGTGACAATATTTTTTCGCTTTCATTTTCTATCTAAGAACCTCATCACAGAATATTTCTTTAATAAACCAAATAATAATAAACAAACCAATGACTTTATTTTTGTAAACTTTTATATTGTTTGTATTGTTTACAACCTCTTCAAGAAAATATATAATTAGATGTCTACAATTAATTTAAATAAATCTATAAAAGTTTTCAAGTTCTAATTATAATTTATCAAAAATATAAAAAAAAATTAATTGTAATTTTTAGAGATAGGGTTTGTAAGTGGTAATTGATTAGTATATTATATGTACATTTACTTAAATGCACTTATAACTGTAGTCTGTTTTTTGTGTGGACTTAAAAAAATGTAAGTCGTATGACATATATTTATAAATGTTGCTTTTGTCCGAACATATATTCCCGAATATGTTTTGTTGATGCTAAACATATTGTCCTTAATAAATCCCGTATAATAAAGTCTAATGTTTAGCACACAAAATTATATGTTAAATTTCAATCTGTTCCACCTTACTATAAACCAAATATTACAATAATGAAGGAAAAATTATAAATGTAATTCTAATAAATTTACTAATTTTGATGTGCCCCCAGTCCATTTTTAAAGAGATTTCACATGAACACGTGAAATAAGAATCAATGATCAAACCACAATATGAAATGGGAGAACAAGACTAAGATCTTTCAACCATAACAAGCGGTCTTCGTCAGAGTCAATTACCGAAGTCAGTTAGGTTTTTGACTCTGACGAAGACCATTTGTTTCTGTTCAAAGATTTTAGTCCTTTTTCCCTATTTCATATTGTAGTTTCATCATATATGTATTTATTTATGTGGGTATGTATGTTTGTGTGTTTTGTGTGTCTGTGTGTGTGTGTGTGTGTGTGTGTGTGTGTGTGTGTGTGTGTGTGTGTGTGTGTCCGAATGAGTGTTGAAACGGTACAGTATACCACACTTGGATAAAATTGATTTATTCAATATTAGACTTTATAATATATGTATAAACTCAATAGTTTTTAAAGTTTATGGAGTAATGGGAGAGGCTCTATATTCCTATTATGTAAATTTAGTTCTCACTAGCAATTTTAAAAAGTTGAAATTTTATGTTTAGTATACAACTGATATTTTGAATGAAAAAAATAATTTTACCATAACACAAAATGTCAGGTTTGCATAAAAATAGATGCATTGGGATACACACCCATCCATCAACACACACAGACACACACACACACACTCTCTCACACACAGACATACAATCACTCACTCACTCACTCACACATATGCAACTGATAAACTTATTCGCCAAACTTATTTAACATAAGGGACATCAACATTAATGATAAATAAAATATTATATTTATATATTTTATTTTCACTATTGATACAGTGATAGTGACCAATTTTTATGTTTGTTGAATAGTAAACATTCATTACCCCATTCTATTATCTATATATTTAAGTTCTTGGAGTGCATACTAGTCACACAATTTAAACGATTATTGTAAAACGTAAGATATATTTTGTGTATGTGTGTGTTTTCTATGATTATTAGTAAAACTGGTATCGGTTGTTATTTTAAACACAAAGTATTAAATATTTCGCCATGTTTAGAATATATTTATTTCTTGGATAATTTTTCCAATTTTCGGATATATTCTCTTGTTATTTTGTTAAAATTGTTTAAAGTATTAACTGTGTAATTGGTGGACAAGAGGGGGATTAGCCCCTTCATTTATCTGGTTAATCGAGGTGTTTCTAAAAGTTACAATTTTAAAACCCTACTTGTGCTTGCAATTTTAAAGTATATTTATGGCTATTATTCTAATTATTATTGCTTCTATTAATTTTGATCTAAATTTTTCTTTTTTTTACAAATATTTTTGGTTCTGTTGACCATCATCCTTGGTTGCCAGCTTACATCTCATTTGGTTATCAATGGCCTATTCCATATTTCTTCAAGAGATATGTATCGAAAAGAAGAAAGAATCTTATTTGTAAATGTTATATCACTCACATCTTTTATTGTGTAGGGATTGGATCAAGGTGCTTGTTTAACGTTCTTTTGATGGTCAGAGGATTTCATGCGCATAGTAATGTTCCTTTACACTTTCCATGTAAACATTTAAACATCGACAATGTACGACAGACAGAAATCTGATTCTGAACTACATAGAATATTAAATAATTACGTTAAAAATAATAATTAACCCTTGGTTGAAATGTTAATCCTCTCAGAGTAGAGCAGCCCTCTTAATTGCGGCTCAATTAATTTGATAGGCCTTTCAGTTGGTATGAATTAATCGGGGAACAAGAAGTCATGATTAAACAAGAGTGGCATTTCTGAAACAGGCTCGCGACAGGAATGAGATTAGTGCGTGGGGTGGCGACGCTATTTCCTCTACATTTATCATCCTCTTGCTGCCACTGGGCTTCAGATTCACTGGACGTTTCCGCAAAATTCCCATTCTCTTATATTCTCATATAATTCTCAGTAACGTAAATTTAAATTTCATAGGGAATAAAGTCTAATTATATTGGAATGTCTAAGTTACTGTTTCAACGATTTGAGGGCAGCATTGAAATAAATTAATTTTATGAGCTAGACATACGATATTATATTTTCTCTTTATATATAAAATAAAAATTTTTTATATTATTTTATAAACATTCATTTTAAATTAATACACACTATATTGAAATCCATGCAAATAGAATTATTGTTTCAACATTTATATATGTATTTAGATTTGTATAACAGGGAGTTAGATACCATCCCTGGGAAATCTTGATTCAAGTAAAATATTTCATAAAAAGTATGAGATTTTAGATTTCGAATTTGTGTTCCTTAATGTCTTTTCAGTTCAATTTTTTATTATTTTTTTATTTTTTTGAGTTGAAGTTCTAGTTGAGCATGTATTTCAAAATCCTAAATTGTAATATCCCATTCATCTTGTAATTTATAAGCTATAGAAGTGTAACTTATAAAATTTTTTTCTCCTTCAGTATGCACTTTATTTACTTTATGCACTTTAAATTAGATCAATATTGTAATAAATAAGTGAATACCTCCATGGAAAAATGTGAGGAGTTTCATCTTTTAAAGAGTATCTCGCCAGCCTCTCACAAATACGCCTAAAATAATTACATACGAGTAAATTATCAAAGTTGTTATTACTGAAGTATCAAATAAAAACGAATATAATTAATGCTAATAAATGAATAGCTACTCCTGATATATAGCCTTGGTATTTGCATTGAATTTTGAAAAAAAAATTATTTTGATAACATACAGTATTAAACTTTAATTTTTGAAATAAGAGCATGAGAGCGAAAAAATATTACATTAATATAAAAAATAGTACAATAAGAATACATGTCTGTAAGGTGGCTATCAAAACATAAACGAATGCAAATGTATAAGCAATTCAGAAATTAATTTATATTCATTAAAAAAAATTTTTTTTTTATAATATCTATCGAAAACATATTTTAGAATAATGACAATCAATAGCAATAATTAGCTTCTTTATAAGTTCAAGCTTAGATAAAGATTGATTAGAAACAATTATTGAAAACAACCTTCAGGCTATACGTCATCTTTATTCTATCCTCAAAAAATGCTTTGATACTAAAATCGTTGCTTTCTCTGTATGTTGTTTGCGAAAAATATATTGTTCTTCTGATTTCTCACACGCAGCTTGCTTCCTCACACGCAAAGCGTGCCGTTCAATCTCAGAGATGAGAAGAACTTAAATATGAAATTTGGTCATTACAGCCGCTTCAGTTTTTTTATATAGCCTGCTCTTATTCGCACATACACGAACACACACATACACATACAGACAAACATTGAGATGCTAATTTGCAAAACGTGTTTCATTGAAATCAGGAGATTAAAAAAAAAATAGTTTTCTTTATTCTTAAAGTAAGAAACTAAAAATATTTTAATTTTTTATTATATATATCTTGATTGAAACATAATTGTTATATAACAAAATAGTATAAGATAATTATTTACCAACTCTTATATATTGTAATTTTGTGACAATTTTTCATTTGTGAGAGGACTTGTTCTCTAAATTTATAATCGATATAACTTACCCTAGAGTTTTGTAATTATTTTCTGTATTCTTCTTCCAGTTTTAAACAGTATTTAGTTCAATTGTCTTGTTTAAGTTTAAATATATATCAGTATATTGATATAACAATGATAAATTTATCCCTTTTAGAATTTAATTATAATAGCATCCTGTACGGAAAAAAAGGACTATTGTCCCCAATAAAACTCTTATATATAATTTTTAAACAATTTATATTTTGACACCCATTATATGATATTTATTTTACGACAGTTTTTAAATCTCACAGTTTGTTGCTTGTTTATTATTATAAAATGTTTGCTCAATTTAGAAATCCTTAATTTATAAGTTATTTTATAAAGCGGTATTGTTAATAAGATCTCATTTTTGTCATAGCTATCGTATAGAAAATAATTATTCTAACGGTTCATAAGAAGTCATCTGTATTAAGATGACTTCTTACGAGCCATTAGATATAAACAATTATTTTATATAAAAAAATAATTTTTTATATCTAAGTACTTACTCATCGTACAAGTAAACCATTAACCTGATATTTTCTGAAATTGAACAACTGAGAACCGAATCATCAATTTCAAAGTATTAAGTTAGAAAATTGTTACAACCAATTGTTGTAAATTGTCACAGAAATGTTTTTTTGATGATTTCATTAAAACATATTAATTTTTTCAATTAATTAAGAACGGTGGAATGTTATAGCAAGTTATTTTCAAGGAAGATAGTAATTTAATAAAATACTAACCATAATCCAATCAAGTGAAACCTCTTAGCCGGATCAATACTTCTGGGTCAAAATGTCTATATTCTGTAAACTTTTATTAAAACATTGAACTCTTGAACACTGAATTTAAAATTTTATGTTAAATAGCAACGTATAACTAGTGACAGCATACATGGATTAAACTATACAGTAAGAACTAAAACTTATATATACTGTTCATAACGCTTTTTAATAGTTACGAGATTTTAAAAAATATTTCAATTTTTCCTTTAAATATATGAACATTTGAAATTAGTCCTCAATCAATATCATGTAACCATTACTTTAGCTATATAATAAAAAAATGATAGTTAGCTACTTTTTGGCTAGAAATAAATTAAATCAGCGGTTATCAATGTTATCTATCTAGACTGTAAAATTCAAAAATAGTACTTTGGGAACCCTTAGCACGCAGTTAGTAGTCTCTTTAAGTATATCATATTTAACATTTTAATATTTTTTTAAATTTTTTGCATATAATTTTGGCAATGTTTTTAACAAACTCCAGTTGTTTTAAAAATAATATTCCAACATCAAGCTGTAAATGTAATAGATTAAATTTATAGTAACATTTTTTACTTTCCGAAAACATTTTTTTTTTGAAACTCACATGAACATATTTCTGTTTTTTTAAGTCATAGGGAGCCCGTCAATGATAAAATATCTCAGGCTGGTGTACAAGTAAACGAAGGCTAAAAAACCTTTCATTCTTTCATTAAATTAATTTCTGTAATTATAAAAGAAATATAAATCTTATTAATAGTAATATAGTCATATAAGTTGGAGATGAACGAGACACAACAGACGTTGTGTTTAAAGTCAATTGTTTATTGTTTTCAGTTGTTATTTCGAGTTGACAATTACGTCCATTACATTATTTAAACTTATGAAGCAGTCGTGTTTCAATGAACAACTAGTTAAACAAAGAAGTGGTATCACTTATGTTTCTCGTCAATATTGGACCATACATTTGTTTTCATCAGTAATAAATGTATTGCAATTTATCATTTGTAACAGGTTGACAATTATTTTCATTGTAGTCTATTACAAAGATTTCAATCATAGTTTCAAATAAATATTACTCTGCAAAAAGGTTGGAAAAATAAATATGTTTGAATATGTGCACAGTCAGCATTACGAAAATAAATTTACATGCAAAACTACCACGGCAAACAAAACAATCAACATCGTACCCTGCATCTGATGCACACAACAATTGTCTTAATTCAACTTTTTAAAATTTAATAATTAATGAAAAATCAATCTAAATGGTGAATCAAATATTTTTGTGTAGTTTGAGGTCAATATTGTCTTCTGTCAATTGTTTAATAGTTTACAGCCAAATGAACAAGTTTCATTACTGTTATTATTAGTCTCGTTAGTTTTATGATCAATTTACAATTTATGTAAATCTAAGTAAATTTCAGTAAATCTTGTAAATTTAGTTTTATTGATCTAAGTACAATGAATAAATAAATCTAAGTCATATCTAGAAAGGGACCTGAACGATACATCCAAAGTTCTAGATAATGGAAAAATAGTACACAATGCAATAGCACTATTGCGTGGTTGAATTTTTGTAACTGATTTGGTAGTCGGGATTATATTTTTTAGTTAAAAAAAACGAAGAACTTGTTATAATATTTTAGAAATTTTTATATCTTCAGAAGTCATTTGAATATTCTTGCTAGGATAGGCAGGGGTTTGTAAGTACTAGCAGGCATCTTAGATTTGCATACCATGCATGTAAGAAATGTTCCCGTCTATTCAAAAATAAGTGCTGCACAAGAGAGAATTAAAAAAAAGACTTATAAGAATATAAACCTTCTTTGAGATTACTTGAAAATTTAGGAAGTGATAAGGTATTCTCCTACAATCACAACATTAAAGCTTATTCAAAGTGGTTAAAAAACTAAATGAAGTACGCTTGTGTAGCATGTGGTTCTGGTAGAAATAAACGCTGCTATTTTAAAGAATCAAAGAAATTAGACACTACTGTGTTTGGCAGTGACACTAAGAAATCATTAGGTATGAGGAACTGGGATAAGCAATTTTGTATAAAGATTACTGTACTGTCGCATGCAATATTTGCAGAATGGTCTGCATTAAACGATGTATAACTAAGTTTATAAAAATTTGATCTAGAGATAAATCAACAATATTTTTTTTGTAATAATGAAATTCAGTTATACGCATGTGTGTCCCAAAGAATTTGGTTTTGGAGCAGAATAGTTAGTTAGTGATGGGACGGTATGATTGAGTAAGTGGCTGAACAGCACTTTATATTATCTTTCTTCTCCTTCATGTAATGTATATTTATGCTATTGTTCTTTAAACCTAAAAATAATTTTCTGTAGTTCTGTATTTATTTACACGCACTATTTTACCCTAGATTTTTTCTTTTATGACAACGGGTTTTCATTCTGAAGCTCTTCAAACCCTTATGAAAAGTACTTTAACTTAATTTAACTACCACACTAGTAGAAAATATAAAAAAAATATGAAATGAATTCATCAATAAAATCGAATCAATATATGAATTAGATTACTTCTATTATACTTCTCCGTATAATAAAAGTAAACTATTACTAAATGACATGTTCAAGAAGAGTAATTGTCGTATTACATATTGTTGAATTTATTTTAGGTACAGAACGATTAATATTTAGATATTGTTGTCATCCCTATAAACAAATGGTCATAAAGATAAGTGCGTGTCTACACTCCAGAAACTCTCATAAGAAATAGAAGAAATAGTGTATATTATTGATGAAATAATGCATAAGAAATAAATGTATATTGATTTTGACACACTATTTGTATGTGCGTTTCTTCCTCTCTTCTGTATGAAATCTAACTATTACACTTATTTTTATCACTAACATATGCATTGAATGAGCGCAGTGAACTCTAGTTTAATGTTTTGTTGCTTCCTGTTTATTAAGGATTCGTTGAATAATTTTAATAGTTTTTATTAGTTAAAATATGTCCATATCGTAATCGTATCACTTGTATAAATATTTTTTTCATTTACTTCATATTTCTGTTCACTATTTTCATTATTGCAAGTTGTCTAAGGTCAACCGTTACCAAACAATTAAGTACAATATTTATCCCTGTTTAAGTATAAGGAACTTGGCAAACTATCTTCATCGATGCAAAGGAAATATCAGTACCGTTGAGAACAAGGTTGAGAATCATGGACAAAATTAGTTTATTATTTGAAAAAAAAAACTAATTATCTGAAAGAAAGTTGGAATATATAATATAAGAGGCGAGATTCGTCCAGCGAATAGCACCGTTAACTCTCTCATCTTTTATTAATCCTCCACTTCCCAAAGTTCCCTGTGATTCTTCAATATTAGAAGGTTTTGCAAATTATATTTTTGATAATATGGCATTTAGTGTAATACATATTTTAAACATAAGTATTTAATTAGAAAGAGTTAAAAATATTACTCTACTTTAGCCAGTGATTTCATGAAGCATTATTTTGATTATTATTTTTGGTTATATTGAGGGTGAATTAAAGCTGTTACTCGTTTAGTGATTTAAATTAGCTTAGTTAAAACAACAATATTAGTGTTTTGTGTGTTTTTTCTTTTTTCTTACGAGATAAAATTGTACACGCCATTATATTTTGTGTTTGAAAATGATATAATATCGTGATTCAGTGAACATCACTGAGGCAAATTAAGAAGCAATTAGGATCCATTAATGTAGACTCCAATAAAGGGATTATGAAATGTTAAAAACAGTCTTATAAAGTACACATGTTCTATACTTTCGACTTTGACAACGCCAACCTAAACTAACCAGTGCTTATTCTTATGAACTATTTTCTTCTTTATTGTTTAACCGATCCCCTAGCGGGGATAACTTCAGCCGTTTACCGGCTTTTGTTTGATCCGTGACTCTACATTGGAGTTCCTAAATTTTGCATAACTCTAGTGCATTTTGAGTAGGGATCTTTAACGAGTACCTGGTATCGTACAGCCTCGAAACCGACGGCTTAATGTCCTCTCCGAGGGACAACGTACTCAGATTTATTCACCTCCCGCGTGAATAAATCTAGTGCCAACTGGGGATC
Source organism: Hermatobates lingyangjiaoensis (assembly GCA_026182355.1). Taxonomy (NCBI): domain Eukaryota; kingdom Metazoa; phylum Arthropoda; class Insecta; order Hemiptera; family Hermatobatidae; genus Hermatobates; species Hermatobates lingyangjiaoensis. Next base: position 330,291 of record JAPFBL010000156.1, read on the forward strand.
GAGCCCCAGACTACCAGCCCAGAGGCTGGTACGTTAACCACTGAGCTAACCTGGACCATTTTATCAACTAATACTAGATATAAATTATATGAGCTGTTGAAGAAAGAAATAATAAATATATGTACTCGTAAATTTAACGTCTGATACTGCAGCTGGTTTTGTTGGACTGGTTTCGAAGGGTCTTCACTTTAAAAGCAACTGATTTAAGTTGTTCCTATAAACCTACAATGCATGTGATTTAGGTCAAGAGTTGTTGAAGATGAAAAGGCTTCAGTCTTCCACACTTCAACAGGTCTGTTTTACTTTTGCAAAATATTTTAGATACAAGAAATACAGTGGCAGCACTTAAAATAGTAAATTTAATTAAAAATTCTTTTTGGTTTAATATGTTTAATCTATTAGTATAAATTATATTCATATTATTGTGTTATAAGTACTGAAAGAATAATGAAGTATCATTAGTTATTTATTTCTTCTTAAAACGCTAATAAAGTGCTTCAGGAGTTAGAATATCTATTTTGATCATAAATTTATATTTAATAAGATTAATATATTAAGGAGTATTATTTGAGGTGCATCAATGGTTTATTTAAAAATCATTGAATCCACTTAAAGCTTGCATTAAAACTTACTAATAAATAATATGGGTGACAGAACTATTTGTATATTTCTTTTATATATATATATATTTGTTATTTAAAAGAAAGTTTTTTCTATTAAAAATCTGCGCTGTAAGAAAATGCAATAAAAAATTAATTACTAAAGTAAGATTAAACTTGGCTTAATACCGCATAATTGATTGTATAATACTTTATGCTGGATAACAGCTAAGGTAAATTGTTTTAATTTTTTTTTTAACTTTTCTACTTTCATAAATGAAAAGGCTTAATTCAGAATTTAAACTTTGTTTGATCTAATTATGACAAAAATCTACTTTGAAACACCTGTGTTTTGACTTTAAAGAAAGAAAATTAAGATGTAGCAAATGAGAGAGAAAAAATTAAAGTTAATTAAAGTTACTTTTAAAGCAAGAATGGTATTCAAACGTGTATGAGTGAGAAATAACAGAGTGTAAAATAGTAGAGATTAAATGAAACAAGCTTTGTTTGAGGGTAATGCTTCAATTAATAGCTCAATTAAACATAATTATTTTAGAATATGTGTCAACTCACTGGAATTGGTGTATTAATCACTATAAAGAGGTTTTAGTTCAATAAGAGGTTTAAAGTTTTTCTCTGCATTGCTCCTTAGCAAGTAAACAAAAATGTGTTATTTCCTTAAAAAGTAATGACTTTTTATTGCAAAAGTTTTCAATTTCTAATAAAAAAAAATTTAAATTATGTAGCATTAGTAGTAATTAGAAGTACTATTAAGTCTACTCTGACACCCATTAGAATTCAACTAAATTCTGTAGCATGCATGGGGTAATTTTTATGGCTTTGCTTCCCGATTGAATCTATTACACGAACACGTAAAACATAGTTCATTAAAGGATAGATTGTAGAAGCAAAATTTAATGTTTTACTTGTTCTAAAAATTATTGTTAAATAGAAATATTTTAAAGTTCGTATAACTTTATATATTATTATTAAATCAATATGACATTTATTGCTGATTAATTTGATTTCTTTGGTTACTTTTTTGACAATTATAATCATTGCTATTATTTTTATCTATTCTTTGATGTGCAGTATTTCTTTTATTGTGAAACTTTCACACCTATTCTATCATTCCCCAAATAATTTTTCATCACCTTGCAAATTTATATACCTTCAAAAACTCTGATGTTCTTGTTTAAATATTTGCACACGCTCTATAATGAATAAAATACTAGCGATTTTGTGGGAACCGAACTTATGACCTTACCTTTGGAGATCCAGTGAGCTACCGTCTGCGCCACAGGGACTTTTGTGAAATAAACTTCAAAAACCTGATATAAATGACATCGAAAGAATAAATAATAGTTTTTCGACCTAAATTATAATGATTTAATCATAATAAATTTAAAATTAGAAAATTCAATGAATAATCAACGGGAATATGAAATAATTATTTGAAAAATAATTATGAAATGATAATAATATAAGATTAATGATTTTATTAATGTTAACAGAAGTTTTAGAAATTATCAAATTAATATAATTAAAATAATAACAGTACACAATTATATCCATAATAAAAAAAAACACTTGATCATAATGGATATATTTTCTTCTTTTGATATATTTATTTCAATAAAAATGATAGAGTAGGTCTCCCGATGAATCGGAAGGTTCAGAAAAGTTCTTTATAAAACTAATTCCCGCTAAATTAAGGAGTTCAGGACTAATTGCATTGGCTGTACCCACTCAGGAATTGATAACTTCCTGCAGTTGTCAAGAGAGGAATTGATGCTGATATCTATAATTCTTATATCGGTCTTACTTGTGGCGCCAATGAACTAAATTCTATTTAACTCGCAATATGAAAGTCCAAGAAGAAGATGAGGAATACTCTAAACTTCTGATAAATATTGGTGAAGACAGAATTAAAAAGAATGAAAATAAAGAGATTCTTATTGTCCGAAGACATGTTTATCCGTACACAGAATGCTGAATAGTGTATTGAATATATTTGTTCTTCAATCACCAACCCACAAATATTGTTCACAGAAAATTTTATATATGTTCCATTTAACGAAACACTGATTGAAATTAGTTATAGGTTCATTGAATAATTTCCAGGAGAAATTCAACAATATCTGCCATATAACTCGTGTGTGTTTGCGTAGGAACAGAACCTACAGAGTAATCTCAAAAATTTCTTGACTCACTGGAGTTGTCTGTATTGCTCCAACATAAGGTAGAACTCAAACTGGAAGCTCTTGTCATGCGTATGTAAAGGAAACAATGATCCACAGCGCTTATTTAATGGAACAAGACTTTATTATAATGGCATTGTTTATAAAATTATTGCATCACAGTGTCAAGAGGAAATAGTTTTAATTCCAAGATTGAAAATTGTTTTATCTAAAGAGTATAACATTCCTTTTTCGAGGAATTAATTTTCAATTCAGTTAGCATTTGCCATGACTATTCATAAGTCTCAAGGAGAGACTCTACAAAATGTTTTAGTCCATTTATGTAAAACAGCATTTATTTCAACATGGCCAATTACATGTTGCTCTCAGTAGGATGAAACAGAAGAAAACATTAAAGTTTTTTATTTGGAAAATTCAAACTGTACAAAAATGTAAATAGAGAAAACTGTCTTAAACATATGTTCATCATCTTCATTATTGGAAATGAGTTAATTTAGAGTTTATATGCATTTATGTGAACATGATTGCATAATAATGGAAGATGTTGGATGACCCAATGAATCACGTAGTCTAGTAATTAAAGAAACATTTTAAAAAGAATTGTTTTTAAATTTTTTTTTAAGAAAAGAATTCTTAAGTACTTAAATACTTTTCTGATAAAAAATAATTAACTAGATTAATAAAAAATTATTATGTTTTTCAAAAGCTACTTTATTGTAACAATATATGTTTCATTCACCTGTAACTACACCAGTTCTGACAATTTCTTTAATCAAGTTACATAGAGTTAAATATTTAGTATGATATATAGAATATTTTTGCGATGGGTATTATGGGCGTCTTTATAGCTGGTTTACTCTTATAGATTCATTTAGAGTTGATCAATTGATATTTTGATCAATATTAGTTGAAAAATTGATCAACATTATTCAGTTTTCGTCTATTAATTGGCTGTAATTATTAATTATAATTTTGAAGTGTCAAGTAAATACAGTATGTATTTTATAGAGGTAACACAGTATTTCACAGAGGTAACACAGAGGTAATACAGTATTTTATTTTGATAGAGGTAACAGGTGTAAGTTGTAGAAGAGTGCGTTTCACGTGATATTTGTGTTGCAGGCGTGGGGATGTAGGGCCGATGGGATGAGGCGCGAAGATGCAAGCGGCACCTCACCATCTCGTCCGGGCCCTTCTCACCACATGCCTCACTATCGTCTTCATTACCACAGGTAACTGCATGCCTCACTATCGTCTTCATTAGTAATGGTAACTGTATCCTTCTAAAATTTCCCAAAATACTTCACTATTATTTCTTACCTGAACTTGCTATTAATCAATATTTTCTCTCGAACAGAATTGCTTAATCATAAACTGTATCAACAGACATTAGGGTATTTTCTAATATACAAATTTGAAACTAAACCAAAAATATCTAAAATAAAAATCTGGAGTGGCCTTCACTCAACTTTACTATAAGTAACGTAATATCAAATTTCTTGAATATATAATATATAACGTCTCAATTAAGCATAATGTAATCATCTAAATGGAATATGATTATTAGTCTTTCATTCCTGAAAGAGTACAGATAGTGATTGAAGGACATATCAATATATAAGCTTATTTTGGTACATCACACAGCTGATGCAAATAATTTCATTAGTATAACTACAGCAGTAATAACATTTTTGAAACACAAGTGAACATTTCTTGATACGAAATATTCTCCTATAAGAGAACATGGCCTCTGTTCAAATGGCCAGTGGATTTCTTACATCGTTTACTTGACATCCTTCTACATTGAATATTAAAGTAGAATTCTCAAATTTTAAACAGGAAAATACCCTTACTTTCTCTGAAAAACATAATAAAAATCGAAGAAAAAATGTTGCTTTAAGATGAATTATAATTAAAGTAGTACGATAATTACATTTATTAATCTCTAAACTAAAGATTTCAATATTGAATTATCTTTTACATTTTCGGTCTTTTATAGAATTATTATACTGGAAATTTTATGGCTTCTTAGTATTTAATAAGATCATTTTCCTTCCCCTTTGTCAAATATCATATATACGAATTTTTTCTGAGTGAGTGGTATCCTTTTCCTGCCTTCTGTACTCTGTTTAAGTTTGCTATGAATGTATATTGAGAAAAAATATATTAGTAATTAGCCAGTTTACATACTCAAATCGAAGTCAAAGCCAGCTATTCAATATAATTTAAATCTTTTATAGTTGGGAGCTTCTAATTTTTGAAAACAATAAATATGAACTATTAGACTAGAGTGGTAAAAAAAAAATTGGATATTTCTCAACAAACATAAGTCCTCTTTCTTGAGGAAAGTGTCCATTCATTACATTTCAATATCATGGAAAGGTACTACATTCACAATTGTAATGTAATTGTAACTGATATTAAGTTTTGCTCAAGAGTGCAATATATAGATATATTAAAGCATTTTATGAGACAAATCCATCATGCCATGGAAGACAAAGGTAATTTATTTATGTTTATTGGCGGTGATTTTTTTACATGTAACAATATTATTCCTCTTACATCTCATATAAGTCAATAAACAATTTAAATTGTTCCTTTATAAATATCAATTTTATCTCAGTGGAATCGCTCAAAAAATTTCTAAGTCAATGTAAACAATGAAAAAAAATATAAAAAATCTGGAGTGGCCTACACTCTACTTTACTATAAGTAACTTAATGTCAAATTTCTTGAGCATATAAAACATAACGTCTCATTTAAGCATAACGTAAACATCTAAATGGGATATAATTATTAGCCTGTCATTCCTGAGGTAGTACAGATAGTGATTGAAGGACATATCAATTTATAAGCTTATTTTTGTACATCACAAATAATTTATTATTTGCAAATAATTTCATTAGTATAACTACAGCAGTAATAACATTTTTGAAAAACCAAAGTGAACATTTCTTGAAACGAAATAGTATCCTACAAGAGAACATGGCTATTGTTCAAATAGCCAGTAGATTTCTTACATCGTTTACTTGACATCCTTCTACATTGAATATTAATGTAAAATTTTCAAATTTGAAACAGTAAAATACTCTTTTTTTCTCTGAAAAACTTCTTAAACAGCAAAGAAAATGTTGTTTTAAGGTGATTTGTTAATTAATGATGTACGATAATTACAGTTATTAATCTCTAAACGAAAGATTTCAATTTTGAATTATCTTTTACATTTTTGGTTTTTAACAGAATTATTATACTGGGAATTTTATGGCTTTTTCGTATTTAATAAGATCATTTTCCTTCCCCTTTGTCAAATAACATATATACGAATTTTTTTTTAATGAGTGTTATCATTTACCTGCACAATATTATTCCTCTTACATCTCTTATAAGTCAATAATATATTTTCATTTTTCCATTAGAAACATCAATTTTATCTCAGTGGATTCGCTCAAAAAATTTCTAAGTCAATGTAAACAATGTAAAAAAATACAAAAAATTCGACAAGTATAGCAGGTGATCTCTTAGTCTAGAATAAACAAACAGTTTTTATATCGTTATTGCTCGTTCCCGTAATTGAAACTTCATGAATTTTTTTTTGTGAATTGCTAATTTTTTGTTCCATTTTTGGTCAAATTTTCATTTTTTTTTAACGAGCCGTTTAGCGTCAAAAAATCATTTTCTGAAAACACAAATCGTACTGTAACGCCCCATTAGCGAAAGTAATTTAAAAAAAAAATATCTCAACTCATTGTCCATATAATGTTCTATTTGTAGGCATAGTTTCATTCTTGTCCGTCAAACAGTATGGCTTGTATCGCTCTCACAAGGTTTGAGATTGAATTATAAGTCAAAATTTTTACATTTTATTGAAAAAAAATATTTCCTGTTGTCTTAAAATTCTGAATATATTTTTCGTTTGTTGCATTTGTAACTTCAAAGATAATGTCAAAATATCAAAACTCTAGGGTTATCAGTATAGGAGAAATAAATGTTTTAAAAAAAACGGTTTTTGGCAAAAAAAGTGACTTTCCCATCATGCATAATTCTTCCCAAACAATAGGGATCTTCGTCTAAATGGGACCCATTTTTGTGTAAAATATCAACTTGATCCATCAAAGATTCTGGACCGTAGCGTGGTAACAAGCAATGCTAACACACGCACCCACCCACGCACCCACCCACCCACCCACCCACCCACCCACACACACACAAGACATCATTGTAAAAATGTCATAAAACGACTTCTGGTACCTCAAAACATGTAATTCCGTCAAAATCTCGAGATCGAATTTTTTCACGATCACTATACTTTACTTATAGTAAAGTAAAAATTCGACAAGTATAGCAGGTGATCTCTTAGTCTAAGATAAACAAGCAGTTTTTATAGCGTTATTGCTCTTTCCTATAACTGAAACTTCATGAATTTTTTTTATGAATTGATAATTTTTTGTTTCATTTATGGTCAAATTTTCATTATTTTTTAATCAGCCGTTTAGCGTCAAAAACATTTTCTGAAAACAGAAGTCGTACTGTAACGCCCCATTAGCGAATGTAATTTTGAAAAAAAAATATCTCAACTCATTCTACACATAATGTTCTATTTATAGGCATAGTTTGATTTTTGTCCGTCAAACAGTATGGCTTGTATCGCTCTCACAAGGTTTGAGATTGAATTATAAGTCAAAATTATTACATTTTAGTGAAAAAAAATATTTCCCGTTGTTTTAAAATTCTGAATATATTTTTCGTTTGTTCCATTTGTAACCTCAAAGATAATGTCAAAATTTCAAAACTCTAGGTTTATCAGTTTAAGAGAAATAAATGTTTTCAAAAAAACGGTTTTTGGCAAAAAAAGTGACTTTCCCATCATGCATAATTCTTCCCAAACAATAGGTATCTTCTTCTTTATAGGGCCCATTTTTGTGTAAAATATCAACTTGATCCATCAAAGATTCTGGACCGTAGCGTGGTAACAAGCAATGCTAACACACTCACCCACCCACACACCCACACACAGACATCATCGTAAAAACCTCATAAAACGACTTCTGGGACCTCAAAACATGTAATTCCGTCAAAATCTCGAGATCGAATTTTTTCACGATCACTATATTTTACTTATAGTAAAGTAAAAAGTATATTTATATATGTAGTATTCATAAAACGTTTGAAAGAGATTTTTTTGTTATCCTTACAATTTTATTTTCGTTATTTCTGTTTTTTTAAAGATTATCCTGTACATTATCATGTTCATTGTAAAAACGGTACTTCTTTGGAACTGTTGAGAAACAGATGTAATTAGTGAAGCAATATTCTAAAATTGGAATATTATTTCCTCTAAATTCTATTTCTATTCATCAGAATAGTTCAAAAGTTATACTAATATTCCAGGTTTAACGCTGAGTAATAATAAACAAATTTTAGATTGTTCATTAGTTATATTTTAGTAATAAATAATTGTATTAAAATTGTTAGTGGTTTTCTAACTTACATATGCTGCAACATATTTTATAAACTGCAAATTATTTTAGTGATTAATATTTAACTTAATTTATAATATCCGCTTATTTAGTCTAAGGATGAGAGCAACTTACTGGTACATTTATTTAGTCAACCGAAAACCAATTAACCTTCAAGCTTCAATAAATTTCAATTTACAGATATTATTTATTCATACCTTTGCAGCATATTTTTTATATTAGATTAAAGATTTTTATAAAATAACTCTATTGTTTTATCATTTTATATTCTTAGAACTGTTCTAATTGATGATAATTATGAAATTTATACGTATAGGTTGTTAGTTCTGTGCCAATTACACTTAACTATCACAGATGATATATTTGTAGCCCTGGCTACTCATAACGACCAAAATCAGTGTTACGAAATCATAAACCAATTAGACATCATTCAAATTTAAGTATTTTATATCCGGTAATAATTACCCTCTTATATCTAAATTACCTTATATCAAATAACAGTTTATAATTGCAAGCATTAGATCAAAGGACAGCACATTTTACGGTGTAATTGGTGTATTAAAATTGTTTCATATGTAGATAAATTTACGATCAATGTATTTGATCGTAATTAATAATCAATATGAAATAGAATTTGATTTATTTATAAATAACTCTTACAATATAATATCCAAGAAACAATGAAAAAAAACTGGCAATTACTCTCGTGATAATTCACTAATTTTGGTAACAAATATTGGTATCATTCATTCTCTCTTATCCTGGATACGTAAAGCACACTATGATTAGCAGATACATAGATAGCGAAAAAAAAACCTGGACTTTATGGTGTAAATTGGAACACCATCAAACTTCTACTCGTGTATTAGTCACTCAATTTGCTTTGAAGGTTTTTAAGTTAATGAACATGGGGCTTCGTTCTCACTGATCCGATGTCCGATGTTTAACAATAGGATAAAACCATTTACTGATTGATGGAAATAATTTTTTCATCACAATTGCAGAGTCTTTTATATTTTTATATTGTTAGTTCCTTATAGTCATATCTGGAAGAGACAAACCTTACATCTGACAGACTGATATCTCCACCTTACTTAAGGAACTAATCAAGGTTGTAAGTGGCTACCATTTAAGCACCACAATTTGCTGCAAGCAATCCAACAGCAATATGGGAAGATTCTGTTATATTCTAAAAAAAATCAATAACTTCACTGAACAAATATTATTCTTCAGATTTCTTATCATGCATTCATCTACATTTTATCGTATGAACAGAGGACAAAGTATACTTTCTGATCGGTCCTACCTTTCTACCTTGAGATAGGAGTTGATTCTTGGATTAAAAAAAAATACAGGTAATATACTAAGGTAGTTATGATTTTCTGCCAGCTTCACAAGCAACTTTCTAATCGAAGCTTACAAGAAACAAGAATTTAATTTGAATAAATTATATCTGCCTAAGCTGTTATTATGTGGAAACAAGGTATTTACCTACCACAACAGAAAGTAGCACAACACTCATGCTATCTTACAGAGGAACATATTAGGTCGTGAACAATTTTATATTTCTGATATTATTCTGATAAACAGAAACAGAATACGTTTCTGTTAGTAGATGGAGCCCAGGTATTTTATATAGAACAAAACATTCAACAGCAGGCATCAGACTGGATACACAATCTGGCTGTCAGTGCTGGAATGCATAAGCCTTTAACACCAGGCATCAGACTGGATACACGATCTGGTTGTCAGTGCTGAAACGCATAAGCCTTCAACACCAGGCATCAGACTGGATACAGAATCTGGCTGTCAGTGCAGGAACGCATAAGCTTTCAACACCAGGCATCAGACTGGATACAGAATCTGGCTGTCAGTGCAGGAACGCATAAGCTTTCAACACCAGGCATCAGACTGGGTACACAATCTGGCTGTCAGTGCTGGAATGCATAAGCCTTTAACACCAGGCATCAGACTGGATACACGATCTGGCTGTCAGTGCTGAAACGCATAAGCCTTCAACAACAGGCAACAGACTGGATAGACAATCTGGCTGTCAGTGCAGGAACGCATAAGGCTTTAACACCAGGCATCAGACTGGATACACAATCTGGCTGTCAGTGCAGGAACGCATAAGCTTTCAACAGAGACAAATAAATAGAATAATAATACTCTGCACCAGAACCTCCCCCCCCCCCCTTTTCTGTTTTGATAAAAATACAGCAACTTCAATATTGATCCCCAAAAAATAGCAGATTTATAAATTATCTTATTTAAAATGAATTATTCATTTTTTTTCAGTTCTATATAGCTTTTTTGATTTAAGTGCAGATATCACCTGTTTACTCGTATATATGTCTCAATAGTCTTAATAGAGTCCCAATAAAAAATGAACATATTTTTGATCAGTAAACGTATATAACTTCTTAGATGTCATCAGCATTCTTAGAAAACTTACTAATTATATGATAGACGTAGTCGACAACATACACAAATTAAAACAAATAATTACAACCAGAGTTTTATTACATGCGTGATCGCAAAAATTTCTGCCTATCATACATATTAATTTCCTCACGATCTTTATGGCGACATCTTATATAAGTATAAGTATATAAGTATAAGTAAGTATCTCATATTCCATAATTTTTTAAAGGAATTAAAAATAATGGTATGTTTGGGTAGGAATTTAGACTTTAGGCTAAAATGAAAAGTCACTACTGATAAACTCCTTGTTTTTCTAAATAATACCAGAAGCTTGATCCGGAATATATTCACTTAATATATATTATTTCTTAAAATTGGAAAAAAAATCATGGTTCCAAGTAATTCTTTTGCTATTTATAAATTGTTATTAAAGGCATTTTAAGATTAAATGACGTGATTGATGACACCAATGCGAAGTTTTTTCCCTGGAGCTCTAAGGAATTTCTGCTGCAAGGAATATAATTCCATATCAGATTTAGAAGAATCATGTTGAGATTGCATTTTTAAAAATCATTATGAGTTAACGGTCACATTTGTTTAATGCGACTTTTGTTATTGATAGAGTACCGTTGCCGGCATTATAAACCCTCTTTTCGTATTTGAAAAGTCTTTTAAAATTGGAGTAAGTTTAAAATGTATTTTAATCACGTATAATGGAATAACTAGATTTAAGCATCTAACGACCCTGTTACGACTCTCTTTGTCGTATGTTGTTTACCACAGTCTAATAAATGTATATCTCATTAAATGTAGTAAATCTCATTACTTTGTAGAAACTTTGTAATTTGAAAAAAATATATATTAGAAGTAATTCTTCACAATTATTGAAAAAGCGTGAATGTAGTTATCAAACTCATGATTATGTAATGAATAAGAAGTTTGTAGCAGTATAAAATTATGTTTTAATTAGATTATTAAAAAAATGAAAGAACTGTCATTATTATTACTTTGAAAGAGATATATACCATTTCAAGAATAAATAATTTATCCATTGCAATTACGGGTTTAATTATTATTTAAAGTCACAAAAAACATGCAATTTATTTAGGTCTCTATAGTTTACTACATTTTTAAAATATTTTTCAAAATGCTTATTAGTTTATTACTTAAAGTGACTGCATATATTTGAAAATAAATTCGCTCATACTAAATTCGAGTAAGGTCTATTCTAGATTGCATTTTTTTTAAAAGTATGCCTGGAAGAAAGCTTTTACCTCTTGATTTGAGAGCTTTCCGAAGTTTAACACCTGGAGCCTCTCTCCTTTTTTTCTCTTTTTAACTATTTGCTTACAAGAAACTTACAGTATAGTCAAGCCAGACTAACGAAAAAATTAAAAATGACATATACTTTTTGATAATTGTATGCCCAGCAAGATAAAAACCTGGTAGTTATTTTGTAAAATAACGAACCTATTCATCCTACAAAAAAGATGAATAAAATATGAAATGTTTGTTTTTTTAAATTGCATCAATATTATAAATAATTAGGACAGAATATTGATTTACTTTCCTTAAGTTTTAATAAATTTATTTCTTTTTACCAATATAAATTTATTTTAATAAGTTTTTATAAATATCTCTAATAAAAATTATAAAATAAATTAAAAACTCCCATTGCTATTATTCTGAAACAACTAAATCGTGTAAAACAATCAAATACTTGTATATATAACGGAAATATTTCTTTCATTATATGAGAGTTTTTAATTTTCTTTAAAGTTATTTGCTATAATTTATCTTATTCTAACATTTTATTTTTTTAATATTACTTCAAAACCGTTATCCCAATAACGCATCACACAAAATTTCTGTCCCGCCTTTTTCTTGGAAACTAATTCTTTATTCAATAAAATGAATATAATAGAATCAATGGTGTTATTTGGTTTTGCTGGACAATAGCATAGTAACCTCGGTCAAGTTGATGTAAGGTATTAATATTAGATTTATGTATATCCTTAGCACCACTGAGAATAGTGGGATTTATGTTTGTAAGAGTTTGTATAATGATTAGTTGCTATGGATTTATATAATATACTTCCAACTGCTCATGTATTTCACTGGTTCAACAGTGATTATTAAAGATAATATTATTATAAACATCCGTCATACCTCGTCTATTGTTGGTGGAGCCGCCCGACCGGTTTTGCAAATCCTGCAGGCTGCATCATCAATGTACTAAGCTTATTCTGGAAGTCGAGGATATACCTTTGGGGGGAGGGGGGATGGATAAGAAATTTAACCATAGATTATTAATTTAAATAAATATTTATATCCTCAACTTTCAAAAGTAAGTTTAGTCCCATTGATGCAGCCTTTGGGAAACCGGTCGGGCGACTCCACCAGTGATATACGATATATATTTATGTTAGCCAACATATCATATCATAACATATCTGGTATCTCATCATTTGATACCAGATTTTGGTTGTTAAATTACTTCGGGTACCAAGCCACGTTGTGCCACTCATGCGCTTATGACCACAACAGTAGTAGCATAATGTCGGTGATATACTAGGAACCAATGTATATTATGTAGCTATGGTCAGGCTTTGATGGATAAATATTCTTTTTAATATTACATTAAAGTTTATATTGTTATAAATGCTCTTTGCTGATTAAATAAGTGACACATGGTAATAATTATGTAAATTTAATTATAACTGGATAAATTAACTATCAAATTATTATTTCAGAATTGTATATTTTGTTTAAAACATAACTTTACCAAGTTTGTATTTATAGTAATTGACATGAATTAACTAATTCAATTTTTTAAGTATGAATACCATAATAAAAATAGTGCATCCGTTCATCAGATAAATTATGACAAACATTGTTAGGAAAACTTCTCTTTATTGATCTAACAAATGATTTTTGTATGACAAGAATTATTTTAGCTCTAAGGATGTATTAATATTAAATTAATATTAGATTAGATTAATATTAAATCTCTTTTATTGTATAATTATTTGACAAATAATGATAAGGATGAAATATAATAATAACTGTATTTTACTGATTAATATTACATTTTAGAAAACCTTTTCAGGTTTAGGTGAAAAAAGTTTTAAATTTATTTGTTAAATTGAATGTAAAATGAGATATAATGTGAATATTTTATGCACATGCCCAAGGGTTGAAAGCACACTCTTGAAACTTGGTTTGTCAAAGTTAAACTTGGAGTGAAGAGGTGTGACTAATCCTGCTTTCACACACATCAACTACCATTTCAGGTCTACCTTCAAGGGTCAAAGAAGGTGCAAAGCTGCTGACAAACTTCGTATTTTTTCTTCGAAAACTATTATAAAAAAGAAAATGTCTTTAAAACAATTCAATGAAGATACTATTCGTATACCATATTTGCCATTATTTCAATCATTTTAACTACATTTGCACGCGGGTATGAATTTTAATAAATACTTCCTGTCTATATGCTAGTAATAAACTCAATTTTCTTTGATTTCATTTTCATTTATTCTAAATAGATATGTTTTTGAAACATCTTGTCTAAATCTGTAAAATTTATATTAAAGAATAAATTACCTATTTAAAAAAATGATCCAAAGATATTCAGAAGAAAATATCATAAAAACAAATGATTTTCAGAAAAATAGATTACAAATTTTATTCTTTGTAAATATTAGTCGAAAAATTATTTTCAGTAATCTCATTTAAGCTCTTAATATATTAAGAATTCTAGAGTGGCCTACGCTCAACTTTACTATATCTATACATAATACTAAACTCGATAAATCATTGAATTATTCCTTTATTATAATTTAACTATCACTATGTGAAATAAATACACCCTGGTAACGTGTTACCGAACTTGTAGAAAAACAATTTAATAGTTTTAAACGTTTTAGTTTAACTACAAACACATTTGTCAGTTATAACAAATTTTATAAAAACAATATTAAAGAGTAAACCTCTAAACCTGAAACTCTTAAAGGTCTAGAAATCAGTGTATACATGATTACTATACTTTCTTACATTAGAGTGAAAACTGTAAAAGTTTAAAATTAACGTTTTCCTTTGCTTTTTGTTACTTCATGTTTCATTGTCTCTATATCATTCGGCTGTTGGGACATTAAAACCTCAAACTTATTTATAATAAAATTAAAAATTAATTTTTTCTAAATTAATCTCAATAGTCATAAATTTAGAGAATTTTTTTATTTATTATCACTAATTTTAAATTTAGTTTTATATAATTGTTTGATTCTAAAAAAATTTCGATTCATTTGTAATTTAGGAAATACTATTCTACAAAATTTAACGGAATAAAATTTTTGTTTTTACAAAGTTTTTGAAACAAAAAGACTTGAAAAAATGATTTTTTTTTATAATTATTTGTTTGTTGGATGAAAAAATTAAGTTCAACAGATTTTAACAAATAATTGCCACCTATTATAACATAGTGCATTTTTGTATAATAAAATGAAACAATAAAAATATGCAAGTAAAACTGTTTTAATTAAATTATTTAAGGCAGATACTTAGTTATATGTTACTATTTTACAATGGTTTAAATATTGTTCACTATCGACTTTAGTAGAAGTTTCTCATAATAATTATGAAATATGGAATAACATAAACGATGAATATCACGATTAATAACTTTAATAACATGATTAATGTAGACAGTTTCTGAAAAATCGTATGATATATCAATTACTTAAGATTTTCGTAGGACATGGTGTAACCACATTGGTGTTATTTGCGTTATCGTTAAAGATTTGCTCCTGTTCAGATCGAAAGGTTAATTTCTTCCTTCAGAATATTAACAAAGTGCTCTGAAAACTTCATAAGTGATCCATAATTTGATAGAGAAAACTCAGTTTACTCTGAATTTTAACGGTTCTATCTCTTTTAAAAAGATTTTAGATTTACACAAAATACACATATTTCCACAGTTAACCTATTTCCAATATATTTGCAATTGGTACATTCAATGTCTTCATCGTCCATCTCTAAGATAACATATGTAAAATCTTAAATAGGTTTGTGTGTTCTAATTTATATATATATATTAACAAAATGTAGTTATTGATTAATAATATATTGATTTCCAATGAAGATGTAAATAATATCATAATATATCATTAAAACTCATGACGTATAAACAGTATTTAATATATTCTAGAATTTCATAGAAAATCAATTTTATTAATTAATTTATTTCATACAAAGTCTAATTACAATTAAAATGACATGTTGTTTGTAAAATGATTTTGTTTATATTTGTTGGGCAATTTTATAAACTGTCATTGTTTAAATTTGAAAAGCTTATGTACTGATAGACTTTATTTCATATTCGCAGATAATTCAGGAGTATGCATTTGAAAAATATGGTTTAGTAGAATCCGACCCTGAGTAACAATCAATGGGGAAATTTCAGTGATAGAGTAATGGGGGTTATTCAATATTGAGACTTACGCCAATGGGTCATGAAGTGGAGGCCGTAGGCATGTTTAGCTTTAGTGAAGGCAGTAATCCCAGGCAAAGCCCGCATCAACAACGACCATCGCGTCGCCTATTTACTGCCCATCCACGCTTTTTTACTATCTCTAAACCCCAAAGCCTGAAATCCATCTACGGTATTAATGCTCCCTTCATCCATCCTGTACCTATTTTAAGAGGTCATTTTACCAAAACTCGCGGTGCATTTCATAATTTTTTTTTTTTATTCACATCACGTACGTATGAAATGTTAGATAAAATAGGTTATAAGAATAAATTATTTCATTTAATTAAGTAAGTATCAATTGGATATTTTACGTTAAAGGTTTGTTTTGTTCCAAGGTAATTGCAATAGGGTGCAGAGAGATTGGGATGTATGTCAGACTTAGAAGGCCTGAAACGCTCAGGGAGTCGTTCCTTTCAACGGCTTGCGATTCCCATCGGGCGCGGAGGGCCGTCCGCCCCAGACATGCCCCACACTCCAGCCTCCATCCTTAATTGTTTTCTTTTGCTGAAAATGTATCACGTTTCACAGACATACCTTCAGAGATAAATAACAAACCTTAGAAACATATTAATTGAATCGCTTACATCTTCACAGCTATTTCTTTTATCACCTTCGATTTACCACTTCCCTCGCAATGAACTTCTTTCACAGGCTTCTATATATTATCCTTCTAATGGAAGTAATACAACTCTTCTCAAATATTTCAAAGCTTTCATTTTGAATTCAATGCCTTCTTTAACAGAGATTATTTTTCACTCCTTATTTTGTTAACCAGTTTATTTCAATGAAATCTCCCTAATATAACGTTGCTGGAATTCAAAACTAATTTAACTGATTTATATATATATATACAGAAAAATCACAACAAATAAATACTTGATGCAATCAATGAAGTATACAGGAAGAAGGTATCATGCTACCTCTTCTTTCTTACTTTCTTGCTCTCTGATGACATAAAGTGAAAGGCCTCAGAGCATTTACTTCTTTTGTTTTTCTTTTTTCTTGTGGTTTAGACTTCATATATTTATATATGCTGTATGAAAATCAAGTCAGCTGATTTTAATACATGTATAAAATAAGGTCTCCTACCCACCTTCACTATTTGAGAAGACTGATGATTACCTCCTCTGAAGCTCTTAAAGTAACCAGAGAAGACGGCACAGGGATATCATTAAGGACTTGGACATGGAAGCAGTGATTAATGTCCAGTCTATGGGAATAGCAATAGGAAGATTTTTGCGTTGACCAATGGAAGCCCTGTGACCATTCATACGTAAGTTGAGCTGCGTAGAGGCCATACCAACGTAGAATGCATCACACTGAGTGTAGTCCAAACGGTAAACACCAACGGTTTTTTGGTGAAAAACACCTTGAACTGGCTACTAAAAGCATTTACAAAACGGCGTTTTTGAAGCTCTAAAAAATGCACTAACAGTATCAAGGAAACACTAAAAAAAATATGATTATTCCAAGGCTTAGTAGTTTTCTATTTTAGAAGAGATCTATGTGAATGGAATTTATTTATTTTAACCATCCATATACATTATTCCTCAAAAGTGATTGAAGATAAAAAACAATGCATGACGTTCATCAGGTTGAAAAATAAATGTTCATCACGTTAGTTCACATTCAGGTATTTTCCTAAACGAGTGCAGAGTAACAAAACTATTGCTAGGTGAGCCTTAAATATCCAATAAAAAAATAACAGAGCACGTATCAAAGCAATCTTATAAATTAAGAAATTGAAGGCAATTGACCAAATTCATTCAGAAATTCCATGGTATTTTGGTATCTCTGAGAATTCTTATTTACTACTTTTGAATAATGACGTCTTTGAGGCCTAGTTTCTTTCTTCTTGAGAAAGGTATAAGGTATAACTGAATTAAGTATAAGGTATAATGGTTTTTGCTGGATTTGTACCAGATTTTCTGCTTTAACCATGTTTCAACAATATGGTCATTCTGCCCAGCATGCACCAAGTCAGTAGGGTTAGTTTTCATTTTCATAGAATAACGAGGTCATATTCGTATCTTTGCGTATCGTAGCATTGACTATTGCCAGTATCCAGAAGGATATCCACAACATGCACTACAATAAGGCAGATTATTGTAAGCCATTCTATAATTTTTTTAACTAAAACTTCCATATATTAAATCTGATTTAAATGGTGTTATTGAAAGCTGCTTCAATATCCAAGAATCAGTAGAAAATCAATCCAATATGGGTTAAGACTTTTTCTTTTTGTTTTGAACTGACATTATTGTTTTGCCATTGTGACAGTTTCCCCTATGATGATTATTTACCAATTACTTCTGATGATACTAATATAAAACCTGATTGCTGATATCTTTAGTGTACTATTTGTATAATGTCCTGTATTTCGGAAAATATTAATTTTATACATCAAACAGTACAACTTGCTCAGGTTGAAATACCCACCAATCAACTAAACACATTAACATCATCAAAAGAATTCAAATAAGGACTTCAGCAACATCAAGATGTAAATCTATCATAATCTTGAGGTAAAATATCATCATTTTAATTAAATCATTTTAATTAAAAAAAATTAATTACCTTAAGGAAGTCAGTTTTTTTTTATTAATATGTAAGTAATACCGCTTAAACTCTTTTTGATAAAAAAATTCAAAGTAAGCGCAACGAATAAGTACAGTAGGTTTTGGATTGTTACAAATTGAGTATTTAGTTTTTTTATAGCTATGTAGATATTTTCAATAAATCACTTTAAAATTGAAAGACAAACAAATTGGACACACACAAGTTCAAAATCTGAGAAGAGTAACACAAAGAGTAAAGGTCACCGGTTGTTGCTACTCCGACATTCCTGGTCTCCTTAATTTTCTCCTGAAGACGGATTTTCCAAAAAATTCAGTTAGGAAGTGTGTTACTCATTTTTGTTTCATCTTCGTTGTTTGATTATTGAAATTTAAAAATTGAAATTGAAAAATTAAAATGTCAATTTTTTTTAAGCTTACTACTAATTAAGCTAATTTTATATTACGAATTTTCATTGCTCAGTGATTAGCCGAGTAGTTCCAAGGAAAATTTTCTTAAATTATAATATGTATAATCCATGTTTTTTCAATGTAATTTCAACGAAAATATATTGAGCTTGTTCAAGATCTAGTTTTGGGTACAGCTCTCTGAATCAATCATAATGTCAAAAATGTTATATTTTATATCAAAAATATATATCTTCCGCTGTTGTAATAATATAAGGTTTGTAGTTATAGCTTCTGTCAGTTTAATAAAAATATCAAATCTCTACAAGTAATATTTCGGGAGATAAAAATGTTTATAAACACAATTTAGGCGAAAATGTAACATTTCAACGATGCAATCTTCCCGAAACAATAGGCGTATCTAAGATGTAGGGCCCGATATTCAGTAAAGTGTGAACTTTATCCTTCGCACAGTGTGCCCTTGGTATTGTCACAATCTTATAGATAAACAACCACTGACTCACACAGCAGACATGATTTGAAGGCCTAAAATATACTTTGGGGACCTCAAAATATGTATAGCGTGAAATATTGAAATTGTTCTTGTTTTCATGAACATTACACATTGCTTATAATAATATAAGAAAATATTTACTTATAATAATGTAGTAATACATTACATACAGAAGTGATGTAATATTTAGTGAGGTGTGTTCAGTTAAAATTTCTTCCTATAATACTTGTGGTTAAAAGCCAAAATATTTTTTCTCTAATGTTCAGTAAATGCTGAATTCTTGGTTAGTGATGGGTGTGTCTGTGGTATGTCAGGGAAAGTTATGCAGTTTAGTTTAAAATGCTTATCCCTAAGCATATTTACATTAAATATTTGGCTTAAGAATAATCCAAAGTTAATATTTTTGAAAACTTAATCTTCAGTGAGTTCTCGCATATTTTGTCTGATTTTTTTTTGAAATGTTTATTTTTTTACTGTTTTATTATATGTTCAATTGTTTATTGTTTTATGACATATTATATTTCATTGCTATTTTATGGCTATAAAACCCATACGTTTTATGATAAACTATATTTATGGTTATTATAAAATATCTGATGGTAACCCATATAAGAATTGATGTATGTATCAGACCATAACTGAAATGTGGTGAAGCTGAATTGACGTGGGCAAAATTAAAAACTAACACAAGCAAAGAACAGTATTGATCAAACTTTCTTTTTAATATGTCAATCACTGCAGTGGTCGTTATCAGGAGGGTAAACTGATGAGAAAACTGTCAATATATATATAGAGAATGAGCCAAAATAAAATTTTGGTTAATAAACAATAAAAAAAAAAGTTTAATAAATCCAAATAATACCTTCTAAGAGAGGCAAAAATATCTCGACTGTAAGAAACCATCTAAGGCTAGAAATTTAATAGATAAAATAAAAATTACAGCTATAGTATTATAAATCTAACAATACGTTTTAATAATCAGTTGACCACTGTTTAAATATTCACTAGGAAAATTCTTTGAAGCAATCAGTTTTTGTTGTTCTTTAGACTTGGTTCTCCTCTAGGGCTTTATTTAATTTTTTTTTTCCTTTAAACTTCTTTTTGATATTTTAATAAAATAGTATCTATTAAATATATCACTTAAAGCACCTCTTTAAAGCATTTTTTTATCGCTGGATACAAACATTAAGTGTCAATCTCTGACATTTGCACAAAACATTTTGTTAATTATAAGATAGGAAAAATCTCATTTTCAAATTGCATGAAACAAAAAATATTTTTTTTTTAATTTATGACTTTCTGATAAATACTCAATATAACTTTACATTACATCCACTAATTTTAACCTAGAAAACATATTCAAAGCTAAATACAAAAAGTAAAAACATTCATATGATTTGTTATTATCTAAAACTTTAAACTCCGTCCGTCATCATGAAGTGTATGAACGTAAAAGTTTTTTTATAGCAACATTACAGCTTAGAAATATATAGCATAAATCTTGTAGCAAATGTCTTTGAATTTACTGAACTATATAATCAAAATAATTAGAGATTACTATTTCTGCAAAAATTGTCTATAAAATATCTTCAGTGGCTCAAAAGCACTTCATTTTCATTGAGTATGAATAAAAAAACATCAATCAAAAAACATATTCATTTTTCATTATGAATAAGACTGTAGAAAATAAAAATAGAACAAATTTTCTTGACAGAAAGTCTATATTTTTGGTGTAGTTTTCTCGCTTCCTGTCACCCCTAAATAATTAAGTTTATAAGCTTTTTTGGGAAACTGACACAAGACCTTATCACAAAGATGGCAGAAAACTTAAGCTGACACAAAATAAAGAGTTGTTGCCAGAAATTAATCTTAGTAAGTTTAATAAGGCGGTGGAAAAGTAGTAAAAGACGTGTTGGTGGCGTAATGGGCAGACTACAGGCGTTTATATTAATTATTAAAGGAACCAGTGGAGCAGGGCAGTCATCAATCACTTGCCTGTGGTGGCCACCGTCTCCTCTTTACCGGCAGAAAACAATTCCCTAATACCTTCTACGGCCATTAAATTACTTATAACACATCTCCAAGCATGTCACTCAAAGGACTTCCAATCAGCTGTAGAGCCTCATACATAATACTGTATGCCTGTAAGTGATATAATATATTTATAGAATATTTATTTTTATAACAAAGCGTAAGATTTGTGAGAAACAATATTGGTAGAAGGGAGCTAACGGAAAAAAATAAAATGGAAAAACAAATCGTTTTATTTAGTTTCAACATACCGGATCATCATTTTTATTGTATTAGACAAAACAGAAATATAAATAAAATCATATTAAATAGATAAATATGAAACATCTTTAGCTGTCATCATTATTTAATCAAAAATATTCATTTAAATCAGCATTTGATTATGTTATTTTGGCATGCGGTAAGTTAACCAACAAAGATAAACTTTTAACAACAACATTTCTCTTTATGAAACTTGAATACAGTTGAATCGTAATTTATTTTGTAATATTTTCAAATGATAATGATCTTTTTTGAGGAAAAGAGACAATGCTCCCACTTTGATTGTATTTGGTGTTAAATTATAGCGCGATAAAACAGTTAAAAACATTTATCACAATTTCAGTTCTATTGTGCAGTGTATAACTTTATTTGATTACTTCTCCTAAGTTGTTAATTATTTAAATCGATCTTATCAAGAGCTCATCACAGTATCTTACCAGTATTCAACATCTGAAATGTAAAGTTGTGCTTATATCCCATGAAACTATTTACTGTTTCTTACTCTGAATCATAACGCAAATATCGTTTGAGTTACTGTTTCTGAAATGTAAAATTTAAAATTATTAATTTAAATTTCACTTTGGGTTTGTTTTTATAACATTTTATATTTTAATCAAACAAAAACTTAACTAAGAAATATAACTTTAGAATTTAAAATTGCATTAATCAGTGTGGTAGACTACATTTGTTCCGATGTGTGCATCAGAACCAGGAAACTAACATTTTTTCAGCAGTATTTGTAATAGTTTACAGTGTAGAAAACCATCGAACCAAAAAAACTTCCACAAACTTTTCTGCAAGAGAATCATGATCATATCCTCCCAACCCAATCAGTGTTAGCAATCAAATTATTACCTATGAAGATGGAATTCCAAAGTTTTGGCGGCAAAATAACAAAACTTTTAAAGATAAGTTTTAACAGTTATGTAAACTGAATTCTCATCGTAAATAAATTCAGTAAAATAATTTAAAAAAAAATTTTGTTTGTGTCTCATAAGTGACCTGGGTTTGGGTTTTATGTTTGAATCCAAGTTACCATTCAACTAATGTATACCTAGGAAATCTAAATTGGGGATTTTAATCCTAAATCTTGGTATAGTTCACATTCAGTATCTGTAAGGTGGCTGCACTGTTTCTCGGGGTTATTGATGTGAATTTCTGCGATAATTGTCCATAATAACCATCTGAAATGTGAATATCTAATATATTTGAGATCGAAATCCATTAATTGCTCTATTACTTGACTCAAAAGAACCATCCTGGTTAACTCAATCCCCCCGCTCATATTCCTATTCTAAGCGAAATTAATAAGTTGGGCATCTTCTCGCACAGTACCCCAAAAGTATAGTATATTATCAAAAATGATTATTTTTGATACAACTGTATTAACCACGTCAATAACAGCTAATATTGTTCAATTTAAAACATGAGATTTCTTTACTTTAGGTGAAGGTTTTTGGTACTGACACAATATAAAAATACAACAGAAGACACTCTAAGCAATTTTCTGCCTAAATGAGGATTTGGAAGTGAGGATCTCATAGTATATGGCATACACACACACATACTATTAGCATTATTAAATACCTCTATACATGATTTATCAAAAAAATCTCAACAGCTTTCATTCAACTCTCTTCTGATACTCTTGAATATTGGTTAAAATATTTTACAAGTAATTGTACAATTATGACGCTTATATGGTTTTATATGGCTTTAAACTAGATCATTATAAAATATTTTTCTGAAATAAAATATTTTTAATTCATCTTCCTTGAAATAAGCTCTCCAGGTTTTTGTTTGCGCAACACATTCTAAACTAAAATTAATGTTCAAATAAAAATGTAACGTTATAAATCTTTCTAAGCATTTCTCTCTATCAGGCATAATTACTTCATTTGAGATTTATACCCAAATGGCTAAAATGTAATTAGATACAGAGAGTTCATTGCACACAACTCACCACTCACCCCCTGTCAATAACAGTTTGACCTATTTGTCTGCTGCGATGCACAATTCACCACAGGCCTGTTAAGTTGCAATGTCTGTGTCATGCTTTTATATTAGCCATCAGTAGTATATCTCTAAGTGGTCACAATAACTTACAAACTATTATTCATAGACAACAATTAGAATACATATGATGTAAATATTACAATAATGAATATTATAAAATACCAAGTAAGGAAAAACTAAATATTACTTCTATAATAATTCACCCATTGAAAATTACAATCTTAGTATTAAAAGAAAATTGCTAACCACCAATATACTTCAAACTGATTATTTCAAAATAGATTATTTTAGTCTTTGAATTAAATATTATATATATATATGCACCGTCTACTAGGACATTAGCACTGTCTGGTTTGTTCGATTCTCTAGTTCCTCATATTTTGTTGTATATCTTTATTTCCTTTAGGAATGATATCACTTCACTAGAATATTTATAATCAGGGGCTAGTGTCATTATCAATTTTGATAGTATGCCTGCAGACAACCTTTCTTGCTCTAATTGTGGGCATTCTTCAACTAAATGGGCAAAACCTCTTTATATTTTGGGCATGAGGGTCTTTGTTCTTTGGATAACTGGTAACTATGTGTAACTCGCGTGTGACTTATACGTATTATAGGAATTCTGTTATCACAGGACATAAATTTTCTGAATAAATAATAAAAATTTCAATTATACAAAATACAGCTAATGTGCTCTGTGTTATCCAAGAAATATTACAAACTATGTTATGGATTAAAAAAAATTGTTCATAATTCATTACAATTAATAAACGAAGCATATACATTTTGTAGACTGTAAATAAAAATTGACATTAAAAACAGCTGTACAAACAAAGAGACATTTAGGGAGAAGAGAAAAATTAGAACTCGCGGGTATAAACATTTTCTGAATATTTTAGAATTTATTCATATTTTTTAATAGTTTTGAGACTAAGTAAATCATGGTGTTCATGTTTGGAAACAGAAACTACAAAATCAATCGTGGTAAATTATGTATTTGATTAATTTTTTCCATGAAATCTTCATTTCAATGATTCATTGGTTTCAATCAACAATTAATAATAATTTGTTTGTTTTAATTATAAAAATAATAAAAACAAACTCTGATCTATAATTTTATTGTAGATCAGAGTGATAAAACGCTCACTTTTATAACTCTACGTTTTACCTGTTCTTCAATGGTCGCAAATATGATTTATTAATTATTTGGCTTCCATATTAGCACGAGGGAATAACAGCGTTGGTTTTACATGGGGAATAAATGTTGCTGTCCTCAAGTTTATTTAGCAAAGTTATCCTTAAGGAGTGTCTGACATAGTATAGGCTTGGGGCCACATTCTTATGATTTTTGTTGCATTATTCTTTTCATTGGATTCCATTATCAAATTTGTGGTATAAAAACCTTTTTTTACGGTATGTTTATAAAAAAGTCATAAGAAAGTTTTTGAACATTATACTCAAATAATAACTTATTAAAATATTATTAAAGTTATTAAAAAATTCAATCAACTGCAATGATTAAAACTAAACTAATTTGTTTTAAGCAAATTAAATATAGGCTTAAAATATGTTAATAGTTGAAAAATAATACTTGCACTCACTGAGAGATAAAAGTTACAATTCACTGTTTTGAACTTTTAGAAAAGGGGAGGACTCCGTCGCTTGGAGACCTCTTAGGAGGTGATATCAGATTTGTAACAACTTCCATTGTCTTCCTCGGAAGGTGTATCGGGAAAAACGTTTTTTTTTTTTTTTTTAAACTATCACACTTTTTTCTATAGAAAATGAATTTACACGCAGATATTGACTTTCATATTAATAGATAAAAAAACTATTTTTTGCATTATAGCGAATGTAATTTGGCAATAAATTATTAGTTAGCATTGGATATTATTTAGATATACTAACTCGTATTTAGATATACTAAAATTATAACAATTATTTGCAAAGTTATGCTAAGTAAAATTATTTCAGTCGTCATTTAAGACAAAAAAGCTTAGAATATTCTAGAGTATACCTGAATATTCTTTAACGTGTTTTATCATCTCTAACTCCTAATCAGAATTTCGAGTTGGACTTCTACCGGCTATGAATTTTATTATTAAAAATGACCTGTTATTAACTATAGTAACCTCATAAAGTCTCCTTTGTTTCATTTTTTATTCTACTTTCAGCACTATGTTATTTGAAAACACCATATTTTAGTTGTTAATTGAATTGTTGAACAATAATGGACTAACAAAAAAAACTAACTTAAAACTAACTTAAAACTACCTTAAAAGGACTAACTTGAAAAATAAGAGTGTATCATTCTCTAGATTAGGGTTTCAGTACACAGATCATGGATATTCATTGTAGCTTTGTACCCATTTTTTTAAATATATATTTCGTTTAATTTTTGTTGCTTATATATATATATATATATATATATATATATATATACCTTCATATATAAATAGTATCCATTATAACTTTAACTTGATATCATTAAGCAATTAACTGCTAATAGCTTATGATAGAGTTAGTAGTTTCTATCTTTCTCTAGGAGACCTAGAGAAATCTTTGTCTCTCTGAAGCAGAGTTCAGTTTAATTGTTTTTAGAGTAACAAATTAAATGCGCCATCATATTTCTGGTTAAAGAATTTTAAAAAGATAAATGGTTGAGACTCATAATAATGCTCTACGGGAATTAAAAAGAGCAATAATTTATTTAAATTAGAAGTCTTTAGATAGATTGTTAATGTTTTTTGTGTAATTAATTTAAGGGATAAATGAAATTAAAAACAGAAGGAACAGAACAGATTTCTTTTTAAAAGCTTAAATATCAAATGAATTTATGCTTTTAAAATTTAACTATTAAATTTTGTTAAATTAAATCTATTCTCGGACTTTTAAATTATATATTATTTCTCCATCTTCAAATAATTAATTACATTTATTATCAAAACAACATCAGTGTTATATAATTATTCATGAACGGAAGGAAACTAATTTAAGATATTTAGTGTAGCAAAAAAATCAATGTTTTTCATTACATCAAAATAAGTAAGATGCGAATACTTTATTTATTATATTTACTTTATTTTATTATAAGAAAATCGTTATCAAAGTGATTAAACTTTATACATAAATAATTATATGCTTTACCCTACTGTACTGATGTTAATTATGTATACTGGTGTTCTCAATGGGTTGAAATTCACCTCTAGGGAATAATTATAGTTTTTCAGGGTTTTTCAGGAGTTTCAAGTTTACAGGGTGAAGAAAGCGAGTATAGGTCTTGGTCTTTAACTATAGATTAAAAAGCTATTTTACTTATATTAAAATGTGATATATCCATCAACATTTTTAATTAGAATATATTTTATAAAATTCTATATTAATCATAATTAATGTAAAGTTTAAATATATGTATACTAGTTAGGAAAAAAAAGGATTTTTAGTAATATTTGATATGATGTTGAAACAGCAATATCATCAACAATATTTTTTAATGTTGTTCATACCAACGCTTACTTATGTTGCATTTATTTCGACAACGTTTACTGTTTTCAAAATTTCTTTGATTGGTAATAAAATAATTTATCAAAAACAGATTAAGAAATGGGTTTTTCTAATACATATGGATATGATTGCATTGAATGTTTTCTAGAAATTCTAATTAAGCAAATAAAAGCTGTTGAGATGCTTCCGCCCAGACAGCAATCTCAGAAATTACTTTCACCATTGAAAATTCACTAATAATGGAAGACAATGGTGAGCTTTGAGCATTTTCATTAGAACTGAGGAACAATGCTGACTCCTTGCAGCAAGACATCACCACATTGTTTCCCATATAGTATAGAAAATAAACCAGTTTATTGTTTATTTCTTCTTTGAGAAAATGTCTGGCTTTCTTGATCTATATTTCAAATACCAAACAAATTTACAGATATAGTACTTACTTATAATTACTATTTAAAATTAAAGATAATTGAATATCAATTAGATAAAATGTTTAACCGTTTTTGTGAATTTTTAGAAAATATAATATTTGGAAGTGGTATAATAACTTATGATCTGGTTGAAAACTGGCGGCAGTCCAGGCTTCCCTTCTTGAAGTATGAATTTCTTATATCTTCTATCTACTCACTCTCTCCTTCTTTCTTTTTTTTCTCATTTTCCCCTCTAATTACGTAAATATTGAAGATTTGCTACCACGAATTCCTCGAAACCATTTACTATAGATGTACACATATTTTTTTTCTTTTTCTTCCCTCTGCTGATTTATAATAATCTAATAGCATTTACCCTCTTTGCTTGCCTTTTGTTTTTCAGCATAGATGTTACCAAGTCATAAAAAATTATACGAACATTATATTTATTTAAAAGGTAATTTATTATAATTTAGTTGCTTATCTACTGGTTCAAAAATTGAAACTATTTAAGCACATATATTGTCCAAGTTGTTTAAACTTAAAAAAAATGAAGTATGAGGGATTTAGTAATTTACGATTATTTATATTTAGTAGTAAATGTAAACTACAAACAATTTACAGTGCCAGTATCAGTGTCTCTAAAATTGTATTTAACTCTTGTGTAACTTCAATAATTGGTAAATAATTTTACTTAGTTTGTAATAAAACCTTATTGTGTGTCATATTTGAAAAGAGAGTTATTCTTACCTCTTTTGTTTTTTGAATCTAGATGAATTTCATGTTCGCTTTCACATTTGTATTGTTCATTATATCTATGGTTGATATATGGAAATTCGACTACTCAAAAAGACCATTTCTATTATGTCTTTATACAAGACACATAGCACCAGTGTTATGTGTCGGGTCTAAATGGCATTTCGAATGAACTAATTGAAAATAAAAAGTCCGCGCATGAAGCTGAGCTGCTCAAGCTTGTTATATGAACCATAGAAGAAGCTATACTCCTTCACGTTCAGATCACTAATGCACATGTGTAACATTTTTGAATTTTACCCTAAAAAATATGTTCAAATTTTTATTTCTTAATTTAATCCATCTAATATAAAAAAAATCTGCCATAAATTTCTATAACCAGGAATGCTGCTGACGAGTCAAAGTTCAGAAATATTGTGACGGCTGTTAATTGTCACTTTATTCCTTCTCCTATTCAATATTCCATTTTTAAAACAACTCCCTTATATTTTTTTATTTGTAGTATACCATGTGAACCATGATTCACTTATCTGCTTATCTGCTCCAGTTTGAGGACCATTATCAGTCTAAAATGCCTAGTTAACTTTCAGGATACTTATTTCCGTTTATTGATTGCTATGTACGGTGAAAAAGTAGCAGTAAACAAAACAAGTCAAATTACGGAGGAAATACAAATAAAAACATTGAGCGAGAACTTATTACTATAACTCCACTACCTTTGTCACGGGTAAGAAAAGGAGTGATTTAAACAGTCGCACAGGCCCATTATTAAAACAAGATTGTTGCATTACCGCTTCGTAGGTCACTCTTCTTATTATGACTCCATATATTAAAACAAGAAGGAAGTTTTTGCCAGTTTCTTTTTATAAATATAATTTGACTAAATATATATATAATATATATATATATATATATATATATATGAATGATCAAATCACAATAAGAAATGGGAAAACAAGACTAAGATCTTTCAACCGTAACAAGCGGTCTTCGTCAGAGTCAAAAACCCAACTGAGTTTTTGACTCTGACGAAGACCGCTTGTTACGGTTGAAAGATCTTAGTCTTGTTTTCCCATTTCTTATTGTGGTTTGATCAGTGATTGTTGTTTCACGTGTTTATGTGAAGTCTTTATATATATATATATATATATATATATATATATAAACTACATTGACGTAAAGAACACACACAAATGAAACAGAAACTCACTGCTATATTTCGATGGCCTCCTTATCACAAAGATAGAAACGAGTTGTTCCGCAGGTCTTGAAAAAGTACAGAACAGTGTAGCCAACTTACGGAGGGATAGGAGGCAAGGATAGATAAAGAATCAAAAGCAAAATAAATTATAACAAATGAAAAAAAAAGCTATTAGCACGAGTAAAAAACCCAAAAAAAAATAAAAATCAGTAAGTAAACAAAAGATAAATTAAAATAAATAAAAGGATTCAACGATTAAGGTTAAGAAGTCACTCAGAGTGACTTTTGAATTGATATCTGTTATCTGTCTCAGAACTTGTACACAGAAACAGTCATTAAAACTGACTCCGTGAGAACTGGCATGAGTAGCAACGGGAAGGTCACTGCGTTTACCCACATAAAAAGCATCACACTGGGTACAATCGAAACGGTAAACGCAGTTACCAGAGGTACAATATATATATTAATTAATAATATTATATATATATATAATTATATTTATAATATATTATATATATATATAATACAAAACACTTTCTCTTATTTCTCGGATTATGGTCAGGGTAAATATATGGAATCACCTTTTTGCCAACGTTTCGTCTTTATTTCAAGACATCCTCAGCTATAAACTAACAAAAAACAATAAACAATGGACATTTTTTCATTTCTACTTTAAAAACATCATAAACAAATTGAAAAAAGAACTTACTGAAGGCTTGGTTCTGTTACATTTGCAAACAACCGTTAACTGTCATTACATGTGCTGTTCCAAGCGACATATTATTGAACCACTGTTTTTTTAGTACAATCCATTATATATAAACATATATACATATACACATATTATAATATATATCTATTATAATATGTATCACCATAATATATATCTATAATACATTTATAATACATTATTATTTTAACAATCCTTAAAAATATAAACTAGATAACATTGCAT
Source organism: Hermatobates lingyangjiaoensis (assembly GCA_026182355.1). Classification (NCBI taxonomy): domain Eukaryota; kingdom Metazoa; phylum Arthropoda; class Insecta; order Hemiptera; family Hermatobatidae; genus Hermatobates; species Hermatobates lingyangjiaoensis. The sequence continues at coordinate 361,133 of JAPFBL010000156.1, forward strand.
CTTTAACTATTTATGATGGAACATATAAATCCTACTTAAATGTCTGTATCTGTTTTTCTATTGCAAGTATTATTAGTATTTTTGATATGTATCATTTCTTTTATCAATCTTTTATTGTATGAAGTTTCATAATCTAAAATTGATGCATTCTCAAATTGAAATGTGTGTTGATTTTAATTGCATGAGAGGCTAGGGCACAAAACATTTTTTTATTTTTAAAATTTGATTTGTGTAAAGCTAATCTATCTTTTAGATATTGTTTGGTTTGACCTATGTATACATTATTACAATTATTGCAAGGAATAGAATATACTATATTACTTTTAATTAGTTTGTTGATAGGTGATTTGGTGTTCGTAAAAATGGCATTTTTATGTAATGTAAGCATAATAATTAATAAGTCAATAAGGAATGCTAATGGAAGGTTTGATTTCTATATATGTATGAAAATCTTCATGACTGCATTAAGGTGATTGATGTTTATTTGAAAATAAAATGATATAATGAATATACACTAAAACATTATTTAATACATACTCATAACACTAAAAGATGTAAATTCAAATTCAAATTGATACAATCGTTAGTACCTGTCTTCTCTAATGAGTTTTTTACGCATCAGTATAGTTTTGGTATTTTTTTCATCTGTCCAAACCACTTCCCTACCGGTTTTTTTCTCTTTTAAGAATATCTTTCTTTCTCGACCTCATACCATGAATCTCATATTTTACCTTTTCCATCTCATTTTATTTGTGCCGTCACTACTCCAATGATCATGGCAAATTTGGTAATTTCATAATGTGGTTTGTACGTGTATAAATGTTATGTTATACTTGTATATAAGGAATAATATATTAATATTATTTTAAATCAAACTTTACTGTCTTTGACACAAAAACTAAACATCATTTTCATTAGGATGCATTTATAATAACATTACTTTTTTTATTTTTAAAAACAGTCATTACCAAATAAATTAGTTAAATAAATAAATAATTAGTAATTAATAAATAAATTTTAAAAAAGTTAACATATTATTTTTTCCCTTCATTTTACTCTTTAAAATAAATCAAAACTTTGAAATATTAGGTAGTACTTTCATATAACTTAATGAAATGTGTTTCTGAGATTTTTACCTTATCTCAGAAATATTTTTAAAAATGAAATATATCTTTTGGTTTAACAACTTTTTTTTGGAATGGAACATGGAGTCTTTGAATAATAGTTGTTTTTATTAAAAATGAGTGAATAATTTTCAATTCCTTTGATGACCCTTCTTTATTTTGTTATACAATATAAACAAATATGAAAAATTAAAGTAAAACTCGAGCTTTTGTTGCTTTGTTTTCTAAAAAGGTAAACCGAGTTTCTGTTTGATTTAATAAAATGTGGAAGTTGTTGAAGTAGGTGCAGTGATGTAGAGAAGCTAAGTATCTTAATCCCATTAGGCATGGAGAACTTGAAAGAGATCAAAAGACAGCGTGGGAGAGGAGGTATTTGTGCTCGTGCTGGTGATAAAAAGCTTACGATAAAGAGGAAGGGTGCGTTGTAAGAGGGCGATAGAACGAGAGCAGAAGTAAGATAGGAGCAGAAGCCAAGTATCAGAGGTTTGTAAGTCTAATGAACGTTCCTCCCTCAAGCGCTCCATGATACGTCACCAAATTTAATAATCCTTCCTTTTGACTCATGCTATTTTATCCGGTTAAGTCAATATTGCTGATCCCTCTAAATAAACACTGCTTTATTAAAAAAAAATAGTAAAATATTTTATACTATATTTTTAATTTACAAAGGGAAAATTCTCTTTTCTTACATAGTATAGAAATAACTTTCTAGTATACCTCACAACAACTTGTTAAGATTTAAAATATTCTTGCAAGAAATAAACCGGAAAATATCAATTCAATGTAAATAGTACGATAATAATCAATATCCTACTTTGTTATCACCTTGGACATTTTGTACTCTAATCTGACTTAGATGCTATCCAAATTTTATATTCTTAAAGATGTATCAATTTTTTGATCTCGACATTTTATATGTCGATTAAATGAAACACAACACTCAATGAACATATGACCAAAACCCTCTACTGGTTCCTGTATATCATACCATCAAGCATAAACTCGTGCAATGATTTTGTTAAAAATGTTTGATGTAACGATAAATATCTTTAATGTTTTATTACCTGTGAGTAATTCATTTGAGAAAGAGTAAGGTACTTGTTACATTTTAATTCAAGCAAGGCATTGATCACAAATTGGTCTCTGATATCAGCCGAGTAAAATAACCACAAAAGAGAAAAATATTCACTCTTATTTATGACAGAATGATCTGTTCAGAACCGATTCTGAAAAAAAAAATATTTTCGAATATTTTCTTTCTTTCTGAAAATAAACTGACACACACACACACACACATAAACAGGTAATAAAATTATTTTACAGTATTTGCTACATTATCTGGAATATAATAGAAGGACCAAATATCCACTCACTTTATTACGTTTATTTGCAATTCTGTTTCCTGGTTAATGATTAATGTGATTTTACAACTGCCCAAGAATCTCACTTTGTGCCCGAAGAATATTAATATTTTCTTATGTATAATATTTTTTGAGTTTTAGAAACACACAGAAAATATATTCATAACTACAGCGCGAAAGCAGTATGCATTCAAAACATATAATAAGATTATTTCTAGATCAATATAAATTTAAATATAGATAACAAAAGTTTTCATGTTCAGTGAAAATATTCTGAGGAGTATAGTTGTCAGGGTACACCTACAACTGCGAATGGTAGGTTTAAAATTGATGTAAGTTTTAATATTTCATATTTTATGTTATTTACAAGATAACATTATTAAACATAAACTAAATTATAATTTGTTATTTATTGATTCAATAATTATGTGAAGAAGTCAGAGGCCTGAGAACTAACTGTTCACACTTTGCTTGTTGAAATGATCAGAACACAGTTTTCAATATCAGTTTTTATGTCAGAATATAGTATGGGTATATCAAATATCTCACATTTTTACGGTGCAGAAATGCTTTAATATATCTTTAAATCATTCTGTATGATGTTAAATTTAATGAAATTTCAGGATTGAGTGGCTACAATTGTCACTCCTACTATGAGATATTAAAAAAGCTCTTTAAAGTTATTTAAAATGACACAATTTTGGTAAAGATATCAATTTTATGAACCAATCTTATAACATCTATGTACATTTTGTACATTAAATACAATAATTAAGTTTGTACCAGTATTTCTCCTAATTGGTTATTTAAAAGAGCTGTTCAACTAAAAGTGTCATACATATTAATTTCCCATCTGTCCTTTACTTACATTATCTATCACCACTTTATTACATTAGTAACAATGAAAAGATTTTAATTTCTCTGTTTAAGAATGTTCTCATGTAACAATATTTTTCTAACTAAAATGTTCTATTAATTGATATTTTGATTTTAAACTATTGAAGGAAAATTATATATTATCCCGTTTAGTTTCTTATATACAGAAAATGTTCCAAACAATGCCCATCTTCAAAAAAAAAAAAAAACTGCTAGTATTCTTTGAGATATTCTGAGAGTAACTTTTGAGCGCATAAAGATAGGAAAACCCACTGAGAATTCTTAGTTTCACCCTGAAGATAGATGAAATTTGAAACCGATTGAATGAAAAAGAAAATTATCAAAGTAAAATGACACATTCTACTTTAATGGTTACTAACAGCCTTATATTAATAACAATCCTTAATCAATTGATGTCTAAATATTTGTATATACTACTTTTGTACATAACAATGTATTTCTCTATAGAAATAATGAATAAAAACCACATAGAAATGAAATGTTGTAATAAATAAAAAAAGAGTAAATACAAAAGAAAAATACATTTTTCTTAAAAAAAATTCCAAAAGAAGGTTTTTAATTCAATTAAATATTTCATGTAAGGAAAAACTTCTACAGTTATTTTCTACATCTGTTGTTGATAAAGTTTACCTACACATCTAAATAAGGATATCAGAAAATCCAGTTTTTTTTTGACTTGTCACAAAAACTAATAGTTTTGGTGATAATATACTTAAAACTTTTGCAATACGTTCAATAAAATGATCTTCAAAAGCTACTTCCTACGCCAGTTTACATTAATGTGTAAATTCGATACTTCTGTTATAGAGTCTACTTTAAATTAAAACGGTTTGTTAGCCATACTTTGATAAGATTGACTGGAGGAAAACATTTCTTTTCTTTGATTTTCTTTTTCTAGTCACCTTCAAGATTGAATTTCTTTCAAACTTCATTTTCTTATCTAAGAAATTGACAAGAAATCCTTAACAACAGTATGATGTATTTTTTGATGAAAGGGTATCTCAATATAAAAGTTACCCTTGATGTGGTTTTCACTTGTCATAAGAACATATAATCCAGTAGTTATGTACTCAAGGCAAAACAATTTAAATTGTTCTAGTTTATATTAATTATAATATTTATATAGGAAATATATATTTCGTTTATGTAATTGTAAGCGCATATGCAAATAATCGCACCAAATCATTAACCATTTTCTCTTCACCGGTAAGTGCATAATATATACAGTTTCAATTGATGCTTTTAAAATTGTTCAAAAAATTTCATTCGATTAAAATACTTACAAATTTTAAGAATAAATGAACAGAGTTAGTTGAAAAAATTTTGGTTAACAAAATAGAAAACTGATTAATTACGAAAAGAATTACTTTGGACTGTTTCATTATATTGCAAAAACTTCTGATAAAATTTGAACAAATCCATTAAACTATAACTAATGAAGGAACCATGAAATAGATTATAACAATTGAATGTATAATACTATGGTAGAAATATTGAAATTCTCTTAGTATCGTTTTATTTGAATGACTAAACTGGAAAATCTTGCTATAGTTATATTGATTAATGCCACAAACGGACTGTCTAATTGTAAGTTACTCTGGTAGAATATAGAGTCATAACCACAAATTTACATTTTAGCTCTACAAAATGATTACTGCTGTGATTAAACCAATATATAATATGCAATGGTTGTACATATCTATGTACAACACTCTATATACAAATCAAAAATTTATTCATATTACTGTTAGTAAACTACACAGACAAGAGTGTCAAAGGTGAAGAGGAAAAATGATCGCTTGCCTAGAACATTTCAGGAATGAAAAGTATTTACATGTTTTCATATCAGATGTTTTTTATCTAAAAAAAGGAAATTGTTAGATTTCCAGGTACCCTCAGATGGGTACCTGGTCACAGGAAAATACTGGGAAATGATATAGTGGACCAGTGAAGATTGATGCCAAACAAACCATCTATCACATTAGATCTTTTTTCCACAACGTACCTCAATTATTGCAATGATTAATATCAAAATAGATCAAAAGTAATGCAGATAAAATTGGGCTAGAACAATAGTGTCTATTGTAATTTAAAATAATCACTCAAACTGAGCATAAATTTATAAAAAAATTAATAAACCTTGAATGAAAGGATTGAAAAAAAAAATATATACATATATAATACATACCCAGATATTAATCCTTTACCGGCCTCTTATGCAAGATGCATTTAATATACGAGTAATGCAGTCTCTGTATTTGTGAGTCCTTGGAACGTTTAACCACATTTTATGTCAATTCCATGCTATTGTTTTACATAGTTTAAAACTATTAGTATTTAGCTCTAGAGGCTGTATTACAGGAAACAGGACTTTTGAATTACTTTCCAAATAGATTAGTTCTTCTCCTAATGAAGATGGATGTCAAAAATATCATGGTACTTTTTGGTGTTTGTATATGTATTTTCTATCAGTAAATTATTTCATTGAGTTTGTTGAATCGACTTTGATATTAGCTCACATGTATATATATATATATATATATATATAAAGATTTCACATAAACGCGTGAAATAACAATTAATTATCAAACCACAATATTAAATGGGGAAACAAGACTAAGATCTTCCAACCATAACAAGCAGTCTTCGTCAGAGTCAAAAATCCAAATGAAACGCTAGATGCAGAAACATCTGGTGAGGTGTTCAGAAGAGTGGTAGTTTAAAAGCGTGAAAGTGCAGGAAAGAAGAAATGTCCAAAGAGGGATGTTCGGGGAAACAAAGGAGTGCAGTAAAAAAGAGTAAATAATTATCCGTTAGCTGTCAACTCTCTTAGAAGAGGCTATTGCCTTGTTATATATATATATATATATATATATATATATATATATAAAAAGATTTCACATAAACACGTGAAACAACAATCAATGATCAAACCACAATAAGAAATGGGAAAACAAGACTAAGATCTTTCAACCGTAACAAGCGGTCTTCGTCAGTCAAAAACCCAACTCAGTTTCAACCGCTTGTTACGGTTGAAAGATCTTAGTCTTGTTTTCCCATTTCTTATTGTGGTTTGATCATTATATATATATATATATACAATAAGAAAGGATCGAATAACAAACCTCAATTCCATACCATAACATCCGTTGTCAAGAGTGCTTCTAGGTTTCTAGGTGCTGACTCTACATATCGAATAATGAAATATATTATTATAAATTATAGAATTATTGTATGTTTTAAAAATATATAATAGAAATGACTGACAGAAAACAAAACACCAAATATCTAAAAATTATTGATCGCAATTCAAACATAAATCAAATTTGTTTATTTATAACTGAAAAGTTTTAGTGATTTTATATAAAATGTACACAATGCCGTAAATAAACTTTTGGTTTCAAATACGCTCACCCAGTAAGTTGTTTTCTGTTTCATGTGACCATAATGTAAACACATCCAAGGTATCATTGTTGTGCAGGAGATCCCTTATGGCCCATTTGGAGGGTTTTCCCAATGTCTTGGACAGTATTGTTATCGCTTTATTTCAGAGGGTCGGGAAATGTTCAAGAGAACAGCCTAAGTTTCTTTTCACAAGTAACGTTCATAGACCTCCTGAGAAGCTTATAAATTGTCACTCAGATTACCTTCTTCTCTTACTTAATTGGGCAGCTTTTGGTGATTGAGTATTTCCTTCCAATATGGGGAAAATTCTTAATAGTTTAGAATATATAATCGTCATGTATTCCTAACTGTTAAATAGTTTATATATATATAAAAAGATTTCACATAAACACGTGAAATCTCTTTGATATATATATATATATATATTATATATATATATAATATATTATATAGGGAGAGAGAGAGAGAGAGTGAGAGTAAGAGAGAAAGAGAGAGTATGTACTCATTATATATAATGATTTTATATCACATCTAATAAGTTAACTAATATATATCCGTAACATACAGCTGTTTTTAGTTCAAAATATTCCTCAATACAAATATGTATTTGTCATATAGTGTTTTAATTATGGATGAGAAAAATATCCATAATATTGGAACTTAGTTTAGTTCAATACTAAAACAAATATATAAAATGAAGCATAGATTAATTATTTCATAAAATAATTACACATAATCTATGAAATAGCGTGATCAATTTCTTTCAAGACCTTGATATTTCCCAGTACGCGGTTCCTGGGAGAGAAAGTAAACCTTACATACTGAGACTCTCATCTGAGAAGTAATTCTTAATGAAGTAAATACACTTTAGTGTAGAATAATTAACACAATCAATGTAAAACAGTACAGACGTTTGGCAATGTTGAAATTGGCGATTACTCAGTGTAAGTGGGGTCCTCTGAAGAGAGTACTTCATATTATTTGCAGAAACTAGTTTGATTTCAAATATTTTGTAATTTTCTGCTAGAATTGATTAATAAAAATTATTGAAAGCTTCAATGAACATTCATTTAACAAAAAAATTGTAGAATTCTAGAATTGTACAAGATGAGGATTATATTCGTTAAGATTTGCATACCCTTCCTATTAAGGTTTAACTGAGTGTTTTAGTTTATTTTTGTAATATAACAAATATTTAATTACCAATACAACTATATAAGTGGATCTACAGTTGTAAATAAACTTATATAGGTTCTTTCATGTTTGAAATTAAAATTTGTTCTTAAAATAAGTAGATAAACTCCTTGGACACTTGTTGGTAATGAGTGACATCATTCATGCGACAAGCCTTACGTCAAAAAAATAACCTACTGGTAGACGAGATAGCAATCAGCATGATACAAATAACGAAACTAGTGATTCTTTAGTTCTAAATAAAATGACAGTAAACAGAACCATCTAGCTGAAGCGACTGTTATATATGCAAACACATTAGATTTTAATATTATAAATTAACTAAGAAACTCACCTTTGGTGCCCACATCAACAGAAAAAGAGAAATCTATTATAAACTAGTCATTTAACTATACGAACTATAGAATTATGTAGATGGTATTTTTGACGTAGTATTTATTTTGATTCTGTATTCATGATTATAAATTGGACTAGGTTTCTAAATATACCATAGAAGAAACGCACACACACACACACACACACACACACACACACACACACACACACACACACACACACACACACACACACACACACACACACAACACAACACACATACACACACACACACACACACACACACACACACACACACAAACATACATACACGATGATACCAAACTGGAGTTCTTTCGATAATAGATTATGTCGTTACGCAAACAGCAGTTTAACTACAAAATTGAAGGGGATTTGAAGTATCCGATGAATTGAGTTTCCTTTTTATGAATCATGTCTAAAAATTATTTTATAAGATGATAATCAAGATAGGGTTTATGTCCAAAGAAAAATAGTCATTTTCCGTAGTCAATGGTGGATTTTTTTTCAAAACATCTGATAAAACTATTTTCTTAGACATGTGTCAGAATTAATTACTGTTGAAATAATATTTCATTACTAGAAATTTTTGCTTTTCAAATATATAAAATATAATTCATTTGACTGTTTGAAATCATGTTCATATGATATTATTAAAAACCAGCAAATAAATAATGCATAAATATGTTATAATTGATTTAATTTATAGCTGCTTCAAGATAGTTCTATGAACAACACAACTAAAAAGTAAATAATGTTATGTATTTCAATCATCCTACTCTCGTAATTATTATTCTCGATTGCTTAACGGCTTGAGTGCAGTACTTACTCAAGTAGATTAAACCCTTTTAAGCCTAGGACCATTAAAACAAATATTATCAACTTGAGATACGCATGACCATTTATCAGAACATACAATCATTAGAAAGGGAATTATCTATATAGATGATGTCATAGATTTTTATTTTTTAAATGAAGCTTTTCCTACTTTGTACATTGACAGTTTTACTTTTATAAAATTTATAATTTTATTTTTTTATAAACGTATTAGTTCATTTATTTAAACAACAACTAATAAACAATAAGAATAAAAAATAGGGAAACAATAAACAATAAAGAAATTATACTAATTTCTTTAGTATACCTACTACTAAAGAACCCAAAAGTAAATATCTAAAAAAATCGTCGTTTTTCATTTCTAAAGCCTGAATAAATATTTAACTTACAGTGGACGGGCACAACTTATATTCACAAATACGCTTATAAACAAAACACGCAAGCATAAAAATGCACACACGCGCACACACACACACACACACACACACACACATATATATATATATATATATATATATATACGTGCACTGGCAATCATACTTACATACATAAACTTACTTACGAACCCCTCAGATAATTAAACCATTAATATTTTATAATATATATTGACAATATATAATAAATCTAATAAACAAAATATTAATAACTTTAAATTAAATAGTTAATTTAAATAATATAAAACAAAAATAAAATTTTTATATTATTATATAAGTATGTAATTCATTAATTCATGTAAAACAAAAATAAAAGGAATAAATAAACATAGATTTATTTCAGTTTATTACTTTTTTACAATAGTAAATTACATAGAGAAAAGTAGAATTAAATAATAACTTCTTTATTATATATATTTTTTTTAATTATAAAAATTGTGTCTTATATTTTCAAGAAAACATGACCTAAAAATTAAGTTTAAATGGTTAATAATGAACAATAAAACTGAAGAAAACTAATTTTCATTCTTATCATTATGTTCTTATTGAATTGGAATCATGTAGTATGTTCATAGAAACTGGGATATTTTGTATGCACTTTTTATGACTGGCTTCAACACATGCTGGCAATAACTTAACTTTTATGTTTTAAAACTCACTATTTTATAGAATAAGTTCTATGCATATCTATTTATTTAAAAGTTATTTCACTTGGGCTGTTGAGACACATGAGCAATCAGAACCTTTTGTAACGTTACTTATTGTCATCAAATTAAAAATTACTTTTTCAAGTTGGAATTTGTTAATTGTTTAACTGAATTCATTAAAAAAAAAACTGAAAACCGGATTAAATATCAGAAAATAAAAAAAAAACTTTGATCTATGTTTTTATAAATTTTTGACAAATTTATCTTTTCAGCTAGAAAAAGATTATAGGGACGAATTTATTTAATTTCTGAATATGATTTTAATTCAATCCCTACTGCCACTCCACATTTGTTGCCTCAAGTATTGTCAATGTTTGTGACCATATAATCGTGATTGTGTGGCTAAGCACTTAAGAGTTTACAAACTGAAAATGGTTTCAGTGAATTCATTAGTAAATGATGTCATGTATAGTGGAGATCGGAATGCCATTTTTATTATATTAGTAGGAGACTAAGCAAAATAATAAATACTGAATGAGATTTATTTATTTTAAATATTACATATGTGGTTCGCAAGTAAACTTGCAGACTGATGATGACCACACGGTTTACTGAAGTACGTAAATCATTAAAAAAAATATAGAATATTTGAGGCAAATTATAGTATTTTGCTTTTTATTTTGTCATTTGTTTTAACGTATATTTAAATTTGTGGTAACATTAAGAAAAAAGAAATATAAGGTATATTTTCTTAACAATATTTATTAAAATGAGTGTTTTGAAACACTGATATTGTGAACGTTTTAATAAACAATCAGTATTATTTCAATTGTAAAATGCAGCCAAGAGTTTGTTGGTAAATTTATGCCAAAGAGACGCTAGATTTGTTTAGAAGGAAAGAACGTTAGAGGAAATTAAATTCTTGAGCAGGCAGGAGTGCAAGAAAGCAGGTATAATTTGACTGTGCTAAAGAATTCAAGGTTTTAATTGGTTGTTGAAGGTGGGGAGACACGTCGTGCCGTCTAAATGGTCCAGATAAAGAGCTCCCACCCTGCATCCTAATATTGATAAACCAATTGTTATCCTCTTGCTGACTTGTTCTGCTACTTTTGAATTTACCATGTCTTTTGAATGATATAAGTAACACTTATTCTAATCTATGTTAATTACTCCTCACTTAATATTTCTATATGCATCAGTGGATATGAAGTAACAAAAAATCTAAATTTGGTTGCCATAAAACGATTATAACACTAAATGATATTGACACATGTTAAATGAAAACTATTTCAAGGATATTAATTTCATAATTTTGACCTCTATATGAAGCACAAACGATGTTATATTATAACATAATCCAATATATTAAGTACCACATGTCGAGTAATTCAAGTTCAAAGATATGCAAATTGAATGATTTGAATACATGAGCGTATTACACTTTAATATTATAATATGGGGTCACTAACAGTGAAATTTAATTCGGTATCTAGTTAAAGACTCATTTTTACAAATAGTCATATATTTTAATAATTATAAATAGAAAAACAAATTAAAAATATAATTGTGGGTGATTGGGAAAATATTTACAAAATAACTTTACCGCAAAAGTAATTCAAAGACACCCATTAATGGTGTTTATAGAGAATCTATTTGTATGTAATACTTCATTACACAACATGAGCCTTATTATTGATCTACTAGAAGTAGAGAGGTAAAATAAGTCACATCAAATAGTAAATTACTTGGTAATGTGAACGAATTTTACAATAATTTTGTCATATAGAAGAAGGATTAGAACATTTCTTATACTTCTTCTAGTCGGTTGTCGTGGAAGATGGTTAGTACGAGAGGTTTAGTTCTCTAGGGTTCAGAGAATTTGGGATGGTTAATCCTTAGCTTAAGAGTTTGGCCGACATTTTGTCTTAAAGTTAGACTTTGTCTTTAGTGGTCATATATCAAATGATGTGTTTACAATGGATTCTCATCTTTAATCATACTGGACACTCATAATTAGAATCCCTTGCCATAAGGCAGGCACACTTATCGGCAACTTGGATGCAAGACCAGCTTTAGCAGTTCATATCTGCAACATTTAACTGGACCGGTATTCGTAGAGGGTTCCTTTAAATTTACTGTCAACACAACCTTAAATAAAAAATCATGGTATTTTTATATTTGTTTATTATATTTTCTTATTTTGTTTATATTTCTATATTATTACTATATTTGTGAATTTTTTTGTTTATAATTAAGAATATGCATAATTTGTCATATTATTTCGTTATACATTTAAGATAATTTAATGTTTATTTTGCTTAATATCATTTAAAAGAATCTACAATAACCATAAATTCGTAAATACGATGTAATCACAACTTTTTTTTTAATATAAAATGTTCAACTTGATGGGGATATAAATGAAGTTTTAATAGACATAAAAAGTTTTTTAACCACTTCTTTCCTTTACAGAGCATTTTGATATCATGATAAAAAGGGTTTGGAAAATTGTAGATTAAATTTATCTGAATGAGGATGAAAGAGAATAAAGATGTTCTGAGACAGTTGTGACATGCGCTCAGAAACATCTAAAGCTAAATCCAATTCCACTAAAGCTAAATAAGATATCGAATCTATGTTATGTCAATAGAATAAATCGAAACTGTTTAACTCCCTATCTTTAACTTTTCCCAAAAAATACAATCTACTGATTCTGATAGATTTTCACAAACATACATGTAAATAAATTCAACTTATAATATATTCTTATGAAAATAACTCAATGTCTTTGAAATTAAACGACCATTGTTGTGGGTGAGATAATATAGAATACAAACTGTAATTAATAACTTTTGAAATCAATAAAAAACATTAATAAAACTTGCTATATCCCTTTTTAATAAACTATTCCTGATTTATAATAAAATTAGCTGTATGATACTGAAAATAGCAAAATATGTTGTTCAGTATTCAATGGTATACGAATTTCTTTATATAAAGTAGTGTTATTTTCTAAAGAAAGCATTTTTAACAGCTATTGCTGTTCTTCAGGATACAATAAAACCTAAACAGATACGTAAAGTAAATATGTAGAAACGGTCACCCGTTGTAGGTTGTGAGAGTTACATGAAGCGAGAGGGTGAAGAGGGAACATCACTTGCCTTCACATACTTCACCATGATCATGTAAGTTCAGAACTAAATCATCAATTAATTTTTGGTGAAATAAAAAATTTGAGATGGAAAAATTAAAAATGTATAGTAATAGATGTGGTTAATTTAAGTCAACTAAAGATAATTACATGAATGCAAAATGTTTAATTTCTTTTTAGAAAGTTACCTTTTATAAGAGTTAAAATATTTTTCTAAGCATAATTAAAATTATCATGTAAAATTCAAATTTTTTATCAGTATTAATGTGACGATTATTTAAGGGAATATGTTAATAATGAAAATGTGTTGTTATGAAAAATAATCACCTTGATTATTTTTTCATAATCATTACATCATAAACATTTTCTTCTATCACTGCAGAACCTGATGTATAAAAATCTGGAGTAGCTTACTCCTAACTTTATTATTAGTAAACATAATATAAAACATCTTGACTACCAATTGAATTTTGTTTTATTTAACTTCATTATGAATTAAAATATACATTCTGATAAGTATTATTACTTATTATCAATTTAATGATTTTATTTTTTTTATTGTAGCTATAAAAATTTATTCAATTGAAACAAATTTTAAACCATTGATCTATAAAAATGAGACAGGTCGTTATTATAAGGATGAACTGAGCCTGATTGGGGCGGAGACACATTGAACTCCCAATCAGTGCTACCATATGTGATCTTTTCACTCCCTTTTTCCTTTATAATATAAGCTTTGTATTCTAATTTCTTTCTTCACATGAAAATTTTTCTTCAAGAATTTGATTTTACCTCTGTTCATTATTGGTATAGTTTGCAAAACCTTTTCCTTATGAAGGTGATTGCCTCGCATTCAGATTGAATGGGAACAAAGGTTTCCGCAACATCAAGAAAGAGTCTGCATTATTCGTATTATGTTAATTACATTTTACATAAATAGCAATTAAAAAAATATTTTTGTTTCTTACAAAATTGAAGCATATAAAAGTAGTTTGATATTATATTCATCAAAAACCGACTGAAATAATTTTATTAGATAATTAGTTCATATCAATGCAATATTAAATTGATTTTATTGTACCCTTCATATGCATTGCATTATAATTATTTGTGCAACAATATTATAAAGTGTTTCAGAGATACAAAATATATATGCATACATATAAACCAGATTCACAATATGAACAGAAAATAATCACAGAAACTCACTACTGACCATATTTCGTTGTCCTCGTCATCAGAAAGATAGATATGAATGGTGGATAGATAGATAGAACTGTCTGGTGTCCTTGAAGAATCACTCAAACAGTGTAGCTACTTACGGAGTGTGGGGAGACAAGCATAGATAAGTAAATAAAAACCAAATTAAATAACGAATGAATTAAAATATTTAAATAAAAACTATTAAAAACTATTGTAAAAAAATAACTACAAATAAAAATAAGACAATAAATTAATGAAGAGACTAAAATAAATGAACGGAACAAATGATGATTTAAGCCCAGGAGGAAAAATAACTCCCTAAAAGACTAATAAGCGCTTCTACTGTAGCTCTCAGAGTGACTTTTGAATTAGTTTCATTGATCTGCCTAAGAAACTGTACACAGAAACAGTCATTGAAACTGGGTTTGTGAGAATTGGCACTTGATTTGTGAGTAGCAACGGGAAGGTTACTTCGTTTTCCAACCGATGACCTGTGAGTATTCATACTCACGCTTAGCTTCTAAGCTCCCTTCTAGGACCAGGATCGCAGTGACTATTTCTTCATCACCACTTATTTTCCTGGTGTTTAAAGGCTGGGCAATGTTATCAAGAAGTTGTTCCCTATACTTTCTTCATCCTCCTGTACTTCTTCTGTCTTTAGAGAGCCGTCGTGGGTATCTTACTTGCGCTATCATCAATCCCGTTCCTTCCTTTACTTCTATCCTCAGCAAACGTACCTACTTCGCTGATAATTTATTTCCCTACTAAAAGGGAAATAATTGAATATATTTTCTTCCAAGAAGAGTCTCAACTAACTCTCAAACGTTATTTATTGAAAAATAATTAGAGTGCTCTATAAATGAATTTGATTTAAAAAGTTGATTTGAGATTTGAATGTATACTTGTTGCCAAAGACTGGCAGTAAAGTTGATCTGGGCATTGCAGATGAGGGGGGCTGCGAGGGCGAGGTGGTGGTGGTGGTACCCTCCAACTACACAGCGCTCTCCGGAGACCTCGAAGTCCATGTCCGAGGACCCGCCGGTCGCTTGGCAGAATCGCGGCTCCAGCTGCTCGCTGCGGGACCCGACTCGTGGATCCACATCGGCACTCTCCCATTGCCCGAGCGACTCTCTGCACCTCCACAGGCCTCCGCTGCTCTTCACCTGCGCTTTCCCTGCGGCATGGTGTCCAGGGGAGGCCGCTATGCAGTCCATCTCAACACTACCTCTGCTCATACCATTAAAGTAAGTGCAAAATCTCATTTTGTAAAAAAAAACTTAACAATTTATTCATTACTCTTTCTTAAAATAATTACTTTTTTTAATATAGAATTCATTATTATTGTGGTGTTTCATTTACTTTTTTTAGACTACATTTGCACTATGTTTCTGTTTCCATTATAGCAGTGAATACTGAGTTCCATGTGTACTTTATAACTGTCAATAGGGTTGTAAATTTGTCCAGGATATGAAAGTTCTAGTTTAAATTCCTTAATATTTTTCAACGTGAAAATTGTTTTTCAACAATAGGTCATACATTTTACGACAAATGTATTTTACAGAAAACCCTGTTGCTACTAACATGTGAAATTATGTGACTTCTTTTTGACTTAGTTATGTTCGGCTGTCCCAACCACTTCAGGAAGCTATTAAAATCATTAGAAGATTGCTTCATAATCTTTAACTTATTATTATCTCTGATTATATTATTTTTTAATCAGTTTAGTTTTTATTCCTTAAAACCGATCATCCAACTTTTTCATTCCATGGATAAAATTATATAATATTATATATTCCATAACGTAAAAAGATTTCACATAAAATGAAATCAGAGTCAGTTGGGTTTTTGACTCTGACGAAGACCGCTTGTTAGGGTTTCAAGATCTTAGTCTTGTTTTCCCATTTCATGTTGTGGTTTGATCATTGATTACTCTATAAAGTATACATAATATTATAGTACTTCATATATAATTGAACAAGAGTTGGCTAGCAATACTTTCTTTATTTCGCTTTAGTATTTGACGTAATTTAGTAATATTACTAAAGTAGTAAATATTTTAGTTTTGATTACTTCATTAAATCAATATGAAAAAACAAAATGTCTTGGCTTTTATTGAAGGAAGCTAACCATTATTTAGAATAACTTAATTAAGAAAAGAGTATTTTTTTTTAATTATCCTAAATTTTTAATAATAATTTACACATTTGTGTATTATATCATAATTTCAATAATTCCGTGTGACCTAAACTTTGTTAACTAATATCTTCAAACTTTCAATTCCTATGCAACTCTTGTTAAACTAGTCATATTATAAATTCATATGTTATGTACTTTTTTTTCTAATTTATTAAAATAATTTTTAATACGTCAAAAACATGAGGGCATCATTTTTATATGTTCACGTATACTATATAAACATGATAGATTTATATGAAATTTTACGTTTTGATATTACAGTGGTAATTTATTTTATAATAGCAAGGACATATTTAAAAAGTACTTGAAGTTATTCAGTTAAATAAATATCTTTTATAATATCGTCATCATTCTCGAATAACAACAATAGAATTGAATCGATTTTCAATTATAAACGAACAGACAGCAGTTGAAACTATCAAGAAACACCATTTATTTTATTATTCATGACAATCTATAATTTATAAAACTAATTTAAATTAATATTTGAATAAAACAATTGAAGTCCGGCTTTAGCTAAACTAAAACCTCTTGTTGACCTGTACGTCGATCTGTCATATTTGGCCCTGTGAAGTCTATATTTACGAGTGTCATTAATGTAATTTTATAATAATATAATGTAATATAATAACATAACATTACTGTAATATAACAATATAAGAAATATAAGTTTAAAATATAAATAAATATTTATTAAAAAAAAGGAAAATAGAAGTTTACATCTTATTTTAGTCAGTTCCTATTATGATTAAAAGCATATAAAGGTATTGTAATGTCATAAACCAAACATGAATCATTAATAAAACCATGTAGGACAACAGTTCAATCTGATGATGAATCTGGTGCAGACCTTATTCAGCGAATTTAGCAAAAAAATATTTTACCACTTAAAACATGTATTACTTCCAAATCCGGCTTGAATGTATAATGTCTTTAAGTTTTACATTCAAAAATTAATTCATTTCGTAGTATATACAAATATATAAGGCTATCAAAAATCAATTAGTGTTAATATTATACTATAGGTTATAAAAGTGGTATATTTAAGGGAACTCTGATATTATCTTTTTGCGACATTAAAGATTCCTCAAAGTAACATTGATTATTCCTACTGGTGTATTTATTTGCTAGTACACTTTGTTTATATAAAACTCAGTCAAATATTATTTTCGCATAAGATTGGATGAGAAAGTTAGAGAGAAAATCATTTCATGAATATTTGCTTATACTCCCAGGATGTTATATTGGAAACGCTAAGCTCTCTCAAACAAGGCAAATAATTACTTACGTTTATATGCCTAATGCCTAAGTTCATAATTAATGCTTAGAAGTATATTTTGTATGGTGTTTAATTTAAGTAACATTTCTTGGTGATGGAGATTGATGTATGACAAGATAAACACACACAGTTATAGTTAACGTTTTGGCACAAGTTGTGTATTTGAATCAAGTTGTTACTCTAATTTGTGTGCTAAACTTATGATAAATGTTCCTTTAATCCAACTGAAGATAAAGATATTCATGGAACATAAATAAAAATATTTATGTTTTATGGAGTTACTAGTTATGTTTTGTCAATTTAAGTCATAAAACAAAATAAACGTTTTTACATCATTGTTAAATTAAAGAGCTAGCAATACAAACAAAAAATTGAAAATAAAAATAGATAATATTTCACTAGTTGAAATAATAATATTGAATTATAGCGACAATAAACCATTATTGATATAGAATCATCAAATGGAGAACATAAGTACATTATAATTTATTTATATATCTAACGTTCTATTTTAGATATGTTTTATTCTATTATATATATACATCTTAATTTTCTAACGTTCAGGTAAATTAAAAAAATGCAAATTGGAAGCTATAATTATTTTTATTATTCTCTCATATTGAACATGTTTAAAAACTTCCCCTAATTTAACTGTTAAATGATATTAAACAACCTTTACCCGGTATTTCCCATAGCAGAAACCTTAATTCATTTTCGTGTGTTATTAATTCAGATTATTCAATTCTAAATTTTCTTTAACATATGTGTTAATGATGTAATATACTTTGTACGTATTTTGCTATTTTTTTTCCGTTGAGAAATGATTATTCTAGCGAAAAATAATTATAAACCAAAAGAGTATCTACAAAAAGAAAAGTTTTCAATCAGTTCTTTGCTTCACTTTTTTCTTGCAGCATAAACGATATTGTTTTTAAGAAGATTTTATTGCTTGAATGGTTTTAAATCTGGGCTTTAATAATTATAAAGAGCCCTAGGAATACTGAAGTTTATAATGATTGTTCCTCAGGACAAGCAGTGTTCTTGGTCAATCTTTTTAAAAGAAAATGAATTTATTGATTCCATTGATATTCCTTGAAATTCGAGTAGCTGTACATCAGCCATAGCCTCATTTACGTTCCTTCTTACTAAACTTTTTATTCAAGTTTTTCTATTCTGCACCTCTTATTTATCTAACTCACTTTTTATTCAACTTATACCTTATTTATATAAAGTGACAAAGCTTATTACGACTTCGGTTATTTCAAAAGATTAATAACTTTACTTTAATTATGAAAAACACACACACACACACACACATATATATATATATATATATATATATATAGTGTGTGTGTGTGTGTTTGTGCGTGTGTAATAGAAGGTATACTAATACTAATATCGATATAAATGAAAGAATGGTTTTTGTCTTTACATTGCTTAAAACTGTCTCAATTCAAGTTTTCTTTTCATTTCATACATTAGAGAAACCGAATCCACCCTTAAAAAAATTCGGTTTGTCCGCAAATTTTTTTTATAAGTAAACTGAGTCACCATAATACATAGCAAGCTAAAACATTTACAATAGATTCGTTTATGTCAACTTAAAACATAAGCTATGAACGAAATGGAAATTCAACACAAAGGGAAGTTATGGACCATTAAAATACAATAGTTTTGCATGAGTTAAATAATAAGTAATTGTTACTTATTAGATCATATGATACGAGTAGTGTCGCTAGCATTGTCGTTATTTGAAGTGATTTCAATCTGGTACCCGGATAACTATATATATATATATATATATATATATATATATATAGTATACTATAGTATAACTATACATATAGTATAACTATAGTAACTATACATAACTATATATAAAACAGTGGACAATTATTTTCACCTAGTTTAAAAAGGTTAAAAGGAAAATCTGAAACATAAATTGATAAAACTTGTAGGATCTAATAAATGGATTAGATTCTTCTTTTATCATTTTAAAGTATAAAAAGTTGAAAAAAGTAGAACCATAAACAATAAAATATTGGCATGTTAGCAATGATGTTATTGATTTAAACCAACAACCAAAGAAATAACAATTAGAATAATATCAAGTATAATTAATAATAATGTATTCTCAGGTACAGCTGATAAAGTATGTAAGTCCCGGGGCTTCAATGATCAATCGATTAGTACATTTGAGCCAATAATAGTAGAGGAACATAATACCTATCCTAACCTGGAAGGAGCAACTTTTATGATCATCTACATCCATCCATTTATCCATCCATTTATGATCATCCCGACATATCCAGAAAAGCCTGTTGGCACCTAGGCAATGTAAACCTCCCAATGATTGGTTTGACGAATTCCGCCAAAGGCCTCTTAGTGTCATCACAACAGGAACGACTTTTCAATAGAAAGCAATACTCACAGAAAAAAGGATATAAAAGGTATTCATAAATTCAAAGTACTTGGAATATCAAAAATAAACCATCTAGCTTGAATTTAAGTGATAAATATGCTTAATAAATTTAAGGGTAATTTTTGAAAAATTGTCACGTTTTAGGGGGAAACAATTGTCTTACTGAATTAACTGAAGGTCATAGTACTTATAAGGAAGACTGCTAGTGGAAGTTTCTAGGTGAGACGAAAAATCAGATCAGGAAAACTGAGAAGTCTTTCCAGTTGACCAACTTCCGAGATAACCCAATTGACGTGCTTTCACATGGTTTCCTTAACACATGTTTCATGGTATTCAGCTTCTGCAGTTATATATATATATATATATATATATATCTAAAGAATTACTTAAACTCCGTGAAGAATTATGTGCCATGGAGAGTGTATGTACTTCTTTAGACATTAATGACGTTCTCCGAATTGAGATATATATATATATATGTATAATTGAATTTTTTTCTTATCTTGACCACATATATTAAGGTCTACATATATTTCCACATATGTCCACATATAAGGACAACATATATTTGAACACAAATCATTATGTAGTTGCTTCCTTACAATAGAAAATATCAAGGTAATTTTGAATATTAATTAAATAATGTAACATACTTTGGTTGGAGGGTCCCTAACCGTCTCTGAATCAGTGCGCTTGGGTTTCCCTCTCTTATCTCTCCTGAAGACGTTTCAAACCGAAAATTAGAGACTAGAAGTGTGCTCTTTTGATTTCTCTATGTTTTTTTGTCTATATTGAACTATATATTTATATCTATATATATATACACTTTAACACATAGAAAAGAACACATAAAGACACTACAGAACTCACTTCGATATTTCGACATCCGTCGTCATCGGGAAGAAGTGCGAAGTACTCGCGTTGAGAAGCAAACTGCTACTGGTATATATATATATATATATATATATATATATATATAGGTGTATAATGTAATGGGGATTCGGTCAATTTTCCAGGATAAAAATCAAACTCTCAATGCCGACGTTTCGGTTTTATTTAAAACCTTTTTCATAGGCCTACAAACAAAGGATGACAAGAAATCATATATAAACATCAACATATAACTAACATCAAAATGGAATATTACAGTTGTGAAAAAACAAAAATATATATACAAGTAGAAGTAATAGAAAATCAATAAACATTTTTATGAACTTACAGAAGTCAGAATTTTTGAATTAGAAAAATGATGAAATTTATATTATATAAAATGAAGTAACAATAGATAGTTAGTGAACTAACATCTTAACTGGTCAAAAACTTGGACCAGACTAACTGATTACAATTACATGTAAACCGAAACACTGTTCACTCAAAGAACACAAAAAGGAACTAAGGAAATTAAATTTCACTAAAATCAACTTAACACTCCTGAATAAATAGTGTTCAAATTGCTAATGTCACTTCTATGATTAACTGAACTTAGATCTTTTTTAATGTATAACATTTCGAGGGTCTTTCTTCTTTGCTCATCTTGTTCTTTATCTACAATAATTGCTTCTTCAAAATCGAACATGTGACCTTCGTTTAAGGCATGGAATGCTAAAGCAGTTGCATTACTTTTATTAGTTCTTATTGAATAAGAATGTTGATAAAATCTTTCTTTTAAAAAACGACTTGTTTCTCCGTAATAACGCTTGTCGCAGTCTTTACATTTGATCGCATAAATGAGGTTACTTTGTAACTCCTTTGGTATTTTTTGTTTCAAATTTGAAAATAAAGACTTGACTTTTCTTTTGTTATAAAATGCCAATGTAACTTCAGGTACATTTCGTTTGAAAACTCTTCTAATTGATTGTGATAAGCCCTCAACATATGGAAATTTGAAATACTTTTTATTTAAAACATCAAGTTCAGCATGATTTTGATTGGAATGTTCTGGTTGTTCTCTTGTATATTTAAACCAATAACGCTCAATTAAGTTGTTTGGATAACAATTTTTCTGCAACAATGACTTTACCCTTTTCTTATTTTCTTTTAGAAAACATGGACTACTAACTTCAACAACCTTCTTAACTAAATTTTGAACGCAATTCAATTTTTGGTTTATAGAATGTGAGGAGTGATAGTTCAGTATTCTTCCTGCACTGGTAGGTTTTCTATACCAATCCGTTAAAATAATGCCATTTTCACCTCTTATAACTTTTACATCTAAAAATGGCAGATTTCCGTCTTTTTCTATTTCATAGGTAAATTGTAGACGATTATGAAAAGAATTAAACGTATTTAATACGTACTCTTCTTCTCCTCTTTCGATAATTAAAAATAAATCGTCTACATATAATTTAATAAATTTCACCTTCGTACCTAATTTATTAATACAGTCTTCTAATAACTCAATCATAACTATATTAGCAAGGATTGGTGAAATTGGAGATCCCATAGGTAGTCCAAATTTTTGTTTATAAATAATATCATCAAAGGTGAAATACCTTGCTTCACATATAAGATCTGGTATGGATAGGAAAACCTTCTTTGACATTCCAACCTGTGATTTTATCTTATTCCATTGTTTATTTACTAAATTAAATGCTAAATCCAAAGGAATGTTAGTGAATAATGATTGAACATCCAGTGAAATCATAATTACATTATCAGTTAGCACTTGGTTTGACAGTGCTTGTTTGAATTCTGAAGAATTTTTTACGTTCAACTCATTTTTGCTTGTAATACAGCTAAGATATTTTTCCATATATTTAGAAAGTTCGTAAGTTGGACTACCGATGAATGATACAATAGGACGGAGAGGAAAGCCTTGCTTGTGTAGTTTTACTAACCCATATATTCTTGGTGCTATTCCATTATAAGATTTCAAAATTGATGCTTGACATAGATCAATGCATAGTGTCTTCTTTAATTCATCAACAATCTTATTTACTTTATTACGTAAAGTTAATGAAGGATCTCTTCTTGTGATTGAGTATGTATCATTATCTTCTAATAGAGTTTTCATCTTTGCTTTATACTCTGCTTCTTTCATTATCACTGTATTACCAGATTTGTCACTTTTGCAAACCACAATGTCCTTATGCTCTTTCAGAAATTTACAAGTTTTCTTGTAGCAACGTTCTACACTAGCATTCTGTATTTTCATACGGTTTGATGAGTTATTTAATCTATTCCCGTGGTTTGTAATTATATTTACACATTGGCTTCTAATGACATCACTATTTTCCATGTTTACACATGAAAATACCTTTTCTAAGTCTCCTATTATGTCAAATGTAGGGATATCTTCTTTTTTACCAACTTCTATGGCAAACTTTTCTCCTAATGAAAGTAAATGGAGGCTATCCCTAGGAATTTCAACATTAGTTAAATTTGTTATAGCCAACTCTCCAGAAAAGTCAAAAAAACCTTTACCTTGTTTTAAATGCAGGTTATTCATCTTCTTTTGCAAATTTAATTTACTTTTATTAAATACAGACTCTTTGAGACTATTCATTGAACTAATATAGTTTCTTAAAATCATATCTGGTAATTTAACTCTTGCATTACCTGAAATGTACCTGAAGTTACATTGGCATTTTATAACAAAAGAAAAGTCAAGTCTTTATTTTCAAATTTGAAACAAAAAATACCAAAGGAGTTACAAAGTAACCTCATTTATGCGATCAAATGTAAAGACTGCGACAAGCGTTATTACGGAGAAACAAGTCGTTTTTTAAAAGAAAGATTTTATCAACATTCTTATTCAATAAGAACTAATAAAAGTAATGCAACTGCTTTAGCATTCCATGCCTTAAACGAAGGTCACATGTTCGATTTTGAAGAAGCAATTATTGTAGATAAAGAACAAGATGAGCAAAGAAGAAAGACCCTCGAAATGTTATACATTAAAAAAGATCTAAGTTCAGTTAATCATAGAAGTGACATTAGCAATTTGAACACTATTTATTCAGGAGTGTTAAGTTGATTTTAGTGAAATTTAATTTCCTTAGTTCCTTTTTGTGTTCTTTGAGTGAACAGTGTTTCGGTTTACATGTAATTGTAATCAGTTAGTCTGGTCCAAGTTTTTGACCAGTTAAGATGTTAGTTCACTAACTATCTATTGTTACTTCATTTTATATAATATAAATTTCATCATTTTTCTAATTCAAAAATTCTGACTTCTGTAAGTTCATAAAAATGTTTATTGATTTTCTATTACTTCTACTTGTATATATATTTTTGTTTTTTCACAACTGTAATATTCCATTTTGATGTTAGTTATATGTTGATGTTTATATATGATTTCTTGTCATCCTTTGTTTGTAGGCCTATGAAAAAGGTTTTAAATAAAACCGAAACGTCGGCATTGAGAGTTTGATTTTTATCCTGGAAAATTGACCGAATCCCCATTACATTATACACCTATATATATATATATATATATATATATATATATATATACCAGTAGCAGTTTGCTTCTCAACGCGAGTACTTCGCACTTCTTCCCGATGACGACGGATGTCGAAATATCGAAGTGAGTTCTGTAGTGTCTTTCTGTGTTCTTTTCTATGTGTTAAAGTGTATATATAATATATATAATAACACTAGCAAGGTAAAATAAAATAAATTGTTTTCCACATTTTGAACGTATGCGCATAAAAATCTTACATGAATATTATACATTTACTTAGTAAAATAAAATATTGCCCATTATGATTCTAAATATTATATTTTGTTAAAAGTGTAAGAGTCTCGTGCATATTATAAAATGTGGATTATGACCTAAAATGACAAAGAAATAAATGTGGAATCAGATTTTCAATTCAATAATGTTATGTTAAGATTCATTCCCATTTCTAATGTCGATTTAGAATTTTGGAGATACTGTGACTATAAAAACTGGGATTTAATTTGATACAATGTGCTATTTAAAAAGAATATGCATTAAAGTTCATGAACAACTGACATACAGAGTTCATATAACTGGCTCTTCAATTTCTTAATAATATATTATTTCAGTCCAATAATACAATAATTTAAAAATAAAAACAATTTACAATATTGAAATGTGAGCTTTGAAAAAATTTAATTTAAGTATATTGTTTTGAATCCTATTTTTAAACAACTCTTCTAAAGGCTAAAAAAAACTTTTGTGTATAATGTTATTTAGAATGAAACTTGGAATGAAAGGGCTTTGAAAACCTGCTTGAAATGTAACTCACTTTTCCTTTCATCTTATTCTATGTTTAAAAAACTGAACAACAATATCTTCTGTTTCTTTTATTTACATAATTGTTTATAACAGGGCTATGAAAACGGAAAAGGTTACTATATCCGTGCATTAATTAACTTATGAATCAAAGCAACAACGAGATTCAATGATATAGATTTTTTTTACCAATTTCTGATTCATGTTTGACATTTATACTTTTTAGTTCAATCAAGACTTTAAATTTTACAAAGTAACTATACTAATGCAGAAGGTGTTCTATAAGAATTTCAATAAATCTTAAACTTTGTTTACCGTTCGCAAACTTGTTCGCAACGTTCAACATTTTAAATTATGTTTCTGCGAATGAGTTGAATTAGTAATGAGGCCACAAAATCAAACTAGTCTTCTAATTTAGTTTTAGGAAGAAGTTTAAGGACTGCAACTACATTAATATTAAACAACAGTAAGTTTAATCTATTTCTGCAAGAAGCAATGAATACGTTCTAAAATATAACCATACTGTTTTAACATCGTAACAATACTTTTAACACAATTATGATTTCCAAACTACCATTGACTGGAAGAAAACTTACTTTCCTCGTATCTGCATTCATGTGACGCAACAAACCATGAAATAATTATTGTATTGTGTTCTCTTTTTTTTTTGTGATGGAGAATATCATTTGTAGTCAAAAACTCTCATTCAAGTTTGTATCTACTTATTTGGGTTTAAAATCCGATTATTAAGGTAAAATTTAATATCTGAGGTACTTAGTTAATTTTTCTATTTTGTTCAATTTAAGTGGTGTGGGTTAGATTATAATACTACGTTTAAAATTAAACTCTGAAATACCAAAGTTATTCTCTCGAATCCAGTGAATGGAATAAATACTAAATATTCTTCATTAAAAAACCAACTGCATTTTCCTTTTCCAACTGTTTTTTTTATTTTATTACAATCTGAAATAAAAATTATCAGACATGTAGTATAGCTATGTACCATAATAAAATATACATTTAATTATTAATTATTTCTTAATACTAATGCTAAGTTTAATTAAGAAAAAGATTATTATGGTTGTTTGTTTTATTTAAATTGAGGAAATATGTATATATTTAAAGTTAGTATTTTTTAAAAGGTTATTTAGTATTTTTTAACAAACCAAAAAAAAAAAAATATATTTCTAAAGCAAAGATAATTTGTTCAACTTATACTTACATCCCTCATGGCAACTAAATTATACGATGTGAATTGAATGATTTGTTCCCAGTTTTAATTTTACATTTTAAAATAACTTTTTTAAGCCAATTTGGCCGTTAGATGGGTATTTACTTAATTCTTTCTACTGAGTCTTTTCAGGTAGACTTTAGTAATACCCAATAGTTAACTTCAATTCTACCTTGTCCAGTTAGATGATTCTGATATATTCACGATAATTCTGGTTATAGGCGATCCAGAAGCCTTGGGTACAGATCCTCAAAACTGCTGAAATATGAATGTAGCAATATGAAACAGTTACCATTTTAAAGAAAAAGTTATTAAGTTTCTTGCAATACCAATGGCTTTTTACAGGTCTGCCAAAAAAATTCGTTTTGAGGCCGTCAATTTCTAAAAACTGAATTGTGGTTACTTGTTTAAAATGTTTCGCGCATAATACAAAAAGAGACATCTACAGTTTCCCAACTTTAGATGATACCGTTGAGCAGGTTGAACTGCCCCGTAAAGTAAAAGCCATGAGAGACAATAGGGAACTTCATATTCCTAAAACTGTTTGGGATGTCTTAAACATACGTCTGAACCTGATATCTTAAAAGGTACAGCTAGTCCAACAGCTACAGGGCTCATGTATCTAATGTATTAGAATACAAGAGGAGTTGGAAGATAATGGTCAGATTATTGACTTGTTTAGCACTGAGCAGCCTTCCACATGTACAATATTAAATAGCAAAGTTAACAAGCATAACACTCATGTGTAGTGTAGTTGTCATCACATGTAATTCTTGATCATAAGCGAGTTCCCCAAAAATTAGGAGTAACCGATTTTGGTTTATGATAATGAATGTGGTTTACAGTCCATTTTTCTTTAGAGGAGCGGAAGTCAATGGTGACATGTAAATCAAAAGATATTGTTCAATTTTTATATAACAGCCACTGTCAACTGCCCTTGCTTATTTCCACTTACATCTAAGTAAGTGGAATAGATCATTTATCACTTTTACACATGTGTTTTAGAGAACGTGGTCAGCAACAATACTTCTATAACAGTCGTTAGAATATCTCCCTTCTTTTTATTTTAACAAAACTTTAAAGATGCTTCTTCGTTAAAGGTGTATTTTCCCATATAGTTGTCTTTTTTTAATTTTAAATGTCATGTTTTGCCATATCGTGAGAGCGTCATAGGCAGTCGTATAAACTTAACGGTAATCAAGATTCTTCTAAATTTGATGACGCAGGCAATAGTTTTGTTTTATTATTTGTGTTACTAAAGATATTATGGGATTCTGGTTATTATTAAGTTGGTTTTGCATTAGTTAGGCCCAATGGATATGGCTAGACCGCGTTGGCAGCAAAGCCAGATGAAATATTTTGTTCTGTTATGTGATATTTATATACTTTTAATGAACTGAAAATAACTCCAAAATGAATAAGAAAAGTTTGAAAAAGAAAAAAAAACACAATAATATTAGATTCTTATAGTCTTATATTTGTGCTTTAAACGTCATGAGGGGAAAGAGAAGAGGGGAGGCACAGAGCTTGGATAGAACATTCTTTAAGAGACTCCGCTCATCATCCTGCTATACAGTGCAGAGTCCACCCTCTTCTTTACCTCCTCATGACAGTTAAAAAAACATTTGAGACTATAATCATATAATCATATTGGGTATTCTTAATTAGTTCCTTTTTTAAATTTATATGAAAAATATATATTTATTCATAGGCGTGCAATCAATGGAATCAAGGGAAGGAATATTTTCCCTATACTCACGGAAGCAACAATGAAAGCATTTTATTTTTATTTTGTACAGACCGATCTTCCATTATCCTGTGAAATCAGTAAATTATGTGGAATATAATGCTTCCAACTTATATTTACTGACGGTAGGAAAAAAATTCTCGGAGCCGAAGCAGCAGGAATATTGCATCCTTCTAGATGGAATTATTTAACATAATGCTTTCATAAAAAGCCAAAAGACCATTTTATTTGCGTAATCTACACTGATCAAGAAAATTTAATAATATTAATTGCACTTAAATTGGTTTCATCGGTGAGTTTTGAATTGGTGAATTGGTGGGTTTCATGCGGGAAGCAATCTAGCTGTCTGCTTCCACCAGAAAAGCGATTGCATGTCTTTACAGAGGCATCAAATTTAACCGACTTCAGTTTTCATTCATGGATAAATCGCCAAATGTTTTTACAGAATTGTAATGATTCAGTAATTTTCATACAGAACTTATTAATACCAAAAAAATTCAATTTTTCTGACAACAGGAAAGTCAGTTTTTTATAAAAAATATTAACTATAATTGATTGAAGCAAAAATTTTTTTACGTCAACTCGATAAAGTTAGTACATAACAAAAAAATAAGTCTTTGACATTGGAAAGAAGCAATATAGCTTTCGAAACGTTAAAGTCAACTCAGAATAATCTCTACATTCTTTAAATTCTCTAAATTAATTCTCTATAATCTCTAAATTCTAGAATAATTCTTCTTGCATAATAAATAATAGTATAAAATAGTAACAAATAATAGAATAATAAATACTTCTTGCATTTGCATATACTCATGTAAAAAAATATTCATTAGAATCGAGATTAATGAGTTTAAAATATGTTCTTCAAAAATATTGGCGTGATTTAAAAACCTACTTCAAATAGTAGAAGTAGAAAATATTTGAAACTTTTAATGCAAATATGATAT
Organism: Hermatobates lingyangjiaoensis; assembly: GCA_026182355.1. Classification (NCBI taxonomy): domain Eukaryota; kingdom Metazoa; phylum Arthropoda; class Insecta; order Hemiptera; family Hermatobatidae; genus Hermatobates; species Hermatobates lingyangjiaoensis. The sequence continues at coordinate 390,762 of JAPFBL010000156.1, forward strand.
TGACCTATAAACTTCATTGCGATTACACCTGCACTTACATAACACAATTTTATTGAACAAAAATATTACTTTTTTACTTTTGTCTATAAAGTTTAACAGTTAATTAATAATTTTCAATTTAATGAATTTGTGATTAATTTCTAGAAGCATAATTATAAATATTCGTTGGTACGCATATTATATGATTATGGTGTGATATATAAGAGGTAGAGGAATTTTACATCTTAATATACACGTAACCTTTTTTTGCTTTATATGTATATATTCTAGTGACCATGGAAAACCCCGTTTATATATTTAAGAATTCACTTGTTAAAATGTTATCTCAATTCATTTTTGATAATATCTGCCTGAATTTGGATGAATGGGTGTCCATCAAAAATCGTTTAACACTATATAAGTATCATCGTATCATAAATATTATTTACATTTGACAGATATATCGTTCTTGGTTTACCTTTCTTATTTTATTCGATAAAATTTAAAAATGATAATAGAACACGATTGTATATCAAAGTGACCTTAATTTAAACCCAATCTTTTGATAAACAAGGAACATCAAATGTTGTATTAAATTTCTAATATTAAATTTAGTATTAATATTAATTTGCTTACTACAGATTTTAGAGATCTAGAATATTGAAAGAAAGAATATTACACTCTATATTACAACTATTAAGCTTCATTACCAGTAACTAGTGACTGTACTGTAGTAAAATTACACTATTGTTCTAGTTAACAAATGCATATAAAAGATTTAAAAAGGGAAGTAATTAATTGTTTATGAATGACTTTGATTGTACTTTGTCTAAGAGTTTTATAATTTGTGTCTATACGATATCCACATTATGAGATCCTGTTAATCTAGATTTTAATAGAAATACCTAGCTATAGATATTTATTTTTATAGATATGTACCTAACATCTCTGAATCAACTTAAAATTCAAATTATTGAATTAAAAAGATATTAAAAAAAGAACATAATATTTTATCAAATTTATAATTATATATATACAAAACTATAGTTTATCAGGACTCGGTCAGTTCTTCATGTTCAAATTAAACTCTCATTGCCAACGTTTCGGTTTTTATTTAAAACCTTTTTGATAGAACGAAGTATAAATTTTGAAACATGAAAAGTAAGTATTACATTACAAATTATTTTACAAAGAAAAAAAATTTGTAATGTAATACTTAGTTTTCCTGTTTCAAAATTTATACTTCTGCCTATGAAAAAGGTTTTAAATAAAGACCGAAACGTTGGCAATGAGAGTTTAATTTGAACCTGAAGAACTGACCGAGTCCCGATAAACTTTAGTTTTGTTTCTATTCCACGGTCGATACTTTTATCAATATTTGTATATATATATATATATAATTATGTCCTGGTGTGGTTATTGAATTGAATAAGCGCAACTGGTTGTTAAAGTTATCTTTTAGCTCGTTCATACTTGGATCTTTTTCCAGTATGTACAGCGCCTCTAGTATTCTCAATCTTTTTGCGTCCTTTTCCGTTGCTGTTATTTTAGTGTTGTTTACCACGGTTTCTCTTGACGTTTTTGTTTTGTGTATATTCTGTAGGCGTTTTTTAGGGGCTCCTGAAACCAGATTCATTGTCAGCCTCCTGGAAAGGGTAGTATTTTTTTTTTTGCTGAAGATGGTGGATGTAACACCGAAACATGTCCAATAAGAATTCAAAGAAATATGGTGATTTCATTTTTAATTTGAACCCTAAAATGAAAAAACGATTTTGAAATTTGGTAAAATATTCGACGAAGTTAAATCAAGTGGAATCAGACATGAAGTTTTTAAATGCATGTATTCAAGAAGGACTGCTCCCAACTTTTACTAATATTATATATATATATATATATATTGATAAAAGTATCAAGCATAAAATAGAAACGAAACTAAAATTTATCAGGACAGGTCAGATCTTGAGATTTAAATTTAATTCACATTGCCAACGTTTCGGTTTTTATTTGAGTGTTACGTGTTCATTCAAACTAGACAGTTCTTGTTGAAATCCACACTCTAGTTTTCTTTTTAAAATAATTTGTAATGTAATGTATAGTGTTTCCGTTTCAAAATTTTATACTGCTGCCTATGAAAAAGGTTTTAAATGAAATCCGAAATGTTGGCAATGAGAGTTTAATTTGAAGCTGAAGAACTGACCGTTTACTGATAAATTTTAATATAATATATATATATATATATATATTATATATATATATATATATATATTGAATATCTGTACTCCGGACAGGTGATATTATAAAATAAAATAAGCTAGATGGTTCCCAAATATATCGTGATTAAGGTTTCACTGTAAAAACCCTCAATAAACTTACGCCGATCTCCACAAAATATTTATAATCTGCAAAAACCTATGATATTTACCGATATGTTCCAAGAAGTTAGATCTAAAATCAAATGTTGCGCATGAATATTTCAAGTGACCACATCTAACATCTCTCCGCCAATGCATGCATTAAATTATTCTGAGGTGCCTTTGCTCTTAAATAATTCTGCTTTAAGTTTTCGGATCGAAAACTATCTCATTACCCTTCTGAAAAACCTAATCACATGTCTGATTACAGAAAGCTTTTAGTTGTAGAGTAGATACATCAGCATTGAATGCTGAAAATACGAGATGACTTCACAAAAAGTCTGGAACTATACTTAGATTAATTGTTCTTTGCATTTAGTTGTTTTAATATTTTATATAGTTTTGGGGATTGATATAACTATATTAGTGTTAATGGATTAGAAGGTGTGCTATCAATAGTCACTTTAATATTTAAGATTCAGGCTAGAGGAAGAGATTTGAAAATTAATGAATTTTTTACCATTTTAATCAAAATGTTTGGAACTGACTCGGTTTATTTGTTAACTGGATATGTATGTTGTTCATGTACTGCAAATATAATCAATAGTTGTTATTTTCAGTTTAATATTAAACTTTAATTGTTGAATACTGCATTGAAAATTTGTAGTTTAACAACACCTAATACAAAATTTCAAGTTTGATTCATCACCGGAGATGTGGCTTATAATTGTGCGCTGGTTCCTCATAAAGAACAAATACATAGGTCTCCTTGCTTCAATAGTTCCAAAACAATGAACAGATTTTTTTACATTTAGATTGCTTAGAACACTTTTGTTAGATTACCATGAATCATACATTGTAAAAATCATAAAATAGATGATTTTGATTTTATAGTTTTAAGAATTAAATGTAGTTACTTAAAATATTACCTCACTAACATATCGTCAAATTCTTTGTATTGATATTTAAATAATAATTCAGTTTGACTCGATTCTTGTAACAAAAATTATAATTAAAATGTAAACATATCTAACAAAGTTATGCTCTATTTAAGTTGATTTGTTTAGTTTTCAGACTTATATTGTACTTCGCGGTAATAAGAATTACCTTAGTATTCTTATAAATTATTATACAAATATAAATATACATGATTTATAAATATAAATTATAAATTTAGGTTGACATTTGCAATAAAACCTTATTGTTCAAATATTTGCCATTTAGCATTAAAAAATATTTTTATGAAATCTAGAAATATACCACAAAGTCCTTTCTGTCAATGTCATTTGAACAAAAATGTATTCAGTTTATGCTCTCATAAAGGGCTTTTTTATGGTTGCACATGGGGTTTGTTTTCAATTTGATTTATAAAACAGACTTTTATCATTTCCATTAGCATCCAGCATCAAACATAAATCAATTTTTTGTGACTGTTGTGGTTGTCGAAAGATCAATGGATTTTCGATTGAATCCAATGAACATCAAAAACTGTTACTTCTTGAAATTCATTTCAGTTAATGCTGCTGCTAGTTTTATAATAATCTTAAAACTTTTGACATTTTAGAATTAGTAGGTTGGAAGAAAAAAGTGTTGGGTGAAATCACATTACCACCAAAAATTTCTTCAAAAGTTTCTTGATTGAAGCAATATTACCAAAAAAAATTGCGCACATCTACACAAAATTGCCAATATTCGTCAAATATGAATCTAATGCAAGGGTGTGGCTTGACGTGCACCTACAAACCTATGAAACACGTTTACCCGCAAACACATCACACACACACATACATCCACACGCACACAGCACACACATACACACACACATACATACATCCATACACACACACACACACACACACACACACACACACACACACACACACAAATTCAAACAAATATGGTGATTTAATTTTTAAGTTGAACCCAGAAATGAAGAAAAGATTTGGAAATTTGGAAAAATATCCGAAGTTAAATCAAGTGGAATCAGACATAAAGGTATAAATTAGAGCTTAACACTTTAGTTTAAAAAAGTTCTAAATATAATTTACTCAAGAATGGGGATAAGCAGTAACCCATTGCAAGATAAAATTTTTGTTTATAAAAATTATTTTCAAACTGAAAATGACATCTACTACACATAACTTAATTAATTCCATTATAGTGGTAGAAGGTAGGGGAAGGGAATAATTAACTAATTTCTCTTGGAGGAAGTTCAGAAGATCCGTTACAGGTACATTGATAAATCGGGACCTTACATCAAAACTAATCAATCTATAATTTTTATTCATGTTGATACTTTTTAATTTACTAATCAAATCAACACTATTTTTAATATGGCATACAAGTCAGTAAACAGAGTGATTAGTGATGAGGAAGCAGTTGATTATTCAATTGATTTTTGACTCCGTGACTGCGCTTCGTCTGCCTGGTCATGACTTAAACTTTAGTTAGGGCGCCAATCTTGCTGTTACGAAAATTGAGTGCTCCAAAAAGTATGTAACGGGACATGACTCCGATTTCGTACTTTGCACAGATACGTCATAGAGGCATATATCATGACTGGGTGTGGTACTGGGGAGTCATTGTTTATACTACTCATACTATTGATACCTAGGAACTATTCCTTTCAATTCCAACGGTTACAATTCCCCGTCAGCGTCTGTTTTGCAATGACAATAAATAAATCGCAAGGCCAAATAAGTCCTGCCAAACTCTGTCTACGGCAGGAATAGAAGTGAGTGAAACAAAGTCTTTCTCACATGGTCAACTGTATGTTGGTTGTTCAAAGTCAGAGGTTCCAACTCTGTGTTCTTCCATGCACCTGAAGGACAGATAGCCAATGTGGTGTATAAAGAGACACTTACTTAATACAGTGCTAATAAATATATTTTTTCATATTCTATAACATTTCTAATAATATATACCATGTATCATCTATGAATTTTCGAAAAAGACTGGCACGTCAGCTAGTATAATAATAAATAAATAACAAAAAAATTGAATAATCATACTCTATTCATAATTTTTGTCCGTCTTCTGAGATGAATATTTTTTGCCAGTTAAAAAAAACAACAAAACATTTGTTTTATTTTTCCCATTGACTATTATTAATACCATTATCATAGTAATGATGATGATATAAGTACCGTATGGTTTATTTGACTCAAAACCTACATCCTTACATAATTTTCATGTCTCTATGCATCTCCCCTACCAAACAGTTAAAATTCATTACTAAATTTAAACTGAGAATCCTTTGGGAAATGATAATTATGTCTACAAGTCTGGAAAACTCTGTCCAACTTTTTAGTAACACTGATAAAATTATTGTATAGAGTGAAATATTTTTTTTCCAATGCAATATAGTACTTGTGACCTTAAATTGAACGCATATTGTGTTGTATATGGCAGAATGAAATACAGAACACATAGGAGAGATATGCAGAGAGCATTTACTATAAATAACGGAGACTTAAGCTAGGAAAACTAATAACCATTTTCATTTATCATTCTAATTTATCAGGCAAGGTTAACTGGTGTTGCATCCTGCTATTTTGAACAACAAATGTGTAATGATTAAGTAATGTGTAATAGGATCCTTAACAAATTAATAGTTGGACATTTTTCTTTACTGAATCTTTAAATAAACATTTTTACTTCGTATTTAATTGTATAAACAATTGATATATCATGGAAACATGAATAAACAGTTGGTATATGTTTGAAAAACATGTTGTATAGTGCGTATGCACACACTATATCACATAGTTTCTAGAAATTGGCCCATTAAATAATTTATAATTATTTTATGAACTTCATGTTTGTGCATAGTATTATTATTTTAGCTTAACTGTAAGTTAAGTACAGTACTCATGACAAATATCAATTTCAAATATTATCAGTTTACATCTTGTTAGTCCTTCAGTGTGCATTCTAAGTCCTTGCATGTACCTGTATGTATATCTGTGTACGCGTGATGGAGTGTATGCATGTCATAAAAGGTTATGTACACTACCAGTCACAAACTGAATGATCATTTTGAAATTATACTCCAAAATACACTCATGGTGTAGATAAGTTGTATACTTTTTTGGATTGAATTCATTTATAAAAAGTTCCGTTTATTGTCAACTACGTGTTTTTAGAATCTATTTTGTTCTCTCAATGTACTAAATCTTTATAAATTTACAGAGATTTTTGACAAAAATCGCACAAACAGAACAAAATTGTGACAAAAGAAAATGGAAAGTTTCTATAAAAATGTAAAAAAATATACTTATGACTGAACTTGATATAATTCTAAAAAGAATTATTAGGATCAACATGGATAATTTCTTTTAAATAATAATTTTTACTGAGGTACTTATAATAAGGTAACTTCATAACTGATATGGATAAAATATTTAATTTGTTTAGGCGATTAATATTTGTAGTATGAATTTTAGTCTGTTTTTTTTCTTGAAGGCATATTTTAACTGTCAGATATTGCATATTCCACTAACTTAGATCATGAATTATAAAACAGTTATAAATCGGTTGAAATTCATGTTTAAATGGGGAATATAACCGTATGAAAGTATACTATATTCAATAATTACAGTATTAGCAGTAGTTTCTAAACTACTATATTTAAAATATCGTTTTTGGTGCATTATTTATCAAATTCTCATGGTCACTTTTACATACTCATTTTTTTTATTGATTCTATAAAATTGATGAACTATATAGTCTAGTATAACGATGATGCAACTAATATAATTTTACGGGCCCAAGCGTTTTGAAGATGACTGGCTGTCTATGAAGATTTCTTTATTCTTGTCCATTATTAACTCGGTGGGTCTCTCTATATCATTCTTAAGTTGATCACTAAATAACAAGGTAAAATAAAATGTTAGCCTTAGATACTTAGTACAGGAACTTAAGTTGTAAGGTGTTAAAATTTCCAGATTTGTCATAAAAGACAAAAATAATAATTCGATAAGTGACGCTTATTGTGCTTGAATCTCAAGAAACAGCTTCATTAATAAAAAAAGGATGTTTTCATGCAGAATGCAGTGAATGTCTCAACAGACGTGCAAGCTTTTTACAATAGTAACAAACTACCTTATAAGCGTTTGCTTAGGATCACCTATTCGCTAGGACCTTATGTAGTAAACATTTTTCCAGAATCAGTTTCAAATCAACTTTCAATACCAAAATTTCGGTTACTTTACTGAAAGTACATAGTAGTAATGAGATGCGTAATTTAAATTTTAATCAATTATGATTTACAATAAGGGGACAAAGATGGAATCAGTGTGTATGCTTATATATTAAAAAGGAAGCAGTCATCCCTAAAATAGGGTAGTGATACCCAATAGTTATAGATAGCCTGCGTGAAACAAAGTTCATGACTCTATTCTGAAAAAAAAGTTCTTAAAAAGAAGTCCTACAAATACACACACATTGTTATTTTTCTAAGTTGATAATTTTTAGGGGTATATTGAATGATCAACAAGCAAAACTTCTTGAAAGTTTATTTATTTATAGCATACTAATTTTAAAAAAAAATTTTTCACACATACTCCTTCAAAGTCAACAATTAAGTGAAAAAAAATATGTTTAATTCATGGATTCATTTTTCATAATGTTCTTTTTTATCAAAGTAAATTCGACAAAAAAATATTTCTATAGAGAACTATTTTCGAGTACGATTTGTCAATTAGATTGTCAAACAGTATGACTATAATTGTAACGATAAGATTTTTGAATCAATCAATTCTGGCTTCTTATATTTTAACGAAAAAATTACTTTTCAGCTGTTTCGTTTACTGCAATAATTTGAAGTTATTTCCGATTGATCTACTAATAATTTTGGGTTTTACAGTATTACAGATACAAGTTTTAGTTTATGAAAAAAAGTTGTCCTAATATAAATTCAGGCAAAGAATGTGATTTTTATATTGCAGTATTGCCCAAATACAATAAAGCACATCTACATTACCAAGTGCGACCTGTGGTGTAGCCTATACCTTTTGGGATGGCACTAAAAGTGTCTTGTTTACATCAAAAGGAAGTCTTTCTAAACATTACTTGCATCATTATTACTTATTTATAATTGTTACTTCTATTTCAGTAGTGACTCGTTTCAAATAAAACTTCATTCAACCACTACAATTTACGAAAGCTTAATTTGTTTAATAATCAATCTTTATAATCAACAGTTGTTTGAACAATAAACCAAAATATTCCATTGAAACTTTACTAAATCACTGTAGGTATAGTAATTTGAAAAAATATATTATTGTATTTGAATAAACTATGTTTAGAATTTCAATACTCCTTTCACAGTCGATACTTTTATCAATATATATATATATATATATATATATATATATATATATATATATATATGAGTTCAGGTGTTCTGTAACAGAAGTTCATTGAAATCTCTGATCATGTACTCATAAAGCTGTTTGGAAACCCGGTTTGAAAACTGGCTATACGACCCGGAAAGTTATTGTGACAGAGTTGGCAGTTATTTATTATACAATTCAATTTGTTTGAAATCGCAGCCAATTTTGAACTTTCATGGATGGAGGCTCTTTGACGCAGTGGAAGGGGGTCTACTGGGGGTAGGTTAGGGAGGATGTGACATATCAGAGACCACTATTGAAGAAATTTCTGGCCCAGAACACCCAAATTGACATGTACTTAAATATCCAACAGATTTTATTAATTTAGTCTTTCTTCCATTAAAATTTCAAGAAAAAGCAGAATTACGCAGAACTCGCAGCTTGTTTAATAAAAAATTAAACAAGGCATGACATGAATTTCCTTTAAAGAGGCTATATAAAATCGTAAGCCGAATGAATTATAACATCATCATGTCAGATGTGACGACATTAATTTGAATATAGTGAATTAATAATTCAAATTTACTTTGATACTTGTTACTGAAATGTTCAATGATACATTTCAACTTAATTGAAATCCAATTTTTTCAATAAGGAACGACTGTAGTTTAAAAATGGAATTTTAAAATATATAAACTAATTTAAATGAAATTTTGAAAGGTTCAAAATATCAAAGGTTTGAAAATATCAAAGATCAAGAAGTTTTTTTATAAACCGCTCATTTCATAATGATATGTCTGTATCAGTTCTTTCTTCTAAAAGAAATAAAAGAATAATGAATTTTAAAATGTGTGAGAGTGAAGAAAATGTATAGTTCAAAAGTTCAAAAATTAAGCAGTTATTACAGTAAAGAGAAATCTACAAGTAAGAGTCGACTGAAGATGACTTGTGGTAGCAAGAAACGGCTTACAAGTATTATGAGCTAGTTTATAAATCACAAGGAGTTATTTAAATATACAGGGTAGACGTCTCTACTTCCTCTTCTTGAATAAAGGTGCATTCGGCCTCCCAGCATTCCCCTTCCTATAAATCATCTTGACATGTATAGGTTTGCCATTTCCACGACTCCTCTCAGCAAATGAGTATAACTTTTGTAATCTGTAACCTAACGCAACATTTAACTAATTATTTCCTGATTCTTAAGAAATTATGTGGCAGATTATTATATATATATATATATATATATATATTAAGTGCGCGTAGTGCACCTGGCCTCAATCTAAAGCGATAATGTCTAAAAGTTCCTTGTCTTTTCACATTGTTTATTAAATTATTTCATTTGTTATTATTATTTGTATTCTTAGTTTTATTTTATTTTATCATAGCTTAGTCAGCACTTTTGTTTATGTATCAATTTCTCTGTATCAATTTCCCTTATTTTTTCAATTTTTTCTTTTTTATATATTTATTGTTTTCATATTCCATTATTTTATTTTATAAATTATAAATTAATTATAAATTGATTCCTGTCTACCTTATTTTCTGTGAACGGGCGCGCATGCGGCAACACTGTTGGTCTCCAACCGTCTCTGATCCAGTGCGCTTGGTTTCCCTCTCTTATCTCTCCTGAGGACGGTTCAAACCGAAAATTAGAGACTGTAAGTGTGTTCTTCTGATTTCTCTATGTTTCTTTGTTTATATTGAACTATAGTTGTCCGTTTTGGATCGTATTTCCAACGAAAAAAAGTATATATATATATATATATAATATATATCAAGATTTCATATAACAGGTGAAATAACAATCAATGAAGTCAGATGGGTTTTTTACTCTGACGAAGACTGCTTATTGTGGTTGTAAGATCTTCGTTCTTTCCCCCATTTTATATTGTGGTTTGATTATATATAAATATGTTTTATTAAAAGAACATTGGTTCTACAATAAAAACTTCCTCACTGAGGTTAATTATGCGCCTTGCTGTCAGTTCTCTAAAAGATCATTCACACGGCATGCATAGCCTCACGCTAGCTAGACAGAATTATTTGCTATTATCGAAATATTATACCAGAAAAAAGACCACAGCTGACCACTGCAAATTTGAAAGCCCTGTATATAAGACAACACAAATTCAACCACAACAACCAAACAACGAGGTTCATGAAAATTTTAAAGCTACGAGTACATGATGGAAACCAACAAAGTAATCACCCTAATTAATTAATATTAAACTAATTAGTTGGACACTCATAGTGTTTTAGTGAATTGGAGTAACCTTAAGAATCAGTAACACTTAACAGTAAAACTGAAATTTGTAACCTTCCACAACTGTGTAATCTCCCACGTTATTAATTTATTCTTATTATTTCCTCATTATGTCGGAGTAGTTGGTTATTATTTAGAAATTTTATAATATATATTGTGAGTTTATTATTTATTCTTCAATTAGTTATAATGTTCGAATATTCCTGAGGATGGTCAAAGTTGACTGAAACGTCGGAACATTTAATTTCCAGTATACGTTAGAATTATAGTTGTTTAAACGTTAGAATTATAGTTGTTAAGTAGCAACTTGTTTTAGTGTTATGAACTTCTCTAATAAATCTTTCTGTGAACTGATGTACATATTACCTAAAACGTTGAAATCCGTGTTTAGATGGAGAACGTCGAAACCGATCAAACAATTCATGCTTTCGAATTAAAATATGATGTGTCATCTACTATGTTATATTACTAAATCGTGATTAGAATTTCGAGTTGTATACAAGTTTTTTTACATTCAAGCATCACAAATAAATCTTTCGTTTCTGTTATAACTGATAAAATGGATATAAAATATAAAAAGAAATAATGACATTAAATAGCCCTTAACCTTGAAAAATGAATCAGAAAATTACCAAAATGAAAATCAGCCAATGTTTTAACAAAACATGTATAAATGAAAGTCTGCTCCCAATATATATATATATATCCATGATCAAACCACATGATATTTATAATGTGGATTGATCATTGATTGTTATTTCACGTGTACTGTGAAATCTCGTTATATATATATATATATATGTGTGTGTGTGTGTGTGTGCGTATGTGTGTGATAAATGAAATATACTGTGACTCATAGAGAGAATCATAACAAATGACTCTCTTTTCACTTTTGTGGAATGAGTCCTTTGTTATGATTCTCTCTATGTGTCAGAGTTTTATATATATATATATATATATATATCACTATTTCTGTAAATTAGTAAATAAAAGTAGAATATCTGCTCCTATTTATCTTTAAAAGTTAAGTATAAAGCCCAAAGTGAATAAAACGCTCTAAAACCTTTAATTATTAATTAAACACTTAGTATTTCTTTTACTCTCTAATTATTTTACAAAATTTAGAGTAGTCTGCACTGAGCAGTACTATAAATAAACATTGTCAAACTTGTTTGCAATAAATTTATTTTTTATTTTGACTATCAATAGTAGTGATTTCATCCAGTGAGTCTAATTTAAACCATGATTTAAAACAAAGCTATTTTAATAAATTTTTAAAAAAATGACTTTATCAGCTACAACTTTTTTAAGTTGAATAATTTCTTCTAATTATTGCTTTGCATCATTTTTTAACTCGTGAAATAAATATACTTTTTCAAAATAAATATTATTTTGAATATGATAATTAAATATTATCAAGCTCTGTGGTGAGGTATTATTAAACACAGACAATCTATTTATGTCTTCATTTAATTTTAAGTTTTATATGAATTTTATTAGTTATAACAGAAGCAAGAGTTTTTTTTTAAATGCTTCAAGGCGGAAAAAAATGTTGCGAATACAACTTGAAATTCTAATCATGATATAGTTAACGAACATAGTAGATGATACATGATACTTGTATTCATGTGTATAAATTGTTTGACAGGTTTCGACGTTCTTCATCTTCAAGTAAAACATGAACTACTTGATCATATAATAATTGGTTATGAAGATGTATATGTCAAATTGTAACTAACAATAAAACAGATATAAAATCATAAGTAGGAAAAAATTGATAAGGAAATTAAAAAAATAATTAAATCTTTATGAAGGCCCTCTTGTGGAGGCATTTTTGAAGAATATCTATGATATTATATGTACTCGCTACTCTTAGATACTTTGCAAACAGAAAAGACACAGAAAGAATAGTGAGCATTTCTATTTAATTCGTATAGAAGAAAAACTGGCTCTAGTGTAAAAAATATCGTGAAACATCACTTCTGTTCAGTGCTTGCAAAATAATTAATAATAAACTTTTAAAAATAAAACTGGAATGCCCAAACCTCACTAATGGTTGCTGTCTTTTAGAGGCCTTCGATGAGAAGTGCTTGAAAAAAAGAGTTCGTATATGGGTTGATCAGGAAAATTTTCTTATATAAAATGGCTTATGCTCCATTTTCCATTTCTTACGATTGAGAGAATGTAATAAGATTAATCATGTATTAATTATAACAATACTTTAAATGATTTAAAGTATTTAAACATAATTTAAACTGATTATAATTACATAATTATAGGGAAATTTACTATAATTAAATGATGAGTAAAAATAATTTGTTTATTATGTATAAAACAAATTAAATAATTAATTGAATTTATTTTGAAAAAGTATATTTATTTCAAGAGTTAAAAAATGATGTAAAGGAATAATTAGAAGAAGATTATTCAACTTGAATAAGTTGTAGCTGATAAAGTCATTTTTTAAAAAATTTATTAAAATAGCTTTGTTTTAAATCATGGTTTAAATTAGACTCACTGGATGAAATCAGATATCAAAGTTATAATACTTCTATACTTTGATAATAAATTTATTATTATTAAAATTTAATCATTATTGTGTTTAACGAGAATGATGATTATACGTTGAAAGTTGATTTTAATTTAAGACGTTGTCGCATATTCTCCTGGGTAATACAATTTTCAAATTTACTTTTGAGAAGTTAGATTGTTTTGAAAATTGTATTATATGTTTTGCTCAAGGGTTCAACATGAGTTTGATTACAATACCTTGCCAGACAAGCATCCATCATATCATGGAAAGCATAAGAATATTATTCTTCCTACATATCATATTCAGTTATTCAAACAATTTTTTTTTTTATTTAACCTTTAAATAAATTTCATTTTACTCGATTTACTTAAAAAAAGTTCTAAGTAAATGTAATGAAATTCGAAACGTAGCCCTTATGCATTATTACAAGATAATTTCCAGTTCTTGTCACTATACTGTCCTTTACGATAATAGGAAATTTATGGATTTTATTCTAGATATTTCTAATTTTATGTTTAATTTTTGAAAAAAGATCATTGAACTCAAATTATCCGTTAGCATTAAAAAAAAATTGTTTTTTTTTAATTTTGTACCAAATGTACCAAAAGGCAACAAACATCACTTTCTCTCAATGTAATTTTTAAAAATCTCTCTCCTGAACCTGACATAAAGTTCTACTTTTAGGTAAAATTTCAATTCAACCTGTGAAACATAATGTCTAGAATCATCATCACAGACTTTCAGATTTTATAATAAGTCAATGTATTTACATTTTATCAAAAACACTAACTTATCAGTTGCTTTAAAAATTTGAGAATTGGATATTTTGATTATTGCTCCTTTCATTTTCATGATAATGTCAAAATTTAAAGACTCTATTTAGTAGTTCAGAGGAACAAAAATGGTTAAGAACACATTTTGGCCAAAAAAGTAACTTTCCTATCATACTTATGCACCCATACAATATATAACATATATACATCCAGGCTTATTTTTATGCAAATTATAAATTAGATCAATCAGAGTGAGCTGCAACGTTCCACAAACTTTTGTACCCCCCCCCCCCCCCTCATCACACATGCACATATAGGCATAATCGAAAAATCATCAAAAACAAACTGTAAATCCGTCAAAATCTCTATGCCTTACATGATTTGAGGTCGCCATAATCTTTTTTTTTGTCATTTATTTGATGATATGTTTGTGTGTATGGGTATTTGGATGTTTGACCGAAAATGTTGAAGCAGTCTCCAGATCACATTGTTTTATGGATCTAATTTATTTTTTAACAGAATTGGGCACTATAGTGTAAATGTGCTTTATTGTTTTGTAACAATATTGTATGAGGGGTCACTTTTTTTAAGCAAAATATACCTTTAAGCAACTTTTTTTCCTCTATCCTCCTAACTTCAGAATGATAAAACTTGGCGATTATTATGGAATTAATAATTAAATAAACTAATACTACTTCATGATTTTTTTATAACCAGAACTATCATAGAACTTCTATTTTTGAAATAACCTTGATTTTGAAGGTTTGTGGGTGAGATAATGGTCACAAAGTTCAACAGAACTGTTGACCAATGTCCAAAATATGCTGTTTTTACACCCCAAAATAGGACATTTTAAAGCAAGAAGCTTAATGCCTTGTTGTCAATATTACAAAGATGAATATTGGTGTAATGATACACTTTATAATGTCTAAAAAAAATATTTTACATCAAACAGCTTATTTAAAAACTATAAAATTTTGTCAAAAATTGGTTTCTAAAATTAGCAATCCACAAAAAAATCAATTAATTTTGAATATCTGAGAGGATAAAAACTAAAAACTTGAGTTAACTGATTACCTGTTGGACTTTATCGCATTTGTTTACATTTACTTGGACATTTTTCTCACAATTCATTAAATAGAATTAACAGAATGTGACATAACTAATTTATTCTTCATAATTATGCAATCAAAATTACAAGGGTAATAATTGTTTAATAATATATTATTTAATTAATTATATTTAGTATTTAATGATAGTAATAATGACAAATTTGATCTCTAGATTTTGGTTGATTTGACACGTTTGAAGTCTGTGTGCTGCGTGTGGTATATATATATATATATATATATATATATATATATATATATATGTGTGTGTGTGTGTGTGTGTGTGTGTGTGTGTGTGTGTGTGTGTGTGTGTGTGTGTGTGTGTGTGTGTGTGTGTGTGTATGTGTGTGGATGGTTGGGTTTGTATCCGAAGTTTTTGTGCACTCTACAGTTTAAATAGTTTCATAGATCAAATTTATATTTTACTCAAAATTATAATACAAATCTGATTTCAAAAACGACAAAGGATATCTCAATATGACAGATTGACAGATCTGTGCACATTAATTAAATAGTATGATATCTGATTGCTCTGCAATGGTTTTATCTGTAATAAAACAAAAGATATCAATAAATAGTTGTCTAAAAGTTATATTAATTATTTTACCATAGTGGATGATTGAATTTCATTAGTATACCATATTAAAATAAATCAAAACCTTAATTGATTACCAAAGGATCTGATTTTATATACAGTTATTGACTTATAGTAAAGTTTGTTGTAAACCACTCGAAATGATTTTCTGAAAATAATGGGTTGGTTTATTTCTTTAAATTAGAATTTCACTGCTGAATATACTATTATTATTTTTCATATCACTATTTATACGTAAATCAGTGAAGACTTATTATACTGATTTATGGTGTTTTATACCTACGATTGTAGTATCCACTTTTCATCCTTGCTATATGCTTGTCTACGGTGGTCGTAAAAAATGGAGTAGGAGTTATTTTTAGTACAAGCAATGTTTTAATCTAAATAATCATGTAATTAATAAGAACAATTAATAAATTATAACTTTTTTAAAAGAACACGTATTCTCTTTAATGTGAATTTTGTGTACTGCACATGTGTTATTATAGAAAATGGGAATAACGGAAAATGTATATAATTGTTCTGCAAAAAAATGATGGAAAGAATTGTTGGTTTAAAATGTTTTTATTTATAAAAGAGGATTTAGAACTTTTAGCCGTTTTAAAAAGTAAACAAAAATCGATGGTGTGGAAAGTCAAAAATAATATGAACTGCTTTTATCTCTTAGTTTTTGTATGGAAAATGGATTTTTGAAAGGGGCCAAGGTACTAATCCTCTATTGGATGTGAGGTAACTTTGATAAAAAAAAAAAAAAAACGCTACAGTTCGAGTGGACAGAGAGAAGGGATTACAGGGAGTGGAAGGGGCATTGGGAATTTATCAGGAGCAGGCAGCCCTGTGCTTGTGACAGTGCAGCTTAGCGGATCAGTTGGTGATGTGAGACCTGATCTGGAGTGACCTTTTGTCAACTTGGCTTAATGTTCTAACACCTGTTCTGCACTTGAAGTCACCACTCAACACGAAGATGATAGACTCTAGGATGTGAGAATGAAGGCTGTACTAATCCCTGCCAAGAATTATAAAAGATTTTCCCACTATTGAATTATTGGTTGTCAGGATCTTGTTACAACAGTAAATCATTGAAAATAGATTGTTGTTTGAATACTGCCACCAATGCTGCTTTTATTATAAGGTTGTGGAGGAGTCTATACATGCCAAAATTTTATACAATTGTTGCATTTTCTTCTTCAGGTAACATCTATTGTTGTCACAGATAGAAATAACTACATCCACTAACAATAGTTGACCTAACCTGAAAAAGTGCACTACATATCCGAAACACACTCTTTGTAAAAAATATGTGTATCATAAAGCTTGAATTATTTACAAAACTGAATACATTGCTCTTCAGTTGAACAAAAGTTCTCCAATTTTATGACGCGTTCATCATAATCATATCTCATAAATATAACAAATTTCTTGAAACTTTTTATAAAGTTATAATTTATTCATTCAACAAACATTAAGATATTATTATTATTTTACTATAAGTAATAATAATAATATTATTGCTATGATTTACGATAAGTAAATTATAGCAACCATGAAAAATTTCATCTCGATATTTTGACGAATTTACATGTTTTTAGGTCCCAAAAATCGTTTTTTTGACTTTTTTGATGTCCGCGTGTGTGTTTATACGAGGGTGAGTGTGCCAGACGGTAGTTAGTTGTGCACCAAAAAGATTGTTGATACAGTATGACGGACAAAGTAATATTTTACAAAAAGAGAATAGCCCTTCAGTGGAGATGAGTCCCATTGCTTCTGGTTGATATTACATCAAATGGAAATCAACTTTTTTGACCATAGTGTGATTTTAGACAATATTATTTCACATAAACTGTTGAATCTATGTTGTGAAAATTTTGGTGTTATGAAATTAATGGTAGCAGTAAATGAGAAAATCAGCTCTTTGTAAAAAAGCAAATTTGAGCCGCTTATTTTGAAAGTGGCCTAATTCCATTTATGTTAAAATCGAGATATTTAAGGGTTTGCGTTTTACAAAATTTAAAAATATTGTCATTTTATTTATCAACTAATTTTTGTTATAAAAATTCTTAGTAATTTTAAATAAATTTTGTACAATTTGCTGAAAAAGGTAAAGATAACGTAAAAATGTAATTATTTAAATAGCTAGCTAAATTTTTTTGGAAAATGGAATTAGGCCACTTTCAAAATAAACGGCTCATTTATAAATTTAGCATCCCTTGTATCAACAAATGTCTGCTGCATTTTTAATTCTTTTTTTTATGGAATATTAACAAAATATATTTCAAATAAATAAAACACCAGTTTTAGGAGTGGCTTGCTATGCTACAACTTAATTTACATTTTTTTATCAATAAAATATTTATTAACGTTTTTTTATCAATAGATTATTAAAAATCAGTATTTTAAATTCTAAAAGGAACTAATATTTAAAAATGACTACTTTAACACTCAACACAGTCACTATAATATTTAATTTTGAAAAGTATTTCTTGATTTCCACTTCTTATAATCCACAACATTTTCCCTTCAGTTGCGGTAAAATAAATTAAATTCTTAATTAATATTTCTGATTGGATAATTATTCCAGACAAGTTAAGTTTCTTTTCAAAACTGATTGCATTTTAGGGATATACAAAAATAAAATTAAAGTTATTTTCTCTAAAACTGTTTCTTTTTTAGAAAAAAAATTGTACAATGGTTTCAGGGGATACAATTAGGTCATGTCAGAAATGGGAGTTAGAATTAATTAGTCCACTAATTGAAATTTAACGCCTGTCTACTGCGTTATTAAAACATAATTATCTTCTTTCTTCCTTCACAACTGATATTACTTCCGAATACTTTCTCCATAAATTATTCATAACCCTTGTAACGTAATTTTTCAATTAACTTTACTATTTTCACGCTTTATTATCCATGAAAAGTCTAATTCCCTCAATTTCCTTATTTTAAGATCTTAATAATAATTGCAATCAACTTATGGAGTTGATGATTTGTTTTGCTTTATAAAATCCTGCCTATAAGTAATGCTAAATTTTCTTGATATATGTTTAATTATTAAAAAAATAAGTATCCAGATAAATGTGAAATTGAGACACTTATTTCAAGCTAAAATTACAGAAACAAGAAACAAAAAGAACAAGTTTTTAAGATAAAAATTTCAGTTATAAAATTTGAAAAATTAAGTATTGAAGTGTGCTATAACCCGACTAACTCAGGACGATTTAATAATGAGACTTCAAAGGGGCTGTATAGACAGTGTTTTATATATATATATATATATATATATATATAACGTTTCTGACGTTATTGAAAAATTCATGAACCGATGGCACGCTAAGTCTGGAGAACCAAATGTAACCAATCAAGGAGAAACAATAGATCTCTACTATAGAGCATATATGCACAGTTTCTACAAACAAGATGAACGTGCACTAAGAAAAATCATTCGCACTAATGTTTTCCCGACAAATGAAACTGATAAACTCCGACTTAGGATTTACTACCAAAACAGAAAGACTCAAAACCTTCTCCTTAAAAACCGCCCCCAAAGAGATGTCTCAGTGCTGCAAAAAAGTCACTTGGTGTACCAATATACATGTAATACCGGGAACTGTGAAGCCTGTCCTACAAAGTACATCGGGATGACCACAACCAGACTATCAAGACGTCTTACCTTCCACCTTACAGCAGGTACTCCGAGAAACCATACGAGACAAGCACATAACACAACATTAACGATGGAAATGTTAGAAAAAGGAACAACAAGTTTAAGAATAGAAAATAATACCAGCCGCCTTCATATCCTCGAGGCCTTATACATCAAGGACGTCCAACCTTCTATGAACATTCAGGCCAATTGTATAGGCATAATACCAAGTTGTAAGAACTTCGATAGTTCTTATAAACTTAATAAGCCTACATTGACAGGACCCCCAGGAAATGTGAATGACAAGTTGTAACCTTACACTTGTCACAATGGACTTGTTTTGTTTTTTCACAAAGTTCATCTAGTTCTATTAACATCTAAATTTTTATTCCTTTTAATGTCTGTTTAACATTTAGAAAAAATTTTATTCTGTGAATTTAATCTGTTTCATAATGATATATACCTGAAGATGATTTCTGAGAAAATCGAAAGCTTGTAAGTGTAAAAAATATAATATTATTGATTAAGCTAAAAGATTATTTCTTTGATGTCTCTGGGACAACTCCTCCATGAAATCACTCCCTACCAGAAAAAACTAGTAAGAAAACTAGAGAAAACGAGCAAAAAAGTCGTAAATGCGGAAGCTGCCGTCTACTTTAATAAAATATATATATATATATATATATATAGAAGGAGGCATATATTCCCTGAGAGGAATAAGCACTCTTCCCTTTCTGGTTACGTAAAAAGATCTCTCTCTCATTGTAGTGATTGGAAAACAATCCATGAAGAACTGGAAAGGACTACACAAGTATTAATTAATACCTGTTATACAGATAAGGAGGTACAGAAATCTAATAAATATGAGTGAAGTAAATATTTGTCATTCCAACAAGCAGGAACCTAGAACCATGCATGTGGTGGAACAAGAACAGAAACTGAAACCTGTGCTCTGATTGCCCAAGAAGGTTAGACCATTGAACCATTCAGAAAAACTATGAATGGCTATATAATAATTCATTTACAACCAAGATTCCACCAATTATTAGCAAGTGATACCATATACAGGTATAGCAAGTAAGCATTGTTAGTTGATTTCAATTTCATTTGCTTTTAAGCTCCCAGCAAAAGATAATTGACAAGGTGTTTCATGAAGCTCAAGACCTGCCATCTATTCAGAATAACTGGCCTTATGAACAAGCAATTCTCACCCCTACAAATAAGCAAGCAGGCAAAATCAATGAACAAGTTCTTGCACTATATCAAGCTGAAGGAAGGGACCTACAAGTCAACAAACAGAGTGATTATTGACGAGGAATCAATTCGTTACCCAATTGAATTTCTTGACTCCGTAACTGCTCCTAACTGCCTGCTCATGACTTAAAACTTAAAGTAGGAGCACCAATCATGGTGTTATGAAACTTGTGTTTACCAAAAATGTTCAATGGGACATGACTCTGAATTCGTGCTTTGCACAGATACGTCAGAGAGGCCAGTATTATGATTGGATGTGATACTGGGGGGTCAGTGGTTATACCAAACATATCATTGATACCTAGCAACTGTCGCTTTCAATTCAAACCTTTGGGATATCCCGTCAGGTCTGTTTCGCAATGACGCTAAACAAGTCGTAAGGCCAACTCTGTCTACGGCAGGAATTGAAGTGAGTGAGACAAAGTGTTTCTCACATGGTCAACTGTATGCTGATTGCTCAAGAGTCAGAGGTTCTAACTCTCTGTTCTTCCATGCACCTGGACTGACAGGTAGGTAATGTGGTTTATACAGAGGCACTTACTCAACACTGTGCTAATAAATATATTTTTTCCTATTCTATATTTTTTTTTAATATTTGAAAATACCACGTATCATATCTGATTTTTTGTAAAACAACCATCAAAGACGGGCACGTCTGCTAGTAAAAAATAAAACCACTAAATAGTTTTTTATTAAAACAGATTTATAAAATTTATAAATAGATTTATAAGCTTATACTTGATACACCATCAACTAGGTGCAATAACTTATTTATTATATATATATATATATATATATATATATATGTATTTATTGTCAATGAATTATGGTTATCAATTTTGTATTGAAGGGTATCGCAATTGTAGTTGAAGGGATTGCAAAACAAGTAATAGAAACGTGAGATAGTTATTCATTAAAAAAAAATATCAGTTTTATCAGTGAGGTTCATTACAGTGCTAGGAAGGGATAGTAAATTATGATTTATTGACGTAGGATTTATTACAGCCTCGTGCGTTATCTGTAAGGCACTTTAGGTTAGAGAGAAGAATTTTATATGACCAATAAATTATGATTATTATATGAGTGTACTTTGTAAAATACTTCATAATATCATAAAATAATCATAAATTTGCTAAATAGTTCTATGTTAAGAAATAATCGTGATACCACTATATCAAATGATTCAATCACAGCTAGGTACATTATACATAGATAGGCTAGCTAGGTTATAATACATAGATATATTGCATGGAATTATGGCTGTCATTTGAGTTTTTGTTATGATATAGTAAATTGTAGAAAACAAATTTACAATAGATTATGTTTTCAGATTTGCTCTAAAATCATGCGTTTTTACAGTACGTTAATTTGGTTATTTTCTACCAGTTACTTAAATATTTTATCCCTTATAACTTTTGAATATTTAGATGTAGACAGACTCTAGCAAGTCACTCACATAAAAAGTTCAACTCATTTAACTGATCAAAAAGAAGGCTTACGTAAAATATCTTACGTGTTAGGTAATTACAAGTTTGCGTTAAGTTGCAGTGGCGATCGGAGAAGAGACCACAAAAGGCCGAACATTAGCTTTTGTGATACCAGACAATCAGGATTAATTCCATATTCAGAGTCCTAAATTTTGCCTAACTCAAGTATATTTAGAGTAGGAAGTATATTTAACGAGCACTTTACATCGTACAGACTCGGAACCGACGGCTTAAGTCCTCTCCGATAGTCGACGTGCTCAGATTTATTTACCTGCCGCGTGAATAAATCAAAAGGGAGAGAGAGTATTGAACCCCAGATCTATGAGTTCAGAAGCGTATACGTTGTCACAGGGCTAACCTGTCCTCAAGACATTACAAAAATATATATTTTTGTTTGATGTATTTTCAGATTCATACCGTTGTGAGCGTCTATCTCTAGAATCCATGATGGGTTTGATAAGAAACAGACAAGAAAATAGAAGCTGTAATTTCATTTTATCAAATAATTTAATCTATGAAATCATTTTGGCTCATAAACAAAAAAATACATCCATACTTAGTTGAAAATGAAAAACTTTTTGTATAAAAATCCTCATAAAAATGTTTGTATACATTTATATTATAAATTATTCTTATTTCATAGGTTCCAATCGTGCATTATCACACTATGCCCTAGATTTAAAAGAAAATGTAAAGATACCGTTGGTATTATTTGGTTTCGTGATATCCATGTCATGTTGAATTATGTCGTAAATCATGCTAAATTAAATGAATAATCCCATTTAATTTACTAATTAATATGAAACACCTGCTCCTTAAAACACCGCAACGAGGTAAAATAATTACCTTAGATTTTTAAAAAGTAGTATGATTAAACAGCCTAGAGTAGAAAATAGTTTATTAAAAGTTGAATATTTAATTAACCCAACTAGATTGGTATGTTTGGTTTTCAAAACTTTTACTGTTATACATATTATCTTCATTCTCTTAGTGATAAGCATCCATCATCATTGAATTCTGTAACCAAATCTTCTTTTAATAAAATTTAATTTATGGTCCTGCAAGCATTAGACTCACATATAAATACCTAAGGTTGTACAAAAATGTCTTTATTATGTACAAAAATTAATATTACGTATTCATATTAAACAATAATCAATTGAATGGCAACAGTAGTTGTTTTAAACTCTCCATGATATTATTAAACAAAACTTTCGAAAATATGCATTACAACTTTCATTTACTCTTAAAATAAACAATGCAATGAATGTACTGAATTCAGGAGAATATTCTGAAATCAAATTTGGGTGTATGATCTAGATATCTGAAAAAAGAAAAACAGATATATTCACCAAACTTTATGCTCAAAACCTACTATATCTAGGGTAGAATTTCAAACTTAACATCACGTTTATACATATTATGAGGTATTTATGTGAATAAAAGTCTTCTTTTGTTTTTCTTACCACAAATTTGCTTTTGATTAAACTTCCTTTGTTTCTGTATTTTTTAGTTTAGAAATAATATGTATAGGATGCAATACGCAAATAACTGTCCTTCAGAGTTAATCCAAAAACTTTCCTATCATGCTAAAAATTGAACGGTTGAAGAACTCATATGTACATTGATAGTGATATTAACATATGATAGTAAAATATTCACACTAATTAATAATAAAATCTAAGTTGGTTAAACTGAGGAAGAGAGAAATCAGAAAAATAACACTTGTATAGACAAAGAAAATATCAACAGGACCACCGTGGTACCACAGGCACTACATGAGAAAATCCATTATCGAATATGTAAATAGTAGTAGAGAGCACTTCACCTGAATATTTTAGTTTTATTATTTAATAATAAAAAGAATGTATGAAAATTATGTATGTCCAATTTTAATTTTATTATTGGGTAATTTAAATAGTAATTAAATAGTCAATTCAACATATGGTATTTGTCGTTACCTCCTATAATCAACTATCAAATCTAGTAATTTGTTTTGAGCCATCTATTGTTTATGTTAGGTTCTTCGCCATTTGTTTTGACCGACAATTCTGAGCTTCTGTTTGTCAATTGGTGGATAATGGAAATGACTTGGCAAGTGAGTGGAGTGAGAAGTGATAATTAAGGAATAAGGGTTATTTAGGACCTTCTTCCTCAGACCTAACTCAATCTGACCCTTCTTCTCGATTCGACTCAACACGCTCTCGCTTTCCAATCCCTTAGCGCTGATTTCTATCTTATTACTCCTACTTCACACAAGCTTTTGACTTAAACCGTCTCAACTATTGCTTCTCCTGTTGCCTCCTTTTATGGTTTGCTCCTCCGGTCGACCCATCAGCATAACCTCTTCTATCTTGCTAGTAGCAACTACCAATAAGAAAGGTAGTTCATTTTTACTTTACCATAGTATACTGATAATGAAAAAATCAGATCTAATGATTTTGACAGATTTACACTTTTTGAGATCTGCAAAGTTCTTTTTTTTAAGTTTTTCTATGATTTGTCAGTGTGCATGGGTGGGTGGGTGGAGATTGTGGAGATGCTGTGGTCTAGACTGCAAATATGATCAAATTAGTATTTTACACAAAGATGAGTCCATTTTTTGATGCCATGATGAAAAAGTCACAATTGTGGCTTAAATGCGTTTTTTGACGTTTTTTTTAATCAAAATACTAACTCTAGAGTCTTGAATTAGCATTACCATAGAAGTCACAAAAGCAATAACTGAAAAAATAACAAAGGTTTAAATAACTGAAATGATGTCTTTTTTTCAATAATATATAAATTTTTTGAACTATAATGGAATAAAAAAGCTTTTGATAATTGTAGAAGTCATATTTTTTGGCAAAACAGAATCAAATTGTACCTAAAAATTATATAGGGATGAGTTGAGGATTTTTTTTTCAAAATTACATTAAACAAACCCGGCCTTGTAGTATATCTCATGATTTCAGAAAATGTTTTTTTAACTCTGAACTGCTAATTAGAGAATAATACAATTTTTGTTAAAAAATTGAAAGTAAAATTAGCAATTTATAAAAAAAATATCCGATCCGCAAAGCTGTAAAAACTGAAAACTCCTCTTGAAATAATGAATCTCGCATATACTTGTCGGATTTGTTTACACTTGTATAGATTGTTGAGACTGACTCATTCTTAATAGCCAAATACTACGTGTCTCCGAAGAAGCCCATATTTGGCTATTAAGTGCGCGCAGAGCACCTGGCCTCAATCAAAAGCGATAATGTTTAAAAGTTCCTTGCCTTTCATATTTTATCATCATTTTTCCTTTATTTTTTTTTAAATTATTTCATTTATTATCATTATTTGTATTCTCAATTTTATTTTATTCTATCATAGATTAGTCCGTACTTTTATTTATATATCAATTTCTCTGTTCGTCCCTCAATTTTTTCTTTTATCTATTTATTGTTTTCATATTCCACTAATTTAATGTAATTATAAATTGATTCCTATCTACCTTGTTTTCTTTGACCGGGCGCGCCTGCGGCAACATTGTTGGTCTCGAACCGTCTCTGAACCAGTGTGCTCTCTTATCTCTCCTGAAGACGGTTCAAACCAAAATTAGAGACTGTAAGTGTGTTCTTTTGATTTTTATATGTTTCTTTTTCTATATTGAACTATATTTGTTCATTTTGGATTGTATTTTCAACGAAAAAGTATATATATATATATATATATATATATATATATATATAATGTTAAATGTAACAGATCAACTTTTTGTCAGCAAATTAGGTATTTTAATGTTCATATGATGCTAAAATTACTTCAATTTTGACTTTTCAAGAAAAATATGGATGTGCTAATAATATTAATAATTTGATACAGGAAGAAGAGATGATGGAGATGGACGTGCGATGGCCTAAGGCCACCTTGTTCCTGAGTCCAGATCAAGTGCAGACATATCCCGAGGCAGAGGTCACGGCATCCCTGGCCTTCTCAAGCACTTTCTGCGAGCCAGCTCTTGGGTCGCTGGAGCCCGAGACCTGGCTCGAGCTTCTCTATTGTGGCCACTCGTCACAGGGATGCACCTCAGCCAACTCATCCACCACACAGGTATTGTGAAATTTGTTGTTCTTCTGAAATTAGGTTGCATAGTATACTTAAATAATATACATTTAATGAAATTTATGTTCTTTGAATAACATAGTATACATTTTTGGTAATATAATATTCATTACAAACCTAGTTCAACAACTAACTCAACTCAATGACAGTCTTGTGAACTCTACGTTATTAAGCACACTTTTACTGTGAAATATGCTAATACTTTGAATAATCTCTACATTTTCAAAGGTTCCAGGATCTTAACCACTTCGTTGTGGTAATATCCTCTGATAATGTTTTCTTTGTTCTGATACCATGACTGTTGCTTCTTTTGTGCTCAGAATAATCTCTCTTTTCTTTCAGATGATAGCTAACATTCTCAAATCCAGACATAAGCAGATATAAACAGTGATACACTATTATATTACTATTTACTGTGAATCTATACTCTAGTATCTCATACCACATCATATTTCCCCCATGACTTCTTGAATCACAGACGTAGGTCAGTTAAAAGATTAACATTTACTTTTCTAAAGAAAAATACGTACTCTGCTTATAGTTAGCTATTTTACGAGTATGTTTCCCTATACATATCTAAAAAGAAATATTTAGGAATATCAGGATAGAATACTGAATAAATTTATAAATTGGTACTTCATAATGTTCTTTGTGATGAGGTCTTGTGATGGGGAAATGTGCGAAAAACATTGACCAGTTTACAAACTCAACTTAAAGTCAAAGCCAGCTGATAAATATAATTTAAATCATTTATAGTTGGGTGCTTCTAATTCTTGAAAATAATAAATATGAACTATTAGACTAGAATAGTCTAATTTTATCTCAGTGGTACTAAACCTCAGTACTAAGTATTATAAAGTTTATAATTTATAATTAATAAATTATTAATTTCTTTCTGGTATTCAATGATTACATCTTTCAATTCATTCAACCAGTTAATATCATAATTATTTATGATATTCTAAATAGTTTTTAAAATAAACTGTGACTGAATAGTTTGTACCAATTCATTCAATGGAAACAGGTAAGAAAGTCGATGTTATGAGGTAATTCTTGAATGCCTAACAAAAATCGTGTTGTATGTTGAACACTTGAGTTGTATTCTTCGGTTAGAAAAATTTCGAATGTAAAATTTTTTCTATCTTATAACATCATTTCCCCCATAAATTCTTGATGAATCAAAACAAGTTACATTAAAAATTTTAATTTGATGGACTCATCTTTATTTGATTAATTATTAGACAGTTTTTTCCGTATTTATTTCTTACTGTTATAAATCACATTTTTCAGTCATTTCTTCACACCGTTTGTTATTTTCCGTTATTTGTTATTTAATCCTCATCTTAGTTTCAACGGGCGTGTTTTGCACTAGAAGATACTTCTCTTTCGTGATCCTTTATGTGCAACTTTTTCTTCTTTCCTGCATCAATTTTGCTTTTTTTAATGGATGTAAAGTAAACTTTTCATCTCATTCAATATACCATCAGACCTTCTCCTTCTTGATTGAGTTAAATATGGTTTACACTCATGTTATGACTCTCGTTATATTTATTTGATATTTTAAACCATTCTAAATTTTTTATTTCTTCCTGTCATAAGAATGATTTTTAGAAAAAAAAATTCCAAAAATGATAGTTTATACTTCAGTAAACACTCTGAACTTTGGGATCTCAATGTATTAATTTCTTTTTTACCAGAACCATTCTATGATTTTTTTCCTTTCACCAAATTCGTTGTTTTTTCTCCTATTCATTCTTCAATTATTAGTAAAAAGTAATCAGTTTTATTTGTTATGTGATATAATTGGCAACATTGTGTGATCATGTTTTATGTTTCAAGTCCCAAGAAGCATGTGTGTTTTTGTTATTTGTATCCTCCTCACAAAGTATAATTAATTCCTTCATATTGACATTGAATAGTTTACATCGTCTTCCATCATTCACTTAGTTCGTTTCAGTTGTATTTGGATTATTTGAGTTTTCATGTTTTTTATGCTTGGCATATTGTTGAGTGTGAATGGTTTTATTTGGTCTCCTCCTCTTGTACTGCAAGCTATTTTGCAATTTGCTACCAAACCATCTTTCAATATTTTCTTCCTATCCTTATTATTCTAGTAAATAAATCTATTCTTCAAAAGACAATCTTTAGTAAACTATTAGAAGTCAACTAGTAGAAATATAATACATAGAACACAGAATATAACAGAGAGCATAATAGAACTCATTACAAATTATGACACTTATTACAGCTATGTTGTTTAACAATACTTCTATCAGGAGAAAATTAGTATCTAAGAAAAGGAACTTTATTAAAGGGCTTTAAAAGGCACTTTAAAGATGTGTTCAGGATTAGTTATTAGTTATTACATAACAGGATGAAACTGGTATGTATATATGATATTATTTCACAATAAATCCTCTAAGTATTAGTCTTTTTTTTTGTTTGATAGCATCAACTTTAATTATATATATATAAGAAAGCAAACAAAGTAAGAAAAAACCAGGTAACAGAAAAAAATGTTCTTGTTTGCTTTCTCATGACATTAAGTGAAAGACCTCAGAGTATTTATTTCTTTTGTTTTTCTTTCTGTTTGTGGTTTTGGACTTCATTCATTGGATCACATGTTTAATTGTGATTTCTTCATTATATGAATATATATATATATATATATATAAAGATTTCACATAAACACGTGAAATAACAATCAATGATCAAACTAATAAATTTTTCCCATTTTCTTATTGTGGTTTGATCATTTATATATATATAAATATATATATATATAATATATATATATTATATATATATATATATATATATATATATATATATATATATATATATATATATTGAACTTGGAGTATGTTTGCAAATTGTTAGAGACTGACTAGGGATGTAATTATTTACAGTCCACTGCTTAATTAACATAATATTTAAATCGTTTTTTTATAATTTATATTGTATTAAATAAAAATGGGCTATATACCAGAAGATTCGTAACTGTGGTCAAAATTATTTGATTTCAAATCAAAATCATTTGCTGTTCTCCGATTCTTGTAAATTTCAGCTATTCATTTAGAATTCAATTAAATATTAAATTTAATAATTCTGATAGGTAATCCACTTAGTATGCATTTTTTTTGTCGTTATATCATTATATTCATATTACTTATTTGATATGTGAATATTTATTCTGGACTAAGTGCGTGTAATTTTAATCATAATTAGTAATGTAATAACAATATGTCTGTAGCAATACATTTTAATGATAATCCAGGGGAATTCAAATAAGGTAATTAGTACATTGTGAGGAAGACACATACACATATATATAATCAATTATAATTTCATATTAAATTGACACTTTTATCTTTTTCAACAATACATAAATTGGGTACATTGTTTACATTTTAACTTGTGAATTTTCATAAAACACTTTGAACCTTGTTTTTATTTCCCAACCATTTTCATCGTTTTTATGAATGCATACAATTATTTTTTCTGAATTAACCAAAATGTATTATTACTTTCTATTGAATTGAAGAATATTTATAATTCAGTTTAATTAAAAATATTGATCATTTATAACTTTTGATTCATCCTTATGGATTGTAAGATTTTTTCGGTTTTTTTTTCAAATTCTTGTAATAAATATTTATAGAAAATGACTAGATAAATATAATTCAGCTTTTGTTGATAAGGTAGCAAATGTTTGGGCATGCGATAGAGAATAACGAAGTTGGTCTTCAAAGATTATAAGCTCATATGACAAAAGAATGTCATTTAACAATGGTAAAAATACTGTTAGCAATAGTATAGATTAAACATAGAATTTTGAACTATGCTATAGAACAAACTATAAACTCATTAAACGACTTTTAAAAAAAAGAACACAGAATTGAATTTCATTCGCCTTGTCTGAAGAAACAAATAACAAGGAGTAATGCAGTGACACATTAAAGAAAAAGAAAACAAAAAGAGACCATATTAGATGTTAAGGAAACCGATAAAAGTTTCCATCTGAAACATTTGTTTAAGCTACTCGTTTCCATCTGAAACATTTGTTTAAGCTACTCGTTAAATAAATTCCCAAGGCGACATTAGTCTCAAGCCCACATACTTCAGGTTAGATAGAGTGAAGTAGTGGATTTAAAAGACTGTACAATGTATGCGCTGAATAGTATTCCCATCCATTACAGCAGTCGATATAACCAAACGAAAAGCATTGCGTCTTCTAAATGCATTTATATCTGAATATTTTTTTCTGCTCCCAACATTATGAAATATTACATTCTTATCAACCCGCAATATATGCAGAATATTATAATTATCCATCTAAATTTAACACGTTATGACCATGATAACTAATATTTAATAAAATAACTGATATATGGCAATTTAATTTTTGTTAATATGAAGCTAAATTTTCTGACAAGTTATTACTTTATTTTGAACACCTTAGCCCTGATTTTCTTTCACTGGTTTATATTTTGTTTTAACGTATAATCTATATGTTACATATAGTAAGAAATTTATCAGACATGTATCGTTAAACAATCTTTTGTACAGTCAATTCCTTCATTTCTATTTATTCTCCTGCTGGGGGATGAAACAGGAAATATGAGACTATAATCGTGCCATTCCTTCATTTTGTTTCTTTACTCGTATTGACCTAGCTATGTTCAATTTTCATAGTTATTATTTATTAAAACTTCTTTTGTGCTTTAAAACACTCATATTTATTAAAGTAAACCAGTCTCACAATTAACGAAGTTTTGACTAAGAGATTTGAGCTTATAAACTAATTGTTTGCTAACAGGAGATAAGAGGAGTAGGGTAAGAGATGTGTTTCACAAGGCTAAATAAAATTCAAGAAGTCTAACACACAGAGTAAGGAAACACACTTACAGACTCACATTTTTGGGTAGTCCCTCTTCAGGAGAGAAGAGAAAGGGAGACCAAGCACGTTGTAGACGCAACGGCAATCAACGGTTACTTGCCTTTCTGTCTGCAACGTGCTTGGTCTCCCTTTCTCTTTTCTCCTGAAGACAGACTATCCAAAAATTTGAGTCTGTAAGTGTGTTTCCTTACTCTGTGTGTTACTCTTCTTGAATTTTGAACTCCATTGTGTCCAGTTTGGATCGTGTTTCGTTTTATTAAGTGAAATATATATATATACGATTACACAATAAACACGTGAAACAACAATCAATGGTCAAACCACAATAAGAAATGGGAAAAGAAAACTAAGATCTTTCAACCTTAAAAAGCGGTCTTCGTTAGAGTCAAAAACTGAACTGAAAACCAGATGCAGAAACATCTTGGTGTGGGGCCGAGAGGAGTGGGGTGGAAAAGAGGTTTTTTAAAATGGTGTAAAGAGCAGGAAAGGACAATAGTTTAAGAAGAGATGTTTTGGTAAACAAAGGAGTAGAGTAGGGAAAAGTGAAAAATTATCCGCTAGCTGTCAACCCTCTTAGATGAGGCTATTCCCCTCGTTAGGATTGAGTCAAGTTTGAACAAACCGTCACTAATGTTTAAATTGTTTGATCTATTAAATTTAATCAAAGAGGATTCTATAATATTTCTTAACAACATCGATTATTCATAGGTAATAAATTTAGCTCCGTTCCAATCAATATGAGGATTTTCATTATTTATATGGAAGAATAAGGTTTTTTTCCCTGACTACTTACGTTGTTTTGGTGTTGCTTTACACTTGTCTTTAAAGATTTAACACTTTGACCAATATAAATCTTATACTTTGGAGGCGATCTTTTACCTAATGACGACGTCTGTCGAAATATAGTACTTACTCTTGTATGCTTATGTCTATGTTTTTCACTTTTCGTCATTGAGTTGTTAGTCCAGTTGGGCCTTTTAGTTATCTTTATATTGATAGAAACCAATTAAGTAACACTTATTTATGTTGTTTATATATACAATAATTTTTTAAACAATAATATTAAATAAGAAAAAAACTATGATCTTTCAACCGAAGCAAGCGATCTTCGTCAGAGTCCAACTGATGAATTCATAAATGAAGGAAATGAAATGAATAAAGCAAATGAAAAGTCTGAATTACTTTAATTTAAACTTTTCATAAATTTCATTTATGAATACATATTTCTACAGACTGAAAGTGATTACAATATACAATTAGTATGAGTATTAGAAACTGTATGAGTACTGTTAAAAAAAGATGAAATAGTTGTATACATCATTCTTAATATTATCAGAATAATTTGCAATACAGTTTATCGAAAATAGTAGTTTACAAAGTCTAATTGGCACCGCTTATATTTTTTTGATATTTTTCACCAAGATTTAGAATAACACTTTTATTACAAAGTTACGCAAAACAAAATAAATTCGTCATTTAGTGGACTTGTTTTCCTAACAAATAATGTATAAGTATTTATTTATCTCGAGGGATTTGATTCATATTTTATGGCAAATAGGATTATTTTAAAAATTATCATGAATAAGGTGTATTTTACTATTTATCTTTACTTTATTGTTTATTCCAACCAATCAGTAAACACAAACAAACATGTTTTGTACGTCTTCAATGTTTTATGTGAATATAAAGCAATTATTGAATGTGCTGTTTTCAATCTAGCCTTAAGACTAGTGCTAATTGATGAAAGGGCCGGGTTAACAATGGGGTGAAATCAAAGGGCTTGGCTGCAATTAAGACGATGTGTGTGAAGGGCCTAATGATGTTGGCTGTAATTCCTTGAGCCGTTAACACAAAGATGTGCCCCAATGTGGCTTATTTACGTCAGCTCTGGCCATTGTTAGTGCGGGGTCTCTACAGATGGCCATTGACACAGATAGGTGCTGACTCAGGAAAGCTTTACTCTCCAATAACCTCTGTCCAGTCCCGTCATTCGATACCTCACTCCACAGTCCCCCTAAGCAGCGCCCCACCTTGCTGTTGCCACACATGCCCTCACCTCAACACTGCCTATTCCGTATTTACCAACTCAGCCTGTTAGTAACCCTGCTAGTTAGCAATCCTCAGTGTAATTCCAACTAATGACCTTTTAGTCTGTTTAACCAAGTTGGACATTTAACTTCCTAAATTGACGCCTCAAATCGGTTTAGAACTCAGAAATAAACCTATTTATTCTCTCATGGTTGAATAAACCTCATTCTATACAAAAGAGTGTTGGTCAATCATTCAGAAATTAAATTTTGATCATTTTAATTGCATAGTTTTTTAAACAGTAAACTTTTAATTTTGTATTACTAAATTTTGTGTATACAAAAAGCTAAGGCTATCTATTTAAACTAGGGAAATTTTAAATGGGGAAAGCTGTTATAATAACCTTACTCAAAACCTTCTATGGCAGACTACATTTTTCTAATTCACTCAAGAACAAAACATCAGAAGAATTTGTCCAAAGGACTGATTTCAATACCAGTATCAGTGACAATTCAAATTTTTCCCTAATGGTATTTAGCGCAAAAACACCAACACTATTTATAATATTATTTTGATGTATTTTAGAAAAAAAATATAACATATTATACTTATTATGCTTTATACCTATTATACGCATAACCTATTATATTAATGGTACTTGAAAAGACTCCACTGTAATAAGTTTGATTGAAGAACAATTTAGGACCCCCAATCTTGAATAAACCCTGTAATGTGGCTCACTCACAATTAAAATGAGGCATACTTTCTACTTCTAGAACAATCCTCAAGGTGAAAGCTTTAAAATTAGGTGGGTGTTGTAGACCAACTACAACATGATGCAAATAAGTGGTTCCTAACCTGAAGTTTGTATACTAGTAAATGGAATGTGGCTATTGATATGCGAAAAATAATCTTTAATGGTAAACATGATGAAGTAAATAATACAAAATCATAAAAAGAATTTTTTTCCAAATATATAATTTTTACTTTAATTAATCATGGTTGATATCAGTTGGTAGTGATGGGATTTCCCTGGTTATGGAGTGCCTGCTTACCGCGTATCCTGCAAACTAATTGAGATACTGGAGCCAGGTTCTGATGGTACATTCTTTCACTTCTCCTCTAAACGTATAAGTAACTATTACTAATGCTTGTGATTGCTTCACTTCAATAACTAAAGTACTGGGTTGAAAATTGGATTAAATTCATGTTTTTTTAATAATAATTTTATTCAAATTATAATTCTGTCTTTTGTTTTATTGAAACTATATATTAGCAAAAACGTATAAAAAAAATAGTGTATATTCATTAACCCTTCAGCGAGTTATAATTATGAATCCCATAATAAATTGTTTAAAAAAAATATTAGTGCAAATTAGGTCTATAACACCTTTTCAAATAATCATATATAATAGAACAATATATAAATATCCTTGAAATAATAATATTTCTTGCGTTATTATTTTATCATGTTTAATGAAATAATTTTTTTATAGTGGTTGAATTTAGGGAATGTAATAGCAAGTGTTACGCAAGCAAAAAAGGTTGGAAATCTTTCCCAGTGGGAATGGCTAGTCTAAATTATAACTAAATTTATACTGACTCCACAATTCTAAAACGTTTAAATGAACACCAAATCACTCTATTCTTCCTCTAGTTTTTGTAAAATGAAAAATTGTCACCTCTTCACTGTAGTGCATTGGTGGAACAAAGCCATGGTTATTTATGTATTTGGCTCAAAGTCTGCCGACGTGATTTATCGACACACGCAGGCTTCACGTACTCATCCATTTATCTCAATAACCCCCTTCAAGATTCCTGTCAGCCATAAATAGTTGCTTGAATTTAGGTAAAAATTTCATATATCATTTTATGAAAAATATGCAACACAGCAAATTAAAAACTTATTCCTTTATATCATATTATTTATAATAATCATATTTAATGTAAATCAATACTACTAAATATATGAAATGAGGAGTTTTAATGCTCACTTCAGTCATTTAGTATACTAATCATTGATACAATTTTTACTATGATTTTTCACATTTCCCCTTAATCTACAGGGGAAAAAACGGTTACACAGGTTTTTTAATTACTCAGCCTATTCATTGGTGTTAGGATTACTTACTATTGAAATCAGTAGATTTAATAAACTCTCTAGATTTTAAGGTAGTGCAATCAGTTATATGGTATTTACTCATTGTAGGGTAGAAGGCTAATGAACTAATCTCCACATATATAAATTTAATAGTATGAACAACGCGTTTCGAACACGTAGTGTTCTTCTTTAGGCATTAACTAAAAAGATACAATGTCATCAGAGAGTTATTTATATAACCGATGTCATTGTATTTTTTTAGTTAATGCCTGAAGAAGAACACTACGTATTCGAAATGCGTTGTTTATACAATTAAATTGCTATATGTGGAGACTATTTCATTAGCTTTTTACCCTACAAACCCTGTAGGCTTTAAGTTTTAAGTCATTAGAAAACATTGTACAAACCATTCATCAAAGAGGACACAAACTGGCGATTCAAGGACTGCACGATATTGATTACTTGTTAAAGGTAATAAAACAGAACAGGACGCGCAATGTTTATAGAGTTGGTAGAAAGGTGTTGTTTTTGATCGGTTTGCCTTGTCAACAGCCCCTCACAGCATTGCTCCCACTTATTTTTTTAAAGTTGTTGGATAATAATTCATATGCAGGCTTGTCCGCTGAGACCCTTTTTAGTAGAATTCAAACTAGAAATTAACAATGATGTTTTTTAATTTTTACATAACAGAATATGAATTGTAATATTCTAGTAAATAATTAAAATTTCAAGTTAGATTCTATATGAATTAGTCAACTTTAGCTTATAAACAAAAATTCATCCTCAAAATGTCTTTTTTTTACTAACAAACTTTTTACTTCGTTAATCTCTCCATTGACTAGTTATATGATCAATAACTTAATTTTTTATTGAATTAATAAAAACATATTATTGTTTATTATTTTCTCTTCTTTAAGTTCTAAATCCATTTAAGGTCAATTGCAATTATAAAATGTATTTCTAATTTTCTTGGATCGTTATGGCTTCTTCAAGTCTGGAGAGATTCACACTATGTGTATGAATACTGTAGTGATAAATATAGTTAATGGGTTAGTTCCACTGAGGTTAGTAATATTAGAATTTAAGGGATCCAGACGGACCCGAAACCGGTCGAGCTTTTCTGAGACTTTACAAGGTATGACGGATTGTATTCTTACTAATTCTAATGTAGTGATAGTCCATTCTTGACGTGAATTTGAAGAAAACATGCAATTGTGTTTTTACTTTACTATAAGTAAAGTATAGTGATCGTGAAAAAATTCGATCTCGAGATTTTGACGGAATTACATGTTTTGAGGTCCCAAAAGTCGTTTTATGAAGTTTTTACGATGACGTCTGTGTGTGTGTGTCTGTGGGTGGGTGGGTGGGCGGGTGGGTGGGTGAGTGTGTTAGCATTGCTTGTTACCACGCTACGGTCCAGAATCTTTGATGGATCAAGTTGATACAAAAATTGACACAAAAATGGACCCCACAAAGACGAAGATCCCTATTGTTTGGGAAGAATTATGCATGATGGGAAAGTCACTTTTTTTGCCAAAAACCGTTTTTTTAAAACATTTATTTCTCCTAAACTGATAACCCTAGAGTTTTGAAATTTTGACATTATCCTTGAGGTTACAAACGAAACAAACGAAAAATATACTCAGAATTTTAAAACAACAGGAAATTTTTTTTTAATAAAATGTAAAAATTTTGACTTATAATTCAATCCAAAACCTTGTGAGAGCGATACAAGCCATACTGTTTGACGGACAAGAATGAAACTATGCCTATAAATAGAACATTATGTGGAGAATGAGTTGAGATATTTTTTTTTCGAAATTACATTCGCTAATGGGGCGTTACAGTACGATTTCTGTTTTCAGAAAATGTTTTTTTGACGCTAAATGGCTCATTAAAAAAGAATGAAAATTTGACCAAAAATGGAACAAAAAATTAGCAATTCATAAAAAAGAATTCATGAAGTTTCAATTATGGGAAAGAGCAATAACGCTATAAAATCTGTTTGTTTATCTTAGACTAAGA
The DNA here is from genome assembly GCA_026182355.1 of Hermatobates lingyangjiaoensis. Taxonomy (NCBI): domain Eukaryota; kingdom Metazoa; phylum Arthropoda; class Insecta; order Hemiptera; family Hermatobatidae; genus Hermatobates; species Hermatobates lingyangjiaoensis. Next base: position 428,227 of record JAPFBL010000156.1, read on the forward strand.
GATCACCTGCTATACTTGTCGAATTTTTTATATTTATTTACATTGTTTACATTGACTTAGAAATTTTTTGAGCGATTCCACTGAGATAAAATTGATATTTATAAAGGAACAATTTAAATTGTTTATTGACTTATATGAGATGTAAGAGGAATAATATTGTGCAGGAAAATGATAACACACACTCAGAAAAAAATCGTATATATGTTATTTGACAAAGGGGAAGGAAAATGATCTTATTAAATACTAAGAATCCATAAAATTCAAAGTATAATAATTCTGTAAAAAACCATAAATGTAAAAGATAATTCAAAACTGAAATCTTTCGTTTAGAGATTAATAAATGTAATTATCGTACATCTTTAATTATAAACCACCTTAAAACAACATTTTCTTAGCTGTTTATGATGTTTTTCAGAAATGGTATTTTCCTGTTTTAAATTTGAAAATTTTACTTTAATATTCAATGTAGAAGGATGTCAAGTAAACGATGTAAGAAATCCACTGGCTATTTGAACAGAGGCCATGTTCTCTTGTAGGAGAATATTTCGTATCAAGAAATGTTCACTTTGGTTTTTCCAAAATGTTATTACTGCTGTAGTTATACTAATGAAATTATTTGCATCAGCTGTGTGATGTACCAAAATAAGCTTATATATTGATATGTCCTTCAATCACTATCTGTACTCTTTCAGGAATGAAAGACTAATAATCATATCCCATTTAGATGTTTATATTATGTCTAAAAGAGACGTTGTATATTACATACTCATGAAATTTGATATTAAGTTACTTATAGTAAAGTTGAGTGTAGGCCACTCCAGATTTTTTTTACTTGTTATGTTTACTGTGACTTATCTTCACACTGTACTGATTTAACAATTAAATTTGTTTTGATTTCAAACTATTACAAAAGTATCTAAAAAAAAAACTAGACAATCACTGTTCTTAATAATGTAATCATATCCTAAAAGCAGGAATCTACTTTATAATAACCAAAAAATAATTAATTGAAAAACAAGTCACATTTCAAAGCGTGAAACAATAGCATTAATACTCTAACGTTCCTTTCTAACTATACATAGTTAGTCAACTTAAAATCAATCCAACAAATATGCCAGAATTAACAGATCAATAATATTAATTTGCAAATAATATATAACTGGATACTGCAGCTATATAACTAAACAAAATTATTTACACAAATCCAGTTTTTGTTTTGAATACTATAAATGTATGTCCTGCTAAACAATTTGTCACTATATTGTGCTTTTGATTCTGTAAGTTAACCTTGATGGGCTTTATCACTTTTTCTTTAACATTATTCTTTACTTATTCCTGTCTTATGAAATAATGTTTCATTTTCTTTGGGTTTATGGATTTTTGGCATATTTTATAGTACTTTTGTTGCTTTTATATGTATTAAATTACTTCAACATCCATACCCAATTCTTCTAACAAGTTAGGAAGATAGGCAAGTTATGTCCTTAATTACCCCGCCGTTTCAATATATTCAGCCTCACATGACAAAAGGGAAATGAAGTTTGTTTTCTTGATTTCCATACTACCATATTTCTAAAGCTTGAACAAGAAGCTCGGTCGTAGACTTCTTATCTTCTTTATCCACTCAACTAAATGCTGTATGGCTCAAAACATTTTCATTTCTGACTGTGTATTTTAATTTTAAATCTACTATTGAGGCAAATATTTTTTAATTGAAAAGCATTATTACACTGTCATCCGCCCTTCAAAACTTAAGCAAAACTCGCCTCCAAAGGAAATGTTTTCTCATTAGTTCTACAATATTTTCGAGGAACATGATTGTCAGTTTACATATTAACTTGAACAATCCCTGGCTAAAGAGCCTTCATTACTACCTATAGATCAACAATAACTTCACTCCATCACTTGAAGCAGAACGGTTATTCTTTTACCCATAATCGATTTGATTTATTAAATTAATTACGCTTTAACAAATTATACATGAACTACCCCTTTATGAAAAATATTTAGACTATCACTTTTAAAGATTCTTGGTTTGATATAACTATGCCATGAGATAATTCCATGTACCATATATATGTGCCAAATAATTTTATATTGGTAACATTATGTTGTATAACCCGCTATCTACGACCCATCTATTATAGCTCATATATATTTCTTTACCTGTTTAGCTAAATTTAAATACCCATTATTATCTGTTGAAGTTTGATAGTAGCTTATAATGTATCCTAATTTTTTACACTTAAGTACTTTTAGCCAAAGTTTTTAATTCTTCAAAGTCAACAATCTGTAATTAGAAGTCCATTCTTTTTGCAATAATAATACGCTTATTTTTTAAAAACAAAACACTGTCTCAATTTTACTGTTAACTACAAGAATTTTTTTCAACTCCATCTTCAAATGAGTATATTTTATCTCGTATAATGTTTCTTTTTTACTATTTTAGACATCAATATACCTCTTAAAATTATCTGTAAATATTACTATTGCAACAGAAAAGTTTTAATAAAACTTCATTAAATTTTGGTAGCGATCACCTCATTTGAATATTTTTTTTTGATAATTCGGTCCATTTGAATTTAAATTATCTATTTTTTAACTTAATAGTTTATCTATTATTTATAATTTAACTTAAATTAATAATTAATAATCATTATATAATTATTAATAATTATAAATTATTAATTAATAATTAATTTAAATTATTAATAATTATAAAAATTATTAATTAATAATTAATTTTAAATTATTAATTTAATTTAAACCCATAGTAAATTTACCATTGTTAATAAAATAAAACTTACTTTTTTAGAGTTGCGACTTACAAGGAGTAAATCTGTACTAATCAGCTTTGCATTCTGTTCACGAATCTTGCATGTGAACTATCTTACTACACTCTGGGTGACTGATTGAACAAGTGGTATTTCTACATTATCTTTTAACTTCCTAGTGCACCCATCAAACTGATAATATTAACAGTAATATACACATTTATAACACTACAGAATATGTATTCAAATATCCTACATGACATTGAAAGTAAAATAAAGAAGTTCAATATTCAGATAAATTAAAAATACTTTCTATTCAGTAAAGTTACTCCTATTTAATATATCAGTCCTTTCATTAATGAAATTGAATTCAAAAATTTTCAAAATGAAAAAAAATCCAACCATATCTAATATTTTTGTAACTGAGAGTTATTTTTTTTTTTCTTGATAACATAAAAACATCAGTCACAAAACGTTATGAAACTAATAAAAGTATTTTACCAACTAAATATACATTTTTACTTCATATACATTTTTTTTTGTTTAATTGCAATTTAAACTTTGCTTGTGTTCCAATTTGTCAAGATGTAGCAAAAAAAATATGTTTCAACAACTAAGCTGACGTTTCTTTTACATTAATAATATTTGTAAGTAAGTGGTTATTTTTCGTTGTTTTAAATATTAAACTTTATTAGTTCTTACTTTTTTAAATGAAGTACTTAACTTAACTTATACCATTTATAAAGAATATGTATTATGTTAAATTGTAGATATATATTGTTTATTTTTCAATAAACATTCATTACTACATACGCTATAAGAAACATAAGAAGTATCTTTTAACAAGGGACTGATTCATATTAACCCTTAAAAAGTTTTATAAATGATGCTAGAGGCGATAACAAAGTTTAAACTTTATGTAAAATTGGTATCGATCCAAGCCAGGATAACAATCCTGGAAAGCTTTATGCAGGAATACAATATCAATTACAACATTGTACCAGTAAAATAATCTTACTATGTTTAGTTAAGCTAGAGAAGTCGTACGTTTTGTCTCTAATGCCCTTTATTAGTGTACATTAAACAGTGAGAAAGAAGAAAACACATTCAAATCGGATTTTGGTCTGTTTCTATTAAAGAGGTGTAATATCACTTAATTTATCTTTAATATTCATTATTGATCGGTGGGCAGAGGGTCAGTAAATCAAGTTGCATTAATAAGGCAGAGAGAGAAACAGCTAATGCCTTCAAAGGATGTTTAATTTATCTGCTATTAATATTAAGAGGATAGGTGGTGGTTTATAGGTGGCATTGTGTGGAGCCCATTGTGTGCGGTTTTGTGGTGGAATGAGGCAAGGAAAACCGAAAAATACAGTGGCGCGGTATAAAGGTCTGTTTGGGGCTGGTAACTGCGGCCGCCTTATAACGGCTAACAAAGAGAGCCACCACTGCGGCCCATCCTACTTGGCACTGTCCAAACCAACATCTTATTAATCGCTCAACCACCTATCGCCCTTACCTTATCGACCTGCCTTATAAAACACAATTCCTTCCTTGTTTACATTATCTCTACCAGCTTGGTAGTTTCAAATTGTTTCTCAGCGCTTCTTTATTTATTCCTCTTTATCACATGACAGAATAGTTGACATTCAAATACCACTCAAAGCAATCAACTGTTCGTATTAGCAGTTCAATGTAATTAAACACAGCTGACTACCTCTAAATGCTGTCTTTAATAAATAACAAGAAAATATATAATTTAATTTTTTTTTAACAAATATATAATTTTTTTCAAAAACTTAGAATTAAACGTTATTTTACTATAAATATTCAGTCATTACTTATTTGGAATAAACATAAACTAAAAAATCAATACTACAGACATTATTAGGATCGTGAACAGTCTAGAATAAGCTTGTCGAACACGAGACCCGAGAGCTGCATGCATCCCACAAGATCGATACACGATTGTATTTGTTTAACCTTTAACAGCACTGGTAACCAGATGGTACCTAACAGCACTGGTAACTACATTCATTTATTATAAATAAATATATTAATTTCTTTTAAGAAATTATTGATAAGAAATAACTGATTTCTCCTTAATGAGATATTACGTTTTGATATAACTTCCATCTTACTATTATTTTTCAGAAGTTAATGTTCCTTGAGTCAAGAAATGTGGATTCATTTCTCTCCAGTAAGGGAAATGCGTGCATGTATCTCATGAAGAAATAGTTAAAAAAAAAGGAAAAGTAGTGTTTATTCCGGAAAAATCTTAAATTATTCAATAACAAAACACAGGCAAAGGGTAGAAATTAAAAAATACATATTGGGATCAGTAAATTATGCAGAAAACTATATTTATCGAAGTGGTGCTTCCTGTTAATAGCTTCGTATTAAATATTACTCCTGCACAAAGGAGTCCCCACTTATACTCATGTCCAAGATACCTAGGCACCTGGAAATTCTTTTGAAATTACTGCATGCAAGCTACACCTTAATGAACGTAAACATACCTTTACCTGTTATTCATAATAAATACGAAGAAAATTCTAAACCATGTTCTTAATCAACAGCCAAAATAATTGCTGCATCGTCGACACATGACCAGGAATTTTAGGGACCATCACGCATTGTTAGCTAAATCTCAGCCAGCTCCTTCCTGACTCTCGTACCTTATTTTCTATCTTAGGATAAGTCTTCTGTAGCGCCTAGTGATTAGCAGACTATCATCGCATTATGTGTGTATTACTTGGAATGAGCTTTCTGTCAAATCATGCCTAAAACTATAGAAGTGAGAGATACTTCTTTATCCGTATTTATAAAGGTCATTAAAATCTGAAGTTGAATTTAGTTACATGAATTATACCGCCAATAAACATAAATAAATTACCTTTGTCTTCCATGGAATGATGGATTTGTCTCATAAAATGATTTAATAAATCTATATATTGCACTCTTGAGCAAAACTTAATATCAGTTACAATTGCATTATTATTGTGAATTGTAGTACCTTTCCAAGATATCGAAATTTGACGAATGGACTCTTTCTTTAAGTAAGAGGACTTATGTTTGTTGAGGATTATCTAGTTAAGTCACTATTGTAGTCTAGTAGTTCATATTTATTATTTTCCAAAATTAGAAGCTTCCAACTATAAAAGATTTAAATTATATTGAACAGCTGGCTACGACTTTGAATTTAATACATAAACAGGCAAATTACTAATATATTTTTTCTCAATATACATTCATAGCAAGCTTTTAACAGAGTACAGCAGGATGGAAAAATATAACACTCGCTCAGAAAAAATTGGTATATATGATTTTTGACAAAGTGGAAGGAAAATGATTCCATTAATTACTAAGAAGCCATAAAATTCCCAGTATAACAATTCTATAAAATACAAAAAATGTAAAAGATAATTCAAAATTGAAATCTTTCGTTTGGAGATTAATAAATGTAATTATCGTACATCCTTAATTACAAATCATCTTAAAACGACATTTTTTCTTCGATGCGTATGATGTTTTTCAGAAAAAATAATAGTATTTTCCTGTTTTTAAATTTGAAAACTTCACTTACATATTCAATTTAAAGGAGGTCAAGTAAACGATCTAAGAAAGCACTGCCTATTTGAACAAACGCCATGTTCTCTTGTAGGAGATTATTTCGTATCAAAAAATTTTCACTTTGGCTTTTCAAAAATGTTATTTCTACTGTAGTTATACTAATGAAATTATTTGGATCAGCTGTGTGATGTACATATAGAAGCTTATATATTGATATATCCTTCAATCACTATCTGTACTACCTCAGATATGAAAGACTATTAAACATCTCCCATTTAGATGTTTACATTATGCTTAAATGAGGCATTATATTTGATATACCCAATAAGTTTGATATTAAGTTTACTTATAGTAAAGTTGAGTGTAGGCCACTCCAGATTTTTTACTTTACTATACAGTTTGACTAACAAGGGTAGTTTAAAGCCAAAACAAAACTAAAAAAAGTTTAAAAATACTGGTTCTTTTTACTAGAGTTCAGATTGTATATTACTTAAGAACTCAAACATGTTTCAATAGTCTCAAAAACATAAACATAAAAAAACTCGCACTTTTTTTTGGGATAAATAGTCTAGCCTATTATCAATTATTAGTTACAATTAATATTATAAACAATTAAATTATTTCAACATTCAAAACCCCAGATTTAAACACAGATTAGAGGCAAAAGTTTTTGAGTAAACCTAGTTTCAGGTGTATAAGAATTCTTTAACTTCCCTGAAATAGAAAAGTGCATGTTGAACTGGTGATTAAAACCAGCCTTTCAATATATTAAAATTGAAACAAAAAGTTTCAATACAGGACATGAAGTAGAGGTGAAAAAATGTTTCATTTTCGGTAATGATGGTTTTTCTCATCATGAACAACACAACAAACCAAAGAAACCCTCTGAATTGCAAAAACGATTCAAGTGAAACTAATCTCAGAAATGTTGAGTTTACATCTCAATACTTTCAGCTGTGGAACAATGTGATTTTTAAAAACATTTAAAATAATATTTTACGTGTCGATTATTTTTTTATTCTTTTTATGTTACTTATTATTTGCTTATTGTATATTGGTAATTTTTAACAAAACCAAAATTGTAATTTTCCCTTGTAAACATTTATATAATATTATACAAAAATTGGAAATTTTTACAATGAAGGAATTAAGCGCACATCTTCCTGTCACAAGTGTCAATAGTTTATCCAGCAAACATCAGCTAAAACATTATGCCTGCTAAAAATATATGACATTTTGATTTTTGATCCTTTTTTATCTACACATTCCTCCGTTATTAGTATATGTTAATTACCAGAAACTGTTGCAACTTTTAACTTAAAACTGTTTTAAGTGAAACTCGCAGGCAACATCTTTAAAGCACTATGCTGCTAAAATGTAATTAGAAGGGTGTACTATCAAACTACAACTACAAAGTTTTATTAAATTTATAAAGCTTCTTACACTTGCTCTTGATTTATTATTAAAGTTCTTAGTTTCTTTGTGAGTAATTAAATTTCAATAATAACTTTGTAATAATTGTACTTCAGGAACTATAGAGAACAGAAAACATAAAAAGATGTCAATCACTCAAATTGACAATTTTTTATTTTTAAATATATATTTTAGAAATCGTCAGAATAAAAATTTAATAAGGATACTGCTTGAACTTTGAAATAAGTTAGCTTAATGTAGGTTAGTTCCTCCTTTTGTTCGTTAAACATGGTAAAATAGCTGAACAGATAGTACAGATGAAACTGAAAGTTTCATTCTATCCTAATTAATTTTTAAATGTATAATTATGGTAATAGAAACATATTAGACAGGTCTTTATCTTTATTGCAATATTAACAGAATTTGTAAGAACTAATTATAAAATTATGAAATGTAGCAAATTAACTAATAAAATTAGGAAAAAGGCTTTTCGGATTTCCAAAGTGATGTTATTCTTGTTTTAGATCAAAAACGACATTAGTTTTATTCGTTTCTGCATCCTCTCTTTGCATTTATGATTTTTAAACTTTACATATATACTTTATATGGGAAAACAAGACTAAGATATTTCAACCGTAACAAGCCGTCTTCGTCAAAGACCCAACTGACTAAATACCATATATATATATATTTGAGTCAAAAACCCAATATATATATATATATATATAACAATATTTTACAATAAACACGTAAAACAACAATCAATGTTCAAACCACAATATGAAATGAAAAAAAAAAGACTATGATATTTCAACCCGAACAAACGGTCTTTGTCAGAGTCAAAAACCCAAAAACTGACGAAAACCGCTTGTGTAGTCGAAAGATCTTAGTCTTTTTTTCCCTTTCTTATTGCAGTTCGGAGATTGATTGTTGTTTCACGTGTTTATTGTGAAATATTGTTATGGATGAATATCATGGGTAATATTTGGGCTTCTGACTCTGATGAAAACTGCTTGTTGCGGTTGAAAGATCTTGGTATCTTTTTTTTTTCATTTATTGTGGTTTGAACACACACCACATATATAATATATATATATATATATATATATATATATATCAGTTTATATATATATATATATATAACTTCTATAGTTATTTAGTTTGCTCCATTTTTTACAGGAATGATTTGAAGTTGTTATATCAATGCTTCATTATTAGAAATCATAGTTCTGTCCAGGACTTTACCTGAGCAGATCTGCTTTATCTAGAGATAGCATAAGCCATGTCAAAAAAATATGGCTTCCATCTCTTCTAAGTTTTTGATTCCGGTATGGAATCTGCTGTGATAATATTTATTTGAATATAGAGTTATGTAAAAATATTTTATAAAAGCGTCACAACTCGCTTTTCATAATTTTTTTCATTCAGTTATGAGTTAGAGATTCAATTAGTTAAAAACACAAAATGTTCTTTGTTACCTTAAGTAGCTCTTGTTATAAAAACAGCAATAAAAAAAAAAGCCAAAAATAGTTAAAATGACGCACAATGACCTTCTAATCAATATCAGTATTTCTTAGGGTGCTACTTCCACAACTGTTCAGCAATTTCATTGTTTTAGTTCTTAAGTACATTTTTCTTCAGATTTAAATGAAAAATAATTAAGTATTAATCATTTCAATTTTAATTTTAATTATTTAATTTTAAGTTTTTTGTAAAACTATCATTTTTGTAAGGATTGTTTTTACAAATGGCTTAAAACAATATTATTTATCATAGGAATTTTTAAATGAAATCATTATTCCTGATTTGGAAACTTACTAATTCCTGTATTACAATGACATGTATACTTCTATATTTCTTAGCTATTTGACAAGCTCTTTTGTACTGACATTATCATCCTAATTTTCAGCAAATTCTTTGAACTTGTTAGACTGGTCATTTTCTCTGAAATAAAAAAACATTCCTAATCTATTTGACTGCGATTGTGAGACACCTGAGAAAGAGTCATCAGTCACATAAAGCATAGTCTTTTTTTTATGACCTTACATATGGCTTCCTCATATATACCCAATTTCTTATAAATAATTGCATTTTGATATATTTTGTAGCTTTTACATTTACATTGAACTTTCACCTCCCCGTCCGAATGTAACTGTAAACATTGCTCTGCTTCTACTCTCCTGAAATTCAGCTCCACTTAAATGACTCTTTCACAACCAAAATGGGTGCTAAATTTCAAATAAATCAAACACAGCACCATTAAAAAATCACAAAAGTGGGAAAGTTTATTAAGGGGAGAGAGGGGTAGGAAAATATGGATTTTTCTTTATGATAGAATATGGATTTCTAGAACCCACGGTTAACAGCGCATATATGTATACACATTTGCAGAGATAACTAGAACTACATATCAATGGATATGTATGTAATATTTGTAATACCTACATTATATTATATGTGGCTCAATACGTAGTTGCAGAATGTTTTGAATTACATTAATCTGTTGATTCCTAACATAGATTCTAGATTTAAACTATTGAAAAAATTTTGTCACTGTAAAATATAAACGTTTAAATATTTAATCTGTCTAAATATAATAACAGGATAAGATATTTGGTTTTTATCATGAAAAAATAAAAAAATATTGAATTATTGAAACTGCTTGCAATTGTTGTTTTAGTTGCTGTATTCAGAGCAAATCCGTGGCTTCCCCAAACTGCGAGTGATTCCACTCAAGTGTGAACTGTTTGGCCTGGCAGGTTACTACGCACTTGTTCTCAGGCCAAAAATATCTTCTTCCTCTGAGACTATTGCCATTAGTGATCCGAAAAATGCTCTCAAGGTAAGCTTTTATAAAAACGACAAACACTAGATTTATTTACACCAGATTTATATTTGCAAACACTAAAAAATACAAAATTTTGGTTTTTTTTTTAAGAAAGATGTTTCTTTAGAACTACATGCTATACAGATATTTCCATAATGACGTTGTTAATTACACCTACATAATTAATGTTATTTTCTTCAAAGATAATGACTGGTCCATTGTTGCGAAAAGAGAACTTCTCATATAAAACTACTTACTTTTGCTAATACTCGTATTATTATGAAATATTCTCGTACCATAAGAATGATGCTGTTGAAATCTAACTTCTTATAGATAAAGTATTAAATAAAATATATAATATAAATGTATGGATTATGTAAAATATATACTGATGAAATGGTTAGTTACTTTTCTAGTTAAAGAGTCGATTAACGGCTAGAATCAGCTTGTGCAATTTGAATGTCAATCATTCGCATACATCAAAACTCGAAATCCAAAAACACCTAAACCTATGTAATCGGTGTAAATTAACAAATGTATAATGTTGCTAATTTTGTTAAAAACATTAATATTGGTAATAAATTTTAAATTCATTGTTATTTACTCAACAGTTTTTTTTTTGTAAATTATATATTCTTTAAATAATGGAAATGTTTTTATTACAAAACATACACGACAATATAGCCTTAATAGATTATATCAAAAATAAACTGGTTTGCTTTTTTTCAAAGCAAACTCAAAGACTCAAAAAAAAAATAAAACACAGGTTTGCTTCTCAGAAATTTTTTCATTACTTTAAATTTTATCAATATGTGCTCAATCAATTTCAATTTTTGAAATTCATTGAACTGCAAACCCCAATCTTTTTTCTTAAAATATTTCATAATATTTTTCATAATGTTTTTAAGGACACGATTTTTGATATAAGTAAATGAATAATTATATTTGCATTATTGCTTATCTATGTAATACGTATATTTATATGTTTGTACTTTAAAAACTTTTTTTAACAACTCTTTTTTGTAATACTACAATTAGAAGTTTAAATTACTTCCGTATGAAAAGAAAATAGTAAAACTACTATATTAGAGAGATTAATTACCTTGTTATAAATTAGTAAGAGAGAATAAATTTAATTCTGTTACTTAGTAATTATTTAATGAAAACGATATAAATTAATATGAAGTGGAGAAAAGAGATAAATCGGTTGCATGAAGACCTGAGGATACCACAGTGTAATAATTTACAGCAGCTAACAGAACGGTGGTTAATATCCTTAGCCACTGCATTATATTGATGAGATACATAAATTTTCATTAGAACAACGTGACCCTAGTGGCTTTCTCCCTCATTCAATCATTGCTTCAATTTCTTTGAGTAATTCTCTTGTTTGCCTTCAACAATGTATCTTGTAAATGTTTATTGGCTTAGTCCAAACAAAATTATTTAAGTGGAGTTGTTTCTACAATTCTGACCCAAGTCAATAGTTGATTTATGTCATACCATAGTAAGTATCTATTGCTGCTACTGTATATATGTATCTTCTCCGCCCATCTAACTAATGTCAAAAAGGATATTTTCAGTAGCATTTTTCTAAAAGCATTAAAGTCTGTAGCGAAAAAATCTTTTAAGAAGAAGTTTATCACATTTTCAAAATAACTTTACAGTTAATCACGATATTTGATCGATAATATTATGAAAAAAAAAACGAAGCAATCATTGTAAAGTGAAGTTAAAAAAGAATTCTTTATGGGAACAAAATTTATTAATCATCACTTCCAGTAGAATATTAAAAGATATTTGCACTTTCTTGAAAAAATTCCATGTTTCTGTTATTTTTTCTAGTGTTAGCAATTCTTCAAACGTGAACAATTTTGACAATGAGAAGAAAGTATGTTTTTCTAAAATTCTTTGTGGGTATTGTGAGTTGGGCAAACAGGAAAAAACTTGCTTATCCGTGTGAAACAACATAAATATGCTATCAGGAGACAAGAAGAATTAAGTGCTTTGTTTCAGCATATCGGGAAAAGAATCATAATAAAATAGAAGGATAGCAAAGAACCAATTTCTCGGCCTTAAAGTCTTGAAAAAAATACTCAAAAGGAACTTGATTCAAAATAATTTTTGGAATTCTCATTATCAGCAGCCTAAGCTCTTTTAACTTAGATAAAATTTCAATAGATGGTATAGTTAAAAAAATTGGACCTCTTGGTATTGTGCAACTGAATAATATGAACTCTATCCATACTAGTGATTCTCCTTCTCTAACTTGATGCTTTCTTCCATTTCTATTTATTTGTATCTGTTAATTTCCTTTTGCTCTCTATATGTTTCTTACGTTATGTTAGTATTTTTTCCTCATATTACTCGTAGTTTTTTTCCTGTTTTTATTACCTTCACTTATAATTTGGAAGGTTATAATTTGAAAGTCTTCAGAGAGCATTTTTCTAGTTTTAATTTTTCCTAGTTTCTTGTTATATATATATATATAATATATATATGTGTGTGTGTGTGTGTGTGTGTGTGTGTGTGTGTGCGTGTATCTGAGATTTAATCTTGCATCTTTTTCTTCAACATGAATATAGGCTTCTCTTCATTTTCACTTCTACTGTTCATCTGATGAGAACCTACAGTTTCTGTTGTATTTCCTGCTTTGTTTTTTTTAGTTATAACTTCATTAATAATCCATTTTCTCATCATAAGTTATTATTTTATATGAAACAAAAATAATATTTGTTTTTTTTTACAATACCTGTTAATAATGCTATTTTTCATTTAACATTTCGCTGTCACTAATAAAATGAAAATAAAGACTGAAATTATCATAAGTCATTCTTGTATGTTCTTAATCGTATCTTAAATGTTGTTCATTGGTCATATAAAAAACAGTTTGGACTTGCTTCAAAGATGAACTCTTTCTCTTTCCACAACTGCACTTTGATGAGTTCTGATGTAAAATTAAAATCTCTCTTCACAAACGTTCCTGTAGAAGATTTGCTGACCTACTTAATCGCAGAATTAGATAAATGAAATTTTAGTATGCCTATTTCTGCGTCTGTTCTTCTAGAATTAATTCGTCTTTGTGTTGGTGATTGTTGTTCTTCTTTTAGACTTTTAGATATAAGCTTCGTTTAGCTTTGAGAAATTGTCTATTCCCAGTTCTTAGTAATTTTTTTATTGAATGCTTGGAAGGAAATTTCTTCCTAAGTTTTTGCCAATAAATTCTAGATGGTTTCAATAAGTGGATGATGTTTTATATGTGTGGCCGGACAATGAATGAGTTGCAGATGTTTTGAACGCGCTTAACACTTGTATTCCGTCCAGTGCTTGCACTTTAGATGTTGAAAGTAATAAGCTACCTTTTCTAGATTTATATTTACATCGTTATGAGCACAGTCTTAAATACAATATCTAGAGAAAACCTACTCATATTCATTCTTATGTTCATTTTTCCTCCCCTCATCCTTCTGATGTTAAAAAAGCGGTGTTTAGAAATATATTCTTACGAGCATTCAAATTGTGTAGTGGAGATTTCCTCAATGAAGAAATTAAACATATATATCAAATAGCCTCATCATTAAGGTATCATAAAATACTAATTGATAATGTATTGAAAGAAGCAAAGATTTGATTTGATTTGAAGGGAACTGGAATTGAGAAGGAATACTTCTCGAATAGAAATCTATTGGTTGTGCCCAATAGATATTCCAGTTTTTTTGAAACAATTGAATATCTTAGTTGTTTTCAGTAGTAGTGGTAAATCATTAAACAGTCTTGTCAATAATTATGAAAGGAAAGAAAAAGAAGTTTGTATTGATAGGATTCCTTGTGGAGGTTGTGATTCTTCATATGTTGGACAAACGGGCAAAAGTTTATTTACTAGAGTGAAGCGACATAAATATTCTATTAGGAGGCAAGAAGAGTCAAGGACTTTGTTTCAGCATATTTAAACTATAAATATAATTTAAATTATCATTCCATAAAATGGGAAGATTCCTAGGAATTGATATTTCCATCATCTGATATTGAAAGAAGCTTAGTAGAAAGTGCCCTAATTGAGTATCATTATGAAAAACTAATCAATATAAGTCATGGGCTACTTCGATTAGATTAATTCTTAACTCAAGGCATATTTAAGTAAATTGGACTTGTGGGTGAACTTCAAAATGTACGAGTATCTTTGGACATGAACTCTGACTAGATTTTTGATTCAAATAATATACCTTAATTTTTTATTCTTTTTCTTTTAATTATTATTTAATCAAAATTCAATTTCTTACTGTTGGACCTACATTTTATAACTTTTTGGGTATTTTTTCTTATCAAGTTATACTGTCATATTGAGTTTTAAGCTGTTTTGTTACCTTTCTTCTCCATTACTTATATTGAAAGGCCTCAAAGCATTTATTTCTATTGTTTTCCTTTTTCCATAGTGGTTTAAACTTCATTGATTGCATCACTTATTTATTTATTGTTTTTTCTGCATGTATTTATCAATATCGAATCAATATCACTTTTCATAAATTCATAATAGCAAATATGAGACAATAAAAATGATTCGAACATTTGAAAATTATAACAACTTTTGCAGGAGAAGCGAATGCAAAGTGACTGTCTTTGGAGCATCAAAGAAATAATGATTCCTGAATAATGAATAATAACTTCAGAAATTTTAATATTTATTACGACTTAACCAATAAAGTAATAGACCTATTAAAACCTATATGGTTTTTATTTAGTATAAAAATGATTGGAAATATATGTTAAGTTCATGAGATAACTTTATGATGTTTGCAAAAAAAGTGTTCTTTTTTACTAAAACAACTTCCCCATTCTATCATTTTTGATTGCACATGCTCAGGAAATAAGTTTCTATTTCTGATAGCCACTCTTGCCTTCCAAAGAATGTGTAAAAAATGTTTTGATGTAATGAATAAAGAAATAATCCTTTCATAATTCCATAAAAAACTAATCAAAATATTACTAAGAGATATTTATTATAAGCATTATATATTTATTATTTAATGTAAAAATCATTTTAATATTTATGTATTATAATCTCAGAGTTTCCATTACTTTTAATGTGAATGCTACGATGGTCGCGAATAACTACTCTTATTATAATTTTACCAACAAATAATAAAATTATACACCAAAAATTGATGAAAAAGTTTTCTGTTATTTCAATTTGTTTATATTTGAAGATTTACTGAGTTTAATATGCATTAAAATTTGTTGAGAAGGAAGAAAATGAATATGTATTACGCTATAAATAGATTTATATTTTGCTGACTGAATTGAAATAGTTAATTGTTTCAAGAAACTTTATAATCTATACTAGTGAATTTTAAAGTTAAAGCATCCAATAAGCATAAATCATTTGGCATGGCATGATTAATGGGGAAATGACGCTAAAAGATCTGGATAACGCTTTACAGGTGCAAAACTGATATTGTTAGTTGGCCAGACCAGTTAATCCAACATCAGTTTGATTATATTGAGTTTCTATTGTAATCGAATGTAGCAAATTACTCACCCTGACGCCTATTCTTCATTACTGAGCTGTTCGAACTGGATTATTTTTAACTGATATTAAACATCTTGCCTGGATTTTGTTCTGTAAATTGGTTATAATGATGTAGTATATAAATACTTTTATTCTTATTGTAAAATGGTGATCTTCAATATTTTTATATTAGTTATGTAATTTGCTTGAATACAAATGATATTATAATTTTAACTAACTTATTATTAGAAAAAATAATAAAACAAATTCTAAGCTTAAACATATCCATTAAAATAGTTACTAAATTAATGTAGGTGAGTTAAAATTTTAAAGAAGATGTTGAAATAAAGAGAAATGAGAAAGGCGAATTGAGGCCATCATTGAAATTGTAAGATTATGGCAAGGCTTTGATGGTGTGTGATTTGTAACTCTTTGTGTTCACTTTTTGGCTAACCGCACCCCCCCAATTACATTCAAGTTACTCGAGTACTGAGAAGCACCCTCTACTAAACTCTCCACCCTTTTCTGATTATCATTATGAATGCTAATAACCCAGGGGGAGATTCTATTTTAGCTCTTAAATTACTTTTTTTTTCTTTTGCCTTGAGTAAGAATATTTAAAAAAAATCATGTGGTAATAACTTTTCTTTCTAAATATAAAACTTTACTTTTTTTTTATTCTTATTTAATTCAATAAAGCAAATATGTTTTTCTAATAAATAGAATAATATATTAATTTAACATAACATACAACATATATATGCTATTCTTAATATAACATAGGTCTGGTTTAGGTTTCAGTGGTTGTCGCACGAGAGATGACACTTAACTAGATATTGTCCCTTTTGTGATACATGAGTATGGACATTCGACATTCTAATTCCTAAATCTTGCCTAACTCGATTGTATTTAGAGTAGGGATCTTTACCGAGTAGCTGACATGTAAAATCTCGGGATTGATCGCTTAACGTCCAGAAGGGACAAGGTTCCCAAATTGTTTTTTCCCCGAGCGTCAGTGTGGTAATCAATCCCGGAACTAACAGGTCTTTGCGGCGAGTACATAAGTTCCTGGATTACCCTACTACTTAATAGAACTTAGTTAATCAATTAAAGATAATTCAGATATCCGTCTTTCAAGTAATCAAGTTGTTGCTTGTGCTAATCAAAATACAGTATCTGACAAAAGATTATGGCACCATGGAATGGGTGAAAAATAATTAAGTATATATATATATATATATATATGTTTGAGAGTTCTTTAAAGATATTCTACTAACTTACATTTATTTTATTGTCGTTTCATATCCATGATATATAATACATAAAATTCAACAAATAGTAGCTAGTAGGAATTATTTCATACGATTTATATAGTCAATTTCCATTTAACAATTTTAAGTAGAAGTATTTTTTTATCTATAATCTGTATAGTACGGACATAAGAAAATTGTAATGAATAGGTAGCATAGCAACATGTATATATATTTTAATCTACCTCAGATACTACTCATAGAAATTCATAATTATATTATTCTCATAAAAAAGTATTATAACTATACCCATACGTATGTGCTACTAGAGTTAATAGTTAGTTAAGTTGAAAGTTACTTATTTGAGGTAAATTCTTGCAAATATAAGTTAACTCTGTGGTGCCAGGTCTAATGAGAACTGAGGGAAACAAGTCAGAATGCCACTTAGCCGAGCAAGTATTTGGGAAGCCTTTTGCAATAAACCTTCTGCGTCACTCCCTTCTTCTTGGCTGAGTCAACTATAGATACCTCAAATATTTAGGCACTGCTCCTTACCCCTCTATTTTCAGTCATTTTAAGTGTAATAAAACAATTATCGCTAGAATAGCACGTAACATTATTTTCAGGTTTCTCTCTGCTCTAAATTATTATTATATTAATTATTCTAAAGCATTCATGAATTTATACCTATTAGTTATATTATTTCATGTAATATAATTATTTAGTTTTATTAGTTCTATATTTCTGATGATAAATGTTTACCTTACATGAAGCGAATATACTAAAGGAGGAGTAATAAAGTTAAATTTGATGTTGATTGCGTATAAATTGGAAAAGGGAGCCTTTTCTTGTTGGATAAATTTGTAAGAAAAATGTAGTTTAAGATGAAACACAGGTGTTAGGGCGAGTAGGTTGGGCAATTTCATTCAAATGAGGAAAGTTGTTGGCTGATTTACATGGAACAAGGCAGATGTCGCTTCTTGCACGGCGGGATTCCTCGATGGAACTCCGCCAGAACTCTTCTTTCTATCCCCGCATCCCTTCTTCAATATCTCCTTTTTCATTTCGACATTTTCTTTCAATTTGGAAAATAACTTCGTTAACCACCTGTAGTCCGCATGTGGTTACGCTTCGCTTTTCATGGTCTTTTATAATTCACTTTTTCTCTCATTTGAATTCAATATTTGCTTTTTATCTTTCAGTGTTAATAACTTTTCTTATTGGTCAGTTTTGAAGCAGTTTAATTCACCTATGACCACACAAATATCAGCTATTTATATTATTAAATAAAACATTGTAATAAACGTAACATATTGTTAATTAAAAGTAATATAACTTTATTGTCTGTAAGTTTTATAAAATACACCTTTTGTATGAACAAATTATTTTTAAATATAATGATATAGAATTACTATTGGTAATAAATGAAATTATAAAAATATGCAGCTTTCCTGGTTCGTTACTCTTTGATTTTTTCTGTTCCCATCTGTCTTCAGGAGTAATACGATTATTATTTAAAGTTATCTTCCATTTACAAAAAAAAAAAAAACGTGCCCTTGGGTTCATATTTTTCAACCTAAATCATTAGACTTTTTGGACATTATATTAATTTGTCGAAAAATTTTTCTTTTGAAAAAGAAATTCTATTTTATTTTTCTTGGTGTAAGATTTATTTAATTAGTTCAAATATTCATTTTTTAATTATAATATGAATAAAAAATATATAAAATAAAATAAAATTATAGAGATAAATGAAATAAATATAAAAAATAAATTAAAATAATTAAATGTTTGATTGTTTAGTAAATGTCAATTGAAATTTTACATGGTATTCAATTCGACTGTAGAGAAAGTATGTATGGAAGCTAGGACTAAATAGTGTTCAATGTACTCTTGGTAATGGACAAAATTAAAAACAAGAACAATCCTGAGGGTACGTTTTAAGATTGTATGAGTTTTGAATAGAATAATTTCCTTTTAATCCCACGATATACTATACTATATACACAATATTTTGGTAAATAAAACAAAATGAATCAAAATTAAGAATGCTTTGAAAAAACAATGCCTTGTCTTATTCCTAAAATATAAACAAAAAATCTAGATTGGTCTAAGTGAAATCAGTGATGAATCTGACATGTCATTAAAATTATTAAATTGAGAGACTAAAACTCATAAACTCTTACGCTCTGCAGCAGTAGCTGTCATACTGTCTATGCCATTGTTGTAACTAAATTCAATTTCAGATTTCAAGTTCATTAATGATCTTCATAAATGTAGATAGAGAAGTTTCCCTCACTTCTATAGTTTTGGATATGCTTTGACAGACATCTTTGCTGATTCCGAGGTGATTGGCTCAAAAACAGATATAATGTTACTAAGAGTTTTTACCTCTTCTCAAATACAGATTCCATTCATGGCAGTTAAGTAAACAAATTCTAATAGTTGTTCTACATAAATTTTCATCTTCCCTTTGAAGAAATAATATTCTTTACAAATTTAAGTACGTAATGCTTTGTAAAATAATTAAACACGGTTGTTCCTGAAATTTTTGAAATCTTTTCTTCTTTATTTATTTGTCTCCGAAGGGCACTTTATCTAACCAATGTATAGATCATACCATTTATGTTTGATTGTATTATTTTTATGATAGTTAATTGTCCATAGCAGTTTTCTGATTTTTGAAATTTGAAAAATAAAAAAAAGTAAATCAACTTTGATAGGGTAGAATTTTATTCCAAGTCTAAATGGGAGAAGTTTATTAGTCTTCAATCTTGAAGGTAGCACACATAGTGATTGATCAAGCTGTCCGTATACATGCTTGGCTTTCTATATCACAAAACCGTTGCATAAAATATCACTGGTATTATCACAGTAGTAATAACACTTTCGTAAAGCCAAAGTCATAATCTTGTGTTAAAAAATAACTTCGTACTGGAGAACATAGCTTTTGTTCCTATAGCCAGTGAATCCCTTGCATGGCCAGTGAATCTGTTACGTTTGATATCGTTTATTTGATTTTCCTTTAAAACTTTAAAATATTCATGTTTTTTCTGAAAAATGTGTGAAACATGTAAGAAAAAAAGTCAGTCATTGAATCACAGAAGAATCAGCTTAAAATTATCTGTTTTGTAATTTGGAACGAATGAGTCCATTCCTCTTATTTCAATATTACCAAAAGGTAATATGCTTTAGGGACACAAGAAAATTTACATCAAATATTAAGTTTTGTTCCAGAGTGGATGGGTTCATAAAGACTGATTAGAGCATTTTGTTAGACAAATCCATGGAAAGCAGCAAAAATTATATGCTTGATTAGCTTTAATTTTTACATATAATAATTTTATTTTTCTTACAACCATATTGAGTTTATCATATTAAAACATATTAAATTTTTTCATTAATCCTCTAAACATAAATTTTATTTGAGTAAATTCGCTCAAAAAATTTCATTATGAGGCCCAGTTTTGTGTAAAATATTAATCTGATCAACAGTCAAAGATTGTTGACTCTAGGGTGTATTCAAACTTTTTAAAACAGACACACCCACACAATAACACACATACATCATCGAAAAGAAATCATAAAATGATTTTAGTGACATCAAAACATGTAAATCCGTCAAAATCTTGAGACTGGATTTTTTCACTATCACTATACATTACTTGTAGTAAAACAGAACTGTTTTAAAACATTTTTATACCGATGTATTTTTTCTAAATATTAATAAACACCACTTAAGGATGATTGGACAGCTATTGAGAGCTATAGTCACATGACTGGAAACTTATTTTGGAAAATGTTCTTTTTTTAGAATTATTCTTTTTTATGTTGCTTCTAAAAGAAAGTTATTGTAGTTATTCAGAATGAAAGTGATGATTAATGAACTCATGTTTTAAAGAAAAGTTATGCAGAATGTAATATTTTCTATTGATTAGGGTCTTTTTTTTTCTCTAGGACCTCATGATACTGTTGAGATAAGGATAAAAAAACGATGTTACTTAAAAATTCTGACTTCAATTATTTTCATATTGCCGAAATGGAAAGTTTGAATAATTTTGCAGTAGTAAAACGAAAAACTGTCTTTATCAAAGCGCTACAGCGTGGCGGAGATAAACTGTTTTGCCCGCTGACTAATTCAAGGCATCTACGTGTTGTGAGTACGTGACCGCCTCCTGTCCTAGGCCAATACAACCCAGCATCCAACCATGCTCGAAAAACTCAACATTAATCTTTTAAAAGATGTGTCTTTATAGATGCATTGTTCATGAGTAATTTAGACCATTAATATAATGTAAATGTTTTAAAATTAACCCTTTTAGTATACCATGGTAAGTTTATCTCTTGGTAAAAGTAATTATTTTTTGGAAAATTTTTCTTAATTCAAAGAAATTGAAAAAAATCAAATTATTAACTTTTTAAATTTTAAACTTTTTTTATCATTTTATCAGATTAAGATTTTATTATTCGTCTCGTAATCTTTAATATATTGTGGTTAAATATTAACACAAATAGAAATAGTTTTCATATTGATTGCAAAAAAAAAATTTGCCAGAATTATGTCAACATTATAAAAAATTACAAGGACAAAGAATGCATGTACCATTGTTTCCATCCAATACTCTATAATATATCCAACCAATATCATTAAAATATTGCATAAATGTCTCTAATACAGTTAATTTTAGCCATTATCAGGAATGATCTGTTCAATATATTTAACATGTTTTCCACGTGTCGGCAAATTGGTCACTACATTACCAAGCATGCTGGCATTGCTCAGTGGTTTGAAACAAGCATCGCGTCTACCTAACTTTTTCCAATCAAACTGAATGTAGGATCTTTTTAGTTCTAACGGTGACGTCATTCTTGGTAGGCATCTGTGTCGGCTGAAAATCATTGTTCATAAAACGAGGTAAACTTATTTTTTTATGATATCCATTGGATGAGCCTGATCAGGAAATTTAACGCCTTCGTAGCTTCAGTCGTAATCATATATTCTGTTTCCACCGATGACATCGCATATTTCTAGCCTTTCAAGTTACGGATACACGCAACAGTAATAAGTAGTCAGTGAAATATGGTCTTTGAAAAATATCTACACTCCCGTCGTTCTCAATGAGGGTATTCGGTGAACTTAATGTTTCCCAAAACATTAAACAACAATTCTTATTATCTCTTATGTAAGTTAAAACCATTTGCCACATGTCCAGTGAGTATTACTTTCCGATTTTGAGGCTTAGAATTTAACTGCGTAATCATTTTACCGCTAGAATAATGTCGGTGTTCATTCAGACGAACCAATAGAGAAGATAACTCATTAGTTTTTTGAAGATTCTTCTGGTTTAGCAATACGAATGGACAGTGCATTACAATCCTCAACCTTAATTTTTCTAGTAATTTTTTTTATCCAAAAAACTGCTTCCATATATACTGACCAATCACATTTCAAGCAGCACACATGTTATATATTCATTTAATCTTCAGGTTACAAGAAAAAGAACCATGTTACACATCAAATACAAGTTGTCTACCTATATAGTTAAAGAACAAATAAGACCAGGTCTACTGTAGCAGTACAAGATGCCTTAACTTTGCAAGCGTCAAAACTGAAAATAGGAAGTTATGCAGATAATTTCCAATAAAACGCTCTACTTGACTTTGTCAAACCACAAGTAAGTTTTGACGTTATATTTATTTTATAAGCAACTGTCCATCTGAATCACTACTTCAGAAAGCACAACGTACGTTGAGATGTTTAATAACAATGTCTCATTCTGCAAACAAAGCTGGCAAAGTCCTTAATGAAGTAAACGTTAAGTTTTAGTAAACCCCTTGGCTACAAGCCTCTTTTTATGGCGTTCTACGACCCCATTAAGATATCGTTTAAGTTTAAAAGCCTCTTTAATCTTAACGACATGCTGTTTCTTGAGTCTATAATAATTTTCAAACACCTGTTTCTATTAGTGAGTTATATTCTGTTTGTTTACCATCAGCCTATTTATTTCGTGTTCTGGACTAGTCTATAGGCGCATGTTCATCAAATAACCACCTAGTTAAATGAAAAAAAAACAGTCACGATATCTTTGTAACATATTATGTTCTCCAGTCTTTAAGTTATTGTCAGTAAGTTTACTTGAAATATCTTTACTATTGTAGGGATGTTAAGCCCACTGCCGCTATCAGGATGTCATCAATTCAGTGACAAGCACAGTTCCGTTAGTCCTGATGCCTTTCACATTCTCTTCTATATCAAGAGTGTATTAGTTTAGATAGTAAAGCTGAATTTACTAGAAATTGAAACCTCAGGTATATTCATAAAAACAATATTACCTTTGACTCCCTGTTTCATAGCAGTGCTATTTATAAGCATCTTAAAAAAAATGTGACCTTCCCAGAATATCTAACAATTTTTGTTTTCAAGGTTCCGAAATTGCAGTTACCATTTTCTGAATATTTCACAAAAATCATTTGCCTGGATGTTTGATTCGGTTTTTTTTTTTATTCCTTTAGCAACAATAAACAAAAACCTTCAGTTACTTCAGGTCCACACTAAGCCTTACAATATTTTCTCAGTTTTTCTGCAGATAAGGAATTATTAAGTGACATCATTAAATATCTTTCATAAATTACTCTTAATATTAACTCATATGATGACAATTTTTTGAATTAAAAATATTGAAAGGGAGGATATTTGAAATATCATTATGAATTTCATCTTCAGCAACCTCTCATATTTTACCATAGCAATCTTTAATTTTTTTGTTGACTTAATGAATAGATAAAGTCAGATTAAAATAAATGAAATTAGTAAATTTATTGGGGAACTTCTACTACAAAACACTTTTTACCATATAGTTTAATAATACGTCCACAGAATAACTGCATTATAAAAAAATAATGAAACTAATTTTCGATTTATAAAACACTAGTAATTATTAAATTTATCAAAAGTATCATAATGCCTTTTTTTTTTAATAATGTTAAATTTGTTGTTGTTTAAAAAACCTAATTCGGTACGTTTTTTGACTCTGACAAAGACCACTTGTTACGGTTGAAAGATATTAGTCCTTTTTTTTTCATTTCTTATTGTGATTTGATCACTGATTGTTATTTCACAATAAACACGCGCAATAATGAAATAATAATTAAAGTTTAATCACTTTATAATATTATAATGTATAAATTATAATTTATAATGTTGCACTGTTCAATAGTTTAGTCACGACATCTCAATAACTTGAGATTGGAAAAGTAATAATTGACATCTAAGAAAGATATAAATGATGTCAATGAAATGATGGAATGCACAATATGTTTTACTCTTATACCAGTTTATTTATCAGTAGATTATAATTAAATATTATAATTGATGTGACAATAATTAATTTCATACTGTACACAATTTATAGAACATAATGAACATTTTGTCTTACACTTTTTGTTAGAACTAATTAATTATGGAGTCAAAAGATTAAGAGAATGGGTAAGCTGTCAGAAGTTTCTTGTTTGATATCTATGAGCGGCGGCTTGGTGACATCTCTCTGACGTCCACCATCTGCAACATCCTTAACATTTAACGAAAACATCGCAGCGATTCTGGGGCATCAGAGCGTTACACGTTTCTGCAAAACTGCCAGCCCAACCCTCTCAACAAATTCAACCCTTAACTGAAGTGAATCCCTTTAAAGCGTGCAACTTTTATCGGACTTTTATGTGTTACTCGCGATAAAAGTTTTAAACTAACCTTTACTTCTATTTAGATATTCAAAAATAAATGTTCCTGATACAATTTAACTTAATTACACAGATTTAAATAAAAACCTTAAACCTTATCTAATGTTTTATACACTTATTTTTAAAAACAAAGTCTATGTAATTAAATTTCATTTGCTATATTCATAATTTATATATTTCAATATTTGTAGATTTTTCTTAATTTTATCTACTTTTCCCACATTAGCTTTAATCATTATATTTTACATAAAAAATAATAGCGGTCATAACTCGACATTTAAATCAGTGTTTAGTGGTAAGACTTGTATCATTAAATATGATTTCGTTAGCTCATAAAAAAAAAGAGGAAGTGGTTCCTGAAACAACCACAGTCAACTGAAGTTGAAGTTATGTTTGAAGTTAGTTATATTATTATTGCATATACGATATTATTGTTTTATGAATATACGAGTATATATAAACTTTTTCGATGAAAATACAATCCGAAACGGAAAAATATAGTTCAATGTACATAAAGAAACATAAGAAATTATATAATTTTATTTCTCTATTTCTTTAAGTAAAATAAGCTATAGTTATAATATATATATATATATATATATATATATATAATATATATATATATATATATATATAATAACTGTATATATATATATTAATATATATATTATATATATGATGTATTTTTTTTTTGAAGGTTGAGGTCTACTGATTTTAAAGTAGTCCTTTCGCCGACGTTTCGACATATATTTATGTCATCTTCAGGGCTACAGCATGATTGTTTTACAATTAGCACTACTGTTACAACTATAATCAGTTATTTCGACTATCGATTTGTTTAATGACATAAGGATATTATTATAATTATTCTATTGCTTTTACAATTATTTTATAATTATTCATATTGGGTCAAGAAAGCAAATGATGATGGATATATATGTATATTAAAAATAGAAGAGAAACACACTTAATAACCCAAATCTTCCGAGAATTTGAGTTAGTAAGTCTGTTTCTTACTCTGTATGTACTCTTCTCCAATTTACAACTGGTATACGTTCAGTTTAGATCATCTTACATATTTTGTAGTGAATTAATATATATATATATTTATATAATATTTGAAATGTCTTTTGAGGGCTAAGACTTTATTCTGTCAAAGTTTCATTGGTAATTTATACACCTTCATCAGGGCTACAAAAACATGATAAGGCTAATGTATTTTCAACAATAACAAATTCAATGTGGACTACTATGCTGACACTAGTATGTTAACTTAAAAATAACTTTCTTACAACCTAAATGAGTATATGGTTATTCCTATTACTAGAGTAGGTCTTAGTCAAGTTATATTTAAGTTGTTCCTGTTAACATAGTAGACCACATTGAATTTGTTGTTGTTGTTGTTGTTTTTAAAAAACCAAACTCCGTTGGGTTTTCGACTCTAAAAAAGACCGCTTGTTACGGTTGAAAGATCTTAGTCTTTTTCTTTTCATATCTTATTGTGGTTTGATCACTGATTTTATTTCACAATAAACACGTGAAATAACAATCAATGACCAAACTACTATGAGAAATCAGAAAGAAGACTAAGAACTGTCAACCGTAAAAAGGTCTTCTGACGAAGACCTCTTGACAGATCTTAATCTATGTTCTGATTGCTTATTGTGGTTTGGACGTCGATATAAACATATACTCATTTGTATGAGAAAAGCTAATAAATACCATATTTTGTAGATAAATAATAGCACCAATGACTTAAATGACGGGGAAGCTAACATATTAAATAAGAGATTGCTATTGTAACTAATTTGAATTATATGTTGCTTTCAATATACCAAATGGAATAATACATGTATTAATTCCATTTTAATTAAACTCAGTATAAATGATAGCAATTCAGACACTCAGGGTTTCATATTAACTAGCAATTTCTCTCATTTCTTCCTGAATTTTATGTTAACACTGTCACATTGAATGTTTTTACGATATTTCGATATCCATCGTGAGGTTTGCAATGTGCCGCTTAGAAACCAGCTGCAGTTTTATTCTCATGATTTCTCTGTTAGTTTTGCCACCATACAAAGGGAAGAGGTATAAAGAAAAACAATGAATAAACCATAATTAAAATAAAAGATAAAAATGCTAATATAAATAAATATAATGAATTAAAACAAATTAAATAACATTAATAAATAATGACTAATATAGAACAATAATCAATAAAATTATAATATATAATTAAAATATATAAATACTAAAAAAGAAAATTTGTTATTCAGCCTAAGTTCACAGGTAGGCGTACATCAGAGTAGTCACTACATATATGTTTCCCCTGAAGCTGGATTTTAACTCTGTCATTTTCGAGATTCAAAAGAGACCATGTTGATGCTACATCTGCCACTAAACCCCATCCCAATTATTTATTTTTTAATTTGTATAATTCTTTTTTGGTTTTATGTATATCTGATTTATATTTATTAATACTTTCCATCTTTTGATATTAATTATTTCTGATTTAAATTGTGCTTCACTTTTTTATTTGACTATCCCTTATATTATTTATTTGTTATTTTCTCTAGCCTCTATTCCCTCTATAAGAAAGCAACACTGATAGAGTGTTCCTGAGAAAAAAATTACAGCTCTAGCTTCTCTTCAGGATCTCACTTTTTATCCTTGTGGTCATGAATTTTTTGATATTCCAGAGCTTTCCCTTTGTGTGTTTCATTTCTCTATATTTAATTTATATATATATATATATATAAAGATTTCACATAAACACTTGAAATAACAATCAATGATCAAACCACAATAAGAAAATGGGAAAACAAGACTAAGATCTTTCAACCGTAACAAGCGGTCTTCATCAGAGTCAAAAAAACTGAGTTGAGTTTTTGACTCTGACGAAGACCGCTTGTTACGATTGAAAGATCTTAGTCTTTTTTCCCATTTTCTTATTGTGGTTTGATCATTTATATATATATATATATATATATATATATATATATAGGTGTGCTCTCTAATCGGGATTTGGTCAATTATATATATGCTGCTCTCTTCGGTTGACTCTTTATTTCTTCATTCGCGCTCCGTTCTTCGACGTGGGGAGATCTCTCTCACTTCGTCCTCTCTTCTAGTCTACTCTCCTGATGACGAACAACAGTTCGAAATATTGAATTCTGTAAGTTTTCTTTGTATTCTCTTTTCTGTGTCGTGCTTTGTGTAATTTAAAGTTATATATATATAGGTGTGCTATCTAATCGGGATTCGGTCAATTTTCTAGGATATATATATTAAAAAGACAACACATAAACGAGAACACTTACTGGATCAATATTTTGAACTGAAATTCATCATCAGGAAGAGAGTAGAAGGGCAGAAGAAGAGGTACTTGCGTTCAGGAGTGCGGGTAGAAGGCGACTGGTTTTATGCGTTGTCGTTTTCGTTTATTTATCTGTCCGATTTGGACTGTTTAGTATTTTCATATATATATTTAGTTTTTGTAGATAACATTTTAATTGTTTAATTTATAGTTGATATAATTAAAATAAAAGCATCTAATTAATTGTTATGAAAAATAAATATGATTACAAAACTTGTAGAGTTACGTTGAAGACATATTTTTACTTGAATTAAAGAAAGAAAATCCAAAAACCCCTTCCATCATTTACGATGCATTATAAACACAACATTTTGTGAATTAATTATATGATTTAGATTTCTTTTCATAATTATTTGCAATTAATTTGAAATATTATTATTTTTGGTCTTTCTTTATACGATCCAATTTTAAACGAGTTTATCATTCAAACACACATAAAAGGGTGTTTCTATTATTTAATGTATATTTTATTATTTGTTTAAAGACATGTCCTTAGCGTATGAAAACTTTATTTAACAAAGTTTCTTGCAATTCAAACAAAAGGGTGCTTAAGTGTTTGTATAATATAATCAGTGAGCAAAAGAACTGATGATAATCTAGATATTTGAGAAGGGAACTGTTTGTTGGGGCTACCCCTGGGATAGAGGGCCAACTGGAACTAAACAAGGGATGTTTTTATTACGCCAAAGGCAGCCAAATGGGGGAGATAAAGAGAGCCCTCGTATCCCAGCTAATCCAAAGACGTAGTCGCTCTCCGCCAAGACCTCCCTACTCTCATTGCTCTAATTGTACCTCCTACCCTAGTTACCATATGGGTTTCATTCAACAACGTCATTATTCCCCTGACTCTCAGCTCCACCAACTGCCCAATAACAAAAACCAACTCATCTTTATTTTACCATTTACTCCATTCTTTTTGTATGCTACATTACGCTCACCGGATATAAAAGTTTCCATTTTGCTCATTTCATTGCTTCAATATTCCAGTTATGCTATTATTACTTTCCTGTGCATATCAAAAATACGATTCCACTAACAAAATGTTTATTTTATTGTGTCTAATCTATTTTCTGCAAATTTCAAATTGAATAGTATTGTTTATAAGATATAGGTATGATTGAAATTACTTAAGACGGTTGTCTGGACGAAAATATACCACTTAAATCACAAGATCATTTCGACAACACAGCACTTGATTGAGATTAAATCGGGAGTTTTAATTCATTCGTTGTACCTAAGTATTTAATACTTACGTCATTACATTTGTTTAAGATGACGGATGATGTTTGGTGGAGACAGCTTTATATCCTTTCTATTTAAAATATTTGTTCAACTTGTAAACATCTTAAACAGCGTTTTTGTATTCTTTTTTTTTTTTTCTTATTCCGTACTATTTCTAGTTTTACACTTTAAAACGTCGGTATTATTAGTACACAACAACCTTCAGACCAGATCTTTTCTTAAATTGTGAACTTTTTACACTCTACTATGGATCTTAGTATACACAATTCTTAGAAATAACTAAGTAAGTGTTTACAATTTATTACTAGAGTTAATTAAATAATTAATTGTACATTAAAGTATGTTCTATCCCTAGAATAAATCTACCGCTGCATTTTTGATGTGTTCTTAATAATAATAAGATTCTGAGGTAAAATGAATAAACAAACAAAAGTTTCCACACAAATAAAGCTTCATTTGTGTGGAGACTTTTGTTTGTTTATCCATTTTACTTTAGAATGAGTAAATGCTATACAATTACGGATTGCACAACTAATGATTTAATAATAAAACATACTTGAATAATTTTGGTGGCAACTTTTGTAAGAATAACACCAGAATTTGGGTATAAACATCCTTTTTCTGCTTGACTATTTCTTCTCATATTTTTAGTTTACTTTATCAAGGGATATTCAAGACAAGAGAGAATAAAGTGCTTCTAAAATACAAAATTGAGATAGTTAAATAATCACTTCACTTAATAACTTGTTTTCATTGCACAATAACTAATTGTAAATATTCAATTGTACTAAAATATCAAAGCCTAAATGTTAATCTATTACCAAGAATAAAAATAACGAATCTAAATATATTTTTTTTACATATAATAAACTACAAACAATAAGTATCTCATTAATTTAATAACTTTGGTATATACTGGGAGAAATAGATAAATCGAATTCTCCACTCATAAAAAAGATTTTTTTATTCTACGTGTTTCAAACATTTCGTTTTCACTTCTGCAATACAAATGACAGGTTATAAATTACAAAAACAACAATGAAGACAAAGTTGACCATGAACATGAACTGATCGAAAGCCATGGAATAAAAAAATCTTCTTTATTATGTACGGGGACTTTGATTTAGTCATTTACCCCAGTATGAGTAAATACCATACAATTGTGAATTGCACAACTACTAATGAGATTTTGGTTTATATACTGCATATATATACATTGCTATTTATAATTCTAACACGTGTGCCACCGTTAAATAATCTTCTTTCAAATATTTACTTAATAAAATGTATACTAAATAAGCTTAATATTTGTAATTTCTTTACAATTAGTTTTGTATTATTAAATAAAGTAATAAACAAATAAATATATGCTCACAAATTAGGTGGTATATTTTGACTGGTTTTCAGAGTAAAAAAGATTCTTATTATACTACTTTGAAAAGGAAATCTACAAAGAATGCATAATCAATGGCATAGGAATAATATTGAATCGTCTGAAGAAGAGGCGTTTCAAATGTAAATGTAGATCCTTGATATGCCTTATTTATGAGAAGAGAAACTCAGTAATTGAACAATAAAAGACGTAGTCGACTACATGAAGAATGAGTAATTTCGTTGTAAAGCATTCAGGGATATCCATGTTCAAAAGAAGCACAAGTCTTTAATAAATGAAAGCAAGATGCAATTCAGAAGTGGCTGGATTGCAAACATCGGCTTCAAATCGCGATTGCTTTCATTTTAAATGGAAATGTTTCTCGAAATAATCCTCATGCCTTCCCCTTAGGAATCTTAAGAACAAGTTTTAAGCAAGCAGATGGCCAAACCAAAATAAACTCATTTCCCTCTACAAGTGAATATTAATATAATTTTAAATATCTGTATAATATTCCCTCAAAACATAATTAAAAAAATATCTAAAATTTTATTTACCTTATTTTATTTACTTATATAGAATGAAACTAATAACTATTCAAAACGAGAGATAATAATAGAAAAGGGTAATATTGGATACTAAAAGAACTTTGACTATACTTGGACATGGTTTGCACCCCATACAAAAAATTCAGTGATAATATAACATAACTATATTAAGTAAATCTAGACTAATCTCTATATATAAAGTTCGTGAGTTTGTTTGTTCACCCATTTCCCCTGGAGATAGAGACCTGAAATTGAATATATATTATTTATTACCTGAATAATATTAAATAAAAGAAAATTATCACTATATTTCCAAAATTGGAGCCAGGGTAGCAAGTGCTCACTGATGACAGTAGTGCAAAGGTATTATATATAAAAGTAACAAAAAAAATTTTTTAACTTATTATTTGCGTAATATAAACACTGGTAATAAACTAAATGCATGGAGCCAGGGTAGCTCACTGGCTTGCGTGCTCGTAAATAATAAAATTAATAACTACTGAAAACGATAGATAATAATAGAATAGGGTACTATAGAATATAAAAAGAAGTATGAATATATTGCACAAGGTTTTTACCGCAAACATAAACTTCAATGATAATACTATATAGATATATTAAGTAAATTTAGACTTATAGTTAATAAAACTAATAACTAATCAAAAGGAAAGGTAATATTGAAAATAATGTATAAATTTTAAAGACTATTGAATATATTTGGGCATGGGTTGTATTCTCAGACCAAATATTCAATGGCAAATTTAAATAAATGTATTAGGTAAATTTATAAATATAGGCAATGAAACTAATAACTATTCTAAAACGATAAATAACAATGGAATAAAGCAATAGAAGAATATCAAAACACCTTTGACTATATTTGGACGTGTTGTACTCACTATATAAGTTTAATGATAGATAAAATATATATATTAAGTGAATCTACACTTATAGGTAATAAAACAAACAACTATTCAAAACGATGATAATAATGGAATGAGACAACATAAGAATATCAAAGGACCTTTGACTACTCTTCGACAAGGTCTCTCGGCATTACACGGATGACCTGGCAAGAAATTCAGTACCGACCCATTCTAAGAAATCTCTTCACTCCTTGTTTCGCGAAATTGGCCTTACAAACTCCAATCAACGCTTCATATGTAACAGAGCTGAAATGCACCTAGACTAGTTTCTGTCCAGCCCAGTTACCAAAGTGAATGAACAATGATATATTGTGTTTGGTACAATAGTGGTATCAAAGATTCTAGGTCCATCTGTTAATTAAATAATAGAAATGCATTACTAATTTTGTAATTTTGGTTATGGTAACTGAATAAACATGCTTTTCCTATTTTTTGTATCTTTTAAACGATGCCCAAAGAACTCGTCAAGTATATTCTTGAGAGGAATACTTCAAACCATTGAAAAATATTTAATATATATATATATATATATATATATATATATATATATATATAAATATTTTTCAATGCTTTGAAGTATTCCTCTATAAGGTCTCTACATATCTTTAAATCTACTTTATATATAATAATGTTGAAATGATAAATATAGGGCAAATAAAATGAAAAGAGATATGATCTATGAAAGTTTGTTGCAGGCAGTTTGGAGTGACAAGTTCGTGTTCAATGTTCACGCAAGGTCCATCTTCCCATGTGAAGGCCCTGGAACTCAAGTACTATTCCAGTATCCACGTTGTATACTCCCCTCCGGTGACCGCGTCCGTGTGTATGCCCGTCTTCGACCGGACACCTCCGCCCTAGCTCCTCCAACATCTCTACACTATGTAGCAGAACAGCGAGTTCTGCGAGGACGTCACAGTCTTCGTTTCGACTGCGCACTCTTTAGTGAGAAATACGTCGAGTACTGCTTTGTCTACGTCAGCCAAGCTGTAACTGGCGCCGTATCAGACGTCAGAATGGACTGTGTCCCTACACTTCCTGTCCTAGGTATTATTATTTATGTTACATTGTATTTTTATTACATCTAATTGTTAAGAAGGTTTGGTACAAACCATTTCTTGTAGAAGTTTGACATTTAAATGTCAACAGATATACTTCTTAAATCAGTCGTCAGTGTGTTTCAAAATCCTTACAAAGCTGTTTTACTAGCATTTATTTTAGGACATACTTGAAATCGGGTCCAAAAAAACATTAAACACACTTCACATTATTTACTTTAAAACAGTACTAAAGGTCAAAACTTATAAGTATTGGTATAGGAAACATAAAGTGAAGAACCAAGTTTCCAGGAAGTGCCTTAACCAGAGACATAAATTGTACAGAGGAGCACAATAGTGCGGTTATGTCTGCGCTGACACAAGTACGACTAGACTCAAGACCTCGGTTAATAACATAACTGATCACAAATTACACGACTAAAATAAAAGATAGCTACTTATTTACCGTTTGGCTCCTCCCAAAGCATCGTATATTGGATTGCTGAAATCTCTTGTGATCGTAAATGTGAATAATTATCTAGGAATATTTTTCACCCCAAGAAACTTTGAACAAAAACCTAGTATTAATACATACTTCTGGTTGTTCCATATATTTGAGAAGGATTTATAGTATATAATTTATAGTATATAATTAAATATATAGCATTGTGTTTATATTAATATTAATATATTTCATAAAGAAACTATTTTTTTTTTATTATTCAGAGAATCATCTTAATATGTATTGTTTTCTTAGAGTATAACTAAAGCAAGTAATACATTTAACGTTCAACAGTTGATCTCCTGATAGCATTACCTAAAGGATCAGGTGTACTTTGTATATGCCGTCATCAAATTAATATGCGAAGCCGTTAAACAGAATAATAGTGGCATATTGAGCGGATGGGGGTGACACTGGATACCGGTCGCCTGCAGGTCCCAACACTGCAACATGCACCAATCTGTGGTCGCCGTCCATTACTCCTAATGAGATACTCTAAATCCCTCCAATAACTGCCACGTCCCTACAAACATTCCATTAATTAAGTTACTGATAAAATGCTAATGACTTTAATCGATACTCATACCGATTCATCAGTTTGGAACAATTCAAATTTTGTTCTACCATCCCGCCACAAAGTAGACTTGATTTAATTGAAATACAACAAAGGATTTTCAGAGACTTTGCTAATATGTTTACAGAAATTAATTTAAAATCT
The DNA here is from genome assembly GCA_026182355.1 of Hermatobates lingyangjiaoensis. Classification (NCBI taxonomy): domain Eukaryota; kingdom Metazoa; phylum Arthropoda; class Insecta; order Hemiptera; family Hermatobatidae; genus Hermatobates; species Hermatobates lingyangjiaoensis. The sequence goes on from JAPFBL010000156.1 coordinate 463,028, forward strand.
AGAGTATTATCGTGGTACTTTACCCGGTAACAGGTTTAGTTGCATACCTTACAGACCGCTAAAAACTGATGCAGCATTCTTACACTTTATCCTACAAGTTTTCCAAAAATTGAAATAATATTAAAAGGTTTCGATATTAATAAACATAGTTATATTGTTAATATTAATAAACATAGTTCGAATCATTTTACAATTGCAATTCAAAGATCTGAGCTGAAAAAAGTAAAACAAACAACCAGGTATGATTTGTATTGCAACAGGATCATTGAAGCTTAATTAAAGATATTTCTAAGAGAGAAATAGTCTCTTAATTAAATAGAAATCAAAATCAATAATATGAATAAATAGCAAATACTAAAAGAAAGATAGCATATATTCAAAACTTTGAAACTAATTACTAATTATTTAGTTGATACTTATATATTTAAAAACGCAATTGTATATTAGCAGTATAGCTAGCATTAAAAACTATGTTATGTTTTAAAAAATGAAGTGAAATGTAAATAAAAAATATAAAGAAATTAAATTCGTACTTTTAAGTAAAAAAATAAATTACATAAAAAATTATGAAAAAAGTAGTACAGTAGACCGCAATTCACGTCTCCACATATTCCCGGGTTTGGCTTTCGTTGGTTTTTCAAAAATTTCCGAGCCATTTTTAGCAAGAAAACACATTTACAGTACATAAAACAATTTTAAATAATTCAAAATAATAATGGTAGTTAATATAAAAAAAAATTAAAAAGGAATGATGGTACAGTATAACTGATAAATAAGTTTAAAATAACAATGTCAGCTAATATAGAGAGTTAGCTATAAGAATCACTACAGTGACTACTCGCATAAACAGAACCATTACTGTATATGTAAAAAAATCGTCTTTATATGTGTTTGATGACCATATTTTAGAGTATATACTATCATATAAAGGAGATATATATATATATATATATAATTTTTATATTTGTCAACTGGGTATTTTTTGACATAGGTACGAAAAAATAATTATGTAAACACATTTAATGTATATATATATATATTATATATATACCAAGATCAATGAGCGTTTGAACAACCATAGAGCTTCGGTCGGTCAGCGCAAACAGCTTCCTGTAGCTATCCAAGCCAACAGCCATAACCTTTCTTTTAATGACTGCTTTACTGTTCAAATCATTAAGCTAGTGACCACTGATGACCATAGTTTGACATTAAGAGCGTCTGAGGAGGCCCACATATGGTTATTGGGGGCCCGATCAGATCCCGGTTTAAATCAGAAGCGTTAACTTTTATTTGTTTTTCCTTTTATTTTTAACTTATATATTCATATATATATTTTTTTTTTCTTTCTCTTTTTTTATTATATATATATATATATTTTATTATTATTATTTCCTTTCTTATAATTTTTAATTTATAATTTTAATTTTATAATTTTATCTCTTGTTTTTGCTTTCTCCGTTCTCCAACGTTTAGTGCCTAGCTCCTTTTTTACGCTAGTGCTGCTCTCTTCGGTTGACTCTTTATTTCTTCATTCGCGCTCCGTTCTTCGACGTAGGGAAATCTCTCTCACTTCGTCCTCTCTTCTAGTCTACTCTCCTGATGACGAACAACAGTTCGAAATATTGAATTCTGTAAGTTTTCTTTGTATTCTCTTTTCTGTGCCGTGCTTTGTGTTATTTAAAGTTATATATATATGTGTGTGTGTCTGTGTGTGTGTGTGTGTGTGTGTGTGTGTGTGTGTGTGTGTGTGTGTGTGTGTGTGTGTGTGTGTTTTCTTAATCAAAAAAGTGCGTGAGTTAATAAATAATGGCGGGAAGTGTTATAGAAAAGTATTTAAGTATTTTGATAAATTAACTCAAAATCAATTGACATTAATCCAATGATTATCATCCCATAATAATTGTTCATCAAGAAATATATAAACATTGAGTATTCTTAGAAAATATTCTTATAATTCAGAATCTTTATCAGATATTATTAATTCTTATTAAGCAATATGCATACAAATTTCTCGACATACATTTGATTAATAAAACCAACATGTTTCGAATACATCTTTGTAGGATATTTTTTAAAAGTTTGGTCACAGATTTGAGTTTTAAAAATTAGATAATTTGTAATTAGAATTATTAATAAATAAATTAGTGCATCAATTTAATAGAAACGTCTCCAATGATAAAATTCTGTTCTATCTAGTTTTGAAGACCTAAGTAAATTGAATATATGAGTTGTAAATTTTATTGATTTGGAAAATTATTAATATTGAAAGAATGCACAGCATCCTAAATATTAATTTCTTATGTATTGTAAATTATAAAATATTTAAGTAATTTTGATATGTATGCTTTCATGATACACATCTTTGGAGAATGATACGAGTGTTTGAGGAAAATTATAGCCCTTCTTCTATAACAGAACCTTTCCTTTTTCAAATACAATTTCCTTTTTTTACTTAGAAATAAGTTGATTTGTATTCGCCTCTATTGCTCTAACAAGACTGGAGTCTCAGTTGGCATTGAAATGGAGTGTTTGACGTAAGATGTACTAGAGTATTGGAGTCGGCCACGTCTTAAGGTAATCTTGCTCGATTTCATCCTGGTCGCTTGAAGAAAGAAAGCTTCTTTTTTTTCCTAAAGGCTCTTGACGTGATACCTTGTCACGACGCAGTCACTGACGAGTCGTCCACTTTCTCATTGTCATTCTTCTTGTTTTCAAAATAATCTCACACTCGCTTCTTTGTTTCCTCAACAATTTTTTCTTTGAAATTTATGATAAACAATCTAGATTTATTTATTTATATTATCGAAAAACAATCATAATAATATCTTAACAATTATAGGAACTCTTTTATTATAACAATATTATTAATACTGTTATAATAAAATTTCTGAAATTTTATTTCAGAATCAATTCACGTCTCCACATATTTGCGGGTTTGGCTTTCGTTGGTTTTTCAAAAATTTCCGAGCTATTTTTAGCAAGAAAACACATTTACAGAACATAAATCAATTTTAAATAATTCAAAATAATAATGGCAGTTAATATAAAAAAAAAGAATTAAAAATGAATGATGGTACAGTATAACTGATAAATAAGTTTAAAATAACAATGTGAACTAATATAAAGAGTTAGATAAAAGAATTGCTACAGTGACTACTCACGTAAACAAAACTATTACTGTATTAATGAGTAAGATTTAAAATAAATTTCAATATAACTAATCAGTTATTAGAAGTTATTCTTATAACTTATTGAAATAAATTATTATATATTTTCTTGATAATTAATGACTAATTGATTTATTAATTAATTAAATCAATAACTAATAGATTTAATGGTTTTCAACGTGAAGAACACATCTTCAATGCATTATATCCATCATAATCAATTCATCAAATTATAGAAGTCAGACTGTAAGTAATAAAAAGTATAATTATAACTAATATGACGACGGAAGTAAAATATATCCCTACCATGCTATGGAGTTTTTTATTTTAATGTAAGACAAAAATATCTTAGGCTATCTTTTATTTAAAGCAACATGGTAGAGTTAGAGCAAGTGAATTTTATATTAACATGAAATGCTGAACAGAATTGGGCTATGAATGTAATTGGAAAAAAATATTACAACTTCATAACCCTACCTAGTATTTTATAGGGGTAGTAGGTTAGGTTAGGTTGCAGTGGCAGTCCCACAAGGGAACACACGTAGGCCAAGCATTGGCCCTTTGTGATACCACACAATGAAGATTGATTCTACAGTGGGAGTCCTAAATTTTGCCTAACTCAAATGTATTTAGAGTAGGGATCTTAAACGAGTACCTGACATCGTACAGGCTCGGGACCGACGGTTTAACGTCCTTCTCCGAGGGACGACGTGCTCAGATTTTTTCACCTTCCGCGTGAATAAATCGAGGGCCAGGTGAGGATTGAACCCAGGTCCTATCAGTTTATCGGGGTAGTAATGGAGTGATTAAGCGCCTCTAATAGCCCTAAAACTCAACTCCGACTTTCGGCCTTCACGAGGCTACCCTGTTAACCTGCTATGCAGGGACAAACGAGAGAGGAGGAGAAGGTGATCAGGAGCTGGGCCTGACCACCTTCGTTGCCCATCCTTCCTAATCCCCAAATCCCCTCCTTTTATCCCAGCCCCAATCTAAGGTGTTATGCGATCCGTGCCGAAGGATGGATGATACAGGGGTATAGCTTTAAGGGCACCAGGCGACCCCCTTGAGTAAATAGCCTTACTCCGGTATGCAGTGTTCTGCCGGAGCAGACAAAATACCACCAATAGAGCTTCAGGGATTTTCCCGTGTAAGGAGAAAAAAGTCTGGAGACCATCCTCCGGAAGCGCAAAGGGTCCAAAAGCGCTAACTAGTGGGAACCTCCCACAAGTGCACCTGAGGACCCGAAGAAGACCATTCCGAAGAAGCAGAAAGAAAGTACTTTCTCCCAAAACATAGGGAGCCTGAATGGACATTATCAATGCTGGTTTGCGCAGTTTCTGCAAAGAGGAAGAAACACCGTTGGACCTGCTGATAAGTTGTAAGGCAACTTTGCTGCAGAGAGGCAGGTGCTTCGGGATACTCAACAAACCAAAGAAAAACTTTTACCACTGGAACCAGCAAAAGTGCTGAGCATCTTGCAGGCGTTGTAGCTAACTGCTGGGGTACTTTAGTACAGAAGAGGGGAAGTACAATAGTTTTTTTTTTAAGACGCAGTGCTATAGTCGCCCTCAAATAATAAAAAATAGAAAAAGTGTATTTTATCACAAGTCCTCAAATAAGAGTACAGAATATTTCGTAACTAGTAATAATACAATGTTTTATCGTAATTTTTAGTTGTTCATTTGTTTTTGCTGCAGTAACTTAAAACTGGGTATATACATTTCCGTATGTTATTTTCAAATAGAGCTGCAGAATTAGTCCTGCAGAACGAATCAACTATTTCTAAAATTATGTCTCCATATTGAGCACAGATGAATACTAGTACAGGTGTATAAGAACTGTTTGTTATTACTCAGCTTTGTTGCATGTTTCATCTTCATAATTTATTCATTTCTATTTGCATGACTAGATGGAAATGTGATATTTATATACCTTTTCACAAAACAGTATCTTACAGAAATGGGTTGTTAGTTTATTTCTTAGTACTGCCAGTACTAAGTTTGTTAATCGAACGAAGAAAAATAAATTCCTTTTAATACTTACAATCAATATTTCATTACCGAATATGAAAATTATATTTTACTCCATTATAAAATGTAAGAATGATTGGTGTCAGTGATATCATTTAAGATAATTAAAGTAGATATAATCCAATTTCACTAATAGAAATATAAAAAGAAATGTTACGGTATAAATTTATGCCATATTTTTTTGAAGCGTTATTCTTTAATTATATTTTAAAAAAAGTTATGTATTTATTTGTTTTAATATTCAAGTACATTTGTGATAAAATAACAGCCTTAAATGAAAATGGAATTATTAGAACATTATAATAAGAGACAATGATTACATAACATGATAATTTAATTTTTACGTTGTAAAATTATACTTTGAAGAAAGAATGAAGCAAATAAACAGGGAATACTTTGATAGCCATTAAAAATAATTGGAAACATTTGAAAGAAGAAAGTAAATTGTTTATGCCAATAATATTAAACAAGATAATCCTTTGTTTTAAATTGATTAAATTAGAAATGATATCAATGGAAACACCAGTAAGTAGAAGCAAGAAAGTGACTTGATAAAGAGACTGAAATGGAAAACATTCAGATATGGGAGAACTTTGACTTTTAACAACGCTATCCTAGAGTGCAAACAGCATGTCCAATTACCTGGCTACTTCTGTCTCACAAGTACTTGTGGTATGACTCTGGTAATTGAGTCAGTTCTAAGAAGCAAGGACTAATACCTAACTAGAATCAAGTTTCCTTCTTCTTCCCTTCATTTTGAATTCTAAAGACACCATTTTAATGATTTATGTCTTCTATAATTCTCTTAGTTATTAACTCGATTGTTTTTTACTGATTAGTAAATTAGTAAAATATAGCATTAATGAAAAAAATAGACTGCTAAAATTCGACAGATTTACACGTTTAATGGCTTAAATTCATTTTTTAGGTATTTTCAGCTATTTTTATATGTGTATGGTCGACTAGGTGGATATTCAAAAGTTTATGGACTCCCTACTTATTATTTACACAGATTTATGAATAAAATTGATATTAAACATACTATTAGTATTGTTAGTAATAAATTTCTCACTTCACCCTACCGCTTTCAAGTAATTCCATTTTTACAGAGTGACTAAAGTCACATAGTTGCCATGTAGTGATGAAATTATTCCAAAAGTGATCCAAGTACTCAAGAGGAGTACAGAATTTACAGAGTAAGATCTTTTATAATAAATTAAAAAATAGAAACTCTTCTAAAAAGAAATGGTGCTGCATTTAGCAATATAGGTAATCATTATAGTGTTTCTACAAACATTATGTCCTAAAATTCCACTTTATTACCGATTATTTGTTTTAACTATCATTTTGTTTTTCTGAAATAAAACTTTTGAGATTGATATGTTAAAATTAAACTGATATCCCGAATAACTGAAAAAATATCAGGTTTTATGACAGTAAAAAATTTCATTTCTATATATAAATATTTTGACCCATGATTGATTTTCAGAGGTTATTCACAACACGTCCAGTTTTGTTTGGCAGATGATAGTGAAATTCACAAAGGAGTAACTCCTTATAGAGTATTTTCATATTATTTTTGCCATATAAATTCAACTGTAAGCAGTATAATGGGACATTCGTTAATTCGGAAAATATTTTTCCTACTCTATGATACTAAAATACTAAAGTTAGTAATTATACTAGAATACTAAAATTTTCCTTAAGACATTTCATTAGAAAAAATAGTAAATAATACAATAAAATTATTATCTAAAAAAATAAAACATTTTTGGCTATAATTAAAGTTAATACCATAACTTTTACGTAAAAAAAAGACATGTTTTTATCCTTACCTAATAAATTAGAATTTTTTTTTCTCAAACTCCAACTACACAGATTCATTATATTTTAACATATTTGTTGAAAGATCTTAAACTGCTTTAAACAAATTATTTTCAAATGTAAATGGGAGGTAGAATTTGAATGTAGGAACGCAAATACATATGTTATAGAGTCATCCACTTAAGCGGACGATGTATTTGTATGTGGTCTTTAAACACGAAACATTACATCCTCCATTACTTTATCCTAGCGATTGAAATAAATTTCTTTATATTCTACTCTTAATTTTATAAGAATTCACTATTTTTTGGGAAAAAGTGTGGCTAATTTCTTATTTGTCATTTATTTTATTGAAGGGAGTAGTTAAAGAGCTGTTACACAATTATTAATATGATTAAATAAAAATAAATCAAACTATATTGCATTATAAACTTAATATATAACATATATTGCTTATGTTGCTAAGATTAAACTTAAAAGCTATATTTCAAGTTTCATTTTGGTGACTTCAGCCATTATTCCTTGAAAAAAATGTCACTAATATTAATAAGTAAATTTTATTCTCGCATTTATTGAACGTCGTCCAAAGCTCTACAAATTTATATGATGTACCTCACTTTATTAGTATGAAATAATTATGACTGAAATGCAATTACAATCAAAATTTTGTGAATTGATATAAGGACGATGTACAAAATTAGTAGTAATATTCTATAAAAAAAATCCTATAATTTAAATTGGAGCCTATTTAATTTAAAAAAGGAGAATTAAGGGATTTTTTAAATTAATTTTTATAGACCTCTTTAGAATTATATATACTTGTTAGAATAGATGTGTACTTGCTTGGTTATGTCTATTATTATCATTGACTTGTGGGCAGCAGTCCTTATGGACTTGGCGCACCGGGACCAAATTGCCCTACTTTTGATTTCTAATGCCTACGACATAAGTTTTACTGAAATTTTAAGTGTATAAATATTTATAAAAACTTAATTCACACCCCTCGTCACTTTATAAATTTATATGAAGAAATACGTTTTGATTTTCTTAAATCAACAATGCATACAAGAGGAGAAGGGGTGTAGACTGCGTGGTATGGGATTTACCATGTATGTCACAAAATTGATAGAATAATTCTTATATTAAGGTAAAAAATTAACGCACTTGAATATAAAAAAAAGTAACACGAACATTACAAAGACTTAAGCATATTGAACTTTGTGAGCTTGAAAAATAGTCACTTAGAATTAGTACATATCAAATAAGAAATCTTTCAAAGAAAGAATTGTTTTCGAAAATATATTTGATTCAACTCAACATCCCCTGTTGCCTCTGATTAACTGATTCCACGATTCATTAACCAGGGCACATATTATGCATTCCAATGAATAAAGCTGGCAACGTAGTAAATTAATTAATGTTTTGGAGTCGGTTGTGGTTACTTTTGCATGTAACAATCATTAATTTGAACATCTATTGAAGCTCCCTTAATAATTATGGAAAACCAGCTTAGTGTAAATTCAACAGTTTCCATTTGAGTTATCATCGGGAAGAGGAATTTCTATTATGAACATTATTACTGAACATCTTTCTAAAATAAAATAATTAAATGACTCATATACTGATGAATATTGAAATTTAATAATAATGACATTAGTATCATTATAACAATACTACTAACAACCTCTGTGGTTCTAATAATGAAATAATACCATTAGCCTAATTGGTGCATTTAAACTTAACTCATTAATGTTAATAACTTACTATAAATAATAATTTCATTTAATTTTAAAAATTTAAGTTAATTGTAAGTTTGTTACAACGTTAGCCTTAGTTGTTTTGAATGAATTTGAGTTGTTAGAATGATTATTCTAACTGCGTTGTTAGAATCAGATGTGTAAAAGTTAAAGTTACCTACTTGAAACAAACAAGTGCTTTTTAATAAGCGAATTAACAAGATCTGTCATTGTTATCATCATATTCTTGTAAACTCAGTCATATAAAATGTGGTTACAAAAGCAAAGTAGGATAAAAAAATAAAAATTGAGATAGAATTCTGATGCATTTCTCTGTGGCTAAGCGTTATAATGATTTTATAAACCCCAATATTTTCATACAATTTTCAGAATCGTTGTAAAACTGTACAAATGACAATAGTTGAAAAAAAGTTTGTCAAAAAATGTCTTTGTAGTATGAACGGTTCTGTTTAACTTAAGTTACTTTTGCCGTATAATCCCAAAATAATCTGTCATTTTGCACACCTAGCCTGGCTTCCTTTCTGGTACATTACTAGAGTGTTTTATTCTGTAAAGGCTCTTACTACAGGTGAATGACGAAATGTGATTGCTGCAGTTAACTTATGATAAAGAAAGTTGAGTTAAATAGAAATTTTCTACAAAAACAATCTGTTGACAAAAATTGAACAGATATCCTTTAAATATCATTATTTAGTCTTATTCTTAAATCTAACGGTCCTGAAATTTTTTTTAATTTTGATTAAGTGAATCGTTTGTGTAAACTAAACCCACTATGGAAAAAGCACTAAGCAACGATTATTTATCATAATTTAGAAGAACACTTGGTTAAGGAGATAATAAATATTATTTCAGTAGTCCTTCATAAAGTAAGTTAAACTGATGAAAAAAAATCAATCTGATATTATGACTAAATGATGAATACAGTTGTTTGGGAAATTATTTGATTTCGCATATTGGAATTGGTGAAAAGAGGGACACTGACAGATGAAGGTTTGATGACTGTTAAACAATGCAGGTAATCATGACGATGAGATGGCCTGTTGGCAGGAGAAGTTATTTGGGCAAATCCATCACTCGACAGTGCATGTATTCGGACCTAGTTTCAGTCGTCGATCAAAATAGACCGATAACCAAGTAACATCGTAAATTTCAATCGGCCTGCAAGCTAATACAGCCAGTGTGACGGAGATAGTAGCTTTTTGCCTTTGGGAAGCGTCCATTTGCAGATAGGCGGCGATTAGACGAGACTCCCTCCGGATTCATTAGATAGGCGCCAAAACGCCCACCAGGGACTCGTTTTTATCCCTTACAAAATTCGTTTGCATTCGCCATTTAAATGGCTAAAGCCCAAATAGATTTCAAATGACATTGTGACATTCCATGCTTACACAAATGAATAATTATATTTATCTTGTACTAGATACCACACATGCTGGACAGACTAAACAACTGAATAAACTGTCAATTTGAATTATTTTTGTTATTTCATATTTAAATATATTATTTATTATTATTATATTATTTAAGTGATCATTATTATTATTATTATTATTTTATTATTATTATTATTATTATTATTATTATTATTGTTGTTGTTCTTATTATTATTGTCTCTTTTAAAATAATAATTATTATTATCTGTTCTAGTAAGTAAATTCGTTTGTTTACTAAACATAAGAAGCTCCAACGCTATTGATATTGTAAAAAAATTGAAATAGCTGTAAGTGACACATTTATTGGTCACTGTTATTAACATCTTTCCCTTTATAATTCTAAAATAAAAAATATTCACTGAAAATTCAATTCAATAACATTTTAATAAGTTATTATAACGTAAAATAGTATAAATAACTAAACGAAAAGAAAATTAAAGATAAATTTCATAAGAACTTATTTTCGATACAAGATAATTTGAATTATCTCCAGTTTATAAATAGTTGGTTTGTTTATTCCTAAAATTGAGGATTACTACTACTATTGTTCAAGAAAGTTGATCATACCAATGACAATACAGATAAGTGATGATATTTAAATATACTTGCAAATCCCATTCTTCATTTGAAGTGCATAATGACAAATTATTTTTTTACTGTTAAATCATTAGGGCCTTTTTGAAATCAATTCATATATTTTTACACCCAACATTTAAAGATATACAATGAATCATTTATTTATCAAAATGGGTAACACTTAAAACTCACAAAAGTAGCTAAAAACTTTAATCCATGTTTTTCATTCTATCAAAATAAATTCATTTATGTTACTTAATTGTTTAATAGTTAATTATGCTAATTTAATGTTTAGTTCCTGAAGATAGTCACTTATGAGCACCGAAACATGTCGAACAGTATATTAAAAATAGGAAATATGGTGAATTAATTTATGAGCTATGCAACCCAGATATTTGAAAAATTGTTTTAGAAAATTAGAAAAAATTTCCACTAAGCTAAATAACGTCAGTTTGGACATTTACATACTTTTTAAATGTTCTCATTATTAACTATTATTAACTATTCTCAAGAATGACTGCTCCCAACTTTTACGACTAATATATATATATATATATATATATATTAAAAACTGATAACAATGGAAAAAATGTAACCTCCACGCACTTGCTCGGTTTAGTAGCATGAGTAACTTTTCCATTCAGTGACCCCAGTATAAGGATACAATTCAAATGAAAAGGAAGAAACATAACAAACAACAGTAAACATATTTCCCAGGTAAACAAATTTATATCTGTAGCGGCAACACTGACGCAAGTCTGTAAGAACCAGCTGTTCTTAAGAACCAGTTGTTTTCGCCATCTTGACCTGGTTGGAAGCGACTCTTCGTCACTCCATGAATTCGCCATCTTTACCTGTTTGAAATCGTCTCTCCCTGTTCTCTCGATCAACTCGCCATGCCTTGTGTTTCTTCGCCACTTCTTAATTCCATTCTACACTTCATCGCACGCCTTGCCATCTGCTTTGCAGTATCGCCGCCGACGAAACGATCTGGCCAGATCTAGCAGTGTGTTGTGAACTGTTTTATGAAATGTGTATCCTGTTACTGATGTAATGCAGTTTTAGAGGTATCGCTGTAAATATTATAAATAAAGAAAGAGAATAAATATCCCCTAAATATCTATGTCGCTTCCAAACATTATTAAAACAAACTTAAATATAAAAATCTATAGTTCTACCATTGTAATTTTTCAATTTTTTGTTGACCATGTACATAATAGCATACCAGTTTTGTTGAAATAAGTGTGCTCAATGTAACAATGTTTTTAGCCCTGAAGATGATATAAATATATATCAAAACGTTGGCAACGAAGTTTTTTGAATATTAGACCAAAAACCCTCAATAAATCTCAAAAAAAAAAAAATATATATATATATATACGAGTACAAAATTTAAGAAGAGTAACACACAAAGTAAGGAAACATACTTACATACTCAAATTTTCGGGTAATCCGTCTTCGGGAGAAAAGAGAAAGGGAGACCAAGGATGTTGTAGACGCAACGGCAAGTATCAACGGCAAATATATATATATATATGATCAAACCACAATAAGAAAATGGGAAAACAAGACTAAGATCTTTCAACCGTAACAAGCGGTCTTTGTCAGAGTCAAAAACCCAACAGAAACACTAGATGCAGAGAACATCTGGTGAGGGGTTGAGAAGAGTAGGAGGGAAGAGTGGTATTTTAAAAGGGTGAAAGCGCAGGAAAGGACTAATGTCCAGAAAGGGATGTTTGGGGAAACAAAGGAGTAGAGTAACAAAGAGTAAAAAACTATCCGCTAGCTGTCAACCCTCTTTGAAGAGGCTATTGCCCTCGTAACGAAAGTATCCAGTTTGAAGAGACAGTTAATAATGTTTATAATATATGATTTATTAAATTTAATTAGAGACGATTCAATAATATTTCTTAACAACATTGATTTTTCATAGGTAATAAATTTAGCTTCTGTCCAATCAAAATGATGATTTCATTTTTTATATGCAAGAATAAGGCACTACTTTTTTCCTGTCTACTTACGTTGTATTGGTGTTGTTTTGCACGTGTCTTTAATGATTCAACAGTTTGACCAATATAAATTTTATGGCAATTCTTGCACGGAATTTTATAAATACCAGCGGACTCCAGTTCGCTGGTAGAGTTTTTTTATTAACATATTACCCACAAGATCTTAGTCTTGTTTTCCCATTTTCTTATTGTGGTTTGATCACTGATTGTTATTTCACGCGTTTATGTAAAATCTTTATATATATAATATATAGTTCAATGTAGAAAAAGAAACATAGAGAAATTAAAATCACACATTTACAGTCTCTAATTGTCGGTTTGAACCATCTTCAGGAGAGATAAGAGAGAGGAACCAAGCGCATTGGTTCAGAGACGGTTGGAACCAACGGGCGCTTATGCGGCAACATTGTTGGTCTCCAACCGTCTCTGAACCAGTGTGCTTAGTTTCCCTCTCTTATCCCTCCTGAAGACGGTTTAAACCAAAAATTAGAGACTGTAAATGTGTGCTTTTAATTTCTCTATGTTTCTTTTTCTAAATTGTACTATACTTGTCCGTTTCGGATCGTATTTTCAATGAAAAATTATATATATATATATATATATATATATTATATACATATATATATATCATACAATATCAATCATATATACTTCACCAATCTATTATAACATAATAATATATCTTTCCGAACACATATTTCTTTTTACATTAGAGCAGAAAAGTTGGGTTCGAGTTCATTAGAAACGGTCTCTTCAATCATTGTTATATTGTTATAATTTTAACATTATAGTATTATACGTATGTATACGTATGTATACATATTAATTTATATAAATTACATTTATTTTATTTATTACTTATTGAATTATACTTGGATCAATTAGTTTCCTTTTCCATTAGTGACCATGCCTCTAACTTGAAAATCGCCGCTTGAAGTATGTTTAATGTAAGACAACTTCACGAAGTTCAAAAGAAGGAAAACTTCTCATTCAAAGAACCATTCAAATCACGGAAAACATTTTTGCATAATATCCAGTCATCTTGCTGTTCAATTGGTCTCTTCTGCAATCTCTTTAAATTCAAACTAGATTGTTTAAAAGATCTATTGTTTTTGCCAAACCGAATTATATTTACTAAGCAAACAATTCGAACTAAGCATAACGATTATTTAGGGTAGCCTTGAAATAGAAAAGAAAATTTTAGCATAGTTTCATGATTTATTCAGAAGCAAGTAAATGGGAGTTTTGTAGTGAATACGAGCCCGTTATAGCCGCAGGGCGATTGGAGATTATTTTCCTTGACTTAGCATTGTTTGGAGCCCTCTTCAGGACTATGTCCATTACGCACTTGGCCTGCTTCATGCGCGCACTTTTCCGCCTGAGTGACACTAACCTCTAAAAGGCTTCCCTTGTTACTTAACCCCATCTTCAGAAGCCTGCCTTACACTCCCTTCTTATCTCATAAAAAAATAAATAAAAACCAGTGAAATATAGCATCTAACCATAAAAAGTAGAAATAAGAATAACAAACAAGGAATTTTATAACATCTAAAAATATTAAAAAAAATATATCTGCAGTTATTTGATTAAAAAGTTTAATTAATATCCACTTAATAATTCTTATAACACTTTTGACTGAACTAGAAAAAAAGATAAACACTTTATATGAAAATAACTCATGCACAAATACTATATTTCTAATGGCGTTGTTAAATAAAATATCAATATTTACTCATAATTACTCAATTTACTCATAAGTATTTGGAGTAAATACCACACAATTACGGATTGCACAACTAATGATATTAGTATTTGTTGAAAGCAAAAATTTCTATTAGATGATAGTAATTCTTTCCATATATTTGTTATACATTTTAATTAACTAAAATAAAATATTACTTAACAAAGGTGAACGTCTAATTAATGCACATAACTGAAGTACTATGCTCTGGTTAGATTATTGTTTACATTGTTTGGAAAACTTTGAGAGAAATCAAGAATTATATGAGAATAATTGATTAAACTAATGTGAACTTGCTAAAGTAACATGTAAAATTGCAGCTCTACTCAACCCTTGGGTGGTAATAGTGTTATTAGAAAATCGTCATTCAGAGGAATATTAGGACAAAATGAAATGAAATGTAAAATTGCAGCTCTACTCAACCCTTGGGTGGTAATAGTGTTATTAGCAAATCGTCATTCAGAGGAATATTAGGACGAAATGAAATGAAATGTAAAATTGCAGCTCTACTCAACCCTTGGGTGGTAATAGTGTTATTAGCAAATCGTCATTCAGAGGAATATTAGGACGAAATGAAATGAAATGTAAAATTGCAGCTCTACTCAACCCTTGGGTGGTAATAGTGTTATTAGCAAATCGTCATTCAGAGGAATATTAGGACGAAATGAAATGAAATGTAAAATTGCAGCTCTACTCAACCCTTGGGTGGTAATAGTGTTATTAGCAAATCGTCATTCAGAGGAATATTAGGACGAAATGAAATGAAATGTAAAATTGCAGCTCTACTCAACCCTTGGGTGGTAATAGTGTTATTAGCAAATCGTCATTCAGAGGAATATTAGGACGAAATGAAATGAAATGTAAAATTGCAGCTCTACTCAACCCTTGGGTGGTAATAGTGTTATTAGCAAATCGTCATTCAGAGGAATATTAGGACGAAATGAAATGAAATGTAAAATTGCAGCTCTACTCAACCCTTGGGTGGTAATAGTGTTATTAGCAAATCGTCATTCAGAGGAATATTAGGACGAAATGAAATGAAATGTAAAATTGCAGCTCTACTCAACCCTTGGGTGGTAATAGTGTTATTAGCAAATCGTCATTCAGAGGAATATTAGGACGAAATGAAATGAAATGTAAAATTGCAGCTCTACTCAACCCTTGGGTGGTAATAGTGTTATTAGCAAATCGTCATTCAGAGGAATATTAGGACGAAATGAAATGAAATGTAAAATTGCAGCTCTACTCAACCCTTGGGTGGTAATAGTGTTATTAGCAAATCGTCATTCAGAGGAATATTAGGACGAAATGAAATGAAATGTAAAATTGATATCTGTCAGTGTCACTCATGGCATAACTGTACAATCAACTGTACTTTCTGGAAATGGGATTAAAGGGACTTTGGTTGAAATCTTTGACAAAATGTCGGAGCAATTATTAATAATACTTTATTAAGCTATTTCAAATGGTTTTATTCATTCTAAAAAATTGTTTCCGGCAATACATTTACTTTGTTTTTTTTTCTTTTTTTTACATTGTTTATTCTATTAGCTATGTTGCTTAGAAAAATATAATACAATCAAGATCATAAAATGTATAACACAATGCCCCTCAGAAATCTGAATGGTATTATTTCTTATTATTAGACTTCAAAAATTGGAAAATACAATATTTTTTATAAATTATATCTGTTTAAAATAATTAACTCTGTCTTTTTTTCAGCATTTTTTTACTGATTAATTCAATTAATATATTTTATGTTTAATTTAAGATTGAGTTTATTGTGTCTATTTATCATTGTATAAATTATGATAAAAAATTATTGGATGCATTGGCTCTTCAGATTGGGCTAACATTTAGCATTGTGACCGTCTCTTTTTGGCTGATATGAAAAATATTTGGAGGCCTTAAAATAGTTTTTTTATGTACAGTTGTAATAGATATCTTATCTTGTATAACGCAAAAACTTGGGTTCTTGTTATTAGTAACAGTTTCCTTTAAAATTGTGAATACGTGCTTTAATATACAGTTAACATAACATTCCTAATTCAGGTACTCATTTAACAAGCTTTATAACCCAAAAAATAAACAAATACTTTTAGTAAGCATAGAAGGGTCTTTAAAACTGATCCTTTTTGTACTGTAGACTATTTCTAACAAGCAAGAATTTATGAAATGTCTATCCTAACTAGTATTATCGCAAAATGTCAGATAATGTCAACCCATATGATTACTAGCTGAGCATAAAAAAGTTTTATTTCAATTAGCATAATGTACCTTTTTGAACATAGCGTATTGTTGGTGCAGATTCTTCCACGGTGACACTGTATTTAGTTAAAAGCAAAAATGTTCCAACCATGTTATCACAAAGGCTGTTTTGTGTTAATTTTTCTTGAATCACAGAATTCTATTTTCTAATTTACCATTCCTCAACTTAAATATTCACATTTGCTGCCTTGTGTTAATTTTTCTTGAATGGTAAAATTTTCCTGAATTTTAACATTCTTCAACTCAAATAATCACCAAAAACTATTCAGTTAATTTTATCATGATGGAGAATTTTTATTTCAAATTGTATAATATTCCACAGAAAAATGTAATCTTTAGTTTGTTTATAGAAGTATAGATATACACCAGTAACATACATACATAATCATAAAGAACGGGCAATAATGGATTTCTAAAAACGATTAAAAAATTAAAAAATGGTAGTTTTAATTCTAAAGAACAATTTTTTTTTTAGACTCTGCAATAATCTATTAATGACTACAAGCTTACACAGAATTTTACATGTGTTTTCTAAACTTGTTTCTATCTTCGACATTCCAGTTGACTATTGTTTCTGTTTTCTAATGTTGTTTAAGTGTAGCTATTTTCTAATTCTACAAAACAAAGTAACAGCACTACTCAAATTGAAAAATGAAAGATAAAAATAAGCACATCACTTTGTAATCGACTGAGTTACATCATTATTATTAGTTTATATATGATTAGATATACCAGTAACTGACTGATATACCAAGTGAATAATTTAGACAGCCTTTTCTATCCTATAAGCAGTTAACTAGTAGCATTTATATAAATACCCTGGCAGATGTATTAATATAAAGTCCTTATATCTAAATTACGATAGCGTGACTTCTTTTAGCCAACTTTGAGATGTGAATTCATGTAGCAATGCTCTGTAACAATAGCTACCAATTTTTTTTACCACTTGTTCTAGATGCATGGCTTTTGCGTAATTTGCATTACGAAGCTTTGTACATGTTATTAGTACAAAATTATAAAAACAAATGTTTTTCAACTAACAAAAATTAAACCAATAATTTTGCTTCATACAGAAATGTATTACATAAGGATATATGGCTTGTAAAAGATTAAATTTAAAAATATTATCCTTATTAAGTATTTAGAGCTACAGTGTTTAACAACTTGTCATGAAAGAATAATTATTTAAATTGTGTGATCGGTTATAGAACTGATGAATACGCCGGTTCCAACTGGATCGCCAAAGTTAATCTACAATTGGAGTAGTGGCCTCTTAGATAGGTGTACCATGTGGCATTGACGCCCTCATTATATAGCTCGTGCATGTTTAAAGGATGCCGTTTGGAAATGTGCCAGACTATGGCCCATTTTACATAAGGTGTGAGCCGTTATGTGTGGAATTTAGAAAGACAAATTTATATTATGTTGTTTTTTAATGTGAAAAAAAAAGTTGAAACCTTTATGGAAGTAAAGGTAACAGGTAGGATAATTTTAGTAGTTGGTTTTGAAAGGCAGTAGTGTGGAGTTATGCGAGAATAACTGGGATCGTGAGGGAGCAGGGGTTCGGTATTCAGTTACCCCTACCAAAGCCTCTTCCACCACCTCCAATGTTTGCTATTATACGCTCTTTACCCATCATTCTAGCCCTATACATACCTTGTTGCTTCTCTTTTATATTATTATATAGCTATCAAAAGCTGTTATAAAATCCCTTTACATATCTACACATTAAATTATAATATCAATATTTTCAGTAAAAAGTGGATTACTTCAGGATAAATCCATATTAATAACGAAAAGGTAGAATTAAAAAATACATGAAACTTTCATATCTATGTAGAAGTAAATACATATACACAAGTATATAAGATTAATCCCATCATAAATAATAGGTAACAAAGTGATATTCCTCAATTGCTTTAAATAACATGGTAAACTTATTTTTAATATCTGTATTATTAGACTATTCTCATTATTAGACTAAACATGTCGATTAGTAATATCAGTCGTACGCTTTATAGTTTTAATGAAGAGACCAGGAAGAAATTCCAGAAATTTTGAGGAATTATATAGGAAACAGATACATGCCAAATAAGGGCGTTGTTTAACTATATATATATATCAATGATCAAACCACAATAAGAAATGGGAAAACAAATCTAAGATCTTTCAACCGTAACAAGTGTTGGGTTTTTGACTCTGACGAAGACCACTTGTTACGGTTGAAAGATCTTAGATTTGTTTTCCCATTTCTTATTGTGGTTTGATCATTGATTGTTATTTCACGTGTTTATATGAAATCTTTATATATATATATATGCTTCAGAATAAAGTAAAAGTACACAGTAAATAGTAAAACACACTTATAGTCTCTAATTTTTGGTTTAACCGTCATCAGGACAGAAGAGATAGGGACACAAAGCGCACATACAAAGTGACGGTTGGAGTTTCTTTTAACTCATATATATATATATATTAAATAGATATATTTATGGAATTATGGAAACAGTTCAAAGTTTACTAATTACAGTATGAAAATTATATGAATTAATATGTACTCTTGAAATATAAGTTTGACATATTTTAAAATATCCATAAAATTAGTTTCTATATGTATTTATATTAAATACCACTTTTTTAACTGACATTATAATTTAAAAATTAATTTCAGCTTGAAAGTTTTTTCAAATAAAAGAAATGCATTGACTTTTTTTTACATTTTTAAACATAAAACTTTTTTTTACTATATAATGCTAAATTTTCCTAGAAAACATGTTGATTGTCAAAGAAAATTGATAGGATTATATAAATATATTGACATTATTTTAAATTTATTGTTATATATTAATCTGTTTTCTTCATGGCTCTCGCACAATATAAACAACTGACTGCTTACAAATATCACTGCTAAGTAGATAATAGTGATAAAATATTAGAAATGTTACGACTGACTACTAACATATTTCAAACATCAATTTTAGTCAGAATATAACTTTTTTTTTATACATATTTCAAAATATTTTCACCGAATTTAAATCACAAACATCACATTAATGAAACATATGCAAAATTTATCCTTGTTAATTTGAGAGTATTGAGTGAAATTCATAAAATAGTATAATGCATACTATTTAAAAATGGATAATCATTCATATCATTTACATCAGATTTGGATACCTGATAATACAAGTATGTTGTCACTATAAAAGTAACTCACACGTGTTGATATTATTTTTATGCTTGTTAAATATGATTGTAAAAATAAAAATTTTAGTCCACATATTTCTCTGAAGTTCTAACCACATACTCTGAAAATCAATTTTACACTCAATGCTCAGTCGAAATGTCCAAAACTGGAGTATAGATGACATATGTTCATATTCATTCAATTTATTAATCTGAGTTTGATTAAGAAATGACCAGATGCTATGCGGGCGAGGGGCATAATGAATGCAATTATTGTTCAGCTGAAACCATTTTTTCTTTAATCATTTCAATGTAGCGTTCAGACTGAATAGTTAATTCACTAATTAAAAATATTTTGAAAAACAAAACAGATATCAAAATACCACAAAAGACTTCCTTCAAATGACTTCATACGATTCATTTTTAATTTCTTAAAGTGTATTTTGAAATTAAATTTTAACGTCAGTTCACAAGGATTACAGTAGAAATCAATATACCTTTGAGCATGCTAATTTAGTTTTGTTATTGTTTAAATTTGTTTTTAAAAATTTCGTATGTAATATAACATTAATACAGATTTATGAATAATTCAAATCTATATTTCCAGTTTCATTATATTGAATTTTTAAATTTAAAAAAAAATAAAAAGACTAATATCATAATACTAGAGATATAAGGCTACTAATAAACATGCGTTGGTATTTATTCGTTTATATATAAATTTATTACTAATATAAAGTTACTATTAGTATGTTCAAAAGTTTAGTTAATATAAACTAAGTCTATAACCATAAAACTTTTATAATCATAAACATAAAATTATAAAAGGAATTTATTTTATATAATAATCTTTATTACTAATTTTGTTATTATTTTTTGGTGATTTCAAAATTACTTTAAAATCTCTACAGCCATGGTCTGTCAACAAGATGACGCACTCGGTCCTCGTGCCATTCGATAATAGAACACATACAAACCAATACAATGACATCATTTGCGCTTTATCGATCTCCACAGTCTGAAGCGTGTTTTATTTTGATGTATGGCCCCATTTTCACCTGTTTCTCTCACCATGCTCTATTTCAACACTCACATACAGCTAAACGAAGCACAAAAACCAGTTACTATTTGTTAATTATTAAATTATTAAAGCTACCATTAAAAACTATTATTATATTTTCCATATATCTAAAAATTGTTTTTTATGCCATCCTAATTATCTTATAAATTATTTTAAAACAAAATTTTTTTGTACATGTTTCTGACATTTTTCAGACAAAATAGTTATATTTTTAAGTTCTAAATGGGAAAGTTTATCTTAAACATTCAATGAAGAAGGCGGTCAGTTCAACTATATATGAGATATCCACTGGCTACTGAAACAAAAGCCATGATTTCCTGTAACAGACTATTTCGTAACACGACATCTACACTGTCGCTTTACATAAATGTTATTACTGGCGTAGTTATACTAATGATATTATATGCATCAGTGGTGTGGTATACAAAATGAAGCATATATATTGATAAAAAGATTGATTAATCACTATCTGTACTGCCTCCAGGAATGAGAGAGTAATAAACATCTCCCATGTAGACATTTATATGATACTTAAATGGAACATTGTATATATATACCTAAGAACAGTGATGGGATTCAGCCGGTTCATTATGCGTTTGGCGAACCGGTTGTTAAAATTACGTAAACCCCTATTCACACCTGTATTAATTAGCCCACTATCAAACTCCACAAGTGTCGCGTGACTCACGTAACTTGTGCATGTATGACTACGTAATTTGCGCATGTATATAGCTTATATATAACTAAACAATTTAGTTTCGTTTGCGTAACTGTTACAGTGCTCAAACTGCTCATGATAATGCAGATGTTGAGTTGGTCTAGTCTACATTAGGCCTAGTTTTAACTTTTAGTTCTGAATCAAATATTGAATGTTTTTAGATCTAATTTTAAACCGGTGCGAACACACGACCTGTTTTCTCAGAACCTGTTCTTAAAAAAAATTGAATCCCACCACTGCCTATAATCAAGTTTACTTCTAGTAAAGTTGAGTGCAGACCAGTCCAGATTTTTCTTATTTTATTTTTATATTCACTTATCCCCGTGCAATATAGTTTATATGATAAAAAAATATTTTAAAAGAATGGCTTCCATCCAACTTAACTCAAAACAAACCTGGCATCATAAAAAAATGATAACCAATTTATTGAATTGACTTATTTGAATATTTTTGCTACTTATCAGCAATAATAATGAAATTAATTCTTAGCAGCTGGATTATTTGGAACAGTTAGGGAACCCTTTGAAATATGTCTCATTTTAATGATTATCATTCAACAATGAAAGTAAACTGATAAAACATCATTATTTAATAGGAAAGTGATAATAGATAAAACTGGTGTGTCATTAACTAGACAATTATTACATACCTACATTGCTAATATCTGGTTATCATTTGATAATATTTCATACTACAGATTATTGACTGGTGAGATGAAGTAACGGTGCAAATGTTAGATGTAATAGCTTAATGTAAACCGAAATGTTGTAGGAGTCTCTCTTCACTTTTATATCTACTGATACGTAGTAGTTTTTTCAGAAATATTCCCGACATTATGTGTTTGACTATAAATATATCTGAAAAGATCTTGAATTATTTATAATAAATTAACTCTAAATGTTATAAATACCTAATTGTTTAATTTGATTTTATATTTTTTTATTGTCAATTTTACCTTATGAGAGGTATAATGATCAAATGTAAATAAACAAATGGTTGTTTCTCTTGTAATTATTTATCTTCAAGTACGACTAATTTCAATTGATATTGAGCATAAAAGTAATTTTAAAAAAATTAGTAAACATGCCAAATACTTTTTTGTTTATATTTTTCTATTATTTCTTTTTTTTTAAATTCATTTGTTATTGTACCTTATCCATGATTCTACAGAATTTCAGAAATTTCTTTTGAAGGGTCTGGAAAAATGTAAGCTCCTTAAATATCTATATAATTTTTAATAAGATACTCTTCATGACCTACGATCTGAAGAAATACTTTAAACAAAATAATGTTCTTCTGTTAGATGCAATAAAAGGATATATACTATCTATTATTCAAAAACTCATAATGCAACTCGAATGTATTGCATATATGTATGTAGTCTCCTAATAAAAAAAAAGTTGTTTCTTATGCAATCATAGGTAGAAAAAAGGCTGTAGACCGATCTCAGTGTTGTGTTACTTAGGCATTATTTTTGTATTTTATAAGGATATCCGGTGAAGACATGTACGCAGTATAAGAAGTAATGCCTCAGTATTATACAACAGTTATATTGACTTTGGATGAGATTTTGAGATCAAAGAAGTCAATGAGTTCATTCTAGAAAAAGGCCAGGAAGATACTTGTCAGCAATAGGAATGGCTTCAAAGTAGTAGCTACAGTTTGATAAAAGGGTAGCATTATCAAAACTCTTAAATCTTTGAAGAGGTTTGATTGTGTTTCATTGTGTCCTAAGCAACAACTTAACTAGATACCAACCATTACATCCACCTTAACCTACAGGACTGTTATCCTTTATGTGGACCTTCAAAAGCGTGACAAGAGTGGCACTCCACCGATCGTGTCTAGATCTACATCAAAGAACTTCTAAATAAGCAAGAGATTATGCACAGAAGTATCATTGTTTGGCTTCATCAGAAGAACCTTAGTTTGGCTGTGTTGTCTGTGTCCATACAATGTATAGTTGTATACTGTAGTATACCAATTATAGTATTCTATAATAATCTTAGTATACAATGCCAACTATAGTATAGTAGCATACTGTATTATAAATAAATAGTATAATAGCTGCAAGTAAGTGCATTTTCATTGTAGAACTATATGTCATTATGAAAACTTTAGATATTTGCTAGAGCAAGGCCTGAAATACGTAACTTTTTACATTCACTGTTATCTATGATTAACAGAGTAAATATCCAGCCCCTATATAACCTGAGACAAAACGAAAATACTCATATTCATTTGGTATACTCGTAGCAATAAACAATAAAGAGAAGACATATGCATAGATCGAGATGCAACGGAAGAAGTCTACAGAACAATTGTACTGACACTGGTTATTCGTTCTACAGATATAAGACAGGTCAGTGGAATGGATGGTATACTGAATGCAGCATTAACACTTGACTCCAACATTTTTAACCTAACATATATCTAATTAAAATTAAAGACTTCCCTGAGAATAATTTTCAAATTAATTAAATTCAAGCTTTTGAATTAAATCACTTAAACCATATTAATGGTTTGGCCCATTAATATAGTTCATAATTTTTTTAATATTATCTTTTTAATTGTTCACCTAAATTCCTATGCTTTCACAACTAAATTTCACAAGAAATACTTTTGGCATAAACTAATGTATAAAACTTCAAGAAATATATATAAGCAACTATCCAAAATTATAAATTAATAAGTTCATTGTTTAATCTAAACAAATTCTAAAAAATAACTTCAGTAAGTTTCAATTTTTTGTCATTATTTTATTAAATTGAAAAACAAATATCTGAGCGAAATTAAAGATTAAGTTCACTCATTTCTATTTATATATTGTTTTATAAAAGTTAAATGTTTTTAAAACATCAAAACTTTTTTCATTTTCCCTCAAAACACAAACATATTATTGGCGATTTTGTAAATATTTTCAAGAAATTTACCAAAAGCAGGTTTCTTTTTAATGTAGTTGTTGTTCCCATTGCTGAGAGTTTTAGTCCTTGGACTTCATCTGTTTTAGGGGTGGAGTTTGTGAATTATTTGTTACTTAGCTCCTATTTTAGGTAGCGGCGAACCACTTTACTAGATTGATTCTACATTCTGTGTCCTGAATGTTGTTTCCTTTAAGTTTCAATGAGGGATCTATTAGGAATATTTAACAGTCTACAGGCTCTGGGCAGACTGTTCTACGTCCTCTGGAAGACGTAGGTATATACAAGATTTGGCATCTTCTGTTAAAAAAAATCTAGTGTCATAAAGGAAAAATAAATATTGAATCTTTTGACTCCTTTAAAGGTTGCTTCCCCAGGTAGAGCCTACAAAGCTTCCCTGGGTGCATCCTGCCAAACATGGTGTAAAATTACTCAGTCCATAAATCACCTTCAATATACCATATTAATGGTGTCTCAAAATTTTTATTTCATTACAAATTTTTTTTATAATTATTATCTTTATTAATTGATTACCCAACTATTTATCTCTTCCAATGCTGAAGATGCAACGAAAGACTGTTCTGAATGCTTGTGCATCAAGAATTGTCAAGAAATATAAACTAATAATAGAGATATTCATTTTCTCATATTATGAATAAAGAAATGCTATGTTAGCGTATAACATATATGACAAATTAGTTTTAGCCATACTAGTGCTAATACAAAGATAAAAACGTTGAAAAAGCAATACTTTCTCAAATTCAAAGGTTTAAAGTGATAGTTTTTATAATATTTACTCATTGCATGGTTTAAAGTAAAAACAGGTAAGATGAATTAATAGTACACTGACAGTACTAAGAAGTGGTAGTTCTAATTTACACACATATTGTTATTGCTCCAACGCCCACACATTTGGACTTTCAACTTAAGTGCAGTTAAGTTGTACTTATGTTAAGTTATAACTAATTGTACTTATTTTATTAGTTATATATTATTTATGATATTAATATATTATTAGTTATTACATTATAAGTATTATAATATTTATAATAAGGTTGTAATACCATTCCTTTCACGAAAATAAGTCCTAGTGGTTTTCGCGACATTTTGGAGTATAAGCTCTACCAAAAAATAAGCCATTGTAAAATAATATGTAAAATATAAATTTGATAAACAATTCGGGTGAATTTAGTCTCCATCTCTAGCTGTCTTAATATTTCAGAGAATCGTTTGGAACAAAATATTCCAAGAAATTCCTTGTTTACAACTACAAATCGTTTCAAGCAGGCTACTTAAACAAGAAGTATTCATTTAACTACAGTTATATTGAAAGACATAAGAAATTTGGATCAATAATTCAACAAGAAATGGATTTTAGGGAAATCACAGCAGTGTTCAACCTTTGATAATTTATGACAAAAGTTCCACGAAGAGTTAACATAGCTGTAATTGGAATCAATTTAAATTTCTGTATTTAAATAAATACTAAACAAAAATAAATAAATCTACTTATTATACTTGAAGCCCTCCTCCAAAAATAAGCCCTAGCACTAATTTGGACCTAAAAAGAAAGTAAAACAGTTACTTATTTTCTAAAAAAGTCAATAGAATAATTATTATAATAAATATTATAATTAGTTGTTGTATTAGTATTATTATACTAATAAAATACCGTCTTATCAGACTGTCAGTATTCATTAAATACAATATTTTTTTACTTTAAATTATAATATTATTATAATATAGTAAATACTACTGTGTAAAATATGTAAATTTCAAACAAATGTAACTAATTCTTCTTCAATTAACACTTAAGTCAAGCATTTTTAACTAACATATATCTAATTAAAATTAAAGATCTATTAAAATTAATTTTCTAATTTAATTTACTTCAAGCTTTTGAATTTAAATTCAGTTTACAAGTATATGCATAGTTGGGGCCCATTAACTAGAGTCCATAAGTCAAGCCAGAACATTCTTGTTCAATTGTTCAGTCTAAATTCCTAATGCTTCCACAACTAAGTTTCAGAAGAATTTTCTTTTGGCATAAAAGTAACTTTTTAAACCTAAAAATTTATAGTAAGCAACTATCCAAAATTATAAATTTCCTGAGTTCATTGTTTAATCAACACAAACTTCTCAAAATAAATAACTTCAGTAAGTTTCAATGTTTTTTTGTCTTTATTTTATTCAATGTAAACATCAAATATCTGAGCAGAAAATTATAAAATATGTTCACTCATTTCTATTTATATAGTTTGTTTTATAAAAGTTAAATGTTTTTAAAACATCAAAACTTTTTTCATTTTCCCTCAAAACACAAATATATTATTGGCGATTTTGTAAATATTTTCAAGAAATTTACCAAAAGCAGGTTTCTTTTTAATGTAGTTGTTGTTTCCATTGCCGAGACTTTTAGTCCTTGGACTTCATCTGTTTTAGGGGTGAAGTTTGTGAATTATTTGTTACTTAGCTCCTATTTTAGGTGGCGGCGAACCACTTTACTAGATTGATTCTACATTCTGTGTCCTGAATTTTGTTTCCTTTAAGTTTCGATGAGGGATCTATTAAGAATATTTAACAGTCTACAGGCTCTGGGCAGACTGTTCTACGTCCTCTGGAAGACGTAGGTATATACAAGATTTGGCATCTTCTGTTAAAAAAAATCTAGTGTCATAAAGGAAAAATAAATATTGAATCTCTAGTATTAGCTGGAAATACACTTCCAGAGAGCAGATATCTGGTGCTAGAAATGTTTTTAAATAATAGTTACCTGTTCATGTATTAAACATGCCCCTTTGTTACATTTACAATTATACCTTGCAGTCATTGTGATTGGAAAGTACCTTAACTTATGAATGAATGCTAATTTCCCTTTATACTTCGTTCTCATTTTGCTGAAAGAAATTTTATGAAAATTTTCTTGAGATTATGCAATGTAGGAGATCATTTGTCAGCGAGTACAGGATGATTTTAAAAAATTTACGAAAGCAATGTAGTGGTACTAGTGTACCACTGCAAGTAAAATTATTTACACTTAGCCATTTATTAAATAAGATGAAAATTAATCAATTAGAAAAAAATATAATAATATATAAATTCATGTGTGCCGGTTACTACCTATCATTTGTGTCATGTATATTCTAATTAAAATGATCCCTATTTAAAACAACATTTTCAAATATGGATCCATCTTCGTAATATTAAATCATGCATCTAAATACTTGAGAATCACATTATGTGATCATGAAGTACTATCATGAGAAGTGGCAGCCCTACTTAATGGCTACAATACATGTTACGATAACAAGTGGGTATAGGCTTCCTCTTCAAGTAACATGTTAACAAAACAACTGTGTTTAGTCAAATATTTAATTAACTACAATTTTAACAATTAAATTTTGTTTAATATATGTTTATTTTCGAATATATTTTTATGATTCACATGCAATGACAGTATAATCTTATTGAATTTAATCATACCTCTTGAACTTAAAAATAACTAGGAATATCAAAGTCAGCAAGTAATCCTGATATGTGTTTTTAAGATACGACATCAAAAACTCTCAGTATTCCTGTGAAGGAACATAGGAGTCTCCTCTTATGACTTAGTCCAAATTATTCAAAAGTTTGTTTTCTTTTCATGGCTGGAGTCATGAATGTAATGAGAAACAATGAGCATTGTTTTGACATCTGTTTACACTAGACCGAGGGTACTGAATCTATGAAACATTAGAGTTTCTTTTTAATACGCAGACTGATTTATTACAAAATTTGTCTTCCTCAGACATAAAATCTATAAAAAAAATGGAAATATATTAAAATAAAATACAGATGACCTATAAACAGGAGAATATTACACTTTGAATATTGGGCAAAACAAATTAGAATCTTACACAAGACCATATTTTATATATATTTATGATATTGTTAACGCCTATCAAAACTAACTTCTAATATTCTTTTGCTATTTTAATAAAGTAATAAAACAAATTCAATATGGGTAAATTAAATTTTGATATGAAATTGTATGAGTTTACAAGCCTTTCTTAAAGATTTTTGGGTGAAGAAATTATTTGGGCCGATCCAGTTCAGATGTTTCAAGCCAACTGGAAAGTCCTCTCTATTATTTATTCAGCAGACCGAACTGAGTGTATTATCTCGATCCGGTTCAACTCTTCTTTCCCTTGAGCCCAGCGTGGCTATCAGCGTCCTTTCAAATACTTTTATTAAACACTTATTCAATATATTTTAATCTCTTTAACAAAACTGAATAGAATTTATTAATAATATTCAAACTGAAACCTTTACTCAATAAGAATATTATTATTAAAAAAAGCAATGATATTAAATTTGGTTTGCTTTAATCTGAATGTGCACTTTTTTTCAGAAAATTCTGCTAATTCAACTTAACTACATTCAAATTAGTATAAATTATAATTTTTGTACCATGAAAATATATAAAAATCTGTATGAATGCTGGAATAGGCTATAGTTAACTTATATGTATATAAGTAATATATATAACAATAGGCTATATATATATATATATATATATATATAAATGATCAAACCACAATAAGAAATGGGAAAACAAGACTAAGATCTTTCAACCGTAACAAGCGGTCTTCGTCAGAGTCAAAAACCCAACTCAGTTGGTTTTTTTTTGCATTGCTTTTTTACTTTTACTTTATTAATTTAATTTGATTTATATACTTTTCACATTTTTTATAATTTTTTATCAGACTTATTTTTATTTGAATAATTATGATTTTTACACGTTCCTTTTACGACTTAATTTGGCTCTTCATTTCCTTCCCTCCCTTCCCGCTTGATAGTAAGTGGTGGGGTACTGGCTGCGGTCATCGAGTTCAGTCACCGCCCTGCCTTCCTACGGGACTCTTCGCTCTTCATACCTCCTGATGACGACGATGGTCGAAATATCGATGTGAGTTATGTCTGTGTCTTTCTGTGTGTTTCCTTCGTTTTGCATTTATTTTATATAAAAAAGTCCACTGAACCGTTTCTTTTATTATATATATATATATATATATATATATATATATATATATATATTTGTAAAAGTTGGGAGCAGTCCTTCTTCAGTTCCAACCAGTTGCGCTTGTTTGGAAACCTAGGGCTAGTTTTGCCAACACTGACAACCCCTAACCTGTCAGTGTAACCTTAGTTAACTTGTTCACTTATTGTTTTTGAAATGTAATTTAACTATTAGATTCATTTGTTAAGGTAATTGTAATTAATCGTGTGTTTTGCTGAAGATGGTGAACGTACACCGAAACATGTTCAATAATAAAACAAGAAATTATGGTGAATTAATTTTTAAGTTGAGTTCTGAGTTGAAGAAAAAATTTCGTATTTTGGAAAAATATAAGACAAAATTAAATCAAGTGGAAACAGACATCCAGTTTTTAAAAGCATATATATATATATATATATATATATTGATAAAAGTATCGACCGTGAAATAGAAACAAGATTAAAGTTTATCAGGACATGGTCAGTTCTAAAAGAACTGTATATATATATATATATATATATATATATATATACAATTAAATAAAACGATTCTATTGAATAAATAAACCAAATTCAGGTAAAGAACACACATAAAAGAGATCAGAAAAAATCGCAAAAATATGTTGACCCCTCGTCATCCGGTAAAAGGGTGTTTGCTGCTCCGAAGACAAGGGTAAATAAGATAAACAATTCCTTTCGCCCTTTCAAGTACTCTCTTCATCCCCTTGCTTCACTGACCAAGTGTCCTTCATTTCCTTTTTGTATTCCAATGTCGCCTGTGATACCAACCAACCAACCAATGCCCCGCAGTACCTTCATATTCACAGTTACAATCCTTCGCATGTAAAGAGCCCTTCATCAGATCCGAGATAAAGCTTTATCAAATTTATAACAATATGAATTAACGTAGCCTGACTAATTAATAAAGAATTTTTCTAGAAGTGGTTATCCTCCAAACTGTGAATGTCAATATGATGTGAATGAATCATAATTTGGATTCCAGAAAGGGTCGCAGTAATACTACTTTTCTCACGCAGTACTACTACTTATTTTCCTGGTGCTCATAGGCTGGGCACAGAAGTTTTTATCTACACTTTCTTCGTACTTCTATACTCCATCTATCCTTCTGTCCCCTAACACAAACCAGCTAGTCTAAAATCCATGTTTTTACATTTCTCTTCTCTTAAACCTGCCTAGACCTACTTCCGTCACTATCTCTGCTTTCTTTTGAATGGAATTTCTTAATCGTTTTAGTTTCATTGTTGTTAAATTGATCATGTTTTTATAATTGACAATTGCTATTTACATTAGCCAAACAACAAAAAATTAAATTTATTATTTCTGATATTAAACAAGTAAATGATATTATATGGTAACAATTTACTGCGCCATATATAGTTGTGCTTTATAAAACGTTTCAAACTACACTGGTACAGGTATTAATTGCAGAACAGTTACAAGCATTTAGACAGGCACTGTGGCGGGAATTATACTTCATTAATATCCAGAGTCATTTATATGTAAATATTGAAAACAACAGCAATATTGTAAAATAATAATCATGTTCATGTTTAAAGAAATCTAGATCCACTACTTCCTATACCAAGCAATTAATATGGATATGTTTAAATAAGAAGTAAAATGAAAATATATTTCCACTTTATTCATGAGGGCATAAATTATGCTTAGCACAAAATTTTTCTAACAGATAAAATTTTTGAAAAACGCTAAGAAAGATAATATCATAATCAATATATATTTATAAACTAAATAAAGAACTTAAGTTATTCTACGAAAATAAGTATGTTTTACGTCAATATGTGGAAAAATTAAGCTTGATTGATTTGATGGTATGCTTTTCATACGACTAGATTTAATGATTTCTGATCGAAATCATTAATGACTACATTAAAACTTGCCTCTTCTATATTTTGATACATTAAATATGTTTCACCATCATTCCTTTCTTCAACATTTTTCAGTTTAAGTGAGCTTATGGCTGCCTTTATTCGTTCATTTGGAATATATGGCTGTTTGTTGTCAGGTCATCTCTTATATTATGTTTATTACATAGTTAATAACTATGTTTTCCTCGTCAATATTGCTCTGAATAAAAAAATGACTCCAGTATATCAATCCACTATAAACCTTTAAAATACCAATCCACCAGTATATCAATCTCCTATAAACCTTTAAAGTACCAATCCACCAGTATATCAATCCACTAAAAATCCTGAAGAAAGACGCTCAGGCTGATAACCTCAAACAAAAATTAAAATTAAAGTAGGAATAAGTCTACCTTTAAAATACCTACTCACCAGTATATCAATCCACTATAAACCTTTAAAATACCAATCCACCAGTATATCAATCTACTATAAACCTTTAAAATACCAATCCACGAGTATATCAATCCACTATAAACCTTTAAAATACCTACTCACCAGTATATCAATCCACTATAAACCTTTAAAATACCAATCCACCAGTATATCAATCCACTATAAACCTTTAAAATACCTACTCACCAGTATATCAATCCACTATAAACCTTTAAAATACCAATCCACCAATATATCAATCTACTATATACCTTTAAAATACCAACCCTCCGCTAGCTTGTAACTACACTGTATATTATAATTGCCTAGAAATACTGCTAAGACACTAAACTACTATAATTAATAAGATGAGTTAATTTTTGGAATCGAAAGCTAGTGGAGTTGTCCATAGTCTGTTCGTTCACTACCTATGGTTTTCTTATTCAAAAATTTTCTAAATGGCCAATGCTACTTTTAATATAGTACGACGGAAACTAGAATTAATACGTGAGGGGAATTTGGAGATGTAATTGAAAGCCTGCTTAAAGAGAAATTAAGAAAAATAGTTTCTCAGCTTTTTAAATGGACTAAAACTTGAATAATATAGCTATCAAAGGATTCTAATTTCAAAGTACTTTATCGTCAATTTACACAAATAAAGGAACCAAATTACAGAACTAAAGTCATCCCAAAAGTTTTATTTAAAGTATTTCCTATGAAAGCTGAACTTGTTTCAGAATGTTAAAATCAAAAGTTTTTATAAACTTTGATAAAAATGCTATAGATTCAAAATAAGTATAAACATATAAAAACACGAAAATCACAAATGGTGTGCAAGTAAAATAAAAATAAATTTAATTAGATATTAAAAATAGAAACTTTTTTAAATCCCTTATAGTGCGACTAATTATATGATTAGTTACGTTTTGAGTAATTTAGTATAATGTCATCATAAAGTTTTTCTGAACAACCTTTTCTATTACGGAGGTCATTGATTCTTCTGCTGATGTCTAGACACATAGATTTGTTCATTAACCTGAAGTCAAAAACACTCGCTGACATGATAAATATTTTATTTAAAATGATAAATTTATTCATTTATTAATAATTTTTAACTTTGATTTCTTCATATATCAATATCAAAAATATTTGTATGTACGATTTTTGTGAAAGTTTTATTTAAAAGTAACATAAATATTAATAAAATTTGTGCGGGTTATCTGCTCCAATATTACAACTCCTAATTTACAACTCAATTATAGAGTAATGAAGTTAAATTCAGAGGTTCACTTAACTAACTAAGTTTATTCTATTTAATGAAATAAAAAATAATAACAAATTATTACTAAGTATGTATAATTAGTATTAGCTAACATTGTAGTTATTACCTGTAAATATATATAGATATATATATCACTTTAAAATATTCGGAATTTTAAATAAACAATAGCACAAGTTTTATATTTCACAATTCAAATAAAAAACATTGTGTTACTTGACAACACAACCTTTCCTGTTCTTTCTTTAAAAAAATGTAAATATACACAATCCAACAACATTGAATACCCTAAAACACAAAGTAGTCTCTTGGCGTCAATATAATAAATAAAATGTAGTGAGAAATAAAATATGGTATATTTGATTAAGCATGCATTAGCAGGTGATATGTTTTACACGCGATAGGTATAATGAATTGGCGGCATGAGTAATGGGTTCTTTGATTCAACTAAAGATACAGGTGGACTCCTCTTAATCCGATTGGTCAGGACCAATTCCTGCTTCGCAAGTTCCTGATTGGATTACAAGCTGCACCAAGAACCCCATTAATCCTTAAAAGGATTAAACTCTTTTATCCTGATTTTATTTTACAACTATATAAGTGCATACAGTTTTTATTAAAAATATTATGAAATAATAAAACTATTACTTCTAAATAAATACAAAAAATAATTAAAAATTATTTATTGTTAATTGTTTTAAAATTATTTTAAAAAAAATTAAAAATACAATTAAAGTTAATTGTACAAGTATTTTATACATTATATATTAATTCATTAAAATAAGATGTTAAAATACTTTATCGAGAAGCGTATAACGATGGTGGTTACGTTAATGATTTATAAAACCACATTCCGTTCTAGTTTGCACCACTTGCTCCGATATATTATTCAAACTAAATGCCACCAACTAACTTAAATCGTATTCCCTACCTGATAGAAACTTGTCTCACCAAATCTAACAATCATCAATCGGTTATTATTAACGATTGGGAGCTGCATTTATATAATATAATTACTAGGTCAAAATTATTATTACTTTTTTTAAAATTAATATTACAAAATAATATTATTAAGCTAATTTTTTAATTTGAATATTAATTAAATGCTAATTTGAACTAATATATAAATTATTTGTTAGTGATATGCACTACTACTACTATGTACGAGTATGTATTGTTTATATTTATTGTCTGAAAAATAAATTAAACATTATTCTATGTGTTATTTTCAGTTAATAAGGTAGATACTGTCATTAATTAAAGTTAAGTGTACAAGTATTTTATAAATGTATGTATTAACTATATTAAAATAAGATTCTAAAATATTTTAACTAGAAGCAAATAACGTTGGTGGTTACGTTATATGAACATATAAACGTTAAATGAACATATCCGTTCATTTGTAATGTTTAGTATAGTTATTAGCTAGTATGATGATACTTGGACTGCAGTTAATTTATTTAAACAAGACTAATACATGGTACCACATGATCTCTGTTACGTTTCGATTACTGACCATCTGAAAGATATAAAACAGAAGTTTTTTTTTAGATTATCTTGTATTTGTAACTATTTAGTAATTATTATTTTATCTAGTGAACCAATTGTGTACTCTACTCTACACAGAAACATAAAAGAATAACACCGACAGTAACAAGAGTGTTAGACATATTTCTCACAAAACAATGCTAAAAGACTCGTTGAAAATAAAAACAAACCACTCGGCAACACATACACAAAGAAGCACAACATACATGAAGTGGCAGGATGTTAAACAGTTAAAAATAAAATAATTCTAACGTAGTGCAATCATTATTATGTGGTATTTACTCATTGTAGGGTAAAAAGTTAATGAAATGGTCTCTACATATAAAAATTTAATGGTATAAACAACGAGTTTCGAACACGTAGTTTTCTTCCTGAGGCATTAACTAAAAAATACAATGACACCAGAGAGTTATCTATAGAATACAGTAAATATTGTACAAAATAAAAATAAAATAAAATAAGGAAGAGAATACATACGATCCTAAGGGTGAGTGTCGGTGGTAAACTGACTGGGAATAGGATGGACGTGGGTAGAGTATGGGGTACATTTGTTTCATATTAGAAAGCAGGTACATTTCGTTGTTAATTTTTTTTCTTAAAGGCTCAGCCTATCCAACAATTCAACCAAGTATGCCTCACTAGCCTTCTAGAGAGCCATAACAGCCGAACTTTGGAAACGCAAATCCGTCTTAAAATCTTGAGCAATTTTAAAGATCTTACGGTTGCACTTTTGTACTTTTGTATTTTGTACCTTTGTACTCCTTTGTTTTCCCAAACATCCCTCTCTAGATATTTGTTATTACCGGCACTTTCACTCTTTTAAAATATCACTCTTTCCTCCCACTCTTCTCAACCCCTCACCAGATGTTTATGCATCTAGTGTTTCAGTTGGGTTTTCGACTCTGACGAAGACCGCTTGTTACGGTTGAACGATCTTAGTATATATAGGTGCGTTATCTAATCGAGATTTGATCAAATTTTCTAGGTTAAAAAATCAAACTTTCATTCACGTTTCGGTTTTACTTTAAAACCTTTTCATAGGCAGAAGTAAGATTTTTTAACTAAGAAAACTGTTATTGTGTCCAGTTTGCATCGTCTTCCCGACTTTATAACGAATATATATCTCATTTTTTAAACTAAAAATTATATTGAAAACTATATCAGTTGCGCATTTGCCTGAGTAAAAATTGTGAAATCAGATAAATGGTTTATTTATTTTTTATACAATCATATAATGATGTAAAAAAAAATTTAGAGTATGTCAGCAGTAACTAAAAAGTTTATGTAATTACAGGACTTTGTATTCATCAATATTATGATGAATAATAATATTTATTATAGTTTAATATTTATTAAGCATAAGGACTTATGCTTAATCAATTTTACTCTTTAGTTGTTCAACATATTTTCTTTTTGTTAGAATTTTCCCTGTATTCTTTTCTCACTTGTCTGTTAAATCATTGTTAAATTCAAATTTTAAATAAAAGAATTTTTAATTTTAAAATTTTTTTTTCGTTGAAAATATTGTTAAAAACGTGATATAAGCTAATCGTTTTTCAGTGCTATTTTATTATGGAGATACGTGAGTGGAGTTCATGGATGATTAAAAATAAAGTAGAAAAAGTAATAAGCCCTGGTTTTTTTAATAGTGTGGAGTATTTTCTAGATTATATATATGATAAAACCATTACTGTGTTTGCAGCTGTTCTAATCGTTCGCATTGATGAACTAGGCTCAACTCCGTCTATCTTCAACACCGATCCTTAGTCAAAGAAAGACGTATCTGATTGTACTGGATCGTTTGCGGTTTTCAATTTGCAAGAGACTAATGAAGTGGAGTTGGTCCCAATAAGGAGCTTGTTGTTCCTTGCACCAGTCAGTTTTTGCGCCTCTTTGTGAAAGATAGGCAAGAAGCGCCGGTCCGGTCTTATCTAAATAGATCCGGGCCTGGCCTTGTTACCGCACCCTAACGACCGCCACCCTCCCAACAAACCCTTTCTCCAGATTTACATTTTTACTCCGGAAACCCCCTAAAAGGATATTAACGCTCCCTAGCTAGCTGAAATTAATTCTCGACCTAAACCTCTTACTACTTGTAAATTGTTCTTGGCTAGACTTTGATGAGACTTTACGCCAAACCTTTACCACTTCGCTTCCACCTATCTCTGAGGCTCAATTAATGCCAAGTCTCACTACCCTTGTCTCTTTGTTCTTTAAAAACTTCTTAAACCTCAATTAGGTTACACAGCTTAAATCTTTCAATATCACTTTTATTTTAATATAAATTCTGATTTATATTTTTTTTAGTTTAATGTTTGAAAACCATTACCTTATTCTGAATAAATCAAACTCATACATTGCTTTATTCCTAACATGCAATATTATTTATTCTTCAACTTCGAATGTGTCTATGCCACAAAATGTATTATACTTTAACTTTCTTAACTTTTCCGACCAATTAATAAGAGTTTATTCAAAACACCATATTACAGTATATTAAAAATTACAAATAAATGTTCAATATATCTCTAACAGTGAAAGTGAATTAGTTTTAATGTATAATTTTCATCACTTTATTTTATTATAGATATTAAAGTGACCAGTCATTCCAATCTCTCTTTGTATAAGCGAAGTAAACTATTGGAAGGGAATCACATTCAGAAAAAACGTATAAGTTAATTCCGATTAAATTTCATATTTAGGCAACATGAAAAATGATCTTTTTTCAAAATTTAAAGGTAAATCGTTCGTATTTAATAGAATAAAAAACAAAGTTAGAAAAATTATTAGGTGTTTACATCATAGGCTTTTGTAATTTAAGTAAACACAGATTATCAGAGGTAATATTATTAACTATAAACTTAAAATTATTAATACTTCAAATTTCTCAGCTTAAGATTATATGCATAATCATTTATGCATTTCAAATATGCATAACAATATATGAATATGGTTACGTATATTCATATTAAATAATATAATAAATATTGACACATTTATTATAATGTAAAACAAACCATTCTGGAACAGTAATGCTAATGACGTAAATAGTGATTACTGAAGGAAATATAAAATCAATGAAAAATAAGTTTAAAAAATACGGGTGGTAATTCAAATATATAATGCTAACTTTGACAATAGAAACCTCGATATTTATTTCAGGATACATACCATTTCAGCTAACTGAAGATCTGTGACTAACTCCTACCATTTTAACTTCATTCATATTACTACTTGTAATGTTCACTAGAAGGATTCTAAAACGAAATAAAGATTTATATTATTTTGACATATGTTTTCTAGGACAAAAGCCTAGAAATAATTGAAAAGATTTGATGTGTCATACTGTTTGTTTACAGCAGGTTACTTATTTACTTACTTCTGCCGTGTCTTTGTTTTTACTTTATATCACATAACATGTATATCACGTCACTTTTAACAAATTAGCCTTATTCACTTTCCATTTCAGATCTAAGTATTGGACGGAGTGTTTAAAAATTTAGGTGAGAAGTAAAGGGCACCAATACTTTAAAAATAATTCAAAACTACTAAAATATATTTCAAACCAATATATATACTAAAAATGTAGGAGAGGTGGGTTCTTACCACCTAATGTATCGATTAGCTTGATAGGTTGGATTGAGGATTTAGAGTCTCACGAGCTGTTTCCTGTTGAACTATTTATTCTGGTTTTCTTTTTACACTACTATAGGTAAAGTGTGATTACGAAACAAATTTGTCTATAAATTTTTACGTATTTTCATATTTTGAGTTCCCAAAGCCCTTTATTGATTTCTTTCGAAGATAATGATGATGATGTGTGTGTTGTGTGTGTGTGTGTGTGTGTGTGTGTGTGTGTGTGTGTGTGTGTATGTGCAATGTATGTGGGAGGAGGATGCACGATTCGAAAAGTTTTTTAGAAACTCGAAATGCCCTACCATGTGATGTTTTAAATTCATATTTTACACCAATAAAAAGGTGTTATAATTTTTGATATGCCCAATGGTTTTTGTGTAACATTGTATTAACAGAGAGTCACTTTTTAGCCTAAAATATTATTTTAGATAACATTTTTTCCTCCTAAACTAAATAACTCTAGAATGTTAAAATGTGGAATTTTATTTAACAAAACATTTTATGAATTTCTATATTAAGATATTTTAAAAATTTTAATAAAGTGTTCAAAATATCTTCTACACCACAATTGGATTTAAATATGCTCAATTAAAAACATCAGAATTTATATATTCTGAAGTTGTCCTTATTGTTCAATGTAGGCTAACAATTCTCACCTTTAAGTTTTTCTTCAGTTTTTTCTCTAAACAAAATGTCGGTTTGCAATAAAATATAAAAAAATTGACTTCGATTGATAATTATTGCCTATAAACGTGACACAGGTGACGACTATCTTTGATAAATCATAACGAAATTATACGAGAATGCAAAACCATTTCAAATAATGTGCTGAATATTATATTATTGAAATTACATCTACAAAAAAGGGCATTGTAGTACATATCTTAAATCAGAAAAACGCGAAACAGCTAACTGTACAAAATGAAGTTTTCTGAGAACATTTTATATAATATGAGTATACTATAAATAAAATTTTCAAAAATGTAAATTACTACAAAATCCGGTGTATTCCTCAGAACTAGAAACCATATTTCGAATAATAAATACTTATCGACTTCATTAAATTGACTTAGAAATTGTTTACCAGAATTCAGTCTAACTTAACTTTAAGATTTAAGACCAGAAATTTGAAGATATTTTTAAAGAGTTTAAATGATGTGTATAAATTTCTAAAATTATAAAAGCAACGGAAAACAACCATATATTTTATGATGTTCTCGAGAGGGAAAGATAGTTATTTAGCAAACGTGCTGCAAATGTTGCATCGATTAATATATCTCACACCTAGTTTTAGGTGATTATATGAACTTGATTGTTATAGGAGAATGAAAAAATGGCTACTTTTCTTTATACTGCATCTCTGGTGATTGACAGAAAATAATATTTGTTACCAATTATAGCCTTAAAGCGATTATTTCATGAGGTTACAATATGGGCAGAGTAGTATAACACTAAATATAACAATTATTATTTTCCATCTGAAGTATATGAAATGGTTGGTGTAATAAAAATTATAAAAATAACAACCTATCTAACAGATGAGAAAAAATCAGTGCCAGCTCTAAGAATGTTGACAAATTTAACAGAAAACCCTTCAAATATCAAAAAATCACTCTGGCATGACTTTGAATAAATTAAATTTTTAATCCAAGAAATGTTATAATGTATTATAACAATTTAGCGCATAAATAATTAATAATAGTGTAAAATCTACCACAGCTGAAATTGTGTCCACTAAAGGCTATCCTCAGGGTTGTTTCCTGTCGCCATTTGAGGTAAACAATGATAAATAGCCTACTGGATACCCTAAGTCGCCCTATGATAGGAAAGGTATGCAGATGACCTTGTTACATCAAGAAGATGCTTGGTCTTCAATCAATGATCTTGATTGATTATGTCCGTGTAGATTTTCTCCTTTTGGTTCACCTGAATGTAATTCTCTTTTTGAAGACAGACCACATTTCATCGGTCACGTCATCCATAGATTTAATTTCTTTAATTGTGATTTTTTTTACTTGTTAGTATTATTTATTATTAATATTAGTATTTGTTTAACTGGAATTATTACAGCTTCTATGTTTTGAATAGAGTTTTAGGACGGTGTCGAACAGAGAGTTAGAATAGCAATCGTTGATCAGTGTCTGTTTAGTTGGGGCTGTGTTCTGTTGGAATAGTTCCCAAATTAATGTTGTTTTGCAGACTGTATTTGCAATGGCTCTCATTGTTGAATTCTTGTTCCATTGTAGACCTTGATTGTTAGCATTGAGGTAGGATACAGCATGATCCATTTCATGGATAATGACGTTCTAAGTTTTCAGCCCACACAATCTAACTTAACATCGAAACAATTGATAATAGTATTAACCGCAGCTTCTTTACAACATTTGATGAATGATATCTCTTTTAAAATACTTTTTAAGGGATATTAGTTTATTTTCGTTTTTGATAAAGATAAAGTAGTCTATTTTGCAACAATAGTGGATGTTTATATAGCAGGTTTACTCGTTATCTTGTTTCCTATGTAACACATGTATAAGCAGGAAATTGGAAATAATAATCATTTAAAAAATATGAAAATATTAAAATAAAATAGAATTGATATATGTTAAATAACAGAGTTAAAAAGCAAATCAATCCTTTATGAAATAAATATACCTTCTCATACAAATAAATTGACCAAATATCATTATTTGAGATAAAAATGATAAAATAAAACTGCATTTTTTAGTAAAATAAAATAAAATGCATTTTAACAAAAAAAAATTTTATTAAACTCTTCTTCAATCAAATTAAAAAAATTAGAATCAAATTAGAAATATTTAGCATTACATGATACCGGTAAACACTTCAAGCATGTACTTGTAAAATATAAAAAGTGATTATATTTTAATTTAATTGTTTGAAATTGGGCCATTTTGAAAAGCGAATAAAGAGGGTTTCTGGGATGAGGATTTAAAGGTAACATTGTTTTGGTACGTAGATGATAACCTGTTTGATGAAAACCGCTGTTTAATCGATGTGCTCTAAAGCAACAAGAATTTTAGGGGAACAACAGGAAGAGGGAGAACTAATGAGGTTGTTTAGTCATTCGTTACTTGTTAGGTTGGTGGGAAAGGTGGGGTTGATTTTGTTCCTGGGGGTCTTGGCCATAATTCGGGCTGGGAGGTGCACTCCGATACTCACGTGGTAACCCTGGCAACAAATCTATTACTTTCCTCACTGCTTCTCCTTTGTCCTCAACTATCACCATCAGTGGACTCATCTTATTTAAGAAATGCATGTCTTTTAATGCAGTTTACCCTAGTTGTAATTATCTTTTAAATGTTGAATCTGTATTTAGCAATCACCCAGGACATTTTTAAAATAATCATCAAACATTTCATTTACAAAACTTATTGAAATTAAATACAAATTATGGAATTCAGGTATAGAATAAAAGATGTTGATTGTTTGCAAAACGTTTTATGTTAGAAGTAGCCAACCCCTTTTCCTCAATTTTAGGACCAAACGTAGTCCCTTCGAAGGGAAGTAAGTGCCCATTAACCCAGAACTAGGCCTGACCTAAGTAAGTACCATTTTTCAAGTCCACCTCCAACTGATGGGCCATATGCAATAGTAAGGTTCGAGGGTCTAGTTTCCTCTTGTTCTGTTTGATGGCAACCTCCGGAGAAGATACTTTTTCTTGCACAGCGACTCCCTAGAGAATAAACCCTTTCTAGCTGAGAAATCACAGCCACCACGAGTCCAACACAAACTGTTGATACGTAACCCGAAGGAATCTCCATGAACTGAGACTGTCTTGGCCGCAGATAAGGTAATGTGAAGACACAAAGCTTCCCGTTTTGTCTATAAATTTAGCGTAACCTCTTACCTGATTTCGCCCCGAGGACACCGACTAATAGGCACATGAGTATTAGGGTCCACCACCTTCAGTAGAGGAAGGGTGAGAGAGAGCCGTTTTATATTAGCATAATTAATATGCTATTTTTTTGTTATTATTCTTAATATTTTTATTTTTATTATTATTATTATTACTATTGTTATTATTAGCTATTACAATTTATATACTATACCGTAATTATCTAGAGTTAGTATTTTATAGTTATAGGTCACTACTATTGATTCTGTTAATGGACGAAGGGGAAAAAGCCTGGTGGGGAGCACCTAGTGCTCTCTGTACGGCTACCCCAGTACTGTATGACTTGGGCATAAGGGCCTTAATAAAGATCCATTCATTCATTCATAAGTTATTAGTTATAAAAAATTCTATACCTAATAAAATGGTAAAATATTATTAACCCAAGTAAGTGTAACTATCTTCATCTCGAGATCATTTGGCATTTAGATAGATGGGCTGAAATATAATATATTAAATTTGATATTCTTTAGAGACAATTCTGAAGCAGAGATATGGCAGGTAACAGATGGCACAGATAAAATAACAAGAACTTCTTACTCATGAAATATACACAACCTCTCTTCCAAGTTTACTTAAAAATTTAGATGCTTATATAAAAGAAAGACAGTAGAAATAATCCATGATTAGATAATTTAAGGAAAAAAATTGCCACCATTCTAAGAAGTATACTTTTCGATTAAGCTCTTATTTAATAAATGGAATATCTTTTTTTAAAAAAAAGTCATTTCAAATAATGAAATATAACAACATAACGTAATTGACAGCATAATGAAATATTTACTCATATTTCAGAAGTATACAAATTATTTTCGTACAGAACTACATTCACAAATGAAACCCTTTCATCGAAAATCCGTGCTCACAAACTTATTAACTTGGTTATTTTTATGTTGATTTTGTGAATTATATCTTTGAAATAGCTATATTATATGGTAAAACAAATAATGTAGTGTACATAGTTTACATGGTAAAGTATAAGTAACCCATTTCAAATGTTCAATGCTGGATATGAGAGCTGCACTACTTTGCATGTAGCCCAATCAAATAAATAATGTACAATATTGTTACTACTTTTAGCGCTATCGTTAATCTAGAATATTTTATAGAGAAAAATTTGTGTCGTAGAAATTATTTGATACTATCAATGTTATTGACAAAAAAAATAATTATTCTTAATTACCTTAACTTGATAGTCTTACTTTTAAAATCACTGGTTATAAGCACCATTAAGTATAGGGAGATTTTTGAAAATAAGAAGGGTGGATGGTGAATTTAAATAATAGAGAAGGCTGTCACGAAGGTAGGCAGTAATTACAGTGCAAAGTAGCAGCTGCTCGCACTCGAAACTTACTCTGTGCTGTCTGAAGACACCTCCCAGGCTAACGTGTAACAAGGCAACTAATTCATTTCAAACTTAGAATAATATTCTACCTTATTAAAAAAACATGAATATACAAGTATATTGTACAGAGTTTGATGTTAACTGAAGAATAATTTTAAATATTTTTATAAATGTTGTTCATAAAGGTTTTGCAAACCAGAGTTACTGAATATTGGTTTACCAACCTCCTTAAATGCACATGTTGTTCATAGCTGTTCATGGTAAGTGACAAATATGAACTCAGATTGCCTTACATGATCTGAGCAAACAAATATAAAAATTATGTTATTTAGCTACCCGTGACCTTTGGGTGATCCATCACCTTCCTTTTTAATGCAACCATGTTCACAATTAACTCTAAATGACCCTACTGAGAGCAACATGTAATTGCCATGTTGAAATACTGGTTTACCTAAATGAACTAAAACATTCTGTAGAGACTCTCCCTGAAACTTGTGAATAGTCACGGCAAATGCTAACTGAATTGGAAATTGAATCCTTAAAAAAGAAATGTTGTCCTCTTTACATAAAACAAATTTTAATCTTGCAAGTAAAACTATTTCCCCTTGAAAGCGTGATGTGATAATTTTACAAAACAATGACTTTATCGTATAGCTCCTCAGTTATTATTTTAACTCCATTATTTTAAAACATTATTTTACTCCATTATTTGTTTACAGTTTTATTCCATTATTTAATCTCAGTAGACCAGCATTTCTCAT
Organism: Hermatobates lingyangjiaoensis; assembly: GCA_026182355.1. NCBI lineage: Eukaryota > Metazoa > Arthropoda > Insecta > Hemiptera > Hermatobatidae > Hermatobates > Hermatobates lingyangjiaoensis. The sequence continues at coordinate 507,582 of JAPFBL010000156.1, forward strand.
ATAAATGACAGGAGCTCCTTTTTTGAATTCAAAAAGTACCCTTTTTAATTTTGGCACAAAGAGTAACGCCAAGAATTAAAAACAAATACGCGAAATAAAATGAACTATCAGTCTAAAAAACAATAATATTCCAACAATTTAACTTAGATGTTTTTGTAGGAAAAAAACTAGTTATGTTTATTATATAACAGAAATAAATTTTTCATCTAGAGTCATTAATTTACCAGTCTTAGGTTGAGAGGATTTCTTTTTCTTTCTTCTTTCTTTTTAATGCCGCTATTTGTAAAATCATATATTACTCACTGTTTTCTTTAGTATTTATTTGAATAAACCAGTATAAGCTGAAATTAACAGGTATTCTAAGTTTCAGCTGTGCACAATATCCAAGGCTTCATCATTAGTTGACTTATACACTTAAAAGAGCATTTACACCAGGTTTTGGAAGTGTATTATAAGAAAGGTCTCATTACCAAGAGGGTAGCGCACTGGACTTCCAATGCAATGTTCGAGGGTTTGAATCCCACAAAATTATGTATATTTTATTATTTATTCAGATAATGTGCGGAGGCAAGAAAACAAACAATATCAGTTCTCATAGTTTTATGAGAATACTAGATTGATTGACAGATTACCTTAATAATCTGAATAAATAATTTAAACAAATCTGACAAGTACAGCTGATTTCCCTTATTCCAGTATATTGTTTCGTATTTATACATTGAACAAAAATGTTTTCAGTTTTTCTCGAGGCAAACTAATTTTAACTACTACATTGTAGATACTCTACAATTACTACTAAATTATTAGGTTTTTAGTAATCATGGCTTAGGGCCAAAAATATTTTCTAAACACACAGCATTTACTACAATGCACGTTGCTTTTTTATTAAGAAATGTAAAAATTTGTTCAGTTCAAGTTACATAATAGCGACAAAGTGTTAATTGTATAAAATTAGCATTTCAAATAAATCCTATAGACACATTATGGTAATCTACTAGTCCATTATTACAATCAAGTTCCCATGATCAACGTTTTCTAAAAGCTACATACAGTTACATAAGCTGTATGCGGTTTATCTTTACAACAAGGGCAGTTTTTTCATTACAACAACAAAATGATCCATCAAACGGTATGATCTGTAGCATATTACAGACTTCTGGGAACATACCCATTTACACAACACCACAAACACAAACACACACACACACACACAACTCAATGATCAAACCACAATATGAAATGGAAAAACAAGGCTAAGATATTTTAACCGTAACACATACACGCATTTATATATATATATATATATATATATATATATATATAAAACTAATGTTTATCAGGACTCAGTCAGACCAAGTCTCGGTAATTGACCGAGTCCTGATAAACTTTAGTTTTTTTTCTATTCCACAGACGATACGTTTATCAATATATATATATATATATATATATATATATATATATAAAATAAATTCAAAACGAAGGAAACACACAGAAAGACACAGACATAACTCACATCGATATTTCGATGGGGACTCTTCGCTCTTCGCACCTCCTGATGACGACGATGGTCGAAATATCGATGTGAGTTATGTCTGTGTCTTTCTGTGTGTATCCTTCGTTTTGAATTTATTTTATTTTAAAAAAGTCCGCTGGACTGTATCTTTTAATTGGTATATATATATATATATATAAAGAGAGAGAGAGAGAGAGAGAGAGAGATCAAAGAGCCTTAAAATGAGTAAATATGTCAATTTTTTATCATTATACATTTGTAGTAAACACTTTATTTGTAATAAAATACAAAATTAATATACATATTCTCTACTTTTTTTATACATGACTAAAAATAGCGTATAACGTCTATTATAATAATAACTTTTCTTCTATTGCTTTTTATCAGGTAACTAATGATTTAATTTCAAACCATAAATTAAGATTGTACCAAAAAACAACTGTTTCTGTTGAATTTTACTTTGATAGGTACCACCATAATTAGATATGTCAAGTTAGAAGTCAGCTGAAATAATTGTTAATCGGAAGATAATAAATTTGTGGTGTAGGGGTGAGGAAAGTTGATGAAGCCAGGTTGGCCAGCACAGAGCACCGGCTCAACTGGTCAGCCGTGTCGTCTGTTCCCCTCCGGAATACAACTTCCCCTTAAACAATCTCACCCTTCTTCCTCGATATAGTGAGTCACAACCCCCATACTACCCATTCTCATCTCATTCAAGAGACAATTTTTTAAGTTTACTATGAGAACATTTCTTATGAGGAATCTCATAAACATCAACATATAAAAAAACCTTAACTGAGCATTGATTTATACTTTCATTTCAAAATATTTTTTAATAACTGTCAATAAATAAATAGCTGTTTACAAATATCAACCATCGTAATTATCTAAATTATTTTTTTTTATAGTTTCTAAAATAAAATTATACCTACATATCTCTTTAAATGTTTATATCTATTACATATTTTAGTAATTTGAACAATAGCTTTAAGTTAGTAGAATGCACATACAGTTTATGGATGTTTTTCACGTATCCGAAAACATATATACAATATCAAACAATTGCCACATAAGAATTAATATTTATACTTCATTGCAAAACACTTGAAATAAAAAAAAAATATATAGGTCACATACAAATTGAAATGCCATTGAAGTTTAAGATTTTGAAAAAAAATATAATAAATTGTTGGATTAATGAAGGTTGGAAGTTGGGATGTTGGCCGAATACCAAACCCTAAATCCTTACAAAACTGTTTTTTTTTTAATTTTTTTTTTTTATTCCATTATGATCGAAATTATAGACCTTTATTTCAATATTTTATAAATATTAAATAAAACAGCAAAATATTAAACTATTAACAGTTCTATTACTTAAATAATGTTGCCTGCTGTTACTTTATGTTGAAGTTTTCATCATTTTTCATTTTTATATATGTTTTTTGACTAAAATCAGATTTCATTAAAATCAAAAATTTGTTTATATTTTCAATATCAAAACATTTATATCAGCCTGTTTTGGTGTAATTTGTTGATACCTATTAAAGAAAGGGTTTCAAAGAAATTAAAACAGTAAATTAATAAAATATAGAACCAATTATATTACAAGTTCATAAAATGTAACATATTTTAAAAAACTATTTCTACTCAAAATATTTTTGATATTTGTCTTATTTATAATGTTTAAATCTATAAGGTTTTTAGCAATATTTGGATAATTTGAATCCATACAACCTTTATTACTAATTGATGCCTCAACCATCAAATTTCATGTAAAATTTATTCAAGGTGTTCAATTTAACATTCCTTTGACATGTAAAAAAAGAATATAATACGAACCCTTTGACAATCTGATGGAGAATAATACTCTTCTTGGACAAAAAAATTCCAAAGTATATCAGAAAAAAAAAAGAGATATTTGGCAAAGTGTTATTAATACTGGTTGGATAGAGTGGTGGAAGTTTTTATAACAAAATATAACCAGGATTTAGAGGGAATTTATTTTTACTTAGATCATCTTTCAGTTATTTCAAAGGAAAATGATTCACAAATCGTATATTTGTTATTTTTTTTGTTATTATGAAATCGGAAAGTAAATTAAAACGTAGTTTTTTTTTAACTAGAACTATTCGCAGGTAAAGATTAATATTGAAAATTCAATATACCACTTAATTTCTGTAATGTGTGATTCAAAATTATGTTTCGACAAAAGTTTAGTAACTAGATTCTATATGTCCATTATATTTTCTTTTGTCAAGCAAGCCTCTCTTCATTCTTTTGTTTGTTCAGTAATATTGATACAAGACATAATTGAAATTATTGGATAAGAAGTAATTTATTGACCAGCAGAGGAATGACGAGGCAGATCTGACCAAACATTATATAGATTATTTGGTATCCACTTCGTGAATATGATTGAGAACTTTAAACTTTTTTCCGTTTTACTGAATGGTTAACTGGTTCACCAATTCATGGAAGTCCAACTTATTTTTCGCACTCAAGAACTATATGAGTACCACTCAGTTTTCTTGAATACTTCCTCACTAGAACATTCATCCCATTTTCTGATTCTGTGGTCAATGCGGTTCTTTCACTTATAAAGTTTTTTTTTTTTGAAGAAATTACATTATTCTATCTAAACGTATATTGAATTTATCATAATATTTTATCGTAACACTAATAGAACTTTTTCGGTCATAACAAGAGGCACATATTTGCACAGTTGAATGTACCTTTTTGTTTATTTCTTAGCACTTTTTAATATTTTTATTTTACTTCTTTAAAATGTTTATTATGTTTTCCTTTCCTCTCCCCATTTCAATCCCCCACCTCTCTCTCTCGGTATGCAAGGGTGATTTCTGAAGAGACTCCTCAGTAGTTGCAAAGACTTTTTAAGCAGTTCACTTCTCCACCTGATGGTAAAGGATGTAGTGAGTTATTGTTGCTCCTACTGTATGTTATATTGTAATTTAATTATGTATATATGATTAACTGCAACTTGGTGACTGATTGCTGTGAAATTGAGATTCAATCTCTCTAATGAATTATGAAGTTGGCAACAACTAAATAGTTTTACAATGAATATAAAAACCATTGTTGGGTCATAGATAAGACCGAGAAGATATTCCAAACATTTTAAAAACAAATATGTACTACAATAGTAAGTAGTAAAGGCCGTCATTTATGCAGATATATTTTAGAAATCATTATACCACCGTTATTCTATATTAACATCTTTAAAAATATTGTTATTATTGAGAAGTTTTATTGAAGTCATGAATAATAGAGATAAACTCATATATTTATAAGGAAAAAAAAATAAAGAATTTATCATTTTCCACTTAGTTGTAGATTAATTAGCATCGTGTTTAATATCAAAATGTTAATATTTCGCAATTTAACACTCTAATATGCAGGGTAGCTAATACTTTAAAACCACTCACATTCTAAAATGGATCTAGGGCATTTTCTTGGGGCTCTGATGAAAACTTTTATTAGCCAGAAAGTGGACCTCATGCTGTGATTTATACGTTTGTATGTATTTCAATTTGTATGAATTTTTTGGTGATAAGAATTCAAAAAAAAAAATTAAATTAGGAATACATTGTTCAGGTTTAAGAGATATCTGTAATAAATGTATGGTTTTAGAATGCAAATTCAAAACACTTTAGATGGAGGCTTATTAGGTGTTGGGGGGCTCATGATGTTATTCCAGAACAAGAGCAGAAAAGCCGTGTTTGAATATTTCATGTTTCTCTTCCGTATAAGTTGTTTGTTCAAAGAAGTCAGTCTCAAGTAGGGTGTTGTGCTGTGTGATTGTAGTTGTCACTGTGGAGGTGAGATGTACTGCATGTGTCATGGCCTGTAACCTCGTAATGATCCAGATGGCCAGACCATGTTGCGATCGATCATGGTAAGAGGGGTGACTCCCCCTTCTCCCTGCTTGAATGGATACTAAGCTGACGTCACCAACCCCCCCACATATACAATTTGCTCACCCTCCCTTCTTTTGTTTGAAAATTCACATCGCCTTCAATATCTCCTATGCAGCTGAAATTAGCAATACAATAACCTGCTCAATTTTTTTCATTTTAGCCAAATCTGAATATAGTCAATCAATTTTAAACTTCATTTCTCGAAATCCCACTGTATTTTATGAAAAATGGATTTAGAATTAATTAATGGTGAATGAATTAATTCATTTTTAATAAGAATCATCAGAAATAAATAATCATCTCTGGTGTGAAATCATATAATATTTTTACTCATAGCTCTATAAAATATTGAATCCAATAGTACTTTGATTCCTATTACAAATGTGTTCTAGACTTACTTAATGAAATAATAAATAAGCGTCTAGCTATTAAATCGTTTAAAATCTACTCAATTTATAAGAAATGCCACTTTGCGTCATCTTTGGATCAAAAGATTATAAAATATTAAGCAATCAAACATATTACAAATGTATTTGAAATATTACAACTAAATGTCATTCAACTGCCTTTTGATAAGACAATTTCATTTTTAGGTTAGATTATTGATTAATGTAATTTTCTTCAATTAAACAAAATGTTTAAGTAAATATTCATGATGAGAATTCAAGGAAATAGTACTCATATGAACATGTGAAAGATTTTAATTCCAATTATGCAATGTATCATCAAAAATTTTACACATTTATCTTCATGTATCATTTTATGAACAAATTATTATGCATATTATTATGAATAAATAAAATCAATTTCAAATCAAAAATAATTATTCTGAGTTTTTACTTGGTTAATTGAAATAATTAATATATAATAGCATAAAGGATTTCTTTTTTCTAAGCAAAAAAAATCAATTATTCTTATTTATATGTTTTTTAGTTTATGGGCAGGAGTTTTTGTTAGAATGGAGTGAATTGTCTGACAATGAATTCATTCTAGCTCCCTCTGGTGTTCAGTAATTAGTTTTGTGCCTGTCCTTTATACAAATGTCTACTTTGACGCACAATAACATTTACTGTAGGATGAATAAATGTCCTAAGGTAGGGAACCTAAAGGGATAGGATTGACCTCAAGGGGAGAGGGATGGATTCCCTTTCTTAGCCCTTTTGGGGGTCTTGAAGGGACCTCTACTCTCCTCTTCCTTCTATAAAAAATTCCATACCCATTTCTCTTCTACTTTATTTTGTTTCCTTTATATTACACCGCAAAACTTCTCCTGGGTAACACAATTTTGCTGAGATTGAAGAAAATCGTTTACTTTTATCTGTAATAGACAATACTGTTCTCAATGTATATTATTTATTTAATAATTTCAATACTCCGGAATAATCAAGTATATTTGATTCCAGCCAATAATAATTCTTTAGTAAAATTAATACCGAAGGTTTTCAGTCTTAATGCATGGAATGAATGCAGTAGGAGAACTGAGTCAATACAAGACACTCATTTTTACATTACTATAATTAATTTAACATAATTCTGCTTGATACAAAATCGAAATCTACATATTGTTTTTTCACTTTACCATAAGTAAATATAGTGATCACAAAAAAATCTATCTCAAGATTTTGCCGGATTTATATGTTTTGAGGTATCGTTTTATGGTGTTTTTTCGATTATGCCTGTTTGTGAGTGTGTGTATGTGTGTGATCTTTAGTGAATCAAATTAATATTTTACAGAAATATGGGTCTTATAGTGTAGATGAATCCTATTATTTGAAAGCAATTGTGCATGATGTGGAAATCACTTATTTACCAAAATGTGTTTTTAGTCAACATTTTTTTTCTCCTAAACTACTAATCCTAGACACTTGAAATTTTGGCATTATCATGAAATCAACAATAGAATAACTAAAAAAATATGTAGATATTATTATTATAATCATGTATTTCATTGATTAAGGAAGTAAGTAATAAATCTCAAAATAACTGAATTCATAATGATTTAAATTACACGTTTTTAAATATGTCTGTGTACAAAAGTCAATTAAATAACATAGGTAATAAAAATCATACATTCATACCCATTGACAGGTGATCATGTTTAAAGAGAGCTTTTAAACACTTTACAAAGCTATAACGTTTATTGGAAATGTCAGATTTAGTAAAAAATATACCTATATTATAGGAGTATGGTATTTGATAAATAAGCCACAATTTCTAAAATGCATGTTTAGATTGGATTCCTCATAAAATTGATAAAATATCACTGGAACTGAAACCTGACCTGGTGATTTTAAAGTTAAATAACTGAATATTGTATCCTCAAACCATTTGATAAAAATGTAAATCTTTTGCACATTCAGTTTCCATATGTTTAAATAATATATTATCAGATATCTATATTTAGTCCTGTATATAAAATAAAAACATGCAATATAAAAAAATATTGTTGTGTATTTATAGATGTTTTAGTTTTACTGTTATTCTTTAAAGTATTAGATGTATAAGGCATTAAATGTTTTAAGAACGTAGAACATGTTACCTTGCAATTTTTAGGTTGTGATTTAGCCTTTAGATGTCTTAAGGCAAGGGACCCTATATTCCACAGCTCAAAAGCTATCTACCTTTAAGTATAGAGTAGTTAGATTACTATAACTCTCGGTTGCACAGTTGAATATAATGATGAAATTAAAATAAAATAAATGTAGAGAGAGCTTTCAAAAACCCTCTTCAGCTAACAACAATAAAAAGATACCTTTTACTTGTGCAACAAACCTACACCAATAATTTAATGGCTTGTGAACATCAAGCGAGCTAAATCGAGAAATCCTGGGAGCTATTAGTCAAAGGTCTTAGACTAAAGGTACCAGAAGCATTAGAAATATTTAAACATAAGGTAGTTCATAAGACTGTCTTAAATGAACAAACTAGCTACAGAAAATATGACTTACTCAAAGAGGCGTGGTCTACTGACGGGCTTAAAGACGGCAGGAAAAACCAAGATGTAGTCAAGATATGAACAAAGAAGACAGAACAGCAGCAAGCTAAAAGTGATATAAATATGTTTTGTAAATAATAAGTTGTTTAAGCATGATAGGAAATGGAATATTTAATCATGAGATAATTGGATAGCCTAGGCAACAGGTACGGGTAACATTGATAGGAAGCTAGAAATGTATAATGTATGAAATGTATAAAACTGCTAACAACAATTAAGATTGACAAAATCTACGAATGGCCAAGTGAAGAAGGGAATTAATTAGTAAGATGTCACATTCTATTACAATGTTTAAAAAAAACCTTTGAAATAAAAAAAAAGCCTTAATCAATTATAATATTCATATACATTATACGCGAAAGGACACATGCTTATTCTCACTGTCTGTACAGTGGTCAATTTTAAGTAATAAAATAAAGGATTTAGTGATTAAAAATAGAGTTCCTAATTACAGAGTACCTAATAATGGAAATAAAATAGTGATTTACAATGGTAACAATTTTCTTGTAGCCCTAAAAAATATATACGACTTTGAAATCTTCTTTAAATATATCAAATGACTTTTCTGCTTTGGATTTTTAAACATTAAACTCTAGTTACGAGTCTTAATTAATGACTTTTCTCTTTTTCTGTTCAAACAGAAAAATAAAGTCAAAGTCTTCCTTTGTGACGAATTTAACCACTTTCAACCTCATTAGAGACTCTTTGTGCAAGTAGAGAAACTAATTAAAAATGTTTACGATTAAAATAATTTTATATTTGTATATCCAAACATTTGAATATATTTTTACTTGAATTATTTGTTAGTCCTTAAAAAATAACGGGAATTTTATTTAAAGGGTTTCAATGAAATCTTATAAGCTAAATTAAGATAATATTTTCAAATTTTAAATTCTTCAAATAAATGCTTATTCATTAAATTTTTGCTACATCAAGTCTGTTTAAATTATTTTTTTTTATAACATTTTCAAGAACAGATGTATTCCCTTATGCAAAGTGAATTGCTTATGTAAAAGAAATTATTCCTTTAATCAAATTTTACCATCGGACATTACCTTCCTAATAATTCTTGTTATGATGTTTAATTTGTACTTCTAATAAATATCTCTGATTTTGGAAATAAAAATTATTGTTTTTCCATACATACCATGATCATAACCTGCATCACATATATGTTTTATGATATACCAAACATATAGTTCAATAATTTAAAAATATGTACTAGTAACTAATTTTCAGTAATTGAATACAGTCTGTCATATTTTTTTTGGATGATTTCTACCTCGCACGATGCTATTACTGCATACAGTCACAATATGAGAGCCACACGGAGTCGGAAATTTTCACATTTAGCGGGCTTGTCAAAACTGTATGTGTACCAGGTACCAATGATAACCATAAACAAATGTTTCAAACAGTGGCCATAATCTGAACACTTTTTCATTAGTAAAAAGATAATATAAAGTAAGTTCTTGTTGACTATTGTTTTACAGGGTCGTCGGGTTTAAGAAGAGAATATCATAACGGACAATGTCGATAGTAAGAGAAATTTATCAAAAATCGTACAGGCTATTTGAAACAACCATGATAATCTTTAACCAAACTTAAAACAACCTTTACCAACACATAAGCCGACAAATAGTATAGTTTTTGTTAAAAATGTTCAAATCTAATATTAATAATATAAAAATAGTGAAAGTAACAATACTTAAAAACAAATAAGATTTTGGATAAAAAGTTATTTGAATTATGAAAAAAATCTGGAGTGATCTACACTCTTTGCTATAAGTATATATTAACCTCTTAATATATAAAGTCCAAATTAGACATAATATTAATTGTGTCTAAATGGGAGATTTTTCTTAGTCTCTCATAAACAGATAGTGATTGATCCAGTTATCACTATATATGCTTATTTTTGTATGTCACACAACAGATGCATATTATACCAGTATCGCCTGTATTTCCACAGCAGGAATAACATTAATGTAAACCCAAAGTGAAGATTTCGTGTTAACAAATAATCTCGTACGGGAGAACATGGTTTTTATTCCTACAGCCAGTGGCTCTTCTAAATGGCAGATCATTTCATGACCAGTGGATCTATTACATTTTATGTTCTTTATCTGACACCCTTGTGCATTGAAAATTAATGCCAAAGTTTTCCATTTAAGACTTCAAAATATTCCTACTTTGTCTGAAAAACGTATGTATGAATATATAATAGTAAATTTTGGTAGCAGTTCTTCCTTTAAGCACATATTATTAAAATTGTAACCATAAGTTTCTACTTGATAAGTTTTTCTGTCTTTCTTAATAACGATTTCATTACTGCATCTTCATTAGATAACACACTGTCAAATTGTCTCTACTCTTTCATAGAGCCTTATATGGGATGAGAATGGTTGTCAAATGTTTTCTCTTTTATAGAGCCAAAGTAGAGTCAAATAGGAGGATTACGGTTGTTTCTTCAAAGCTAAGGGTGAGTGACCTAAGGGGTTACTGTTACTACCAGGGACGGGTCTATTTGGCCTTGTATTCCAAATCACTTCAACATTTTATGGCTATTTTCTAACTGAATATTGATATGTTTTTCATTTATTCTTTGCACATAGCTTTAATAATTTGAAGTCTGTGATGATCTCTTTCTTTTTTAATTATTCTTGATATGTTTAATTTTGTTTGAATTAAACTAGAATTACTATTATTTTGTAATGATAACTTGGTTGTAATTTGACAGTTACTACATTATGGTTCCTTTAGGATAATATCTGTGTCATTTTCAGCAGTCGGCTTCTAAACTACTGGATCCCGATCGACATCTACTCCAGCCTTCACATTTCTTTTATCATGTATATAACGGTTTAATTTTACGGTATATCTTATTATAATATCGTATATTGAGTTACATTTCTTGCATCGCACGTTTACGTTTCTTACATTTAGTTACTGACATAACTTACTTACGTTTGTACGTTCTGGCATTCTTTGTGTTTCAAATATGTATATCTTGATATATATATTTGTAAAATCTTAATATGCACATAATTACCAAATGTGATAATAATTGATACATAGGGTTAAATATTGTTTAAAAGAGCAATAAATAATAACTGAAATATTAAGTATAGAATATATTAGTTTATTATAGAAAATATGTATATATAAATGTATAAAAAAATAAATGAATAAATAAAATTTAACAAATAGGAAAGAGCACAGAAATTCACTACAGATCTCACTTCGATATTTCGACATCCTTCGTCATCAGGAAGAAGTGAAAAGTACTCGCGTTGAGAAGCAAACTGCTAGTCATATATATATTAGTGAAGGTTGGCAGCAATCCTTCTTGCAAACATGTTTCTAAAAATTGTATGCCACTTTCATGCTTGGTTACCTTTTTAGAGAGTTTCTCTACTGTGCTACAGGCTCTTCTCAGTTGCTCAAGGAATAAAAAAATCAAAACTGGCTCGAACTTTTCCTTTCATAAATGCATATTCTGACACTATTTATATCTAACACTATTTAATAACTAACTAACTATTATTTTCAATAAAATAACGACATGTTTCGGTCTCGTAGTCCATGATCAGGCTAAGCTTAAGACTAAAGTATAGAGTATATTGCAATGTAATGTAATACTCTCACATCGTGTGAGAGTCAATGCACAAAACTGAACTATTCCTAGTTGGGGTTGAGACATCTGTTGTGTGGTTGATGAGAGGGGGTGGGGTGGTTTCAGGTACGTAGTGTCGTAGGGTCATGCCCTGCAGTGCCTCGCACTAAGTATTGGCGTTGGCGAATAACCTAAGAACTCTGTTAAAATTCAAACCTTGATTATTTATATCTGGGGCTTTCTCTAAGATATACAATGCTTCTATTATTCGTAATCTTCTTTCATAGTTTTCTCTTGCTATTATTTTTGTGTTTAAACACAAAATTATATTATTTTATATTATATAAATATAATATATGATAATCTATAATTATAATTAGCTTCCCTTTAAATTTATTGTCTTTGTTTTTTAATTAAAGACTTAGAAATTAGATATAATCAATGTTTAACTTTCTTATAAATAGATTATAATCTATCTATTATTCATATACATATTAATGAAACACGTTTTTAACATATTTAAAAGAATAATTATTTCAATGTTACAGTAAAATAATTACAAGTTCATCAATTATATACATATGTAAGTAATTATTTATTCGAATTATTAACATATTCTATAAATTATTCCAATTATTATGTATATAAAGAAGAAGGTCATTCCTTATTAGTTGGTCTAAAATAAGTTAGAAGACAATTATATCAGAAGAGCCAGATAAGAGGACCCTTGTATTGCAAGTATCTAGCTAACTAGCAGTCCATTCCAGCTTTGTCGGTATAAATAAAAAAAGAAATAATAATTAATTGGACAGGTTTTCTTTGTTTAAAATACCAGTATACGTGCTTTATCATTCCTATATTGCAGAGTATCTGCACTGAATATCAAGTGAATCAGATTTAATAGAATTAAATTGTAGAACAATAACAACTATAACACAATAATAGATAAAAGTTTATCTATCCTTTTATTGTTATATGAATAAATTAAGCTAATAATTGTTTATAAAAATACCATTAAGTAACTTGTCCTTAATTTCAGCAAAGAAGTGTTTTGCATAATTAATAACAGGTGAATTTATTTTGTATTAAATAAATAGGATAAATAAAATTAAATATCCTAAAACATTCCATATTACAGGTTATTAATGTTTAGGTTATTGGAAGTGTGGAAATCAAAACAAACTTCAAACATATTTATAATTATTTAAATAAAAATATCAATACATAATGATAGAATGAGCAAAACTATATTCTGATTTGATACGGAGTTTTAAGGGATTACGAAGTTTATTATTTTTTAACCTATTAATACTTAAAAAATATTTAGTGAAACCTTGGTATCAGTCAGATATATGACGACTGAAGTATCATTAAAGATTAACTTAATCAGTTTAGCAAACTTTCGGAGAAAGGTGAGACAGGTATAAATAATAAAAAAAAACTAATAAAAAAACTTCATAAATAAAAATAATAATTAAAGTTAGTAAAAAAATGAGTTATAAATAAAAATATATAAGTAAACAAATCTGTTTAAAAGGCTAAATAAATAATAATGAAGAACAATCAACTATTGATTTAAGCTGAGGAACAGATCTAATTCGGAGGTGACTAATAATAAGTGCTTCATCTGAATTTGTCAAAGTGACAGTCGTATTGAAAACAGGAATCTAGCAAAGAACCCCTACACAGGAACAGTCATCGAAACTGATTCTGTGAGAACTAGCATTAATGGCAACGGAAAGGTTATTGTAATTGCCAACAAAAGACTATTCATATGCAAACTTAGGTTGGTGGAAGCTAAACAACATAAAATGCAATACACTGGATGCATAAACGTAGTTATGAAAAGTACAGGAGGATTTGAGAAAAATGATAGGTATGTTTACGAAGGAAGGGGCTAAATTAAGGAACAGGAATAGGGCAAGTAAGACAGCCTTATACGCATGCATTGAGCCAGCAGTTTAGGGAGACTTTGGACAAGAGATGGTGAAAGGATAGATCTCACAGAATTTCAATTATAGTTTTGAGAGTAACATCCTTGACTAATAAAAATGAATATATGATTCTCAGTGCAGATGCCTGCATCACTCATAGGTGAATCTCAGTAGCCATCTATATAAATAAAAGAAAGGTTTTGTCTGAACATTGCTTAAAACTGACTCATTCAAGTTATCTTACATTTCATACATTAGAGAACCCAATACACCCTTAGAAAAATTTCTCTCTGTCTGTTTGTCGGTTTGTTGATTTGTCTGCAAAATCTTGTCACAAATAAACTCAGCCCCCATAATAAATAGATAGCTGAAACTTTGTCTGTAGATTTCTGTATGTCTGACTTGAAAAATTTAAGCTTTGAATTAATTAAAAATTCAACGTAAAAGCGAACTGTTAAACAACGTGCTATGAACTGTTAAGCCGTGTTTGGCTAGCTATAGAGACATGTTTATTTTGAAAATATATAGGTGTAGCAAGGAGGTATTGTTATTTGATCCTAATTGCATTTGCGTTTAAAGACCCATGACAGGAAGTGTAGTCACTGGATTGCTTCTTCCCTCCTGTGTTCCCTCCTACATCTGTGTTATCAATGTCACTGGTAATGTAATAATTACATTTTTGTGACTTTGAGCAAATAAAATTTAAAAAAAAATTTCGTCTAAGCTCCCAACAAGAACTTATTGACAAGGTGTTTCCCAGAGCTCAAGATCTACTATCTCTTCAGAATAAATGGCTTTGTGAACGAGCCATTTATAAATGGCTCCTACTAATAATCACTCCTACTAATAGTAATCACTAATGATTACGAAGAAACAATCAACAAACAAGTTCTTACGGTATATCAAACCGAAGAAAAAACCTACAAGTCAGTAAACAGAGTGATTAAAGATGAAGAAGAACCAATTCATTATACAATTAATTTCTTGACCCCGTGACTGCTCCTGGACTTCCTGCTCTTAAATAAAAAAGTAGAAGCACCAATCATGTTCAAATTTAGAAGTAGTAACAAATTTCATGTTACGAAACTTGAGTGCCCAAAAGTGTGCAAAGGGACACGACTCTGAGTTCGTGCTCTGCACAGATACGCCATAGAGGCGGACATCATGACTAGGTATGGTACTGGGAGTCTGTGTGTATACCACACATACCATTGATTACGAGCCACTATCCGTTTCCATTCAAACGATTGAAATATTCTGTCAGCTTCTGTTTTCCAATAACCAACTATGACCCAAGGGGAAATATCTACCGCAGGAATTGAAGTGAATGAGACCAAGTTTTTCTCATTACCCAAACAACTTTTCCCATTGTTTGTTTGCCCAAGAGTCAGATGTTCCAACTCCTTGTTCTTCATGAACCTGAAAGTCAGACAGCTAATGTGGTGTATACAGAGGCATTTGCTTAACACTGTACTAATAATGATATTTTCTACTATTTTATAATTTCTAATGATACTCGTATTTTGGAATACCACGTAAAATCGAATTTTTAAATCCGTCAAAGACGGGTACGTTTGCTAATAATTTAATAACTTAATATGAGATGAAAAAGAATAAAATTCTTACATGTAATAAATCAACAATCATAGTTGTAATTTTTTATACTTTCCATGGTATGATAGATTTGTCTCACAAAATCCACTAATCAACTGAATTCTTTAAATTTTTGAGACAGGGTAATATAAGTGTTTTTTTTTTAAAAAAACACTTGCATTCCATAAAATTTCCAGTAAAAATTTTATAAAAGACCAAAAATGAAAAACACAATTCAATATTGAAAACATTCTTTGAAAAATAAATGAAATTATCCATCTTAAATTAAAAATTATCTTAAAAATAGGAATTGAAAATAGGAATATTTTCAAGTTTTAAATGAGAAACTTTGTCTGAAATCTTTAATTTATAAGGATTTCAAATAAACTATGTAAGAGATCTACTGGCTATTGGAACAAAAGCCATGTTCTCCTGTAGAAGATTATTTCGTAACATGAAATCTTCACTCGGGCATATACAAAATTTATTACTGCTGCAGTTGTACTAATCATATTATATACATAAGTGGTATGATATACAAAAACAAGCACATATATATTGATAAGTAGATCAATCATAATGTGTACTACCTCTAGGAATGAAAGACTAATAAACCTCTCCCATTTAGACAATTATGTTACGCCTAAATGGGAAATTTATTATTCATTTACTTATACAACCTATATATGCAAGAAGTTTGATATTATGTTTACTTATAGTAAAGTTGAGTGTAGGCTACTCCAGATTTTTTCAATTGTTTCCGTTATATGGTTAAATAATTAGATACTTAGTCATCAACGTGCTGCACTATTTCGCAGAGATGATGAGAATATCATTGCTGTCTCAATTAGAATAATTTTCTTTTAGCAAAGACTGAGGGCTTACTTTAGTTTAAACAAAAATGGTAGATGGAAAACCAATTAGAAGCCTATTCTGCTTTTCTTTGTAATCTATACGGCAGTTAAAATCAAATTTGCTCACTCAGTAAATTGCGTAAACGGAGCTTGATTTAAAATTGATGTGCTATCGCTTCTATTTCTTTTTATCTCGCCAGCATTTGTCTTTATAAACATACACTTTATTTACCAATTATTAGCACCAAAGAGTTTTATATTTTATATATTTGTTGGCTTAAAAGTTGGGTTAAATCATTTTAGTTTATTTATTATATTTTTTATTTTTATTATCTTTAACGTATAGGAGAATATACAAATATTTTCAGCATTTTCTCTCTTATGTATTCAAAATCTTCTTTACGATTCACAATCAACTGCTGAGCGCCAAACAGCAGTCATATAAGCAATATATATAAAAATTTATAAATCCATATATTGGTGAAATTTAAATTAAATAAAACTTGAGCAGAATAGTTTTACAAACTCTAAAGGAAGAACAAATTTGAGTCCAAAAAAAGCTTAGAACTCGAAGATGAACTTGGAGTCCAATATATATAAACAAAAAATTTGATGAAGACAAATGTAGTAATCATAAGTGTCCCAATATAAAATTCGCTTTGTATTCAAATAAGATAAAATAATTGTCTCATTTCATTTTGAATAGGTAAGAAATTATTTTTTTTCCTAAAAAATATTACTGGTTTATTACTTTAAGCAAGTGTGAGTGTAACTCTTGGGTTCCTATGTTTTAACTGCCTAGAACTGGACAAGTCAGCACCATTTGAACAGGCTCACAGAGTTTCCTGCAATAAAATTCCACAATAACACCTGACAATTGGACAAATGTGGTCAAGTGAATATTCAACTCATGAATATTAAGTGTTGACGTAACATTCTGCTGTGGACTGATCTGTATTCTCCAATCGGTCCAATCCATTCGACTGACCACACCACCTATCTGATGATTTACATAGAATTAAAACTTACCGAGTTTCGAAAATAAAACATCAAACTGAATGAAAAATACAAATTCAATAAATTTTTTGATGATACTAAACCAAGTTAAAACTTGTTTATTTTCATTTTCTTTTTCTTATTGCCTACTTTAATCATTGATGAACTATTTCAAATTATTGAAAAGAAAAGGAAAAATATTTGCTAAATATTTTTTATTCTTTCCACAATCGTCTACAATTTACAAGAAAAACAGAAAAATATAGAACTTTGTTTTTTTTTTTTTTTATCTGAAAGTTATACGAGGTGAAATGGTAAAATCTTAGAAAATACTGGTACACAAAACCAACTTGTTCTGGAAGAATTTTGAATTATTACTCCTCTCATGCAATGAATCAAAAGTTTATTTCCGTTCAAAAATTTAGTTAAAAAAGTGATAAGCAGTTTTTCTCCTCCTGGGAAAACTCCCCCACCAGACAAGATTTGACAAGAAACCCCACAGGCTACAAACAAATAAATGGAACTAGATTAGTGTTAGCACAGAGTAGTTATCGTTGTTTGCGAGATTATAGAATTATAGATCTGTGAAGATAGATTGAACATTGAGGAAATGAGGAACACTGCAACACTGTTAATAATACTTAACTTTCTAAACTAGTTTGTCTTTAACCTGTATAAAACAGTTTTCTGTTGAGACATTAAATTAAAATCAACTACTAATTTAGGTGTAAGGAAAATGTACAATTACTGACAGCCACTTATAACTAATTTACCTACAAATTATAACAATATTAATTATAATTTCATGACAAGAAGGTAAATTAATCCTGAATTATTAGTCTACTTTTTAATTAAAAAGTATGAAATGTTATAATCCCGTTTGAACATAGTTCAATTGCTCCATTGTAAGAGGTATTTGTATTCAAACTATGAAACTGGGAAAACTCAAGAAAATAAATAAAAGAATTCCAGAATCACTAGCCAGAAAGTTAATAACTTAATGGCTGAGGGTATTGATCCCAGCCAGTGCGATGCCGGGAATTCATCTTTGTTTAAAGGAATATTTAAGTTGAAGTTGACGCAAGTTGCCTGAGGGTTTGTCTCTCCATTTAAAAAAAAAAAAAAAAAAATTACTGTCAGGTTTTCTCATGAATATTATTACAATTTCATCTATACATTCTGCTACCTCAAAAATCTCTACTAAAAGAAATATAATGCATATCATATTACAATATGTGCATATCATATGTATATGTATCAATGATCAAACCACAATATGAAATGGAAAAAAAAAAGACTAAGATCTTTCAACCATAAAAAGCAGTTTTTGTCAGTCAAAAACCCAACTTAATTGTTATTTTACGTGTTTATGTGAAATATATATATATATATTCAGTTAACTAACCTCAAATGATAATATAATAGAGGAAAATACTGTCAATGATGCCAATCTTGATCCTACGTTAAATTAAAATCCATAACCTGTCAACAACTAGTATTCACTTGCTCTCTGACGACGTGAAAACGAAAGGCCTCAGAGCGATTATCTTCAATCATTTGTGGTGAGTTACCTGAATATTTATATCACGTGTTATTGTGACAATTTTGTATATATATAGTAAAAATAAGTTCAATTTTGAAATAAATATTTAATTCCATTCTTCGACTTTAAGGGATTCGTTTGTTCTTTTGTGAGCCTCTTTTATCTTATCGAGTGCGGAAAAGGACCTTTATAACACTTTGTGTCAATTGTCTGTGTTTTTCTAGACCCTTTATCTTTATGCATATATGGCACTTCCATTCTTTTTATTTTAGGATTTTATATCAACTTTTTTCGTAGTTGTTTCATTTGCGGGTATTAAAATTTAAAATAAAGGGACATATACGCATTATTTAGATTTTATGTTCAAGAAATCATAATTTATATAAAATATTTACCTAAAATATTTCTTTTTAATTTTTTATTTAGTCAATATTTTGATTAACTTTTATCAACATTATATTATCTACTTTACGGAGTGGTCTATACAACTACTACTTTATAAGTCATTAATAAAAAAAATTGATTACATTTTCCTATAGTTAAATAAACTTCATTAGTCCTGAGGTAATTAATTTTTTTTTCATATCTAGTAGCTATATTACTTCTATTATATTATAATATAATTTATTACTATAATTATTATATAATAATATTATCAACAGGATAGCAGTTGAACTTGATGTTTTTTCATAATTTTTATGGATTCTTCAGAATTGTTTCCACTACAGCCCGCAACATAAATTCTTTCACAATCATTTTTCAGATCATTACTGTAACCGTAAAAAAAATATCATCATTCCACTGAGTAGAATATTAATTATAGAATGTGATAAAAACCCAATATGAATATACATACACTTTCTAAGATAAAGAATGTACAAAATACGATTCTTGTTCAGCCATCCTAGCTCCTTCGAGCTGCTCCAATCACTCCGATCTATCATGCGCTTTCCTCCTTCACCTTTTACTCCCCCAGCCATCCCAGTCCTCCTCTACGTCACTCAGACGTCTATTCTTCTCTACATGTAACATGTGAGTTACAAGTCAAACAGTTACTACGTGATAGACAACTTCGAAAAACTTATTCGTGCAATATTTTCTGGCAGTAAGAATTTCAATGAGTGACAAAAGATACTTCAAAATAACTAAGTAATTATAGAAAGAAAAATACATTTTTCTTCAAATATAAGTATAAAATAAACTGAGACGGGAGTGAAAGAGATTTATGATGTCATATTTAAATGACTCTGAGAATGGCACATTGTTAAGAGATAGTCGTCTTGGAAAAGAATTTTTATCTGAATGTTTGAAGGTGAGACTGCTTTGAATTTTTCCCGCTGGCTAAATCACTTCAGAGGCTTACGATGGGTGTTCTCTGCTGACTGGTGATAAATGCGGGACTCAGTTATGAATGATAAGGGTAAAGCACCATAGCCCTGCATACATCACAACACGGCTGATTTCACTCTGCACTCCGCAATCTTTACTACAAAATGTATCTGACTTAGAACCATGTCACATTAAACGGAGACCCTACAGCAAACAATCTTAGAACCAATTTCTCACGAAATATTATATTATATAGAATGTATTTATTGTTATTTGAATTACATTATGTTTCCATTATCACATGAACTAGATAACAACTGGTACAATTTAAAAACATGTTGAGGTTTAAACTAAAATTACTATAACTAATCGAATTATCAAACTTATTCTTTATCAATTACTTGATTTTATTCAATGTTCATTTCATGTAAACGTATTTCAAACCCTGTGATAAACTTACTGACAATCATTTAATTAATAGTTTATTTTGCCTAATTCCATTCTGTAAATTACAACAAAAATTAAATCATTGTTATAGTAAATCTGAAAAATTATTACAGTTGTCATTTAATTGTTTACTCTCCCAATGTTCAAAATATATGGAAATCAAATGTGCAACATTAACATGATGAACAGAAGGCCATATATCAAATCCTGAATTTAGAGTCGCCAAAAACGTTTTTTGATGGAAATCTTCCATTTTACAATATAAACTAACGTATTATGCATTTAAATGCATATGTAGTAATATTTAAAACAAAACTCTGATGCAAATGAGCAAAGAATATGTACCCACTAATTCATCTAATCGTATGATCGTATATTAAAATTGATCCTATGTATATAATTGTAATAATAGATCCCTGTACCATTACTTTTTAATGGCAATTTGAGAAGGTGAGTAGGCATTTAGGATTTCGTAAAATGGATTTGGGTATTTAAAGTCTATTGACATGACTTATAACGCATTAGGCAAAGTTAGATTATTGGATTTAAGGTCATTATGAAGGGCTTAGTTGTAAATCACGTAATTTTTGAAACAATTTTGATAGTGCGGAAGAATTTAGATTGATATTTTTAAACTAATGAATATGTATATTTATGTTAAAATATAAACTAAAGTCAATTTTTCGAATTTTAGTATGAGTTATAATGAAACTCGTGTAAACTACACATATACTAGACTGTATCAGTTTTACATATATCAGTGTATACTACACTATTATCAGTAGCAATAATAATGTGTATTATCTTTAAGAAGAGATAAGTTATTTTTTTTTGCTTAGGGCAATAATCAAATCCTATGGAAAAAAGTTATAAATATAAAATATATCAAAGTCAAATTGATGAAATAACATGATGAAACAAACTGATGAAACAAAATAAGGCGCATATTTTATAACTCCTGAGCATTTGTTAATGTGACGTTTTTTGCAGGAATGTAAATCTTCCGATATGTAGTCTCTATATCAAAGTATTATACATTTATGAATAAAGAGGAATATCTTTTGTAAAAACAAAACTCTGAATGAAATATTAAAACAATAGTGTACCTTAATAATTATCTAATTGTATGTCATCGTAAATTAAAATTGATCCTATGTTCATAAGTCCTTCATCAACACATATGTATATCTACTTGTTTAATGTATAGACGTTTTCATTGTACATTTACATTTAGGTAAATGTACTGTAGTACAGAATTTTCTTAAATTCTATCTACAGTGGGACAGTTACTGTCAATTAGAAAATACATATTTTTTGGACTATAAGATTACATATTAGGAATCATTATTGTAAATCATAAATTTTTGATAAACCTAACTTTTTTGACAAGTCAATTAAGTGGTCTATTTTTAAACAAATGAATATGTATATTTATTTGAAACATTATAAATTTACTGATTGAAGTAATATAAACCAATTAATTTTGTGAAGGTTCCATTCAAGATATTAAGACATTTGACAAAAGAAACTAATTTTTAATAAATAAAAAAAATCTTTTTGTTGATGATGACCATCGCTATTTATTTTACTGATTAACTATTATTTTTTTCTCATAAAGTTTGGTTTTATTCACTTATATTAAAAGAGATGAAAGAAAGTTTCATGTTAAAACACTGTCATATGTAAAAGCAGTAAATCAAGTAATTTCGCAGCAGGATGACTTTGCAAGCACGAGGCAAGTTGAGATGGATTGATAGATGCATGAAGTGTACGTTAATTACGTTGGTTCAGTGGAGGAGTTAGAGCCACTCAAGATAACTCGACCTTCGTTTCGGGATGTTGAGGCGTTGTAAATTCTGTCTATGAGAGCGGGCCTTGGCACTCTTGCCAAATTAGTGCAGATCGTAATGGGCTGGCGGATCGGTTTCAAGTCGTCCTCCTACCTAATCACTGGTCCTGATTGGAAACGCTACTCACTCCTTCATTTCGTCTTATTCATCAACAAATGCACCATTTCTAATCTAATTACTTAGCCTGTAAATAAACGCATAATAACTTATTATGATCCTCTCCTGTAATATATACGAATTTGTTTCAACTTTATTCTTCATTTGTCAACACTCTTTTGGCAATCATGAACTTTCGTTTTGACAATATTTATTAAAATAAATAAGAATAGTGAGACACTTACTGTCAATTAGAAAATACATATTCTTTGGACACTAATATTACATGCTTTTATATATCATTATACTAATTCCCATTAATAATTGTTGAGGATTTCAATATGTATTCTATATATATATAAAGCTTTCACATAAACACGTGAAATAACAATTAATGATCAAACCACAATAAGAAAACGGAAAACAAGACTAAGATCTTTCAACCGTAACAAGCGGTCTTCGTCAGAGTCAAAAACCCAAGTGAAACACTAGATGCAGAGAACATCTGGTGAGGGGTTGAGAAGAGTGGGAGGGAAGAGTAGTATTTTAAAAGGGTGAAAGTGCAGGAAAGGACAAATGTCTAGGAAGAGATGTTTGGGGAAACAAAGGAGTATAGTAAGAAAGAGTAAAAAACTATCCGCTAGCTGTCAACCCTCTTATTGTGGTTTGATCATATATATATATATATATATATATATTATATGATCAAACCACAATATTAAATGGGGAAAAAATACTAAGATCTTTCAACCGTAACAATCTTTCACGTGTTTATGTTAAATCGTGTTATCGATATATATATATGCAACATTAGTATGTTAATAGTATGGTATGATATATTATCACATTGTATGCTATATTTTCGAACCAATACATTTGAAAGTGTTTTTTGTTACTTCTTAACATCATTGTACAATTTTTTTTAGTTGTACACCAAAAAATATAGTTATGATTAAAAAAAAAACTTATTTTTTGGGTATTTTACATATTTTGATGTTTGAAGTCCTCTGAACACTTTTTTGATGAAATTTGACTGCGTATTTTTAGAGTTTATTAAAATTTTGAACACAATTTTGATAAAATTTGAAGTCTGATGACTTCAAACATTGTTCTTGATGTATTTTTTTGTCAATAAAACACTACAGCAATTTATATTTCACTAAATATTATAGATTTGAATAATATTGAATTCTGATAGTTGAGTTGAGCTGAACTAAAATACAAAACTCTAAAGAAATATTCTGTACTTGATATGTGATAGATATCAAGTATATAAAAACTTTTAACTCTGTATTTACAGATTCATTGAATTATAAATCCTTTTTTTTTTTTGAGAAAAAATTATTATTTACAACAATAAATATATTTTGACACAATAATATTTGTAAATTGTAAATAAATGAACTTACTCAAAAACTGATATATATCAACTTAAACAAGGCAATATACAATTATACAAATTATACAATATACAATTATACAAAATACAATTATACAAAGCCTGTTATTGTTGCAAAAATCAATATGAACAGACATTGATTATTTAATTTTTTTATTCAAGTTTGCAAATTACTTGTAAGAACTTGAAATTACAGACTAGCAAGGCGCTGAAAATAAAGTAACTAAATAGAAGGAAGAGTAGTTGTGATGGCTTTTATATAGGGCTGGAAGGAAGAGAGTCTGATAAATGACGACCGGTAGGTAAAAGGATGGGACGCATTTGTCTGCGGGCTAGGCGTACCAAGGACGGATCATTTCTCAGCAAGCTGAGGCCAATCGAACACCTCAAGACGCATCATACATGAATCAGTTATAAGCAGAGTTGCCTTCAGACACGTCCACTTCCGCCTAGCCTACTGTGATTTCCCATGGGTCGTCATGGAATACTCTCCTATTTCTTTAAGTTATCATCAATAGTAAAGCAACAGGATCTGGTACAATCAAGTCGCTCAGTGAAAACTATAACACTGTTATATATAGTCTGTACTCAGTCATAAAACAAGATTAACTTATTTTTCTCTTTGCTTATTTAACGGCTTAAGCTTTAAAAATAACCTAAAAACAAGAAGGTATGAAGAATTCTTTATAGACTTACCCCATATCGGATTATAGATTAATATAGATTACCTCATCAAATTGCTATTGAAAAACCATTGGAAATATATAAGGAACTAGCTGCTCTAGTGCATAACAATATAATAACAAAAAATCAGATATTTTCTTTAAAATACTATTTAAATCATTTGCTATTCCTATACTGTAGAGTATATATCAAACATTTCAAGTGAATAAAAATTTGTTAAAATTGAATTATCAAATATAAAGGAATATAAATCCTCCTAATAGACAAAAACGTATTTATAGTCATAGGCAGAGGACAATCACCACATAATGAAGGAAAGTTACAGATAATGCTGACTTATACACACATATTTTGCATATCACTTATAATGATATTTTATCATCTATCATTATAAGATTATACTAATCTAAGAATTCTTCTACGCATCACGTGCACGGCACATCACCTGTCCTTTTGATTGACGATGACTGCAAATACAATAGTGAGTTTCAGTAGCAGTTTTTTTTTTTCTTAAATACTTCTTGGCCTAAAACACGTTTTAGTCTGGTGTTTTTCTCTCCATATGTATATAGTTAAGATTATAACCAGGAAACACAAAAAAGAGATTAACTCTTACTCTTTTCAATCATTTTGGTTATATGTCGTATTCATGAGAAGAGAGAAAAAGTACAAGTGAGGAAATTTGAATAGTTCCCTCCTTAACTAATGGAAAGTGACTATATGCATATACCATCAAATAACTTTTCTATTATTGGTTTGACAAATTATCTTAAAAGTTGTTTCAACTTAGGTGTTTTTTCCACCTTTTAAAATATATATGAAGTTTAAACCACAATGGAAAAAGGAAAACAATAGAAATAAATGCTCTGAGGCTTTTCAGTATATGTCATCAGAGAGCAAAACTACTGTTTTATTTCAGTTGCATGAGAGCATTTATTTCTATTGTTTTCATTTTTCCATCGTGGTTTAAACTTCATTGATTGCATCATGTGTTTATTTATTGTGATTTTTCTGCATATATATATATATATATATATATATATATATATATTGTAAAAGACGAGCCAATCCCTGTTACGTATTACTTTGGGCACTTCTTATTGGTTGTGGGTGTTTATTCGTTGAACACGTTTCTCCTTAGCACACTCCGTCTGCTCGGCCGCCTCAGCCTTCACTCCGGGAGAGGGCTCGCAGTCCCTACTTAATTTTCCAATAGAGTTGGATGAAGGTCTTGGCGTCCTGGCTTGGAAGTGAACCTCGTCGAACTCGGTGTTTTACTATGGGCTTAGTGGATTTCATTAGATACTGGTTGTTGGTGTTTTCTGTAAATTCTATTGATGTGGGTGTATGTAGACCTTTTCCCCGTCGGTTTCTTAACACGCTTGGCTGCATCCGCCGTCCTTCCTGGAGAGGGCTCGCAGTCCCTACTTTAATTTCACAGAGGGCAGGAATGGCATAGGCGTCCTCACGCAGAAGAGTTCCTCGTA
This sequence comes from Hermatobates lingyangjiaoensis, assembly GCA_026182355.1. NCBI lineage: Eukaryota > Metazoa > Arthropoda > Insecta > Hemiptera > Hermatobatidae > Hermatobates > Hermatobates lingyangjiaoensis. Next base: position 533,853 of record JAPFBL010000156.1, read on the forward strand.
AGAATCTGGTCCTGGCTATGGGCATTATGATTTGAAGTTGAAGTTGAGTGTGTGTGGCGTTTGTCATTAGACCCCTTTACTGCAGTGTTTTCTTGAAGAATGCGTGGCGCCTTCCTCGTGTCGTTGCGACCGGTTTCGACCGTTCCTCGGTCATTCTCAAGCTGGTGGGTGGCACACACTGAATCAGTTCAGTGTACATCAAGGGTTTATCTGAACAATTAAAAAAAGCTTTAGGAAATAAAATAGACTGCGAATTAGCCCAAAAAAACCTAAACACACTTAAGAATATCATATTTTCTAAATTTAAGAGCCCTGTTGCTTACAATAGTAATAGTAATGTTGTCAACTCAGTCAAATGCTCAGATTGTGAGGTATTATTATATATTGGACAAACCAGACAGTATTTAAAAAACAGGATCACACAGCATCAAAATGATATTATACATAAAAGAACAGTTTGTGCTCTAGCCAATCACAATCACTCATGTACAAAGGGACATGCTTTTGCGTTTCACGACACCAAAATTCTGGAACATGAAAAGCACACAAAAAAGAGACATTTAAAAGAAATGATAAACATTATGAACACACCAACTGCCTGTAATAAGAGATCTGATATATCAAGTCTTAGTTTAATTTATTCCAATCTCCTTCAATAGTTTCTATTGAACTGTTTTTTCATGTTGACATTAGGGGCTTGTTTTCCGTTTTTAGGGTTATGTAACCTTCCTGTATATGTGTATCTGTTATGATACAGCCAGACATAAGCATGGACCGGTAAATGGTGTTTCTTCTAAATCAAGGTAATAATGTTTGTAAGATTTTTGGTTTTTGTTTTTTTTCCTTAATTTCTTTTAATTTTTGACTCTTTTTTCATTGTTTTGTAATTGTCTGTGTCTGTTACTGTCTGTGTGTTGTTTTGCTGTTTGAAAATCGGGTTTTTTGATGTTCTGAATAATTAATAACCATTAATTAGGTTTAAACAACAAATGTCTGTTTTTAAATTATAATAATAATAACACTAGGTATTTTATTATCCTTTGTGGTTCTCTTTTTTGTTTGTGTTGTGTTGTTTGTTTTCTGTTGGGTGGTGTCCGGTGATGTATTTATTTTGCTTTACTTATGTCGTTAATAAATTGTTTTTTAGCCTTGAAAATGCCAAACAACTTTTGGCGAAACGTCGGCTTATAATCAGGAGTTGTATGTTTTATGACCAAAATCCTCAAGAACCCCTGTGTGAATTTAAAATATAGATTTATTTTTATTCCAACGTTATAAAAAAAAGAGGATGTAACAACAGGTTGAAATAATGCTAATACATTAATGAAATGTCACAATTATTTAAAAGCTACAGTTTTCGTACAAATTACATCCATCATCACAAAATTAAGTGAAGCATTTAATAATTTGTGAAGTCTTTAATAAAATTTGCTTTATTAGTCATTTAAAACAAGAATTGTATTTATATGGGCTAAAATTTAATTTTTTTGGCAATATATTGGTATATAAATATTATTTTTAGTCTAAATAAAGTTATCCAGTACAATTAAACAGATACATTAATTTTACAAAGAAATTTTATGTCATGATACTTTATGTCATACAATGCAATAACACAGGTATAAGAATGAAAATCTAGTAGTTATTCTCAAATTATTATCAAGGTGGCTAACTAATAACTAGTAGGAAGTTATTTTTCCATTACTTGCAGTCGGAAAAGCTTCTAGTCATGGGGTTTTCGATTCATAAACAAATAGAAGTTTTGCAAAGAACTTTTATAAGTTTACACAATTCAAAACTGTTTTAGGAAAGTTATTACTTCAGCAGAATCCAGTATGATTTGAATAATTTAACTAATATAACATAAATAACTGATATATTTTGAATGGGAAATGAGAAAAGTTTTTAAATTAAATGGAAGTTTCATGCTTGCAATGTCTTTCTTCTATGTTTTCTTACTTTCTCTTTTTATTACTCGCTGGTATTATTGATTGTATAGAGTTATACAAAAGAATAATACAATGATATTATTAATTGTATAAAGTACAGTTTTCTGCTAAATTATTATACAAATTTGTTCGCAATTTTTAAAATACAGTTGTAACAGGATTAATATGAATAGTGTGTCTATAATAAAACAATTAATTTAAAAAAAAAATCAGTAGACATGATTCAAAATTATAATTTAATAGATTCTAAATATAAACCTAAGGGTATATATATATATATAACAAGATTTTACATAAACACGTGAAATAACAATCAATGATGAAACAAAAATATGAAATGAGAAAGAAAGACTAAAATCTTTCAACAGTAACAAGTGGTCTTCGTCAGAGTAAAACCCAAGTGTTGAGTTCTGACTCTGATGTAAACCGTTTGTTACTGTTGAAAGATCTTAGTCTTTATATATATATATATATATATATACAAAAATGTCACAATAACACGTGATATAAATATTCAGGTAACTCACCACAAATGATTGGAGATAACTTTTCTTCAATAGTTCAGGCCTTTTAAAGGTCTCAGCGGTTATCTTCAATCATATTTGGTGAGTTACTTGAATCTAAATATATATATCACTAAGTCTAACACTAGGAACATTTAACATTCAAAACATTATAAGGATGGATAAAAGACAAATTAAAGTTAGGATGGGGGGGACCATTCACCCTAGCAGTTTGAGCTGACGTGTGCTACCTGTGTGCTGTTGGTTTAATTTAGGCTTATTATCCAGAATCAAAAGTGCTTCCAATAATTGCAACCTCTTTTGATCTTGTTCAAGTATTTTGGTGTTTTCCGTGAGCATCTTTCTAGAGAGTTGTTGTTTGTGCATTATAGTTGTGTGTTCACGTATTGCTCCAGCTCCAAGGTGCATAGTTAGACGGCGGGATAAAGTAGTGGTCGTCATTCCTATGTACGAATGCTTTTGAACTTCACGGTTTCCAATAGGGCAAGTGTATTCGTACACAAGATTGGTTTTCTTTAATTGGTCTATTGTCGTCTCTTGGTTTTTCATGATGAGGTTGCTCTTGGTGCCAACGTTTCGGTTTTATTTAAAATCTTTTTCATCGGCAGAAGTAAGAATTTTGTAACTAAGAAAATGAAATTTACATTGTTGTTCCTTTAAATAAATATATGACCTGTGTCAGTCACCGCCCTGCCTTCCTGCGGGACTCTTCGCTCTTCACACCTCCTGATGATGACGATGGTCGAAATATCGATGTGAGTTATGTCTGTGTCTTTCTGTGTGTTTCCTTCGTTTTGAATTTACCATTATATATATATATATATATATATATATATTATATATATATATTATACTATTTATATATATAACATATGCTTATGTGCATTACATCTTATGTAATAATGTGAACCCTTGAATTATTGTTTAAAATCAATTTGTTTATTTTACTAAATAAATATCGAATGTTTAACCACTGATATACTAGTTCATGATTACTAGTTAACTGATTATACAATTAATAATTAAAGTTAAACTAATAATTAAGTGGGCTAGATTAGCTCAGTGACAACGTGCTCAAGTTTGGACTAGTACATCCGGGGTTCAATGCCCACTCTGGCCCATTCAACCTAGAAGTGATTAGGTCTGAGCATGTCGTCCCTCGAAGACAGTGTTTTCCAAACTTCTTCGAGTGACCGCCCCCTTGGGTCCATAAACCTATAACTCAACACCCTTGAATAATAATCAGTTTCCTAGACTAAATAACCAAATGAGTAACATTTTAATAATTAAATTAAAATAATTACTAATCGAATATTTATTTAGAATCCGATAGATGTATTGTTTCATAGCATATTTATGCAAAAGAATTAATACACAATAAAAGAAACTTATGTGAGAATGTACTTTTAACATAAAAATGAATTATCAAAACAAATAATTTTAAGAAACTGTTTCCTAGAAGTTTACATGTCGCGTTTTGACTTAAATTTAGAAATTATATTGCATGAACATTTTCAGTTTATGGAAATAGAATCCCCGCTCCTTTTTGCATTACCGCCCCCCGATATCAAAGCATCGCCCACTTTGGGAACCACTGCTCGAAGAGGACGTTAAGCTGTTGGTCCCGAGGCTGTACGATGTCAGAAATTCTATGTACGATGTCAGTTGGGCAATATTTAGGATTCCCAATGCAGAATGTTCATTGTGTGGTATCACAAAGGACTATATGTTCGGCCTGTGTGTGCTCCCTCGTAAGACTGCCACTACTACCTAATCTAAGCTAACTAGTAATTAACAGGTATATTTTAGGACAAACCAATTAAATCAAGATTGAATATATCACTGATTCGAAAAATTTCTAACAATAGAAGCAAAAAAGAAAAAAAAATAGAAATATCTGAGAATATCACTTGAGAGGTTGATAAGTGATGAGTAGTGAAGTCTATTGAGAGGACATGAAAAGAGGGAAGGAAGCGAAAACTGAGATAAGCGGGACTCAGCGAGATGCTGCATTCAGCTCTTAGCACTTCATCTAGCGTTCACTAGACCAGACAGAAAGGACTAAATGAACTTCGAAAATCAATATCTCCTCGCAGTATTACTCCCAATACGTCGACATCAAGTTTATGTTGGGTCATCTTAAAAGAAAATGTATCCCTCAGATTTGTTCAATGAAGTTTACATTTTTGTAAATATGCTAAAACAAAAATTCTCGTGCAATGCTTGAAGTATACAAAGAAATTAACAGTATTAGAGCATTATTTTGATCCCTAAAAACAATTGCATTAAAATTCGACTGGTTTATATTGATAACTATTTGTATATTTTAGACTTCAAAAACTAATCGGTTCTGTAAAATTGCCGTTTTTACAGGTACAACATAAATAGTATGTACTCATTCGAACAATAGAATATTCCAGCGATTATCAGTTAAATTATATTGTTAATTTCTGTTCAAACTATGAAGATAATACTAACCCGAACAATAAAATAATACCATTATAAGTGAACAAAATTAACAAAATAAAATTACCATGAATACAATTTTTGTTAATAAAATTAACCAAATTAACAAAACACTTAAACCTGCTGTTTTCTATCAACAAAATGTACATGATTTGAGGAAGAAAACACTACTAAGTAGTATTTCACTTAATAATATGTAAACTATGTAAATCATGAAAACATTTTTTCGCTATTTGACTGATTTACACGTTATGGAGTCATTTGAGTCCATTTTTGAAGTTTTTTCTGAAGATATCTGTATGAGTGTGTTATGTTTCCAAAATTTTGTAAACACGCTACAGTCAATAGACTTTAATAGATTATTTTAATATTGTAGTCGACAAAATATTTTATAACATGAATGAATTGCGCATTCTTGGACAATATTATTTCATGGAAAGTCTAATTTACTGCCAATTATGTGTTTTCTTTCCCAAACTAATAACTCTAGGTTTCAAATATTATGGATCCTATAAAATCATAAAGCTAAAAACTTTTGTTTAAAAAATGGTCAGTTTTGTGCATAATTGTAAACATTTGCGTTTCAAATTGAATCTAGATTCTTGTGAAAACACTAGTCACACAGACGGCTCATAATGAAATAGGTTAGGTTAGGTTAGGTTGCAGTGGCAGTCCCACAAGGGAACACACTTAGGCCCAGCAATGGTCCTTTGTGATTGATGGTCCACACAATGAAGATTTATTCTACAGTAGAAGTCCTAAATTTTGCCTAACTCAAGTATATTTAGAGTAGGGATCTTAAATAAGTACCTGGCATCGTACAGGCTCGGGACCGACAGTTTAACGTCTTTCTCCGAGGGACGACGTGCTCAGAGTTATTCACCTCCCGCATGAATAAATCGAGAGCCAGGTGGGGATCGAACCCGGATCCTATCAGTTTAGAGGCGAGCACATAACCACTGAGCTAGTCTGACCCTCATAATGCATTATAGTCTCTATAAACTATATTAACGCATTATAGTCTCTATTTACTAGATTTTCATGTTATGAAATGATTTAGAGAACGAATTAATTTTGCAAGTAGAGATACCACAGTATATATTTATGAGCTTGTAATATGCGATATTATGGTACGTAATATGTTACATGTTATGTTTTCTAGGAAAATAAATTTAAAGGATGCGATTTTCCTATTTAACATCCGCGTGGTTATTTCTTTGGTAGATACTGTAAATATACGCGAGCTCATGTCTATGGTATGATATATGCCTCTTTTGCGTCGAGGAAGAGGCATTTAGTAATTATTGTTTTAACATAACATAACCATAAAATGAATGTAGCCAAGTTAGTATAAATAAACTATTAAATTGATAATTACAAAATGAATATAGCCACATTAAAATAAATAAAACTATTAAATTGATTGGTATGAGTTTGATAATATGTCTACGCAATCTCCATATTGAAATTAATTCAAAATTAAATTTATTCTTATCCAGTTCATATTTACTTATGGTAAAGTTGATTGTAACCACTTTTAAAGTTTTTTCCGTTGGCAAAGAATTAAAAGTGAACAAGCTGCTAATTATTAGATAAAATGTAGTAAAATATAAAAGAACAATAACTAAATGATTATATGCCAACTCCAAATGATATTGAAATGTCTTCAAAAATGTTTATTTCTTCTTTCATTTTAATTTCGTAACATGAATGTTTTAAAAATATGGTAATTTTGTTAATTTATCCTTTGCTCTATCAGTTTCAGACAAAATACCCCATGTTTAAATATTTACTAACATATAGAAATATTTAAAAAACTAAACACCTTCAATATAAATGTATTTATTAATTGTCATAAAATGTAAGAAAATAAAAGCTGAATTGTCAAAGTGTCGATGAAACAGCGAAATTAATCAAAAGTAAAGGAATTTAATAAAATAGTTTAGCAAACTGGTGGATAATTTCCGAAGTAGAAAGTCCGAGGAAGAGGCATTTTAGGAGAGGGAGAATAGTTTGAGAAACTTAAATGAAGTTAGCCTCAGGTACTTAGCGGAGAGACTTTAACCAACCGGCAACAAGAGATAGAGGAGTAAACTACATCTCGCAATGTCAGCTTGAAACAAACCGCTGAGCTGAAACAAGTCTCTCAACTACTTACATTAGTAAACCCTAGCCTAACTAGTGTTTGCTCCGATGATCAGATAATTACTCCTAATGCCTTATAGGTTTCAGAGGGCCGTCATGTCGGCAGCCACTTCTGACCAAAGCTACATAGCTCCGATGACAGCTCTTGATTATAGCAGTAATTATACACTCCTAAATTAAATAGAAAGGGTATCCCAAAAGTAGGAGAAACGTCTACTATATTATTTTTTTCAGGTATACATCAAATTGATATAACAATGAAGTTTATTTTTTAAAATCATCTAATAGCCTCTTATTCCCGGGTTTTGTCTTTTGTGTTACAAAACTTTTCAAACAATGATAACTGAATAAATATAGTAATTTTTGATCGTTTACCACACACTGCATTGAAAAATTGCTGAGAAGCAAAAATTTTTTCAAACTTTGAATATATAGTGAATAAGTTTGTGACCGCACTATCGGCCACAAAGTTTGACAAAACATTTGAAGTGCTATATTGCATGTTATTGCTGAAGAAATAAAATGAGCAGTTTTTTAAAAATATAAAATCATGAATAGGTAAATTTTGCAATATGTTAAAAGAGATATATATATGTTTTTTCATTCATTTAATGCTCACAAAAAATATCAATTTTACACAAGGCACATCAGTAAACTCGTATAAGGAAACTAGCTCAAAATTTCATAATGTTATATTGTTAGAAATTAGTAATAAAACAAAATTTTATTTACTTGTTGTAAATTACGATTATTTATTAACGGAATAATAATAAAGCTCTGCCAGTGTTAAACCAGAATTAAATACCAAATTTTAACGAACATTGTTAAGTGTTATTACTTGTAAATTAAATCGAATATTGGAAATGGTTTTCATGTTATCTAAAAGGAATTCAAATTAAAAATAATGTAAAAGTAAATATTACGTGGAATAAATATGTTTTTTAAAATTCATATGGATATTTGCAATGCTCACTTCAAAGGCATATTTTCTGCGTCATTTCGCTTCTGTGTCAGTCGGTAGCATTAGTAACATTGAGGTTAGTATATTTTCGTAATACGAATATATTAACAATTTTGTTAATAATTGAAAATTATTCTATTAAAAATTAATTAAGAAAACGTGTAATATTTTAAGTAAACTATGATTAAATGGAGATAATGAAAGATTAAACAAACAGTTTCCCTTAAATTACTGGAGTGGCATATAAACTAACTGATAAGATGAGTCAAATATCAGTAGCAAACTTGAAGTTGATTCAAAAGTAAAATTTATTAAGAAAAGGCAGTTTTAAAATATGATAAACATTAAGTTACTAGATTTTTAATTTCAGACCAATTTTCTTGTTTTGATAAAAATTAGGTTTTTATTAAAATGAAAACATTGATATCTTAATTGAGGTTTAGTATTACACCATTATTTTGGGTTTGTAAAGTTTGAGTGTTGCTTATTTTACTTTCGGGGTTCATTACTGAATAAGGCAATTTCATATAAATAAGGTAATTTCATTTCTAAAAGTTAATACTGAAAAATGATTTGAATCCAGTCGAATACAACGGCATTTAAACAGAGTGTTGCGTCTTCAATAGGAACGTAAAAGTTTCACACAAATTTATTTAGCAACTATCGAAAAATTACTGTGAGAAGATTTTTAAAATATAATGTAAACATTGTCATTCCCTACTAGAGAATTATTTTTTTAGTTCAGATGTTCAAAAAGGATATTCATAAACGATTTTCTTGCCTTTTACTATTATAGACAATTTATATATTAATTATACCTAAACTAAGGACTCATATTTAACAAAATGGAAAAGTGAGAAACTGATTTAGATTAGGCAAAGGCATAGATTTTATAAACAGTTATTTCTAGTTTTAAATATATTTAAGTTAAAGTTAAGTTATAGCTGGGACTTTGAATGATGATTATTTTTAGTGGCCACCATGACTAAAGGAAGTTCCTTTTTCATTTATTCTATCCATAAATATTATATTAATAAATATATTTATTCTATATTAAAATTATTAATTATCAAAAGAAGTCCTGATATACATACAAATCTCAAGTGGCTTACATTCAACTTTACCACCAGCATATTCATGATCGGAAATAGTAAAAATTAATTTATTTAATTGATTTTATTAAGGTTGCAATATATTTAGACAATTATGATCAAAATGTCATTGTTATGTTAGTTTAGAACAGTTGAAAAACGCTTGAAAGATTTTTTAAATAAATTAAAAAAATAATTTTGCATACACTTTAATTCGAACTCGCTTAAGCGAAAAATGTTTAGAACTCAAATACTGTTCAACCATTATAACCTTACAGCAGCTAACTCACACATTCTGAAACTTCCTTAATATTTTTTCTTTTTTTCTTTTTACAACAGTGTGCCCAAAATTTTTCAACAAATGATATATTTCTATTGAACGACTATGAATCAATTACGAAATAAAACAGGTAACTTTAATATCAGTGTAAATAATACAATACAGTAAATGAGGTTGCTAGATTGATAATCATAAATTCGGACAGGAAACATGTCTAATAAGTTATATTTGGGATACATAATGATAGTAATTATCAAGCAAATAACTAAACGTAGCAAAGAAATTATAATGTTGACTGATGTATTTTAGATAAAGTATTAGGGTAAAGTAGAGTTTAGTTAGTTAATTATACACTCTTTTGATTGTAACTTAGGAATGGTAATTAAAATTTAATAAATTGAAATCAGATATAAAATTACTTTATTGACATTAATTCGATTAGTACATCTTCTTTTAAATGGTGTTAGTGTTTAGGTAATTTTTGGAATTTTATATCTTATAATATGACTTGTTGTTATTGATTATTACTAACCCTTTAAAGTTATTATTTGTCAATATATTACTTACACATCTAGAATTTCTCCAAGAGTAAGGTAGACAAATCCGACTAGTTGCTGCCGGTGAAACGCAATAATTGTTTTTTAGTGTCATTTATTCTTTTCTAATAAAGCCAACTTTATGAGATTTTCATCATAGACGAATCATATTAGGCAATATTGAATGTCTTTGTTATTGTCAAAATCAGAAAAATAAACTACTGCTTGTGGGTATAAAAGATGATAAATAACTCTTTCCATGATTCAATATTGTACAAAATACCATTATTGCTCTGTTATTAGGGTAACATACATTCATAATGTGCTGATATTTTAATCAAGGAGTGAATGTATAGCAGAAGAATATTGCGGACATAGTGGTTGTAATGATGTTTAATACAAACGTCTAAAGACATTTGAATGTGTTTAAATGTGCTGAGAATTCACGTGAGTGTGTGCACTAATATGGGTATGTAATTTGACAAGAGTTTTCTTGCTCTGCGCGTCGCTTCAAGCATATGTGTTGGCAAGACATTAGCCAGTTGGCTCCTGACGACATCAATGATTTAAGCATTACCATTACTATTCATTACATAAAACTGAACCTTGAATCAAAGTAATTAATATCTCGCCTGCTCCCTAAGGCAGACTAACGACCCTCCTGACTTCCCGTGATTAATTGGCCGGTAACGATATTTGACTCACCTCCGTAAGACTAACTAAATCATACCTTCCCTTCCTCTCAAAATCATTATTCCTGTAATGAACACATTAACTATAACAAACAACAGTCATTTCTTTTCTTCAACCAATTTTTAATATTGATCTAACTCTATACGGATATCTCCTAATTAATCAGGATATCAATAATCTTTTTAACATTTTTTTAGAGCTCAAGAACAAATTTATGAAAGAAAAGTTATTTTTTTACATCAAAACCTATTCATGAACTTTATTTATGTATTTTATTTTATAACTTTGATTAATCTGTGAATATATGAGTGTGTAACTGCTGTATAACTTCAACAGTGGATAGACAGAGAATAGATCACCTACTTATCAAATTAGTTAGTATATATTCCATTATTAAATACCGATTTCACTATTCTGAGTGTTTTTACAGTTATAATATAAATATTCTGGGACGTTTTTGTTGTGAAAGAACTACTTTGTTTCTAGTGCTGTGTGCAGTATTCATTACTGTTTATCGATCTGATATTATCCAGACGTCCAACCATGCATCTTAATTTAGGTGCTCTATGGGTGAATGGAACAATCAAACCAATTCAAAGTAGAACACGAAACCCTCATAAATAATACAGAAATAATTGCACACAAAAATTGTGAGATGATATTAGAAATAATTGAAGTCGAATAGATTTTAGAAAAATCACTGGAAATAAAGTCTGAGTTCCATTTTCAGTTAGCTATTAAAATAAACCAATCATAACTGATGCCTTTATAACTTTTAAAAATATACATCATATATTCAACCTTTCATTTTCAAAGTATGAAGGACACTCAAATAAAGGTTATTTCATTTTCCGCAAAGGTAGAGTGGGAGTTAGAAAAACGTTCAAGCAACTTAGTGTTCACACATGAAAAAATTACCATATTTAAATGTTGGAATGGACAATGTTTATTCTATTTTAAATGGGATTAAAATTTGGTTTGTAGGGTGGGTGGTCCAGTCATTGTTTCTTTTAAGAGCTACGTTGTTCTTAAAATTCTCGCTGAGGATTCCGTTGTTTAGATGCCATTATCAAGGCTTACTTTGTCATTATGTAAAGTCATTCTCTGTTAAGAAATATTTGTGCGAAGAATGTTAATGATTTCGGTCCTAAAAAAGAAAATGATTTTCCAATTAGGATTGGCTATCTATCAGTTCGCCAAAAGTAGCCACATATGTAGAATCTTGATAATAAATTGTTTTATTCAAAAATAAAATTCTTTTCAAAAATAAACAAACAACTGGTTATTTTACCTCATCTTAGAGGATCCAAACCCAAAACAGTAACCTTTGTGTAAGCTTCAGTTTTAGGTTCATTAGAAAAAAAAAACCTACATTTTTACACCAGTATATATATATATATTGTCTGTCACATGTTTCAAACAAACGAACAATTGCATTTTAGAAATCTGCTTGCACCATTTCTCATTTCCCCCTCAACTGGCTGCAAATCTGTTGGTGTGGCGGACTTTCTGCTCGTCAGTCTTTGCTTAACGACCGGGTATTCATGCTGACGAGAGTGTATGTATTGATCAACGTCTAAAACACAGTAAGCATATAAGAAAAGACCTTTTAACCAAAACGAGTATATTTCTTGAGAGTCTCATAATATTGATTAACATCACTTGTTTTGATTAAGAGATCTAATTGAAAAGTCAGTTTTCTAATTTTCTTACTGTCGTTCAGATGTCCATTTTTATTGCACTTGTTCATGGTGTTCATAGTCGATCGTAATGGCGGTCGAAATATTGAAAACTGAGTCTTTGTTATCTTTCTGCCTATGTGTCACAGTTTATTTTAAGTGTAATCTGTCCTGCAGGACCGTTTCCGTTTATCATTATATATATATTATATATATATTAACTATATGTTTGTATAATTAAACATAAAACTAGAAAATAAGAAAATGACTAATACTCATGATTATTGATCATTTCTGATACACGTTGTCTTCAGGATCAGATTAGAAGAAACAAATGTGAGATGTGAATGGGTTTATCAACCGATACAAACTGATGAATACTGCGGCAAACTTACCATTGCAAAACATTTGAAGCAGTTTAAGCAATGAACAAATTAAATAATGGAAGTAATAAATAAAAGAAATATTTCAAATAATGAGCTTTTGAAGAACCACTAATTTATCTCCTGAGAGGTAGTTTTGTATGTATGTTATACATATAGGTATGTTATGTATGTATGTTGTTTTTGTATGTATGTTAATCCCTGTTTCTGGGATTAACCTCAATCGTTGTTATTCTTTATTTATTTAACAAATTCAGTACTCAAATTTGTTTTTTAATTATTTCGCTCACATCTTTCTGCCAAAATAATTAATTTCCAATGTTGATGAGGGAGTCTAACGGTAGCAGTTCGATTTTTTATCTCTCTTTTATGTCTTTCTGTGAATTTAGTATATTTATTTTACAAGCCTCTTCATTTAATAACAATAATAATAATAATATTAATAAAATAATAATAATAATAATAATAATAATAATAATTTATATATATATATTTATATATAAAGATTTCACATAAACACGTGAAATATCAATCAATGATCAAACCACAAATGAAATGGGGAAAACAATACTAAGATCTTTCAACTGTGAAGCGGTCTTGTTTTTCATTTCATTTGTGTTTTGATCATTGATTTATATATATATATATATATATAAAATTCAATAATATATTCAAACGTTGGATAGAATAGGTGTATAATGTAATCGGGATTCGGTCAATTTTCCAGGATCAAAATCAAACTCTCATGCAACGTTTCGGTTTTATTTAAACCCTTTTTCATAGGCTACAAACAAAGGATGACAAGAAATCATATATAAACATCAACATATAACTAACATCAAAATGGAATATTACAGTTGTGAAAAAACAAAATTATATATACAAGTAGAAGTAGTAGAAAAGCAATAAACATTTTTATGAACTTACAGAAGTCAGAATTTTTGAATTAGAAAAATGATGAAATTTACATTATATAAAATGAAGTAACAATAGATAGTTAGTGAACTAACATCTTAACTGGTCAAAAACTTGGACCAGACTAACTGATTACAATTACATGTAACCGAAACACTGTTCACTCAAAGAACACAAAAAGGAACTAAGGAAATTAAATTTCACTAAAATCAACTTAACACTCCTGAATAATAGTGTTCAAGTTGGTAATGTCACTTCTATGTTTAACTGAACTTAGATCTTTTTTAATATATAGCATTTCGAGGGTCTTTCTTCTTTGCTCATCTTGTTCTTTATCTACTATAATTGCTTCTTCAAATCGAACATGTGACCTTCGTTTAAGGCATGGAATGCTAAAGCAGTGGCGTTATTTATTAGTTCTTATTGAATAAGAATGTTGATAAAGTCTTTCTTTTAAAAACGACTTGTTTCTCCGTAATAACGCTTGTCGCAGTCTTTACATTTGATCGCATAAATGAGGTTACTTTGTAACTCCTTGGTATTTTTTGTTTCAAATTTGAAAATAAAGACTTGACTTTTCTTTTGTTATAAAATGCCAATGTAACTTCAGGTACATTTCGTTTGAAAAACTTTTCTAATTGATTGTGATAAGCCCTCAACATACGGAAATTTGAAATACTTTTTATTAAAACTTCAAGTTCAGCATGATTTTGATTGGAATGTTTTGGTTGTTCTCTTGTATATTTAAACCAATAACGTTCAATTAAGTTGTTTGGATAACAATTTTTCTGCAACAATGACTTTACCCTTTTCTTATTTTCTTTTAGAAAACATGGACTACTAATTTCAACAACCTTCTTAACTAAATTGTAACTAAACTTAACTAAATTATCTTAAACCTTATAAACCAAAAATTGAATTGCGTTCAAAATTTAGTTAAGAAGGTTGTTGAAATTAGTAGTCCATGTTTTCTAAAAGAAAATAAGAAAAGGGTAAAGTCATTGTTGCAGAAAAATTGTTATCCAAACAACTTAATTGAACGTTATTGGTTTAAATATACAAGAGAACAACCAGAACATTCCAATCAAAATCATGCTGAACTTGAAGTTTTAAATAAAAAGTATTTCAAATTTCCGTATGTTGAGGGCTTATCACAATCAATTAGAAAGTTTTCAAACGAAATGTACCTGAAGTTACATTGGCATTTTATAACAAAGAAAAGTCAAAGTCTTTATTTTCAAATTTGAACAAAAAAAATACCAAAGGAGTTACAAAGTAACCTCATTTATGCGATCAAATGTAAAGACTGCGACAAGCGTTATTACGGAGAAACAAGTCGTTTTTTAAAAGAAAGACTTTATCAACATTCTTATTCAATAAGAACTAATAAAAGTAACGCCACTGCTTTAGCATTCCATGCCTTAAACGAAGGTCACATGTTCGATTTTGAAGAAGCAATTATAGTAGATAAAGAACAAGATGAGCAAAGAAGAAAGACCCTCGAAATGCTATATATTAAAAAAGATCTAAGTTCAGTTAATCATAGAAGTGACATTACAACTTGAACACTATTTATTCAGGAGTGTTAAGTTGATTTTAGTGAAATTTAATTTCCTTAGTTCCTTTTTGTGTTCTTTGAGTGAACAGTGTTTCGGTTTACATGTAATTGTAATCAGTTAGTCTGGTCCAAGTTTTTGACCAGTTAAGATGTTAGTTCACTAACTATCTATTGTTACTTCATTTTATATAATGTAAATTTCATCATTTTTCTAATTCAAAAATTCTGACTTCTGTAAGTTCAAAAAATGTTTATTGCTTTCTACTACTTCTACTTGTATATATAATTTTGTTTTTTCACAACTGTAATATTCCATTTTGATGTTAGTTATATGTTGATGTTTATATATGATTTCTTGTCTCCTTTGTTTGTAGGCTATGAAAAAGGTTTTAAATAAAACCGAAACGTTGGCATTGAGAGTTTGATTTTGATCTGGAAAATTGACCGAATCCGATTACATTATACACCTATTCTATCCAACGGTTGATATATTATTGAATTTTATATATATATATATATATATATCAATGATCAAAACACAAATGAAATGAGAAAACAAGACCGCTTTCACAGTTGAAAGATCTTAGTATTGTTTTCCCATTTCATTTGTGGTTTGATCATTGATTGATATTTCACGTGTTTATGTGAAATCTTTATATATATATATATATATAAATTATTATTATTATTATTATTATTATTATTATTATTAATATTATTATTATTATTGTTATTAAATGAAGAGGCTTGTAAAATAAATATACTAAATTCACAGAAAGACATTAAAGAGAGATAAAAAATCGAACTGCTACGTTAGACTCCCTCATCAACATTGGAAATTAATTATTTTGGCAGAAAGATGTGAGCGAAATAATTAAAAAACAAATTTGAGTACTGAATTTGTTAAATAAATAAAGAATAACAACGATTGAGGTTAATCCCAGAAACAGGGATTAACATACATACAAAAACAACATACATACATAACATACCTATATGTATAACATACATACAAAACTACCTCTCAGGAGAAATTAGTGGTTCTTCAAAAGCTCATTATTTGAAATATTTCTTTTATTTATTACTTCCATTATTTAATTTGTTCATTGCTTAAACTGCTTCAAATGTGGTTTCTTACACGCTTGGCTGCATCCGCCGTCCTTCCTGGAGAGGGGCTCGCAGTCCCTACTTTAATTTCACAGAGGGCAGGAATGGATAGGCGTCCTCACGCAGAAGAGTCCTGTAAGAATCTGGTCCTGGCTATGGGCATTATGATTTGAAGTTGAAGTTGAGTGTGTGTGGCGTTTGTCATTAGACCCCTTTACTGCAGTGTTTTTTGAAGAATGCGTGGCGCCTTCCTCGTGTCGTTTGCGACCGGTTCGACCGTTCCTCGGTCATTCTCAAGCTGGTGGGTGGCACACACTGAATCAGTTCAGTGTACATCAAGGGTTTATCTGAACAATTAAAAAAAAGCTTTAGGAAATAAAATAGACTGCGAATTAGCCCAAAAAACCTAAACACACTTAAGAATATCATATTTTCTAAATTTAAGAGCCCTGTTGCTTACAATAGTAATAGTAATGTTGACTACTCAGTCAAATGCTCAGATTGTGAGGTATTATATATTGGACAAACCAGACAGTATTTAAAAAACAGGATCACACAGCATCAAAATGATATTATACATAAAAGAACAGTTTGTGCTCTAGCCAATCACAATCACTCATGTACAAAGGGACATGCTTTTGCGTTTCACGACACCAAAATTCTGGAACATGAAAAGCACACAAAAAAGAGACATTTAAAAGAAATGATAAACATTATGAACACACCAACTGCCTGTAATAAGAGATCTGATATATCAAGTCTTAGTTTAATTTTTTCCAATCTCCTTCAATAGTTTCTATTGAACTGTTTTTTCATGTTGACATTAGGGGCTTGTTTTCCGTTTTTAGGGTTATGTAACCTTCCTGTATATGTGTATCTGTTATGATACAGCCAGACATAAGCATGGACCGGTAAATGGTGTTTCTTCTAAATCAAGGTAATAATGTTTGTAAGATTTTTGGTTTTTGTTTTTTTTCCTTAATTTCTTTTAATTTTTGACTCTTTTTTCATTGTTTTGTAATTGTCTGTGTCTGTTACTGTCTGTGTGTTGTTTTGCTGTTTGAAAATCGGGTTTTTTGATGTTCTGAATAATTAATAACCATTAATTAGGTTTAAACAACAAATGTCTGTTTTTAAATTATAATAATAATAACACTAGGTATTTTATTATCCTTTGTGGTTCTCTTTTTTGTTTGTGTTGTGTTGTTTGTTTTCTGTTGGGTGGTGTCCGGTGATGTATTTATTTTGCTTTACTTATGTCGTTAATAAATTGTTTTTTAGCCTTGAAAATGCCAAACAACTTTTGGCGAAACGTCGGCTTATAATCAGGAGTTGTATGTTTTATGACCAAAATCCTCAAGAACCCCTGTGTGAATTTAAAATATAGATTTATTTTTATTCCAACGTTATAAAAAAAAGAGGATGTAACAACAGGTTGAAATAATGCTAATACATTAATGAAATGTCACAATTATTTAAAAGCTACAGTTTTCGTACAAATTACATCCATCATCACAAAATTAAGTGAAGCATTTAATAATTTGTGAAGTCTTTAATAAAATTTGCTTTATTAGTCATTTAAAACAAGAATTGTATTTATATGGGCTAAAATTTAATTTTTTTGGCAATATATTGGTATATAAATATTATTTTTAGTCTAAATAAAGTTATCCAGTACAATTAAACAGATACATTAATTTTACAAAGAAATTTTATGTCATGATACTTTATGTCATACAATGCAATAACACAGGTATAAGAATGAAAATCTAGTAGTTATTCTCAAATTATTATCAAGGTGGCTAACTAATAACTAGTAGGAAGTTATTTTTCCATTACTTGCAGTCGGAAAAGCTTCTAGTCATGGGGTTTTCGATTCATAAACAAATAGAAGTTTTGCAAAGAACTTTTATAAGTTTACACAATTCAAAACTGTTTTAGGAAAGTTATTACTTCAGCAGAATCCAGTATGATTTGAATAATTTAACTAATATAACATAAATAACTGATATATTTTGAATGGGAAATGAGAAAAGTTTTTAAATTAAATGGAAGTTTCATGCTTGCAATGTCTTTCTTCTATGTTTTCTTACTTTCTCTTTTTATTACTCGCTGGTATTATTGATTGTATAGAGTTATACAAAAGAATAATACAATGATATTATTAATTGTATAAAGTACAGTTTTCTGCTAAATTATTATACAAATTTGTTCGCAATTTTTAAAATACAGTTGTAACAGGATTAATATGAATAGTGTGTCTATAATAAAACAATTAATTTAAAAAAAAAATCAGTAGACATGATTCAAAATTATAATTTAATAGATTCTAAATATAAACCTAAGGGTATATATATATATATAACAAGATTTTACATAAACACGTGAAATAACAATCAATGATGAAACAAAAATATGAAATGAGAAAGAAAGACTAAAATCTTTCAACAGTAACAAGTGGTCTTCGTCAGAGTAAAACCCAAGTGTTGAGTTCTGACTCTGATGTAAACCGTTTGTTACTGTTGAAAGATCTTAGTCTTTATATATATATATATATATATATACAAAAATGTCACAATAACACGTGATATAAATATTCAGGTAACTCACCACAAATGATTGGAGATAACTTTTCTTCAATAGTTCAGGCCTTTTAAAGGTCTCAGCGGTTATCTTCAATCATATTTGGTGAGTTACTTGAATCTAAATATATATATCACTAAGTCTAACACTAGGAACATTTAACATTCAAAACATTATAAGGATGGATAAAAGACAAATTAAAGTTAGGATGGGGGGGACCATTCACCCTAGCAGTTTGAGCTGACGTGTGCTACCTGTGTGCTGTTGGTTTAATTTAGGCTTATTATCCAGAATCAAAAGTGCTTCCAATAATTGCAACCTCTTTTGATCTTGTTCAAGTATTTTGGTGTTTTCCGTGAGCATCTTTCTAGAGAGTTGTTGTTTGTGCATTATAGTTGTGTGTTCACGTATTGCTCCAGCTCCAAGGTGCATAGTTAGACGGCGGGATAAAGTAGTGGTCGTCATTCCTATGTACGAATGCTTTTGAACTTCACGGTTTCCAATAGGGCAAGTGTATTCGTACACAAGATTGGTTTTCTTTAATTGGTCTATTGTCGTCTCTTGGTTTTTCATGATGAGGTTGCTCTTGGTGCCAACGTTTCGGTTTTATTTAAAATCTTTTTCATCGGCAGAAGTAAGAATTTTGTAACTAAGAAAATGAAATTTACATTGTTGTTCCTTTAAATAAATATATGACCTGTGTCAGTCACCGCCCTGCCTTCCTGCGGGACTCTTCGCTCTTCACACCTCCTGATGATGACGATGGTCGAAATATCGATGTGAGTTATGTCTGTGTCTTTCTGTGTGTTTCCTTCGTTTTGAATTTACCATTATATATATATATATATATATATATATATTATATATATATATTATACTATTTATATATATAACATATGCTTATGTGCATTACATCTTATGTAATAATGTGAACCCTTGAATTATTGTTTAAAATCAATTTGTTTATTTTACTAAATAAATATCGAATGTTTAACCACTGATATACTAGTTCATGATTACTAGTTAACTGATTATACAATTAATAATTAAAGTTAAACTAATAATTAAGTGGGCTAGATTAGCTCAGTGACAACGTGCTCAAGTTTGGACTAGTACATCCGGGGTTCAATGCCCACTCTGGCCCATTCAACCTAGAAGTGATTAGGTCTGAGCATGTCGTCCCTCGAAGACAGTGTTTTCCAAACTTCTTCGAGTGACCGCCCCCTTGGGTCCATAAACCTATAACTCAACACCCTTGAATAATAATCAGTTTCCTAGACTAAATAACCAAATGAGTAACATTTTAATAATTAAATTAAAATAATTACTAATCGAATATTTATTTAGAATCCGATAGATGTATTGTTTCATAGCATATTTATGCAAAAGAATTAATACACAATAAAAGAAACTTATGTGAGAATGTACTTTTAACATAAAAATGAATTATCAAAACAAATAATTTTAAGAAACTGTTTCCTAGAAGTTTACATGTCGCGTTTTGACTTAAATTTAGAAATTATATTGCATGAACATTTTCAGTTTATGGAAATAGAATCCCCGCTCCTTTTTGCATTACCGCCCCCCGATATCAAAGCATCGCCCACTTTGGGAACCACTGCTCGAAGAGGACGTTAAGCTGTTGGTCCCGAGGCTGTACGATGTCAGAAATTCTATGTACGATGTCAGTTGGGCAATATTTAGGATTCCCAATGCAGAATGTTCATTGTGTGGTATCACAAAGGACTATATGTTCGGCCTGTGTGTGCTCCCTCGTAAGACTGCCACTACTACCTAATCTAAGCTAACTAGTAATTAACAGGTATATTTTAGGACAAACCAATTAAATCAAGATTGAATATATCACTGATTCGAAAAATTTCTAACAATAGAAGCAAAAAAGAAAAAAAAATAGAAATATCTGAGAATATCACTTGAGAGGTTGATAAGTGATGAGTAGTGAAGTCTATTGAGAGGACATGAAAAGAGGGAAGGAAGCGAAAACTGAGATAAGCGGGACTCAGCGAGATGCTGCATTCAGCTCTTAGCACTTCATCTAGCGTTCACTAGACCAGACAGAAAGGACTAAATGAACTTCGAAAATCAATATCTCCTCGCAGTATTACTCCCAATACGTCGACATCAAGTTTATGTTGGGTCATCTTAAAAGAAAATGTATCCCTCAGATTTGTTCAATGAAGTTTACATTTTTGTAAATATGCTAAAACAAAAATTCTCGTGCAATGCTTGAAGTATACAAAGAAATTAACAGTATTAGAGCATTATTTTGATCCCTAAAAACAATTGCATTAAAATTCGACTGGTTTATATTGATAACTATTTGTATATTTTAGACTTCAAAAACTAATCGGTTCTGTAAAATTGCCGTTTTTACAGGTACAACATAAATAGTATGTACTCATTCGAACAATAGAATATTCCAGCGATTATCAGTTAAATTATATTGTTAATTTCTGTTCAAACTATGAAGATAATACTAACCCGAACAATAAAATAATACCATTATAAGTGAACAAAATTAACAAAATAAAATTACCATGAATACAATTTTTGTTAATAAAATTAACCAAATTAACAAAACACTTAAACCTGCTGTTTTCTATCAACAAAATGTACATGATTTGAGGAAGAAAACACTACTAAGTAGTATTTCACTTAATAATATGTAAACTATGTAAATCATGAAAACATTTTTTCGCTATTTGACTGATTTACACGTTATGGAGTCATTTGAGTCCATTTTTGAAGTTTTTTCTGAAGATATCTGTATGAGTGTGTTATGTTTCCAAAATTTTGTAAACACGCTACAGTCAATAGACTTTAATAGATTATTTTAATATTGTAGTCGACAAAATATTTTATAACATGAATGAATTGCGCATTCTTGGACAATATTATTTCATGGAAAGTCTAATTTACTGCCAATTATGTGTTTTCTTTCCCAAACTAATAACTCTAGGTTTCAAATATTATGGATCCTATAAAATCATAAAGCTAAAAACTTTTGTTTAAAAAATGGTCAGTTTTGTGCATAATTGTAAACATTTGCGTTTCAAATTGAATCTAGATTCTTGTGAAAACACTAGTCACACAGACGGCTCATAATGAAATAGGTTAGGTTAGGTTAGGTTGCAGTGGCAGTCCCACAAGGGAACACACTTAGGCCCAGCAATGGTCCTTTGTGATTGATGGTCCACACAATGAAGATTTATTCTACAGTAGAAGTCCTAAATTTTGCCTAACTCAAGTATATTTAGAGTAGGGATCTTAAATAAGTACCTGGCATCGTACAGGCTCGGGACCGACAGTTTAACGTCTTTCTCCGAGGGACGACGTGCTCAGAGTTATTCACCTCCCGCATGAATAAATCGAGAGCCAGGTGGGGATCGAACCCGGATCCTATCAGTTTAGAGGCGAGCACATAACCACTGAGCTAGTCTGACCCTCATAATGCATTATAGTCTCTATAAACTATATTAACGCATTATAGTCTCTATTTACTAGATTTTCATGTTATGAAATGATTTAGAGAACGAATTAATTTTGCAAGTAGAGATACCACAGTATATATTTATGAGCTTGTAATATGCGATATTATGGTACGTAATATGTTACATGTTATGTTTTCTAGGAAAATAAATTTAAAGGATGCGATTTTCCTATTTAACATCCGCGTGGTTATTTCTTTGGTAGATACTGTAAATATACGCGAGCTCATGTCTATGGTATGATATATGCCTCTTTTGCGTCGAGGAAGAGGCATTTAGTAATTATTGTTTTAACATAACATAACCATAAAATGAATGTAGCCAAGTTAGTATAAATAAACTATTAAATTGATAATTACAAAATGAATATAGCCACATTAAAATAAATAAAACTATTAAATTGATTGGTATGAGTTTGATAATATGTCTACGCAATCTCCATATTGAAATTAATTCAAAATTAAATTTATTCTTATCCAGTTCATATTTACTTATGGTAAAGTTGATTGTAACCACTTTTAAAGTTTTTTCCGTTGGCAAAGAATTAAAAGTGAACAAGCTGCTAATTATTAGATAAAATGTAGTAAAATATAAAAGAACAATAACTAAATGATTATATGCCAACTCCAAATGATATTGAAATGTCTTCAAAAATGTTTATTTCTTCTTTCATTTTAATTTCGTAACATGAATGTTTTAAAAATATGGTAATTTTGTTAATTTATCCTTTGCTCTATCAGTTTCAGACAAAATACCCCATGTTTAAATATTTACTAACATATAGAAATATTTAAAAAACTAAACACCTTCAATATAAATGTATTTATTAATTGTCATAAAATGTAAGAAAATAAAAGCTGAATTGTCAAAGTGTCGATGAAACAGCGAAATTAATCAAAAGTAAAGGAATTTAATAAAATAGTTTAGCAAACTGGTGGATAATTTCCGAAGTAGAAAGTCCGAGGAAGAGGCATTTTAGGAGAGGGAGAATAGTTTGAGAAACTTAAATGAAGTTAGCCTCAGGTACTTAGCGGAGAGACTTTAACCAACCGGCAACAAGAGATAGAGGAGTAAACTACATCTCGCAATGTCAGCTTGAAACAAACCGCTGAGCTGAAACAAGTCTCTCAACTACTTACATTAGTAAACCCTAGCCTAACTAGTGTTTGCTCCGATGATCAGATAATTACTCCTAATGCCTTATAGGTTTCAGAGGGCCGTCATGTCGGCAGCCACTTCTGACCAAAGCTACATAGCTCCGATGACAGCTCTTGATTATAGCAGTAATTATACACTCCTAAATTAAATAGAAAGGGTATCCCAAAAGTAGGAGAAACGTCTACTATATTATTTTTTTCAGGTATACATCAAATTGATATAACAATGAAGTTTATTTTTTAAAATCATCTAATAGCCTCTTATTCCCGGGTTTTGTCTTTTGTGTTACAAAACTTTTCAAACAATGATAACTGAATAAATATAGTAATTTTTGATCGTTTACCACACACTGCATTGAAAAATTGCTGAGAAGCAAAAATTTTTTCAAACTTTGAATATATAGTGAATAAGTTTGTGACCGCACTATCGGCCACAAAGTTTGACAAAACATTTGAAGTGCTATATTGCATGTTATTGCTGAAGAAATAAAATGAGCAGTTTTTTAAAAATATAAAATCATGAATAGGTAAATTTTGCAATATGTTAAAAGAGATATATATATGTTTTTTCATTCATTTAATGCTCACAAAAAATATCAATTTTACACAAGGCACATCAGTAAACTCGTATAAGGAAACTAGCTCAAAATTTCATAATGTTATATTGTTAGAAATTAGTAATAAAACAAAATTTTATTTACTTGTTGTAAATTACGATTATTTATTAACGGAATAATAATAAAGCTCTGCCAGTGTTAAACCAGAATTAAATACCAAATTTTAACGAACATTGTTAAGTGTTATTACTTGTAAATTAAATCGAATATTGGAAATGGTTTTCATGTTATCTAAAAGGAATTCAAATTAAAAATAATGTAAAAGTAAATATTACGTGGAATAAATATGTTTTTTAAAATTCATATGGATATTTGCAATGCTCACTTCAAAGGCATATTTTCTGCGTCATTTCGCTTCTGTGTCAGTCGGTAGCATTAGTAACATTGAGGTTAGTATATTTTCGTAATACGAATATATTAACAATTTTGTTAATAATTGAAAATTATTCTATTAAAAATTAATTAAGAAAACGTGTAATATTTTAAGTAAACTATGATTAAATGGAGATAATGAAAGATTAAACAAACAGTTTCCCTTAAATTACTGGAGTGGCATATAAACTAACTGATAAGATGAGTCAAATATCAGTAGCAAACTTGAAGTTGATTCAAAAGTAAAATTTATTAAGAAAAGGCAGTTTTAAAATATGATAAACATTAAGTTACTAGATTTTTAATTTCAGACCAATTTTCTTGTTTTGATAAAAATTAGGTTTTTATTAAAATGAAAACATTGATATCTTAATTGAGGTTTAGTATTACACCATTATTTTGGGTTTGTAAAGTTTGAGTGTTGCTTATTTTACTTTCGGGGTTCATTACTGAATAAGGCAATTTCATATAAATAAGGTAATTTCATTTCTAAAAGTTAATACTGAAAAATGATTTGAATCCAGTCGAATACAACGGCATTTAAACAGAGTGTTGCGTCTTCAATAGGAACGTAAAAGTTTCACACAAATTTATTTAGCAACTATCGAAAAATTACTGTGAGAAGATTTTTAAAATATAATGTAAACATTGTCATTCCCTACTAGAGAATTATTTTTTTAGTTCAGATGTTCAAAAAGGATATTCATAAACGATTTTCTTGCCTTTTACTATTATAGACAATTTATATATTAATTATACCTAAACTAAGGACTCATATTTAACAAAATGGAAAAGTGAGAAACTGATTTAGATTAGGCAAAGGCATAGATTTTATAAACAGTTATTTCTAGTTTTAAATATATTTAAGTTAAAGTTAAGTTATAGCTGGGACTTTAATAAATGATTATTTTTAGTGGCCACCATGACTAATGGAAGTTCCTTTTTCATTTATTCTATCCATAAATATTATATTAATACATATATTTATTCTATATTAAAATTATTAATTATCAAAAGAAGTCCTGATATACATACAAATCTCAAGTGGCTTACATTCAACTTTACCACCAGCATATTCATGATCGGAAATAGTAAAAATTAATTTATTTAATTGATTTTATTAAGGTTGCAATATATTTAGACAATTATGATCAAAATGTCATTGTTATGTTCGTTTAGAACAGTTGAAAAACGCTTGAAAGATTTTTTAAATAAAATAAGAAAATAATTTTGCATACACTTTAATTCGAACTCGCTTAAGCGAAAAATGTTTAGAACTCAAATACTGTTCAACCATTATAACCTTACAGCAGCTAACTCACACATTCTGAAACTTCCTTAATATTTTTTCTTTTTTTCTTTTTACAACAGTGTGCCCAAAATTTTTCAACAAATGATATATTTCTATTGAACGACTATGAATCAATTACGAAATAAAACAGGTAACTTTAATATCAGTGTAAATAATACAATACAGTAAATGAGGTTGCTAGATTGATAATCATAAATTCGGACAGGAAACATGTCTAATAAGTTATATTTGGGATACATAATGATAGTAATTATCAAGCAAATAACTAAACGTAGCAAAGAAATTATAATGTTGACTGATGTATTTTAGATAAAGTATTAGGGTAAAGTAGAGTTTAGTTAGTTAATTATACACTCTTTTGATTGTAACTTAGGAATGGTAATTAAAATTTAATAAATTGAAATCAGATATAAAATTACTTTATTGACATTAATTCGATTAGTACATCTTCTTTTAAATGGTGTTAGTGTTTAGGTAATTTTTGGAATTTTATATCTTATAATATGACTTGTTGTTATTGATTATTACTAACCCTTTAAAGTTATTATTTGTCAATATATTACTTACACATCTAGAATTTCTCCAAGAGTAAGGTAGACAAATCCGACTAGTTGCTGCCGGTGAAACGCAATAATTGTTTTTTAGTGTCATTTATTCTTTTCTAATAAAGCCAACTTTATGAGATTTTCATCATAGACGAATCATATTAGGCAATATTGAATGTCTTTGTTATTGTCAAAATCAGAAAAATAAACTACTGCTTGTGGGTATAAAAGATGATAAATAACTCTTTCCATGATTCAATATTGTACAAAATACCATTATTGCTCTGTTATTAGGGTAACATACATTCATAATGTGCTGATATTTTAATCAAGGAGTGAATGTATAGCAGAAGAATATTGCGGACATAGTGGTTGTAATGATGTTTAATACAAACGTCTAAAGACATTTGAATGTGTTTAAATGTGCTGAGAATTCACGTGAGTGTGTGCACTAATATGGGTATGTAATTTGACAAGAGTTTTCTTGCTCTGCGCGTCGCTTCAAGCATATGTGTTGGCAAGACATTAGCCAGTTGGCTCCTGACGACATCAATGATTTAAGCATTACCATTACTATTCATTACATAAAACTGAACCTTGAATCAAAGTAATTAATATCTCGCCTGCTCCCTAAGGCAGACTAACGACCCTCCTGACTTCCCGTGATTAATTGGCCGGTAACGATATTTGACTCACCTCCGTAAGACTAACTAAATCATACCTTCCCTTCCTCTCAAAATCATTATTCCTGTAATGAACACATTAACTATAACAAACAACAGTCATTTCTTTTCTTCAACCAATTTTTAATATTGATCTAACTCTATACGGATATCTCCTAATTAATCAGGATATCAATAATCTTTTTAACATTTTTTTAGAGCTCAAGAACAAATTTATGAAAGAAAAGTTATTTTTTTACATCAAAACCTATTCATGAACTTTATTTATGTATTTTATTTTATAACTTTGATTAATCTGTGAATATATGAGTGTGTAACTGCTGTATAACTTCAACAGTGGATAGACAGAGAATAGATCACCTACTTATCAAATTAGTTAGTATATATTCCATTATTAAATACCGATTTCACTATTCTGAGTGTTTTTACAGTTATAATATAAATATTCTGGGACGTTTTTGTTGTGAAAGAACTACTTTGTTTCTAGTGCTGTGTGCAGTATTCATTACTGTTTATCGATCTGATATTATCCAGACGTCCAACCATGCATCTTAATTTAGGTGCTCTATGGGTGAATGGAACAATCAAACCAATTCAAAGTAGAACACGAAACCCTCATAAATAATACAGAAATAATTGCACACAAAAATTGTGAGATGATATTAGAAATAATTGAAGTCGAATAGATTTTAGAAAAATCACTGGAAATAAAGTCTGAGTTCCATTTTCAGTTAGCTATTAAAATAAACCAATCATAACTGATGCCTTTAT
Organism: Hermatobates lingyangjiaoensis; assembly: GCA_026182355.1. Taxonomy (NCBI): domain Eukaryota; kingdom Metazoa; phylum Arthropoda; class Insecta; order Hemiptera; family Hermatobatidae; genus Hermatobates; species Hermatobates lingyangjiaoensis. The sequence continues at coordinate 561,689 of JAPFBL010000156.1, forward strand.
AACTTTTAAAAATATACATCATATATTCAACCTTTCATTTTCAAAGTATGAAGGACACTCAAATAAAGGTTATTTCATTTTCCGCAAAGGTAGAGTGGGAGTTAGAAAAACGTTCAAGCAACTTAGTGTTCACACATGAAAAAATTACCATATTTAAATGTTGGAATGGACAATGTTTATTCTATTTTAAATGGGATTAAAATTTGGTTTGTAGGGTGGGTGGTCCAGTCATTGTTTCTTTTAAGAGCTACGTTGTTCTTAAAATTCTCGCTGAGGATTCCGTTGTTTAGATGCCATTATCAAGGCTTACTTTGTCATTATGTAAAGTCATTCTCTGTTAAGAAATATTTGTGCGAAGAATGTTAATGATTTCGGTCCTAAAAAAGAAAATGATTTTCCAATTAGGATTGGCTATCTATCAGTTCGCCAAAAGTAGCCACATATGTAGATCTTGATAATAAATTGTTTTATTCAAAAATAAAATTCTTTTCAAAAATAAACAAACAACTGGTTATTTTACCTCATCTTAGAGGATCCAAACCCAAAACAGTAACCTTTGTGTAAGCTTCAGTTTTAGGTTCATTAGAAAAAAAAAACCTACATTTTTACACCAGTATATATATATATATTGTCTGTCACATGTTTCAAACAAACGAACAATTGCATTTTAGAAATCTGCTTGCACCATTTCTCATTTCCCCCTCAACTGGCTGCAAATCTGTTGGTGTGGCGGACTTTCTGCTCGTCAGTCTTTGCTTAACGACCGGGTATTCATGCTGACGAGAGTGTATGTATTGATCAACGTCTAAAACACAGTAAGCATATAAGAAAAGACCTTTTAACCAAAACGAGTATATTTCTTGAGAGTCTCATAATATTGATTAACATCACTTGTTTTGATTAAGAGATCTAATTGAAAAGTCAGTTTTCTAATTTTCTTACTGTCGTTCAGATGTCCATTTTTATTGCACTTGTTCATGGTGTTCATAGTCGATCGTAATGGCGGTCGAAATATTGAAAACTGAGTCTTTGTTATCTTTCTGCCTATGTGTCACAGTTTATTTTAAGTGTAATCTGTCCTGCAGGACCGTTTCCGTTTATCATTATATATATATTATATATATATTAACTATATGTTTGTATAATTAAACATAAAACTAGAAAATAAGAAAATGACTAATACTCATGATTATTGATCATTTCTGATACACGTTGTCTTCAGGATCAGATTAGAAGAAACAAATGTGAGATGTGAATGGGTTTATCAACCGATACAAACTGATGAATACTGCGGCAAACTTACCATTGCAAAACATTTGAAGCAGTTTAAGCAATGAACAAATTAAATAATGGAAGTAATAAATAAAAGAAATATTTCAAATAATGAGCTTTTGAAGAACCACTAATTTATCTCCTGAGAGGTAGTTTTGTATGTATGTTATACATATAGGTATGTTATGTATGTATGTTGTTTTTGTATGTATGTTAATCCCTGTTTCTGGGATTAACCTCAATCGTTGTTATTCTTTATTTATTTAACAAATTCAGTACTCAAATTTGTTTTTTAATTATTTCGCTCACATCTTTCTGCCAAAATAATTAATTTCCAATGTTGATGAGGGAGTCTAACGGTAGCAGTTCGATTTTTTATCTCTCTTTTATGTCTTTCTGTGAATTTAGTATATTTATTTTACAAGCCTCTTCATTTAATAACAATAATAATAATAATATTAATAAAATAATAATAATAATAATAATAATAATAATAATTTATATATATATATTTATATATAAAGATTTCACATAAACACGTGAAATGTTTATCATTTCTTTTAAATGTCTCTTTTTTGTGTGCTTTTCATGTTACAGAATTTTGGTGTCGTGAAACGCAAAAGCATGTCCCTTTGTACATGAGTGATTGTGATTGGCTAGAGCACAAACTGTTCTTTTATGTATAATATCATTTTGATGCTGTGTGATCCTGTTTTTTAAATACTGTCTGGTTTGTCCAATATATAATACCTCACAATCTGAGCATTTGACTGAGTTGACAACATTACTATTACTATTGTAAGCAACAGGGCTCTTAAATTTAGAAAATATGATATTCTTAAGTGTGTTTAGGTTTTTTTGGGCTAATTCGCAGTCTATTTTATTTCCTAAAGCTTTTTTTAATTGTTCAGATAAACCCTTGATGTACACTGAACTCTTATACTTGTTGGATGGCTGCATACTATTAATATCAGTATTTCTGGATGTTGCTATATTGCTTGTTGTACGTATTATGTTATCTATAACCTTTTTGGGAAAGTTGTTGAGGTTCAGTATTCGTCTGACTATTGCAATATTTTTATTGTGATAAATATTGTCACTTAGGTGCAATGCTCTAAAAACAAGGCCCCTAGCAGTGTTGATTTTATGCTGGACTGGATGGTGAGAAGTGAAATTTAAGCATCTATCACTTTTAATTGGTTTTTTCCACCAGTCTACACTAATAGTACCATCTTCATTAGATTTGGTTAACATATCCAGAAATGGCAGTTCGTTATTATTATTTTGTAATTCTATAGTAAATTGGAGTCTGGGATGAAAACTATTGAACTTATTTAAGACTATAGATTCAGAATCTGCCTGCAGGGCTAAATAAATGTCATCGACATATTTAAAGATGAAAGGGACTGTAAAAGGTATCGTTTGAAGGACTTTATCTAGAAGTTTGTTCATTACAATGTCAGCCAGTATAGGTGCTACAGGACTTCCCATGGCCACACCATCAATAATTTCATAATACTTGTCCTCAAACTGGAGGTATCCTTGCGACACACATAGCTCTAGAAGAACCAAAAAATCTTGTTTCTCAAGTCTCGAGTGAAGTTTCAGGGTATCCCATTTTTCTTCTACAATGGACATAGCAAGGTCAGTAGGTATATTCGTAAATAAAGAAGTGACATCTAAGGAAGCAAGTACATAGCCTGGAGGTAATATAGTTGATTTAACCTTATTATAAAACTGAAAGGAATCTCTAACATTATATTTGTCGGATGAAATGTATTTAAGTAAATCTGCAATATTTGTGTGAATTTGAAATATCAGTGGTCGAGAAGCTATATCTATATTTTAAGTAAATTATAAATAGTATGAAATAACAAATACATTTTCATATTTAGCTAAGGCTGATTAATTATTTATGATGTGTAAGCAGCTTAACAGCCAAGCCATTTTTATTAGAAATCAATATTAGTTCTTCATATAGGTACATTTTTATCTAAGTATAGCAGAGGTGGTGTAAAAACAATTTTAGATAGTATTAAAATACTATCTATTTTTATTAAGAAAAATAGATATTTTTTAGTTTTGAGTCAGAACACAAATCATAATGTTGGTTCATTTAAGGTTTCAACTTTATGGTAGCTTTGAGTGCCCACAGTTTTAAAAGTTATTTTATCTTAAGATCAGATTATATTAATATTTTGTTATAATTTTTTATCCCTAATGCATATTATGTTTTATTAATATTTAAGTCTCCGTTAATCTTTTGCTTTTATTTTCATCTCTGTAAAAACATTATAACATACTTCTTATTATTATTAATTAAGCAGTTTACGCCTGCCTATCTTGCTTGAGTTCCTGCTTAATTTTTTATTCATCTGTTTTTTCAAAGCTCAATACAGTTATTAACTTTGTTTTTGTACTATGATTATAAACATCAGTGGTTATCATTACAGTATGGTGATTGCCTATTAACGTTATTAAACATCAATATAGTTTGGACTTAAATTTAAATCGGCTTTTATGTTTTTCTTAATTTTTGAGCTATATCACTAATTACAAAAAAATAAAATAAATATTATATAATACTAATAATAATACTTTCATAATAAATACATTTATTAATATGAAAAAACAAGCTCAATGTCATTAACAATAATATTTGATTTACTATCTGAGTGCAGAAAGTGTTTTACTTCAATTCAGATTAAAAGGTAACAAGAACAGTCTACCTGAATACTTGTTTTTTCCGCAAACTCCCACACTGAAGTTAATATGTAAAGTAAAATACTGGTTTCATATTTGGCCAATAATAAGGGACTTCGGCAGACCCTTTAGTCTCTTAAAGTCAACCCTAATGTAATTTCAAATCCACTTTTCTGGTACTCGATCCTTTTAAGTCACAATTTGATATACCTTTATTCAATGGAATATAATGAAGGAAGACGTTTAGTTTCTTTGAGTAGAATTATTGCTGTTTTGATTGAAGCATTTCTCTTTGATTTTGCACTTTGAGTTGCATTAAGTTTTTTTAACACTCTGAATTTTAACTTAACTTAAAGCAATTTATTAATCAAAATTAACTTCAATAATGTTTGAATGGGAAAAAAATAAAGTAAATAAACTCCTGTTTTTTTAACCAATTCTTGTTTCGAGTCCTTTTCTAGTGTTAACTTTACAAAAACAAAAAAAAACAATAACAATAATAATTAAATAACTAGAACCAAAATAAAGTATAAAAACTTGAAGCAAAATAAATAAATAAAAATAATATAATAAAATCTGGAGTAACCTACACTCAACCGTACTGTAAGTAAACATAATATTAAACTTCTTGGGTATATAATGTCCTATTCACACATAATATAAATGTTTAAATGGCAGTTGTTTACTAATATTTTTCCTGAGGTTAGCACATATGGTGATTTATCCGGTTATCAATATTTGTACCTGCTTATTCTTGTTTATCACACAACTGAGGCATATAATATTATTGGTATTACCACAGCAGTAATAAATAATTTCGTAATAAATAAATATTTCCTAACAGCAGTGTAATGTGGCTATTGTTCCTACAGTCACTTCCTACTCTTACATGCCCAGTGGATCTGTTACATTTGATGTTGTTTATCTGATCTAAATTTCATTTACTATGAATATTTAAACCACAGTTTTCCCTTTAACACTTCAAAATATTCCTATTTTGACAAATGTCAGAAATATGTAACAAAAATGTCATATTATTGAATCACCGAAGAATTAGCTTAAAATTAGTCTCCATTTTGCAGATGTAAATGTAAACAATATATATAAATGTAAATAAATACAGCAGATGAACTATCCCCCTCACAAGCTTTCAAATTAAATTATAAGTAAAAATTGATACATTTTATTTAAAAAAAATATTTCCAAATGATTTAAAACTCTGATGCTTTTTTCAGTTACTGATTTTGATTTGACAAAAGTTCAAGTCCTTAGAGTTTGTAGTTTAGGAGAAAAAAAAATCTAAAAACACAATTTGGCAAATAAATGACTTTCCAAAAAAGTTAATATCAACAAATATACAATATACGGTAATATTATATCTACATACAAATATTGAACGTTTAAAAATTATATCTTGCAGGTTAAAATCCATTATTAAGTTACCTATTAATGATTAGTAATCTAATTAGTTAATATACTATTCATTGACAATTAAATAAAATCAAACACAACAAATCATTATAAATAAAACAAAGTTTTTGTCTGTAAATTGCTTAGAACTGACTAATTTTAAGTTATCTTTACACTTTGTACATTAGAGAAACAGAATTCGCCCTTTGAAAAAAATTCTCTGTTTGTTAATCGAAAAATGTTTGTCACAAGAAACCTCAGCAAGCTGTTTGTCATAAGTCATAGCAAGCTAAAATATTGACAGTAGATTTGTGAATATCTAACTTAAGAAATAAGCTTTGAATGATTGGAAATTCAACGAAGAAGCGAAGTTATTAACTTTTAAGCTTTGTTTGGCTAGCTACACAGATATACAAGTATATAGCTAAAAATACACAGGTATTTTTAGATGCCTGATACTGTAGAAGTAGGTATTGTTAGTTGATTTTAATTTCGTTTGCATTTACCATAATTTTCTTGCTATAAAAAAGTGAGTCGTCTTACTTACCCACGTACGAAATAAGAAGTATACCTGGAATAAAATCAAGAGTTCAGTATCTAAAGCTGCAAAACGTAAAAACATTTCAGATCTAATGAGAGTTATAGACTGCACTAATAATGATATTTTCGACAATTCTTTAAGTTGTAATAATATTTTGGAATACCTCATAACAACTCTGATTTTTTGTAAAATATCTATCAAAGTATAATACAATATCAGTTTGTAAAATAAATAGTATAATATAAGTCTGCTAGTATAATGTATATAGGAAACCTAAGAATTACTACATAAAAAGGTTCTAAATGTTTAAGTAATGTTTAAAATTAATTACTTTATTTATCAATAATAAAATTAAATGCAGCAATGAGTTTAATAATTATTTAATAACTATTTGGAAGATATAATCAGTTTAAATCAAACTGACTTTAGCAAAAATAGGTTTAAGCTAGAGCTAGATTATTAAAATTAGTTTAAAACAAAAATAGTTGTAAAATAACAGTTTCTTAATGTTTCCATTGAAACATCGAATTAAAAAAAAAAGTAATATTCATAATCTCTAATTGATTAACAACTATTATTTTATGTTATGTTAAAATTATTTGGCATTTTGGTATACAAAGTTTTAAACAATATAAAAGTTAAAACTTCGTTAAAAACTGAATCATTAGTCATATTAGAACATATTTTTACTAATATTTGTGATATTCTTTCAAGAAATATAATTACAAATATTACTATTATCTTTTTTTTTCTAATATTAAAAGATTACATTTGAATTTCATCGATTGTTATTACTATATTGAAAATCGCTTAATTATATAATATTCTAAAGAATGAAATAATTAAATGAAGTTAAATTACATTGTATTTTGTAGGAATAACTTTCTTTTGTAATATAACACTAATTGTATATTAATTTAAATGGGCCAGTTTTAAAAATTTTTGAAGGTTTTAGTAGCATTATTTATTGAAAAATATTTCTGATGCTTATTAGTAAAGATTTGTTTCATTTTTTGTTTTTTGCATCACCATAATGTATTATTTCTTATTGTTTCTCAATACATTCGTTTGTTTCACTTAATAGTATTAATTTAACGCAATGAAGCAGAAAAATAAAAGGTTATTTTTAATTGTGTACTAACCTCCTTTTTGTGCTCAGATGTTTCTATTCATTTCTTCTTTCTTTACAAACACTTATACGAACAACAAAAATAAATTCACACTAATAATAACAATACTACTTAAGTATATTGTTATACTTAAGTAATACACAGTAACAATAAGTTCATTACTTAGTAATCTAATTAATGAAATCACTTTTAAACTGCTACATAACAATATGGCTCTTAATTAATCCAGGTTTGATGCAATGGACAGGAAATAAGCATGAAATAAATACAAAACTATCAATTTCGATGATTTTGTATTCAACAAAAAAAGATTATATATTATCGATATTAATTTTAAATAATGTAAACAGTGTAAATAAATGTAAAAAAAATACGCAAATATAGCAAGTAAACGATTAGTCCAAGATCAATATTCAGTTTTTATAGCTTTATTGCTCTTTACTGTAATTGAAATTTCATGAATTTTTTTTGTAAATTGTTAGTTTTATGTTCAATAATATTTTAACAAAACTTCATTGCTTTTTAATGAGCCGCTTAGCGTCAAAAAATATTGTCTTAAAACAGATAATGTACTTTAACTAACGTCCCTATGGTAAATGTAATTGTGAAAAAAATCATCTCAGTTCATGCTCCACATAATGTTCTATTTTTAGGTATGGTTGTATTTTGATCACTTAAACAATATGGCTTGTATTGCTCTCACAAGCTTTCAGATTGAATTATAAATCAACATTTTTACATTTTATTAAGGAAAAAATATTTCCTGCTGTTTAAAAAATCTTAGGATATTCTCCGTTTATTGATTTTGCAGCCTCAGAATAATGACAACATTACAAGACTACAGTTAGTATTTTAGGGAAAAAATGTTGTTTAATAGTAGATTTTTGGCCAAAAAAAGTGACCTTCCCGCCATACATATTTACTACCAAATAATAGAACTCATCTACATTATGAGGCCCATTATTGTGTAATATATCAATTTTATCCATCGAATATTCTGAACCGTAGCGAAACTTTGGATACATTCTCACCCACCCACTCACACAGACACAGACATCGTCGAGAAAACTTCATAAAACGTATTTTGGCACCTCAGAACATATAATTCCATTAAAATCTCGAAATCGAATATTTTCACGATCACTATATATTACTTATAGTAAAGTAATAATAAATTAATAAAATATACACATAAAAAATAAATAGTATACATAAATAAATATTATAAATAATAAGAGGAAAAACAAATAATAGAAATGTTGTAAAATACATAAGTAGCAGGCGAAATAGAATAACCTAAATAATTAACGATTGTGGTTAAGTCATTGGCAAGTTACCTCTTAGGTGGTAAATATGTGCTTTCTACAAAGAATTCAAGGTGACATTAGCTTATTAAGACTCAGCCAATAAATTTTGCTCAAGACTTAAGTAATTAAAGTTGAGTCCATGAGAAACTTCATGATCGGCTATTTACGGTGTGGAAGTGTGGTGTACAATAAAAGCATAACATTGCGTGCTTTTGAAACGATGAATGCAAGTACAGGAAGTTTTATGAAGATTAAGAAAGATAAGTTTGAACTGGATTAAACAAAGAGCAAATTAAACACATAACGTCCACATTGAACCATGCCAACAGTGATATGGAAGACTTTGTGCCAAGAAATTTGTGAAAAAATCTGTTGTTTTAAAGTTTACGATGACAGTTGGAAGGCACCTCCTTGAAGAGATAAGAAGTATAGGAGGAAAGACAAATTCATTGATAACTGTGCCTAGGCTAAGAATACCAAGAAAAAATGTATAGAATACGAGTATATATGTTGTTTTTGAGTATATATATATATATATATATATATATATATATATAACGGGTTACTTGCCGTTGCGTCTGTCTACACGTGCTTAGCCTCCCTTTCACTTTTCTCCTGGAGACGGATTACCCGAAAATTTTAGTCTGTAAGTGTGTTTCCTTACTCTGTGTGTTACTCTTCTTGGATTTTGAACTCGTGTATATATATATATATATGAAAAACTTATTATGGTCATTGTTAGTTTATTATGCATTAATTTAATGTTGGGAATATTTAAAATTATCTATTGAATAAATTTATATTTTTTTTTTTTGTAGAATCGGAAAGTGGTGGTTGGGGTCAATGGAGTGCCTGGACGTCCTGCAGTTCTACTTGCAGTGGAGGAACACGCAACAGATATCGCTTCTGCGACTCCCCTCCTCCGAGATATGGTGCTGCTTTCTGTCAGGTATTTTACTCGCTGACAACCGTCTATTTACCCACTCAAGTTAAATATTAATCACTTACCAATAATTACAAAGTTATAACTAGACTCTAACGAGTTATCAAAATATCTTTTGTTTTTGTTCTTTTCGTAATGTTTTTTTTATAATTTAAAATGAAATACGATTCCTAATTCTTTCTAATGACCAAACATTCTAAATCAAAATGTTTTATAAAAAAATATATTTACATGTGTGTACATGAACAATTAGAACAAATTTACGAAATTTATTTCGTAAATTTTGATATAATAAAAAAATACAGAGTAAAAAAATGTCCCACATAATAATTTAAAAAATTACTAATCATACTACTGTTTCTGACATTGTAACAGTTAGAGTACGACGCAAGATTTAATGTGGAAAGATTTCATACAATAATATTTTTTGAGGATTGTCAATAATTATTGATAGATAGATTGTCAATAATATTGAAAGAAGAATGTGAACAGTCAGTTTAATTACTATCAGAAAAATATAGCAAAAATTGAATTATTAAATTTCTAGATATACATGTATTGAGCTTTTCAACGTTTTCTTTTTTGGCGTTTTTTTTTTGTTAAATGCGTGTTTGTGTGTCTATGATTCTTTCATCACGATTGGTAACTTTTTATTTCAATGTATATTTTATTGTATGAGATAATTTAATTATTAATCAATGTAGATAATATTTACCTATTTTGGAGTCTGTATGCATTCATAATTGTTGATACTAGGTACTAATTTTTTGAAGAGATGCACTGTCTTCACTGATTAGGTCTCCCTTTGATGTAGGCCAGTCTTTTCTTCTTGTTATCATTTTTTTCAGTAAGGCTGATCTTGCTTTTGATCTAGAAGGCTACATTTGTCCATCAACTGATCAACTGTTTGTAAGTGATTTCCTGCGCAGTCATAACAATATTTAGTTTTCAGATCCGTTTAGGTACTTTTTAAATTTCCATGTTCGTTACAAAATTTGTTTTGTTCATCTGGTTTGTTGGAAGTTTCATGTGATTAATTCTGTCTTTTATTTTATCAATGTATTGTCTTGTTATTTGACACAATGGTGGACCTCATTATGTGGAGATTCGACTTTGTGTTTCCCTTTGTGGTTGACTTCTTGTTTTTGTCCAGTGTATTAAGTAAATGTATGGATAAAGGGGATCATCTGCTCGCTTTCTTTCTTTTCCACTACCTCCTTGGTGAGCTTTCATTACTCTCAATACTCCAGTGTGTTTTTACCCGTGAACACAATACTACTTTCACTTCTTAGAGCAGGGTCAATTTGTTGTTTTATTGACTGGTGTTTTTATTTTTTATTGGACACCTACTGTTCAGATTGTAACTTAGCATACCTGCCTTCTTAGGGCTGCCTAGCGGTACATGCCCTCTTAGGGCTGCCTAGCGGTACATGCCGGCTTAGGGGGACTTAGTGGTGCTTGCTTTCCTAGCTGTGCCTAATGTTAGCTGGTCAGTCTCGGATCCTTGAATAAGCATTTGCATCCCAAACACCAAGCAAGCAACACCACTACCAGCATTCACTTCACCACAGACCAAGCAACTCTATATCCAAGCATCATCTACCCCTCAAGCTTCTCCAGTTGTGATACCAGCAACAACACCTACACTTATTTCGCTAACCGCATTTATTACTTTTGATTTATTTTTCGGCGCCACATTCCTCTAACCTTTTTATGGTTTTTATAATAGCTAGCAGTTCAGCCTGATTATTGGATAATATACCGGTTAGGCAATATTTCTTTTCTCTTATTACTGAATTACTTTCATAAACTATGAAAGAGCAGAATACGTTTTGGTTAGTTCACACCATCTGTAAAAATTTCTTGTCCACATCGAATGCCTGGATTTTCAACGATATCGTTTCTTGCTGCAACTATTTACGTTTCTCCAGTTCTTAAGAAAATTTTAGAAATATGTGTGTCGTTGTGGTTTATAGGAGTGTATCCAAAGTTTTTGGGGAAAGCAATAGCTCATTATTATTACTAAAAACGTCCAAAGTACGCATTATCAGGTTTCTCAAACACTTTTAACCAACAGAAAGAGAAATTACAATTTGTGTGATAAATAAAATACTGTCTCATGAACAAAATTGAAAAAAAAATTGCTGTGAAATTGTTTAAGATTTTCACTGAATTAATACAAATGTTTCATTAATGTAATATATGCATAAACTTTTTAACTAATAATTTTATATTCTGGGTTTAAATCTTCTTATTGAAGATCTCTGTCTACAGTTATTAAATTTTCCACAAAAATCCTAGGCAGAAACTTTATTATTATGTTTAAAACTATAATATGTTTAAACTCTTTAAGCAAAACAACCATTTTTAGTTAAGCAAAACTCTAAGGTTGTCAAGATTTCGTTACAGATTGTACCATAATTGTTTATATCGGAGTCATCTGCTATCAATCATAGTAATTCGGTATTGCTGATTATTATTATTTATTAGCAATGTTTAACAAGAACTCTTTGATAAATGTTCTTGGTATGTTTTAGTAATTAGTAAGTTTTTTCATGTATTACAATTATAATGGGAAGGTTTTCTTAGGTAGGAACTTCCATGTAATAGGCAATTATGTGACACAAGGAAAAGTTTGAGATATGAGGTAAAACAAGGGCTAAAGTGTAATGAGATATACTTACTGTTTAGTTTCAGTTTTGTTTGTCTTAGGATTGAAAAAGATATTCCAATAAGCTAAGAGAAAGTAAACTTCATATGAACAAGCTTTGTTTAAAATTATCTTTTAGAAATAGCAACTAAATAGCTTATAGTCTAATATTATTTAGGTTTTTATTCTTAGCTAATTCCTAACTTTTGTTAATTAACCAACAAATGTTCAATGTTTTTACTGTTTTAAGCAATTAGAAACTACATGGTTTCCATCAGAATGAAGTTAAACTCTTCTATCTTAGGATGTTCTAGTTGTGTTTCTTTTCAATCCTTGCTTCTTTTTTATTTGTTTCTTAAGGAATTAAACGAGTTTTTGTCAGTCTCCTTTAATTAAATTTTATATTTATTTTTTAAAATGTATATATCTACCAACAATTTATAAAACTATACCAATGAAAAAGAAATTTTCATATAATTAGATAATTAGTTTTAAACAACTCACTTAAATTTTAACTAAATAACTGGAATGACTTGAGATTATATTTGGAAACAGCATATGAGACTGTATATGTAAAAGAGTTCAGAAGGCTTTCCAGAGAAAGTATTCTTCCACACTCCATGGACTGCAACCTAATTATTCCTCTCGTGAGCATTAAATCAAAACGCTCAAATTATATAAAGGCAGGTTCATTAAACATTGCTGGCCAAAATAAAAAGATATTAAAAGCTGAGGGATATCAGAACTAAATATTTTTTGAATTTATTTGAATGTGTGTTCCTGTGTGTTACAATTTAATTGAATATATATATATTGAATGAAATAACTGGGCCACCGTGCGCTGCCCAACATAAAAACAATACAAAAACCTGATAAAAACATAACAGATCTTTTTTAATTTGATTTTTGTTTTCATTTAATTGTTGCGTATATCAAAAATATGACACTCTGATAGAAATGGGTGGTAGATTTTAAAATAAAACATCGATCAAACACTGGTGATCAACAAAAATAAAAATTGTTGTTTTTTTTTTGTTCATTAGTAGATGGGCTGCAACCAAATGACGCAAAAACTTGACTGGTCATTGACCTGTGTTTATAACACTGCTTTAAAGTTTTAAGCTATCAATGGCGTCATGCGATGTTAGAATATTATCTATAATAATCTCTAAATGTCTATCCATTATCTCCAATCTCCAAACTACTCCTAATGTATCATCCAGATCTGGGATTTGATTTATTGCTTCAAACTATTCTGACTTAGAAGGTCTACTAATATCAGATAGCCTAAAGCAATGACCAGTAAGATTTCCTACTCTACACTTTTGATATATATTCATGTTTCTTACTCTTTCAGTCATACAATGTAAAGCAAAGAATGCTGGTGTTCTTAGTGTGGAACCCTTTCAATACATCACAAGGGACCAACTGCTACTCCACATATTAGGAATTCAATTTACAGTCGTAACCATCTTAACAGAACTATCAGCCAAATCCAAGTTGGTTTTTTTCCTCCAAAATAGTACCTCTACTTGGAGGGAGTTTATTACGATATTCTCACATGCTCCATTCAACAAAGCTATGTTGTATGCTCCGATTCCTACGCAACCTTCAGCATGGTCAACATTTGTATAAGTGACTCCAGTACCGATGACACATTCGAGTATGTAAGTCACCTATGGTTAATGCATAATGAATCAAAACTCCCTTATCTTTTCACTCTTTGGATAGTACAACAATAAAAGTATGCATTATTAAGAAATAAATATATAAAACTACCAAGATTAACCTAAACAATTAATTTTGAAATTATGTAAAGCATAATCATAAATTAAAGCACGTGTAACAATAGATAATCAATAACACTATTGGCCCTTTTTAAAAATGGAGATGAGCAGTTGAATGACTCCTCGACTGTCTAAAGGATATCTGTCATAGCTTTTATTTGCGGTTTGAGGGTTGCAATCACGACCACTGTTAATATTAAAGCCGTATTGTTCTTTAGCTTAAGTCTCTCACCAAAAAGCTCTTCATCAAGCCGGATTAAACTCTCTTTCACTGTATAACAACTGTAGAATAAAATTATACAGAACTTTTATATTCTTGTGTAAAGTTCTCTTGTTGCCTAACAAAAATGATATTTTTCATCCAGTATGCTTACAGTCATTTATTGAACAAAATATAATTTTATAATGTTAAAATTGATAGTATAATGTTGAAACATTTAAATAAGTTAATAGTTGAAATAATTATATCAATCAATTACATCTATAAAATATAAAAGAAACAAATTAATATTTATTCGTGTACAAAAACATAAAAGAGTGATAAGTTAGTCTACATAATGTTGAAACTCTGACTGAGTTTATTGTTTGTTTACTTACTTGCTTTTCTACTTGTCTGAACAAGTTTGCACTGTTGGCTTCTAAAAATAAACAGTTCCTAGTTAGGGAAAAAATACACTAAAAGAAACTATTTTCTTACATTCCAACAGGCTTAACTTTGTAATTGTCCTTTTTTTAGTCAACTAGGCACACTTGTTCTGTATAATGTGCATCCACCTCAGACTAATGAATGTTGCTCACCATATGAAAGAGGAATACATAGATAACTGATCTTATAACTAAATTGAACCATTTATAGCTAGAAATATCTGGAGAGACAGGAATAGGGTAATGACAAGTCAGCAGAACTGAGACCAGGTTATAGTTATAACCATGATGTTCACTTACTTGACAGTAAGTTAACTGTCAAGAACAGCCAGGTATATATCTGGTGACTGTTGGACAATGCTATAGCTACCTTTGAGTATAAATACCCATGCTCTCATGTCAGTACAGAAAGAGCTGCCAGTTTAAGGGCCAAGTGCAAGTAGTAAACCAGTATTCGTTCAGTTTTGTTTTCCACCAACTCTAGAACTTCTCAGATAACTACTAAGTCATCCGGATCAGGATCTGTACGGAAAAACTTCTGTGGTAATGGAGTAAAATATTTTGAGAAATTAAATGTTGAAATGACTGTACAGAGTGGAACCAAAAACTTAAATATCTATAGAAGAGGATAACATAGTCTGCATATGTAAAATATACTTCTATTATAAACTTAGAATATAAAAACCCCACAACACAAGCAGGAGGTAAACTTTACCAATTCCGAATAATTTCTCACTCAGTCTCGAGAAGAAATAAAGCACTCGTAAAAGTGAAGAGGTTCACAGATCATTACATAGGATACCTAGTTAAAGAAACACAGCAATCATGTAGCAAAAGAAAGTCAAAAAAAAGGAAAGTAATAGCCCTAAAGAAATGTACAATTCAAACATAGTGAAGAAAAGTTTCTTTTCAAAAGCCAAGTAAATATGGAGAAGGAGAAGAAATAAAATTGAATAAAGTAAAGAACATAAATAAATAATAATATAGAACTGAAAATCACGTTGTAAATAAATAAATTAAATATAGAAGAAGACTGTTAATAGAGAAAGTAAAATAATGAGAGAAAAAAATGACCTGATCCGATAGAGTGTAGGAGCAGACACAATGGCCAGCAAGCAGGCTTCCACTTTAGAGCTTCCTCTAAAACTCTTAAGTGGTTTTCTCAAATACCTCTTTTGACTATAAACGGGGATCAAAGTTTTGTTTGACATTTCATTCAGAAATGAATGTCAGGATTCGCGGATTATCTGAAACATATACAGACTATTTTATTCAAAATGTGAATCAGTTGAAAGAAAGGATAGAAAAGAATACTTCTCTATCATACTTACTGTCAACCCTAATTGATGAAAATATTCAATGGACAATTGTTATAACTCACACATATATATATATAAAAAGATTTCACATAAACACGTGAAACAACAATCAATGATCAAACCACAATAAGAAATGGTAAAACAAGACTAAGATCTTTCAACCGTAACAAGCGGTCTTCGTCAGAGTCAAAAACCCAACTGAGTTGGGTTTTTGACTCTGACGAAGACCGCTTGTTACGGTTGAAAGATCTTAGTCTTGTTTTCCCATTTCTTATTGTGGTTTGATCATTGATATATATATATATTCAAGGTTTTGCATAAACACGTGAAAGAAGAATTAATAATCAAACCACAATGTGAAAAGGGGAAAAAAAGACCAAGATCTTTCAACCGTTACGTTCAACCGATACCGTTGAAAGATCTTAGTCCCCCCCTATTTAACATTATGAATTGATAATATATGTATATAGTTACAATTAAATAATGCATCGACCGCCTGATAGAATAAAAGTAAATGTAAATCGGTTTTTTCGGTCTTTTAGTTTCAAAAACCAACTGTAGTTTGTTTAGTTTCAAATATAAAGTATTTTATACTGCTTATATGTTTTTGAAACAATGTTATGGTTCAAGATAATTTGAAGTAATTTCTGACAGGTTGTATATTAATGTAAACATGGAGATTCATTCTTCGTTAAGTCCATTATTCCTACTTGTAACAGAATTGTAACACTAATGTATATATTTACGAACGATTATGTGTATTCTTTTTATGTTGTAGACCAATGAGAAAAGTTGTGACATTTGAAAGTTTGTTTTTGAAACTAAAATTCCAAAAAACCCGATTCAAATTTATTTTATATATATATATATATATATATATATATATATATATATATATATATATATATATGGATTAATTTACCACAATGAAAACAATTTTTGAAACAATGCTTCAAATTGTTTCAAAAATTATTTTCATTGTGGTAAATTAATCCATCTATTATATCAAGTGTTCTTTTGATTATTATTCATATATATATATATATGAATGTTTTCCAATCTCCACCACATATATTTAACACTATTTTTCTTTCTTATCAAGGTTTGGTCTAGCTTCAATAATGCAACACGTTTCGTCTATATTTGTAGACATCTTCAGGGCTACATCAATACAGAGCTTAATTACTATAATAATAACTCTGTATTGATGTAGCCCTGAAGATGTCTACAAATATAGACGAAACGTCGGCTTAAAGGTGTTGCATTATTGAAGTTAGACCAAACCTCGATAAGAAAGAAAAATAGTGTTTATATACATATAACAGATTCAATAATATATCGACCGTTTGATAGAATAGGTGTGTTCTCTAATCAGGAATAAAACCGAAACGTTGGCAACGAGAGTTTAATTTTTTATCCTGGAAAATTGACCGAACCCCGATTAGAGAACACACCTCTATATATATATATATATATATATATATATATATATATGATCAAACCACAATAAGAAATGGGAAAACAAGACTAAGATCTTTCAACCGTAACAAGCGGTCTTCGTCAGAGTCAGTTGGATTTTTGACTCTGACGAAGACCGCTTGTTACGGTTGAAACATCTTAGTCTTGTTTTCCCATTTCTTATTGTGGTTTGATCGTTGATTGTTATTTTACGTGTTTATGTGAAAGCTTTATATATATATATATATCAGTTAGCTTCAGCTACTCAAAGGGACTACTTCTGCCCGATGACGACGACTGTCGAAATATCGTTGTGAGTCTTTTGTGTGTGTCTTTATTTGTTTTTCTCTTTCCTGTGTAAACTATATATATATATATATATATATATATATATATATATATGGGAAAACAAGACTAAGATCTTTCAACCGTAACAAGCGTCTTCCTCAGAGTCAAAAACCCAACTGAGGGATTGGGTTTTGACTCTGACAAAGACCGCTTGTTACGGTTGAAAGATCTTAGTTTTCCCATTTTCTTATTGTGGTTTGATTACTGATTATTATTTCGCGTGTTTATGTGAAATCTATATATATATATATATAGAATAGTCAACTGTATGTTTATACCAACTTGAGGTATATATATTCATCAATTTGGGTTCACATAAAACATGTTCCAGAAATATTTTATAAGAATTAAACCTTGTTATGATCTCGTTGAAGAATCGAATTAATCTCTCGTTTAACTAATTAACTAAAACTAACATTATGACATTACACTATTACATTTGTATTAATATTGTTTTATTTATAATATATAATCTTAAGATGCTCTGAAAACATAAATAGTAATAAAATCATATTGCAATTAGATGAAATCATTTAATTTAAATCAGCTTTAACTTCAATACTGAAATTGAATGATTGAGATAGAAATTTCATCTTCTAAATGCAATTAGACTGAACGTCAAAGATCACTGAGAGCCTTGCTCGGACATTACCGGTGAACGGTGTAGTGACAACTCGGGATCCTTTTCACTAACAAAGTATTTGCAGGCCAACCTCCCCCCGAGTACTAACATTAATTAAGTTAAACGAAATTAATATTTATTGACTGATCTCGCGCAGTGCCACGTCGAGTAGATAGAACTACTTGAGGAAAATAAACAATAAAAATCTATAACAAATAAGTTGGGATGTTTTTACTTTTATGAAATGGTTGATGAAATGTCGTATTGTTTATTACTGGAAAATTATTGTGAAATTTTACAAAAAAACAGTTTAAATTTAACAATCAAATAAAATTATTGAAATATTTAAAGGATGAATTAAGTATTCAATAATGAGAATTGTTTATAATTTAAGAGTGGTAACCATTGCTTCACACTCCTGGTAGAAAACTATAATGTCCTATGTCTATCATGAATTCCCACATTCCCATTTTAGATTAGTTATTTGTAAACTTTGCCTCCTCCTGCACAAATTTGACAATATTTTTTTCATACCTTTTTCTACCTTTGCATAATTTTTTACTCAAAAGGTATTATTCAAATAATATGCACCTAATGATTGTTCTGCTGTATGTACTACCATGTCACACAGATACCGTGATCAAGATTAATATAATAATAATGATTCTTGGATTCAATTTTAATTGAAAAATAGAGATAAGTTTCAAAAAAACATGAATATAATAATTTTCTTTATACCTGTTATTAATTAATTGTACAAATAATGGAATCGAAGCATTCTAAAATAATGAAAACCAGTTTTAAATTGCTCCTCAATAAACAAAAATAGAATTCCAGGATTATTTCATTTCAAAACCAGATTCAAAATAAATCATGAGATTGTGAATTTGTAATGTGTATTATTCTGATAAATACTGTAGTCCCTGAGGTAAATTTAATCATATCATAACCATAGACATCACAAAAAGTGAAGCTATGGCGCTGGAAAATTTAAATCCTGGTAATATTTATAAATAGCATTAATAAATGCCTTTTCAACTAACTCCTAAACTAATTAGCAGTTTAAAAAAACACAGGTTGTTGTTTTATAATAGTTCATAATGACGGGTACTTATATAAGGATTTGCGTATAACTCACCGTTATTGTCTTAACATTACTATTATATTAGATGTTGTGTTCATATAATAAATGAATAAATATTTGTATTTAGCTATTAATGTTCTGAAAAGAACATCTTTAATCATGATTAATATCATAATTATGTCAATGAAGAATATTGAATATTAAGAGTAAAAATATAACTTTATTTTTTTATTTGTCAAAAAAAAAACATATAAGAAAAATTTGGTATAAACTATTCCAGTTACCATTAGAAATAGTAAAATAAAGTGTAGCAAAAGTTAGAGAAATATTTGAACAAACTAGTGGTAGGAAGTATATGTTCTCATTAAAAAACGACGATGCAATACATTACCCTTGGAATTCATCTTATCTAATGGTCAACAGAGCTCTATTTCAACTAGTTTTTGTGGTCTTTTACCGTTTCTTAATATTTTC
Source organism: Hermatobates lingyangjiaoensis (assembly GCA_026182355.1). Lineage (NCBI taxonomy): Eukaryota > Metazoa > Arthropoda > Insecta > Hemiptera > Hermatobatidae > Hermatobates > Hermatobates lingyangjiaoensis. The sequence goes on from JAPFBL010000156.1 coordinate 581,382, forward strand.
ATACCCTTTTTTCTACTCTTTTTTTGTCTATAAAGCTATGTTGTCATACTCAATAGCAAAACATTCAAATTGTGCACAGCTAAATTATATTAAACAAATCATTACTAATTAATATATCTACGAAATCAATTATTTCAATAGGAAACAGTATTAATTACTAACACTAAAAAATTTCACACATATTAAAAAGTATTAACTTAAAAAGAATACTGCTTTTTTTTTGTCAAATGTAATGTGGTCAAACATTTATTGATACTAATTTAAAATTACGTAAAGTAAAGGTTTTGGAAGTTATTTTTTAAACAAATAAATTTTTAGTTTAAGTTGGTTGTTTCGAAGAAGATATACAAGTAGGTCACAAAGTTCCAAACTGATACTAAACAACCAGGTCCCTTCTTAATAGAAGTCCTAAATTTTGGCTTATTTAAGTTTATTAAAGTAGGAGTCTAAACAAGTTCCTGGAATAGATTGACGATGATTTTAGACCCTCTGGCAGAACTGTAAGAACATTTAACATGTTTTCTATATAAAAAATCCGTAGTGGCCTACACTCAACTTTACTATAAGTAAACTTAATGTCAAACTTCTTTGGTATATAATATATAATGTCTCATTTAAGCATAATGTAAACGTCTAAGTGGGAAATTTTATGAGTCTTTCATAGCTGAAGTAGTACAGATAGTGATTGATAGACTTATCAATATAGAAGCTTATTTTTGTACATCACACAGCTGATGCAAATAATCTCATGAGTATAGCTATAGGATTAATAACATTTTTGAAAAGCCAAAGTGAAAATTTCCTGATATGAAATAATCTCGTACAAGAGAACAAGGCTTTTGTCCTTAGATAGTTTATCTGACCTCTTTCTACATTGAATATTTAAGACAAATTTTCCCAGTTAAAACTTGAAAATATTCTTATCTTGTCTGAAAAATGTTAGAAACATCAAAGGATCATCTACACTATAAGTTACATTATTGTGAAAAAATCAACTTGATCCATCAAAGATTCTGGACCGTAGCATGGTAATAAACATTGCTAACATACTCACTCACCCACCCACCCACACACACACACACACACACACACACACACACACACACACACACACACACACACACACACACACACATGACATCATCGAAAAAACTTCATAAAACGACTTTTGGGACCTCAAAACATGTAATTCCGTCAAAATCTCGATATCGAATTTTTTCACGATCACTATAGCTTTTTATAGTTAAGTAAAAAAAAACTTGAGTCAAGTAATGTATTCAAACGTCTGTTTATTGTAGTAATATTAAGTATAACTCAACAATTACAACAAATTCATTAAAATCATTACATAAATAAAATTGGCTATCCACCATTCTTAAACGAATGAATGAGTGTATGAAAATATAATTTTTCTTATTCTCACTAATAATACAATTATTTATTAAACCACTATAGTAGTTCTATAAATTATTTACAGAACCAAAGAATAATGAAAGGTAAAGTATGTTTGAAATAGGTTAGATTACAGTGGCAATTCCACAAGAGCCCTTTGTGATAGCACGCAATAAACATCCTACATTGGGAGTCCTAGATTTTGCCTAACTCAAGTGTATTTAGATTAGGGATCTTTACGAGTACTTGCATCGTAAAGTCTCGGGATTGACGGCTTAAAGTCCTCTCCAAGAGACGACGTACTCAAATTTATACACCCCCCGCGTAAATAAATCGAGAGCCACAGTGGGTGTTGAACCACTGATCTACTCGTACCAGACTTGAGGTGAGCACGTTGCCACTGGGCAGACCTGGTGCCCACATATTTGAAATAACTTATGAAAGTGTTTTGCACAGTAGATTAGTCTGTTATTATTTAATGTTTTTTTCTTGCTTGGATATAACAGAATATCACACAACATAGTTATTTAGAAAAAGAATGATACAACCTCTTCCAGATCTAATCTGGAAGAGAAAGGAATGATGCGTATTTGTAAAAAATTTGGAGCTCTACTTTTCAATATAAGTATAAAATAATATTTTTTATTATAGGTGACTTTGTAAATGTTTCATTTTAACGTTGGAATAGAAAAAACATTTATTGGAGTATTAAAAAAATAAATAAAAACACTTAAGGCAGTATATATTCAGGTAATAAAGCCGTAGAGATCCAGAAGGCACTTTTATTTCTTCATTTGAGTAGAAAATTCCAGGCGGTACTCAATTATATTTTTCTGACAATAATGCTATGACATAATAAAAAAATTTTTACAAATGATATTATTCTTTTATTTCCACTTAATGTGTAATTTCATTGTGAAATGTGCAAAGACCGATGTTTTCTACTTTGTATTTAAAAATGTATTAGTCACCTTTATATCCTCTTGATAATTAAATGCAGGCAACCTTTTCGTAGGTATTGGATAAATATCCCACTTTCCTTAGGCAATAAGATGCAGTGTTTATTTTTAAATTTTGGATTGGTGGGCTCGCCCTGTTATAGAGAATGTTTTAGTATTTTTGGGGAAATAATTGTATTTTATCCTCAAACAAACTTGTATGATTCTATACCTATCATAACGTTGGTAATGTAAACTTTCAATTTACATCTTACACATAACTACAGTACTGATATGTCATTTTAAATTTAAATATCTTACGTAGAGTTTAATACCCACCTCCTCAAGAGGAACCACTAAGCGTGGTAAGGGTACGCAATTTTTTACTTTCTGGTATGGTCAAAAGACCGAGAAACAGGTTTCAACGACATTCATCAGTTTTTTTCAAATATGAAATACGAATGCAATAATCATTGTTATATGTGTTAGTATTGTCTCTTTTACTCAATTTTGAATATAAATCTTGACATCAAAAGATTATTTCCCTCATTTTTTATCAAACCTCTTCCAGATAAAGCTTGAGTCTCTGACTTATTTTGCTTTACATTACCTACACACTGTCGTTTTTCGGTTGTATACAATGCTGTATTTTCTCAAACTGTCGCCTTCAGAAAGAATTCCTAACGATTTGCTACTGAAGGTAAAGTTCAGCTGTTTTCCGCAACATTTTTTTTTTTTATGTATGATGTAGTTAGCCGAAACTCTTATATTTCTTTAATTATTCCCTCTATCTAAACATATCAAACCAGCACTTCACAAAATATTATTCATTTGCTAAAAAGCTGCATGTTAAAGTTTTAATTGAGGTTGTGGGCACAAAAGGGAGGAAATTTTTTTCAATATGAAAGAGAAAAGTGTTTTTCCCTTTTTCGAAGAACAGACATATCAATTTACATCAAGATCGGATAAAAAGTATAGTTCACTATGAAAAATATATAAGCTGACAGAATAACACATTTGTTTGTCTTCTATCAGAATATGTATTTCATTCCTTCCAATTATTTAATATTTCTTTTTATGATTCCGTTAATTTTCTAAAAAGAAATCATATTACCTAACCACCAATTCTAGGTTTTTAAAAGCTAAACCTTTTACAACTTTGATTTCTCTTACTGTTTCATATAAGGTGAACTCCTAATGTATTCTGAATGTTTATTTTACAATTAATTATATTGTTATGCATTCTATTTAATATATTTTGTTTATATATTTGGTAAGAAATAAAAATATGTTATTATACAAAACATTTTGCTTTCAGTAAATTATAAACATTTATTAATGAGAATTTTTTTATAATTATAAGAACTTTGAGTGTGTTAATTGTTCTAAAAAAAAAAGGATTAAACCGGTGAATGGAATTCCTCCAATGAGAAGTATGTTGAATTGGAATGCCGATTCAAATGAAACTTCCCTTTGGGTATTTTGAATTCCTCTCTTTCCCGATTAGAATTGAAAACAACGATAGTGTACTTCCAATACGATTGTCGACAAAAAGTAATCAACCTTTGCTTCCTCACATTTTTTTTCTGTAGAATTCTTTCTTTATTATTATATTATTTAAAGCCATATTTGAAACTCGTCACCCTCACAATAAGAAAGCTTGTTTATCTAATTTCCACACTTGCACCCTTGAACAAAACTTAATGTCAGATGTATAATTTTTGGGTTTAAGTATCATATTAACTTTGGGTGATATTAAAGTGTGAGTAATGGACTCTTTACTATTATGTTGTTGACAAATATCCATTTTTTCACTATTCTAATCTAATAGTTTATATCTATTATTTCAAAAATTTCAAGCTTCCAGCTATAAACGTTTCAAATTATACTCAAATACCGGCTTTGAATTTTATTTAAGTATACAAAACTGACTAACTAATAATATACTTATCCTCAATATACATTAAAAACAACCTTATCATAGATAAGACTTATTGATATAAGTCTTATATATTGATATAAGCTTAAGATAGATAAGGTCATTACAGCACACTGGAAAAAGACAATACTCGCTCAGAGTAAATCGGATTTTTAACAAAGGGAAAGAAAAGCGATTTTTTAAAAAAACACTTCCATGCCTTAAAATGCCCAGTATAATAATTTTGTAAAAAAGCAAAAATGTAAAACTTAATTCAAAATTGAAAATATTTTTGAAATAAAATAAATGAAATTATGTTCTTATGAAAATAAATCTTAAATTAAAATTTATCTTAAAACGACACATGTTTTTCTTACATATTTTTTCTTACATGTTTCTAACATTGTTCAGACGAAATAGGAATTTTTCAAGTTTTAAATGGGAAACTTTATCTTAAATCTTCAATGAAGAATGAGGTCGGATAAATTATGTAAGAGATCCACTGGCTATTAGAACAAAATCCATATTCTCTTGTAAGAGAATATTTCATAACACAAAATGTACACTTTTGCAAACAAACATGTTATAAGTGCTGTAGTTATACTAATGATAATATATGCATCAGTGGTGCGGTATACAAAAATGAGCATATCTATTGATAAGTAGATTAATCAATATTGCACCACCTCCAAGAATGAATGCTGGTAAACATCTCCCATTTAGACATTTATATTATGCCTAAATAGGACATTATATATTATATACCTTTTAGGTGTGATATTTAGTTTACTTATACTAAAGTGAGTATAGTGTGCTCCAAATTTTTAATAACGGTTACTCTAATGATAATTTTGATGACAATTTAAAAAAATACCTTCATGTAAGAAGAGAAACAATCGTGCATAAACTTTATTACATAACCCAGTTCTAAGAATAACACAAGCTTGATGAACGAGTATTAAAAGACATTGTAAGAAATAATGTCAGTTGCAAAAACTGGAATGAAAAAGTAACACTGGTCACTTATTATAAAAAGCCCACATGAGAGTATCCTGTTCATAAAAAAATAATAAAAAAGTAAAAAAACTCATCTTTAAAGGAAACAAATCTGGTGTACGAGTTCACATGCACTAATGGAGACTGTGAGACCCAAAAACACTTGTACATTGGTATGACTACCACCTCGCTATCATGAAGGCTAAACTTGCGCTTAATGGCTGGAGCAGTATATGCTGGAAACAGGTATACTGGAGCAAAATAAATACAACGTTAAATAAACCCGAGGGATAGTGGTTACAAATACTAAAATAATAAAAAGAGAAAGTAACCACCATAAACTAAGAATTGAAGAAGCTATATTAATTCAAAAAGTGAAACCACTACTAAATAATCAAGTCGAAAGTAATAGCAGAATTGTAAAACTCTTTAATTCACATCAAGAGAATCAGAAACGCTTGCAGGTAGTAGCTCACGCCAAGAGGCCACTCACCCCACTGGATTAACGACCAGCTTATGTTAAACTTGAAGAAAAACAACCCCCACTCCCTTCACTTTGCATATATAAAAATACCAGCAAATGCATCCAAGAAGTTATTCATGTCCTGAAAATGAATGTTCATCACTCGAAACAAGTCGACTATTGGAGATATACTTCATTATGTGACAAAATAACGAGAGTATTTAGAAAAATTGAGAAACAGATATGAGCTAAGTTTGTGTTATTTTCAATTATGTATATATATATATATATATATATATATACGAGTTTAAAATTGAAGAAGAGTAGCACACAGAGTAAGGAAACAAGACTCAATTTTTCGGGTAATCCGTCTTCAGGTGAAAAGAGAAAGGGAGACCAAGCACGTTGTAGACGTAACGGCAAATAACCAACCCGGCAACCGCCAGTGCTGCTCCCCAAACACGGTCTTAAAGAATAGAATTAAGAGAAGATATAAACAGAAACCCAGATAAGCAGTACTAGTTGGGTGAATATATAAATTAGACAAACAAATTTTATAAGCATTAAAAAATAAAAACAAACTATATTAATCAAAAATAATGATAAAGAAAAGAAAAATAATTAAATACAATACACTATATATATATTGTTTTACTAAGACCTTTCGACAACTAACAGTGAAAATTATTATAAAGTTTTAAGTAATTAGCCTTCTAAAAAAGTTCATCACTTCATCAAAATGTGGGAATCTCCAAATTTTGGAAATAATATAATTTAATAATATAGTTATGAATCATATTGATGTTAGTAGGGTTATTCGTTCTCGCTTGTTAATTTTTTTCCTTTTCATATAATGAAAGAATTATATGCTTGTATTCCCCTTGTGTATATTTGCTTTGCTTTCGTTTGATCCCTAGATACTTTAGTGTATCTCAGTAAATGTATGGTTTGCTTACTGGTTTAGAGGTATTAAACGCTAAGTGTGACGAACTAAATCCTTTTGAATTACAAATGCAGAATAAATAAAAGGATAATATCTGGCACATCAAAGTATATATACATACATGTATTAACTGTAAAAGTAAGAGATCGAATTGTAATACAACACAGATATTATAAATAGAGTTCTGAATAAAATAATTTCATGAAGAAAAATAGAATAGTATAAATAACAGGAGGGAGTTGGCTGGACCCTGTAGCTTTAATAAAAACAAGAACAGTAATTGAAATGTATGATAAAACAGAGCTGGTGCATTTGGGTGGTGGTGTTTTTCTGTTGTCATTGTTAACTCGGGGCCTCTGACTTCGCTAACAATTGCTCACTGTCATCAGACCCACCCATGCTTATAAGAACAAATGACCGTCTCACTGCAACACATTCAAATGTACCAAATGTACCACCAACGTTGTCATTGCAGTCCACCAACATAACACTTTTCTTCCATTGTTCAAACCTTAACCATTTGTTTCAACCTAACTGAATGAAAAAAATTTCTTTTACTCAAATAAACTTAAATGCCACTATAGATGAAAGAATACAGTATTCTCTGAAAAGAATTTTTTTTTTATTTTATGACTTTTGTTTTGGTTTTCCAACTTGTATTTCAGATGGTCATTGTTTTTCTCTTCTTCTTTGTCAATGTAAATTGGTTTGAGTTTTGTAATATAATTTTTGTCTTCTAAAAAAATTTTATTTCTGAAGGGAATTAATATATAATTTATAACAATAAACATTTTTGATTACAAATAATTTGTCCTATTTCTTTTCCTTGCTGTAAAATCTAATGGAATATATAATTTTGACAGATTATCGTATAAGTAAATTCTTTCAGTTGAAGAACCTACCGAAAAATTTGCTCGATAGAGCTATTTCTTTTGCAAAAAAATGCATAGAGGCTTTATTCTCTTCACCCTATACAAAATAATCAATAATTAAAAAAGGTAAAGTTCATACTTAAAATTGAATATTAGGTAGATTGATTGTAAACAAAAGCATTAAAACTACAACGGCTTGACCTTAGAATTAATAAAATTAGAATTATCGAAAGTAAATCCTGAAACACACTTTCATTCGTTATTGAATCAAAACTCTAAACTTCAACAAAAAAGCTAACTAAGAGGTAGTAGCAGGAGAATAAAGGTGGGTTAACTGAAAAGTTAACTTTTCCTTTTCGGTTAATTAACTTTTCGGTTAACTTTAACTGTTTTCGGTAAAACAGTTTACCGAAAGTTAACTGATGAGTAAGCGTCTGAAAGATGATGGTGGGGACCAGTAGAATGTATCAGTCGACAGAAGAGTTTACTGCTTACATCTATCACGAATCATATAAATATAATCAATTTAACAAATATATAAAATCAGTTCTTAACATGGTTTTTGTAACTATTTTTTCTATTCTAATCTAGATTGATGAAAATGCTTTCTCTACTTCATTCCCAATCATACGGATTCTTCATGCTTACAAGAGTATTATACTTATTAATTCATGTTTTAAAATTAGCATCCAAGTACTCAATCAAATTATATGGATATAACCTCATTCACAAAGAAAATTGTTGTAAAAAATTGTAATTCTAAGACCTTTGACTCCAAAGTAGACACAAGATTGTTAATATTCAAAACGCAACTACTCCGAAAATTAATATAAAAATAAGTCCAACCCGCAGCATTAATATAAAAGATTCTAAAAATTAATGAAAGAATAATGTTATTACATAATGCATAAATAATAATTATTTATAATTTATAAGAAAATAATTAATTTTAATAATTCTTTCATTCAATATACTGGGACACTTAACTACGCTGAGGTTTAAAACTCACTAATTACAATTAACTCATTAAATAAAATCCAGGGATTTATAAGGCAGTATTTTATTTTTTTTCTCAGTACTCTCCACTTTAGTTTTCATGGTGTGAGGCCTCAATTTAAGCTTTCATTATTTTTACTGCGTGTTAAAATAGATTACTCAAATATTTATGAATCATAAGTTCTTTATTCAAATTAAATATTAAATTTTTCAGTTGCAAAAACTTTCAAATGTACTTTATTTAAATATATTTATCAACTGCATATCAGCATTATAGTATGTGATAATAGTTGTAGAATTATATTATAGTAGGTATTCTATCGTAATATAATTCTACTTATAGTAGAATATAATACAGAAAATTATATTATAACTGATAAATTGAGCTGTTACTCGGTCACGTTTTAGGATAAATTTTAAGGTTTCTGCTGAATTTTTGTAAAATAAAATAATGGTTATAAGTTTATTAGGCGTTATCTAAGGAACTTGACTTTTTTGGAAGTTCAGACTGAAAGACTGAAGTACAGTTGGCTGTTTCACTTAGAGTCAAAATTGGGTTGTTTGTAGCCCATAAACAAAATGAGTTGGTGCCTCTCTACTAGGCAGAGTCTGTTTGGCTGTGATGCACTCGACGCACTCTTACGAAGGAGGCTCATTTTGATCGATAAGCTATCTCTTTTGCAATCCCCTACTGCCAGTGAAAAAAAATTTACTTTCAGACTGTATTCTCTTCACCCTATACAAAATAATCAATCTTTAGAAAGATGTAAAATATGTACTTGAAATGGAATATTAAATAGAAAACCTGGTAGCTTTTATAAGAAAAGAACCAAAGGAAGAACTCTTTTTCCATAATTTTTTTTTCTGAGTTTGATATGCCATACTCAGTTAACATTAAGGTACCTCAAATACTTTGTGTTTTTTTTATGAATATTTCTATTTGTTTTAATTTGGATGAAACAGATGGTTTTCACATGAAACAAGAAGGAAAGTAGAGAAGAGGTGTTTAGTTGGCCTAAGAGGCGGTGAGGTGGAATTGATTAAGTAGCGAGAGTTAATTCGAGCACCTGCAGCCATAACTCCGCCACAAATCCTAGCCTTCAACCACACTCCCTTCCAACTTGGCCTAAATTATTTTTTTCAATTTATTGTTCTCACTCTTTGAATCATAATGGCTCTCTATCGTGCTCGAAATGCGATAAATTCATTTAGATGCTTTAGGAATTTTAATTCCTTCGTAAAATATAAATCAGCAACACCCTTTCTATGAGGATAAAACAAATTATAAATTTTATTATGAGACAATCTTTTTAAAAAGTATGTCTACAAAAATTTAACATAAGAATATAAGTTAAATCCATAAACCAGAACAGAAACATTCTTTTTTATTTTTTTAATAATATCAACTTATAAATCAATAAATTTTACCAATTATTTATCATAAAATTAAATCATTTGAAGTCATTAAAAATGATAGTTCACTATTAATCTGAATTGACATAATAAATTATAAATCATAATTGCTAATCTAAATAAAATATATATCAATGAACATTTTATTTTATAATTGGCATTACTTTATTATAAAGTATAGCAATCATGAAAAAAATTCATTTAACATGTTAATGTCTGATTTCATTTGATGATAGTGATGATAGTAATGATAGTGATGATAGTGATGATAGTAATGATAGTGATAATTAAATTGTCTGTAGGTTTGTCAAAGGTTAATCTCGCAGTAATGATAACGGATTTCTATCATTACTGTTATTTGCGTAATTTTGAGACTCACCAGGTCATGTAGGTTTTTTAGATAAAAAGCAATAACTCAGTTTATTGTAATTCAAGTAATTTTTTTTGCATTCATTTTCTTTATTTCTTCCATCTCTAAAAGCTTATTTTATAAATATCAGAAATTTAGACAATCTTTAAAAAAAATGAATGTTTTTGGAAGTTTATAAAGGTCTGTTATAAAGAAATAAAACATTGCACATTAATCACTAATTTAATCACTAATGAGGAATTGGATTTGCAGTCAGTTGCAGGAGCATATTAAGTACAAGATCTTCATCAACTCTTCGAAGTAGAGCTGTCTGACTGGAAGAACCACAGAGGACTTCATTAATATATCGACAACTGAAATACCAACATTATTTAACTTAAACCCTTAACAAAGCTTTCAATATCTAAAGCATGATTATTTTAACATTGCAGTTTATTAAACTGTATGAGGAAAGAGCTAGTGTTCAAATAAACATGCATTTGAGCCAATATTTTTGCAACTAATTAGCTTGAATAGAACGAGAAAAGCCGGTCTTAATTGAAGTGGAATTTGAGAGAAAGATGTGTGAAAAGCAAGAAAGTTAAGTAAATAACGCTGTTTCTGTTGAAGGTGAAGTATGTTGCTCGTGAAGTGGCATTGATTTTAGGAGGGAACCTTTATGATTGATTTCCTCGGTTGATTGACGCGCTGTATTACTACCTTCACACATAAAGCTTTTCCAAGAATATCATAATAAGAATATATTACTTATAATATATAAGGAGAAATAATAACAAGCTCATCAAGCGTTCAAATTATTTAACCATTTGAACAATTTCAGTGGGATATATATCTTATATGGTATTTATCAAGGCTGTGCAGCCGGAGTCGGGCATATTTTCGACCTTGAGGGTCAGAGTCGGAGTCGGGAGAAATCAGCCTATGATAGTCGGACTCTGCGCCGACTCATCATTTATTTAAATAACTTGGATAGATGAAAAAAACATAAGCTGATAAAACACGATTAATTAATCCGAGTAGGAATTTTTGAGTTTGAAACGCCTTGCTTTGTGTACGATAGTTGTTTCTGAAGACTTCATTTAGTTTTCTTGAATAATAAATAAAAATGTTGAAGACTTCAACATTTGTTATTTAATGTTTATTTTCACTACTTTCTATTTTACATTTTAATGTAATAAATTATGTACATATATCTATTTAATAAAAAGATTTCACATAAACACGTGAAATAACAATCATTGATCAAACCACAATAAGAAATGGGAAAACAAGACTAAGATATTTCGACCATAACAAGCGGTCTTCGTCAGAGTCAAAAACCCAACTGAGTTGAGTTTATGGGCATAGTTCATAATAAAACACACACACATATACATATATATATATAATATATGAACAAAAATTACAATTAAACACGTGATGCAATCTATGAAGTCAAGAACCACAAGTAACAAGAAAAATAAAAAAAATAAATGCACTTTATGTTATCAGAGAGCAAACAAAGTAGAGGTAACAGAAAAGTTAACCAGGAAGAGGGTAACAAAACAACACAGAGTTCACATTTCAATGATCAAACCACAATAAGAAATGGGAAAACAAGACTAAGATCTTTCAACCGTAACAAGCGGTTTTCGTCAGAGTCAAAAACCCAACTAAGGGTTTTTTTAGTTGGGTCAAAAACCCAACAAAAACTCAGTTGGGTTTTTGACTCTGACGAAGTTCGCTTGTTACGGTTGAAAGATCTTAGTCTTGTTTTCCCATTTTTTTATTGTGATTTGATCATACCTATTGTACTTAAATTATATATTATACTGCAACTGACTGCAAATCCAATTCCTCATTAGTGATTAATGTGCAATGTTTTATTTCTTTATAACAGACCTTTATAAACTTCCAAAAACATTCATTTTGATTGATCATTTAAAATTAATAAGTATAAAGAATAAGCTAAACTTATCACAGAACTTTAAATTTCTTTTGTTATACTTAGCAAAGAATACATACAGAAAATATAAGCATGGATATTAAAGCGGATTTTGATATGATGTCCTAAATATATTAAATTACGACAATTCTGTAGATGTATATCCAATCCAATAATTATATAACGGATTACACAATCGATTAGAATAATAATCCACTGCTACCACAGCTGTAATTGTAACTGCTATTGCTGGGATAAGTTGTGGATGACCTATTGGATAGTCTAAATATTTAAATTTACTATGCACAAAAATAGGTAGGTAAAACTGAAACTACACGAAATGCCTTGCTAAATGGTAATGGTTTTGAATGAAAACAACATGTTCCCTTAATTATTAATAGATTGACAAAGGAAAAAGACGTTTCCTTAAACTTTTCTTAAAGAGAAAGAAGATTCTAATAAGTCTAAAATGCTTTTATTGGCCAATTATTATAAAAGAAATATCAAGAATATGGACATCCTCTTGGAGTGTTTTTAACTGAACGACTGAACTGGAGAAGCTTGCAACAGATGTATGCTTGTATTTCAGTTTTAAAGCATTCATGACTAACAAATGTCATAGAATTTTATAATTTCAAAAAGGTATGGTTATTTATCTAAATTTTATACTACATTTTTTTGAAAAGACTTTTCTATAGTCATGTTTTGATTGAAAAAATGAAACCCATTATTAGATAATAATGATAACATTTTTACGTGAATGACATGCGCTGTTTTAAAACAAAAATATTGAATCATTCGGGTGTTATTATAGGAAATGTTTTTTTGTAATAATTCTAAGATAAATACATAAGATGAATATATGAAGGTCAACATAAACATTTTTGTATTTAATTATTAATGAAGTTTTACTGTTTAAGTTAAAAGACGACTTCAATTAAATTAAGAATAGTGGGAGCATCAGTCACTGAGCGACTTTGTGTACCTTTCACTTGTACTAATGGATCATTAATGATATGAACGTGCAGTCATCTATTTGAATATATATATAAAATAATTATAGCTCCCAGTACAAATAATGTTAAAGTAAATATTCTTTTTTAAGAGTAAGTGTCTAATTTATACAAATTTATGTTAAGAAAGCCTGTAAGAAGGTTAAATGCTTGAAAATCTAATAATACTACAGCAACTACATGCCTTAATTAACTTACCTTCTCTTAACTTCCAACAATATTAAAATTTAGACAACCTGGATATAACATAATTACGGTGAATGAGACTGTTTAATGGAAACATGATACAGAATTAGGGGTGGATACCCCATCGAAATGATAATCAAAAATTGCATGGCACAATAAACAAGAAAACACTTAAGAGCGATAAATTTGATAGCATATTCCCTAAAGAAGGAGATCATTTCAAAACGAAATTAATTTTAAATCGTATTTATACTTTTTAAAGTTTGACTGAGGTGATATTTAACCAGCTTTTAGACTTATCGAAATGCATTCAACTGCTACTTTTAATTTCTACTTTCAAATTTCCGGAGATAATAATTAACTTAGTTATTATTCCTAAAAATACAGACCTTCTTTTATCATAATTTGTCATTCCCTAATTTAATAATAATGATTATTTTTTATATATTCGCAATATTAGATACATAATTTAAGTCTATACAGACTTAATACTTAAAAATTTAAGGCGTAATTTATTATGGTGAATTAAATGGATTTATACAACAGATCAATCAAATTTTGGAGTTTCCAATAATCTATGATAAAGATTAAGTATGGAATTATGAAATATACGTTCTTTTGAATTTATTTTCTATGATGAAAATCCTGAAACAATTTTGTAGGTTCAATATTAATGGAAAAAAGAAACCTGAAAAGTATTATGAAGTTATAGCTGAGGTTGCCATAGCATCACAAAGTTGAAAGGTCATTACTTTTTACTGATATTGAGCGAAACACTTGAAAGAGTTACCACTGGAGAGTAGAAAACAGTTATTTCGAATCGAAATTCGGTAAAAAAAACAATATTAAAAAAATATGTGTGATCGAATTATAACTCTGAAAATGATGGGTCCATTAAGAATGAAAACGGTCGACCAAACTGCCTTGTCACGCCTGATTTCATTAAGAGATGTAAGACAGAAATTGAATATGTTATTGTAAATTTTATCGAGAATGTAGTAATTTTTTTCACATTGCTTTTGTGCTCTTTTTGAATAAGGAATTTGTTTATAAGACCCAAGCCCGTTTTATTTAGGAATGCAGTATTTCTCTTCTTAGGATAAAGTTTGCATGAAATACTTTATATCAAATTAGTTTTTATTGTATTTTACCAGCATATACAAAATAAAGTTATTTATTTTTTAACATATCTATTAGTATATGTATACATAAATAGATCTTTTTAAACTGAAACGATAAAATGATAGAAACAAGATTTAGAGTTAGTTCTCTATCGAAAACTTTAAATTTTGACTCAGCAGTAGAAGTCACGGGACTTAAAGAGCTTTTAGGTACCTCTTTTGCAAACATTCTAGAGTTTGAATAGAAACTTGCAATTTTACAGTGATGCTGTCTTTGCGGAGATCAATATCATAGGAATTTCTATACCTGGAATTATAATATTGCAGATGGAAGGAGTAATTTTTCTTAAAGACAAATCATTGACACTCCGTCACTGCTACGTTTGGATCTGAGACCATGTTAATGGCTTCAATTTCTGCTATAGAAAAAATAGTTTCACTGAAGGAATTTTACAAAAGTGTGCGCTGGAATGGTAAAAACCCCAGTTCTCACGGTTGACAATATATCTATCAGAAAAATAACAAAAAAATCATGTTTTACGAGCTCTTTAAAACAATTAAAACCAAGTGCATTTTGTCCAGAAAAGTTTTGAACAGAAATGTTTCTCTTCAAGAAAGTAAGTTGCTTACTTACTTTTATCTCCTTTAGACGATAATAAAAGAAAGCAGCTATTCATTATATAATCGCAGTAAATTCATCTTTGGGTAATTTATCTGTAGTATGGGTTAGTTTTACATTTGGAAAAAATTATCAAAAATGTAATAACACATCAAAAAAAGCATCAGAATTTATCATGTAAGAAACTAATATTTCATAAATATTAATAATATTCATTTTTTAAAACTGAAAGCTGTGTGCCTTGGAAAAATAAATGAAAACTGTGCTTCGAAATATTGAAAATACGTCAGAATTTGAAAATTAAAAGTTTTGAGTGTCTCGACCAATAACATGCCAAATGCGATCACACACAAAGGATGAATTAGTGATGGTAATTAAGATCTGTGAGGGATTAATTACTGTGGTATAGAGTCTATAATTTTAATGCAAATAAACTTTTTTTTATAGAATATGGTGAGTTTAAAACGTTGGAAGATTGATTTGTACGATGCATGGAATTCAGTTGTTAGTAAATCACTCTTGTAAATGTGCTTATAAATATGCATGGTTACGAGTGAGATATTATGTCACGAAATTGCTATTGGATTGGTGGCCGTGCATGATGTAGGTTATGCAATCAAGGGATGAGGGGGCTGTTCGGAAGCTCTGTGGTCAATATCCCTCCATCTGGCCATATTGTATCGCCCAATCAAAGCTAGCTTGCACCCGTCTCAACCAGCATTTTTTTGTGACTTGTCATTCAATAGAAAATATTTCAATTCTTATACTCATAGAAAAAAAAACTGAAAATATTAATGGCTTTATGTTAATCCTTTTTCAATTTACTTAAATATAAGATCAATTTGAATTACCACAATTTAACTCTTGCAATATTACTTAGAAAGTAAGAAGATACCCTCGTAATTTAGTATTCTGTCAAAATATGTCATAATGGTAGAAGCATGATGCCTTTGGCAGATCGTAAACAGTTTTCAATTTTAAGTTAGTTAGAGTAATATCACCAAGATATGTTGAAACAAATACCATTGTGAACTCATATATTTGTTCACGATTTTATCTTAGTCTCAAATAGAAAAGATAACACTTATTGAGTTAGAATACAATTTTTTTTGTTTTTAGGCTATTGATGTTATAGTCCACATAGTCATTTAAGTTTATATGTCTCACTGTAAATATTTAGGTAGTTTTAAGTTTAATATAATATATCATGTAAACTGAACTTTTTTAAATTTATGCCTTCAGACAGAAATAGTACCTGTAATGACGTTCAGGGTAGTGGCGTTGCAAAGAGGCCAGAAACGTGAGAATGCTGCTAGTCGAGACTACGTACCCGAGATTTTAAGGAGTAAAATTTAGGAGATATGAAATAAAGGATAACAAATGTTTAACATTTTTTACTAAATTATAATTTCAGTTGTTAATCCTTGAACTGTAGTGTGTGTGATTTAGTTAGGAAAATTTTACCATTTAGGCTGCAAGAGCGCTATATGTGGAGTTGCACTCAATGCATTAATAAGCGTATATAGGCTTTGAGTTATGACAAAGGGGACCATTTAAATGGAGAACTGTGGTAAAGCAGTTAAGTTGTTTTTTTTTTATTTTCATGTCTTAGTTGATTTCGGTATCTGGTCATAAGTAACTTCAAAATTTCCTAACTACATCCCAAATTTGACAAACAAACAGCTGAGCAGGATTAGGAATGAAAATAATATGACTACCCCAGGCTGCAAACATCATTGCTGTCCTACTAACTTTGATAACTGTTTTTACAAACGTAACTTTCTTTCAACTTACTATATCTCCTTACATTTGTTGTATTAAATGAAAAATGTGATGAAGTTCCATTGTTTCAATCCAACAATGTTTTGTTTAAGGAAGAACGATTTACGGGTAGCAATGAAAAAAATTAGCATAAATCTCTAAAGAGTAAAAGAAGAGGCCTAGGGCCGCAATAAACAAACAGTCAGGGTCTAACAAATGGGGCATCCCATGAGGGCAGCAGACGCCTGTTCCCACGTGAAAAAACCTTCTACAACTCAAACCTAACGATGGTCTCACAACACAAGTAGTCGTTATTTGTTTTCAAGAAATATACGATACATGAGAAGACTTTTTTTTATTAAGCAGTCGGAGTTTTGTTTTTCATTTCTATACAACATATTACATATAACTCCAAGGTTTTTGACATTGGTTAGATCTGAAGACATATTTTCATTTTTTTTATTTTTGAAATTCTGAAGAATTTCTTAATAACTGAAAGTATTGTTAGATAAAGTAAATTACTCGAGTAAACAGTATTTTAATGAGAAAAGTATTTTAAGTTCAAAGAAAATATTAAAACTTTGCTTTGGAGTACATTAAAATATATTGTAAATACACCAATTATGATGAATATTAAAAAATCAATTTTAATTAATTGCTTATTATTAATATTCATTCTACATTTTTATGTTTGTTTAGGACAGTTGGCAAACTAATTGGAGATGTATTTGACTGATTCAATTTTAACAAAACGAATAGCTTGAACATTAAATTAAATCCTTCATTTATCACATGAAATTGCTAATAATAAAAAGGGACTAGAAACTTTAAACCCTAATTCAGTCTTAGCTTGCTAATAAAATCATTGAATATAATATTGAACTTCATAATAATGCAAAAATGATCAGATTATTATCATACACTGCTCAGACTGGTAATACTAAATATGAAATATAGCGTTATTACAGTAACTAGAAGATCTACTCATATGAATAATTAGCAAAGTTTGCTATAAAAGGCAATGGAATACCTGTAACATTATTCAATATTGCTCAAAAACAATAGAAGCTATTTCTGCATAAAAGTCTATACATTTGAGAAATTTTATTAATATTATCGAATAGTATGGTGATTACAAAATTGTGGATTTACTAAATGTGGATTTAATTTAGTAGTTATAATTTTTAGCTTGATGTTTCTTCTATTAATATTTAAAATTCAAGTTAATTTAAGTAAATTTCATAAATGGGACAGGTTGGACTAAATAGAGTTTAAGTTAAGTCTCTACTACTTCTTTGAGTAGAAATAGAGAAATTTTGGACTACACAATTCTTGTATTTTTAGCCATAGCATACTTATTCTAAATATGAGTTTACTGCAAAATATCAATATTGTACAAACTTTAAAGTTAAAAAAAATACTAAAATCACTATGATAAAAAGTTATGAAAATTCTAAGCTTTTATCTTTAAGATTCGTCAAACGTATCTGTAAATGTGTTTCAAAGTTAAAATTTATGCACATATATAACAATTTTTCTTTTAATGCTTATATCTGATTTATACTAATAAAAAATGTCAATCTTTCAGTGTTCTTCATTTTATAAAAAAAATATGGTATCTTTCAATTCTCTCTCTCTCCTCCCTGTCTCTCTATCTCTCTCTCTCATACACACACATATATATTTATATATTGGTTAAATAGGCAGCAGATCCTCTTTTAAACAGGTATCATTAAAATTAACCACAGTCTCGGCATTCACGATCTTAAGACTGAGAGATTCGATCCCACGAACTAACCTCCTGCTAACAGGGTTCAACTGGAAAAGAAGTTGGCCAAGTGACATGTTAAATTAAAATCGATGACTCATGCTTAGTCATTGCTATTAATAGATTAAAAGGATTAGTACAGGTTAATATAAAGAGAAGGTCAAAGGTCAATAATGAACAAGAAACAAGCGGTTAGAATAAAAGAGTTGAAAGGTCAACGGTATAACTGAACTGATAGAGAATATATATATATATATATATATATATATAGTTCAATGTACAAAAAAATAGAGAAATTAAAAGAACACACTTACAGTCACTTACAGCACGCACGACTGTGTGCTTTTAATTTCTCTATGTTTCTTTTTGTACATTGAACTATATTTGTCCGTTTTGGATCCTGTTTCCATCGAAAAGTTGAAGGTCTAAATTAACGTCTACTTCCAATATATATATTAGGAGCAGATGTTCATTTAGACATGTTTTATAAAGAAGGTTTCCGATTTTCATTTTTCTTCTTTTTCTGTTTTTGTTCTTTGTGTTTAATTTCTCCAGTTTTCTGAACTTGGTTTTCAACCCTCCTGGTACAATGTACATCAATTCTCCAAATGATTTATTATTGAAATCCATAACAGTAATCCAAGATATAATTCTAAACTATAAATCTAGCATAAACAACACAATAAATTGTTTCGACGTTTCAAGCATCATTGAGCATCTTCAGGGATATAAGATTATAACTAATTGAAAATTAAATAAGCAAAAACACTAACAATAATTATTAAAATATTCTAGATACTAATTAATACATTGCCATACTAAGGAATTAACAAAATCGAGATGACTAGAAGGATACACAATCGTGGAGGTTCCAAAATCTATGTTTAATTAAATTCACTAAAACACTATGATGCTGTCTCTGAATCAGGGTTATTGTTTTGTTTATTTCCTGCGTGTAGCTTTAAAATTCTGATGAAACTCGTTGTCTGGTTGTTGAGGTTGGGTTTATGCTCTGTTATACACAGGGCTTCTAAAATTTGCAGTCTACTATGGTCTTTTTCTTGGTATAAAATTTCTATATTGTTCTTTGATTTTTCTCTGCTCAGTTTGAGGCTATATATGTTATGGGAATGATGTTTTGAAGCGCCGGCAGCAAGGTGCATAGTCAACCTCCGTGATAAAGTTGTTACTGTGGAGCCAATGTATGATGACTTGAGGAACTCACAGTTTCCTATATTACAATTAAAACAATATACCAGATTAGTTTTCTGGAGAAGAGGCTTTTGCTCCAAGTCATTTCTGACTATTAAGTTTGTTGTGGAGGCACTTTTGTAATAAATACTTATCTTAAGCCGGTCTTCAGAATTGGTGCATTCAGTATTGATTTTGATAATATTTTTAAGTATTCTTTTGACAGTATTATATTGCTGAGAGAATTGGTTCCTGTTGTATGCTGTTTCTCTTATGCCTTAGGTGGTTGGCTGGTCTTGATGTCATTTGCTATTGGTGGTGCAGTGCTTGTCATAGTAATATAGTAACAATCACTTTGACAATCTTTTGCAGCACTACAAAACCAAGTTTAGAAAACTGGAGAAATTAAACAAAGAAAGAACGTAAATGAAAATGGGCATATTTCATAAAAAAACACACACACATATACCTACATATATAAAATATATGCACAAAAATTATAATTAAACACGTGATGCAATCTATGAAGTCAAGAATCACAAGTAACAAGAAAAATAAAAGAAATAAATGTACTTTATGTCATCAGAGAGCAAACAAAGTAAGAAAAAAGAGGTAACAGAAAAGTTAACCAGGAGGAGGGTAACAAAACAACATAAAGTTTACATATCAATGATCAAACCACAATAAGAAATGGGAAAACAAGACTAAGATCTTTCAACCGTAACAAGCGGTCTTCGTCAGAGTCAAAAACCCAACTAAGGGTTTTTTTAGTTGGGTCAAAAACCCAACAAAAACTCATTTGGTCTTGTTTTCCTATTTCTTATTGTGGTTTGATCATTGATTGTTATTTCACGTGTTTATGTGAAATTTTTTTATTAAAGTTCACAAATGTATGAACTTTGATATACATATATATATATATATATATATATATATATATATGATCAAACCACAATAAGAAATGGGAAAACAAGACTAAGATCTTTCAACCGTAACAAGCGGTCTTCGTCAGAGTCAAAAACCCAACTGACTTGGGTTTTTGACTCTGACGAAGACCGCTTGTTACGGTTGAAAGATCTTAGTCTTGTTTTCCCATTTCTTATTGTGGTTTGATCATTGATTGTTGTTTCACGTGTTTATGTGAAATCTTTTTATATATATATATATATATATATATATATGTTGAATGCCAGATTAGATATTGAAAAAGACGAGCCAATCCCTGTTACGTATTACTTTGGGCACTTCTTATTGGTTGTGGGTGTTTTTTCGTTAAACACGTTTCTCCTTAGCACACTCCGTCCGCTCGGCCGCCTCAGCCTTCACTCCAGGAGAGGGCTCGCAGTCCCTACTTAATTTTCCAATAGAGTTGGATGAAAGTCTTGGCGTCCTGGCATGGAAGTGTACCTCGTCGAACTCGGTGTTTACTATGGGCTTAGTGGATTTCATTAGATACTGGTTGTTGGTGTTTTCTGTAGATTCTATTGTTGTGGGTGTCTGTAGAACCTTTCCCCGTCGGTTTCCTAACACGCTTGGCCGCATCCGCCGTCCTTCTTGGAGAGGGCTCGCAGTCCCTACTTTAGTTTCACAGAGGGCAGGAATGGCATAGGCGTCCTCACGTAGAAGAATTCCTCGTAAGAACCTGGTCCGGGCTATGGGCATTATGAGTTGAAGTTGAGTGTGTGTGGCGTTTGTCATTAGACCCCTTTACTGCAGTGTTTTCTTGAAGAATGCATGGCGCCTTCCTCGTGTCGTTGCGACCGGTTTCGACCGTTCCTCGGTCATTCTCAAGCTGGTGGGTGTAGTTCCTGGCTGGATTGTGCGTTTATATATGTTGAATGCCAGATTAGATATTGAAAAAGACGAGCCAATCCCTGTTACGTATTACTTTGGGCACTTCTTATTGGTTGTGGGTGTTTTTTTCGTTAAACACGTTTCTCCTTAGCACACTCCGTCCGCTCGGCCGCCTCAGCCTTCACTCCAGGAGAGGGCTCGCAGTCCCTACTTAATTTTCCAATAGAGTTGGATGAAAGTCTTGGCGTCCTGGCATGGAAGTGTACCTCGTCGAACTCGGTGTTTACTATGGGCTTAGTGGATTTCATTAGATACTGGTTGTTGGTGTTTTCTGTAGATTCTATTGTTGTGGGTGTCTGTAGAACCTTTCCCCGTCGGTTTCCTAACACGCTTGGCCGCATCCGCCGTCCTTCTTGGAGAGGGCTCGCAGTCCCTACTTTAGTTTCACAGAGGGCAGGAATGGCATAGGCGTCCTCACGTAGAAGAATTCCTCGTAAGAACCTGGTCCGGGCTATGGGCATTATGAGTTGAAGTTGAGTGTGTGTGGCGTTTGTCATTAGACCCCTTTACTGCAGTGTTTTCTTGAAGAATGCATGGCGCCTTCCTCGTGTCGTTGCGACCGGTTTCGACCGTTCCTCGGTCATTCTCAAGCTGGTGGGTGTAGTTCCTGGCTGGATTGTGCGTTTATATATGTTGAATGCCAGATTAGATATTGAAAAAGACGAGCCAATCCCTGTTACGTATTACTTTGGGCACTTCTTATTGGTTGTGGGTGTTTTTTTCGTTAAACACGTTTCTCCTTAGCACACTCCGTCCGCTCGGCCGCCTCAGCCTTCACTCCAGGAGAGGGCTCGCAGTCCCTACTTAATTTTCCAATAGAGTTGGATGAAAGTCTTGGCGTCCTGGCATGGAAGTGTACCTCGTCGAACTCGGTGTTTACTATGGGCTTAGTGGATTTCATTAGATACTGGTTGTTGGTGTTTTCTGTAGATTCTATTGTTGTGGGTGTCTGTAGAACCTTTCCCCGTCGGTTTCCTAACACGCTTGGCCGCATCCGCCGTCCTTCTTGGAGAGGGCTCGCAGTCCCTACTTTAGTTTCACAGAGGGCAGGAATGGCATAGGCGTCCTCACGTAGAAGAATTCCTCGTAAGAACCTGGTCATGCTTGGTTACCTTTATTTGAGAATTTCTGCTAATGTCCTACAGGCTCTTCTCAGTTCCTCGGTGAAGAAAAAAAATCACTCGCCCAGGATTTTTTTTCCTGAGACGGAAGAGCCTATAGGATTAGACAACTTCTCAAAAAAGGTATCCAAGCATGAATTGGCAAAACTTTTAGAAATTATGATGATATTAAGTTTAATAACACGTGAATAACATAATGATCAAACCAATAGAAAATTGAAAACAAGACTAAGACTTCAATCATTTGAAAGATCTTAGCTGTTTTCATTTCATATTTGGTTGATCATTGATATATATATATTATATATATATATATATCTTAATCAACCGTCCGCTCGGCCGCCTCAGCCTTCACTCCAGGAGAGGGCTCGCAGTCCCTACTTAATTTTCCAATAGAGTTGGATGAAAGTCTTGGCGTCCTGGCATGGAAGTGTACCTCGTCGAACTCGGTGTTTACTATGGGCTTAGTGGATTTCATTAGATACTGGTTGTTGGTGTTTTCTGTAGATTCTATTGTTGTGGGTGTCTGTAGAACCTTTCCCCGTCGGTTTCCTAACACGCTTGGCCGCATCCGCCGTCCTTCTTGGAGAGGGCTCGCAGTCCCTACTTTAGTTTCACAGAGGGCAGGAATGGCATAGGCGTCCTCACGTAGAAGAATTCCTCGTAAGAACCTGGTCCGGGCTATGGGCATTATGAGTTGAAGTTGAGTGTGTGTGGCGTTTGTCATTAGACCCCTTTACTGCAGTGTTTTCTTGAAGAATGCATGGCGCCTTCCTCGTGTCGTTGCGACCGGTTTCGACCGTTCCTCGGTCATTCTCAAGCTGGTGGGTGTAGTTCCTGGCTGGATTGTGCGTTTATATATGTTGAATGCCAGATTAGATATTGAAAAAGACGAGCCAATCCCTGTTACGTATTACTTTGGGCACTTCTTATTGGTTGTGGGTGTTTTTTCGTTAAACACGTTTCTCCTTAGCACACTCCGTCCGCTCGGCCGCCTCAGCCTTCACTCCAGGAGAGGGCTCGCAGTCCCTACTTAATTTTCCAATAGAGTTGGATGAAAGTCTTGGCGTCCTGGCATGGAAGTGTACCTCGTCGAACTCGGTGTTTACTATGGGCTTAGTGGATTTCATTAGATACTGGTTGTTGGTGTTTTCTGTAGATTCTATTGTTGTGGGTGTCTGTAGAACCTTTCCCCGTCGGTTTCCTAACACGCTTGGCCGCATCCGCCGTCCTTCTTGGAGAGGGCTCGCAGTCCCTACTTTAGTTTCACAGAGGGCAGGAATGGCATAGGCGTCCTCACGTAGAAGAATTCCTCGTAAGAACCTGGTCATGCTTGGTTACCTTTTTTGAGAATTTCTCTAATGTCCTACAGGCTCTTCTCAGTTCCTCGGGGAAGAAAAAAAATCAACTCGCCCAAGGATTTTTTTATTCACTGAGGAACTGAGAAGAGCCTATAGGGCATTAGACAAACTCTCAAAAAAGGTAACCAAGCATGAAATTGGCAAAAACTTTTAGAAATATATATATATATAAAGATTTCACATAAACACGTGAAATAACAATCAATGATCAAACCACAATATGAAAATTGGAAAACAAGACTAAGATCTTTCAACATTTGAAAGATCTTAGTCTTGTTTTCTCATTTTCATATTGTGGTTTGATCATTGATATATATATATATATATATATATATATATATATATATATATCAAAATATTAAAACGGTCCAAACCGGACAGATATATAAATGAAAAAAGACAACAAATAGAAGAGGCGAGAAAACTTACTGGATCGATATTTCGAACTGAAGTTCGTCGTCAGGGAGAGAGTAGAAGGGAAGAAGAAGAGGTACGTGCGTTCACTTGTTCACAGAGAGCGACTGCCGGCAGAGAGCGACTGCCGGTACAAGTGAACGCACGTACCTCTTCTTCTTCCCTTCTACTCTCTCCCTGACGACGAACTTCAGTTCGAAATATCGATCCAGTAAGTTTTCTCGCCTCTTCTATTTGTTGTCTTTTTTCATTTATATATGTATAATAAAAGTTACAACCACAGTAAAAATCAAAGAAATAGCTAAGACTTATTGCCTTGAATCTTTTCGTAGTATTGATATTCTATTCAAATGTAATACTTTTGAGGACTTTATGTATATGAGCGGCAATTCAAAAATTGAAATAATGAAACTATATAAGTATAAGTTACTGCAATAATCAATCAAGAAAAGTGAAATTCAGCCCTTCATACTTTCTGAATTACAGTCATGTTTAATAATTCCCAATCCTAGGGAATTATTACTTGGGTTCACTTGTAACAGAAATGAAAATATTAAATTTGGTTGTAGTCAATATTTAGTGGGGATATTGATGTGGGTTTAATCTGTGGAGGTCCTACTATAATGATAAAGGGTTTCCCTAATCCCTGACCTTGTTCACTGCTACTAGACCAATCTTACCTTTAGAAAGACTAACTAAACAAAGGGAAAATATCCACTTAAGACTTAACAAACTCCAATTTAACTGGCTTCAGTACTCCTTATCTCCTCATTCTAATCGCATAGAGCATGAGTTATATTCCAGGATAATCCTAATCCGCCATAACACAACGAAGGAAGCAACCGCAGTGCCCACAAAACTGTGATAAGCCTAATTAATCATTTATTACACCATATACGCATCTAAATTTTAATCATGCACTTCATTAAATTAATAATTAAAATTGCAACTTAAAAACAAATTTTGTTTAGTTAAAATACCTTTTTTTTGCATTTCAAAAAAAATTACATTTTGAATACCTTTATTTAATCTTTTAAATTATTTAGTAAGAACTAATATTAATGTACGTGATCATCTAATTTACTTAACTACATTATATCAATCAATTCAATATGGTAACTTGTTTAATTCGCCTTAATTAAATGCTCAGTGACATTATGTTATAACTGTTGAAAATTTGAAAACTTTATAAGATTACTCATTCGAAACCAACCACAAGCACCATTGACATTCTATGAGGAATGGCCTCATAAGGGAAGTCTGTTTTTGATTGTCCTCTGTTGTACTAAGAAATTCTACCACTATTAAATAAATAATCTACTCTACTGAGTGTCTTTTTTCTACTGTCCTAAATAAGTCTAAGAAAGTCTTGTCAATAACAATATTTTTACCTGTTAAAAATGAATCCTAACATTAAGTTGTATAATAAAGTAGGCCAGTACCTGAATAGTAAGATATTATAAAATAGTTAAAAGTAAATTTCTGGCTTACAATAATTTTTCACTGATGAAAGCTGTAAGTTAATATATTTATGTGATGAGATAAATACTGAGAGTGTCAAGTGATGAGGAAAAAGGATTCGATACGCAAGATACTGGATGGCCGAATGAGTGTATTGTATTCGAAAGTAGTCGTAACCGATATGCGCATCTCTAGATCACGTAACATTTTAATGTTTCATTAGTTTAATGTGGTTATATCTACTTTATCAGTTGTAACAAACTTGGGATCATTGATCTAGATCAGGGGCTCAAAACTACAGCAGCGGGAGAGAAGCGCGGTCTCGCGAGGCCAGAGCCGGCCCGCGGTGCCCCCCCAGCCGGCCAGCTGAGATAAACCATAGGATGCCCCCAAATTATATAGCGTTATATTTATAGACTTTGAAGAAAAGCATTATTTTATATGATTTTTGTAGGCCATTAGTTTACTTATAATGCCTGTTATAATTCAGATAGACAATTACAAAAATTTGTGATTTTATAATATAAAATGCGTATTAACTATTTCTGAACGGTGTTCTCAAAATTATACTGCTAAATGAAGGTTCATTGGTACATTAAATTCATTTTTTTGATAAATAACTAAGAATAAATCAATAATCAGTCACTGAAGGTAACAAAAATCCTCCATTCACTTATATGACAGTTCACTGTCAGATTATTAGACATACCTTCATTTGTTTCAAATAAATAAGTATAATTAAAATTCTATTATATAATAAAAGGATATGAAGTAGTAATTTAAACTATTTTATAAATGTAAGTACCCATTACTGTGCAAAACATCCTAAAATGAAACCAAGTGTAAATTGCTATTACTCTCAACTAAAAAAAAAAAATTATTGAACCGTGGATACATCAGTCAAACTGAAGTCTTTTTCATTTTAGAATTGGAAGGAAATAAATTTCCTACCTCTAGAACTGATTGATTTCATCTTTTGAATACAACCAAGTGGAAAATTTCCTTCTTTACAAAAATGGCTCACCTTATTTTCACAGTGGTATCCCCTTTTCAAGTTTGATCAATCAAGAACATGAATTAAATATTGAGCTAAACAGTAAAATGCCACTATAATTTATTTACTGTAAATATTTTCTTTACGTAAAAGACTAAATTTTTCTACATAACTGCAGGCTATAATTTCTTTTTTGTTTTATTATTCTATGAACAGAGTGTTTTAACTGGTGAGATATCACAACCAATTGAGTCTTTTGTCATTATTAATCGTTTACTTTAATTTATTTTCCTTCACCAATTCTTCCTAACTTCATTTTAACTACTTTTAATTGACCAACCTGTTGTGTATATACTTATAGAACCATCTCAACGCTTGCCTTTGGATTGAGGTTTGAGAATAAAATAATAAAAGAAAATACAAAATCTTGAATAGTATTACTGCACTACTTTTCAAAATACAATTTTCACTTTAGTGTTGATCAGGATCAATTCGCCCATGGATTCTAGGTAATGCATGCCTTATTTGAAAAATCGAATAGCATTATTTTACCCAGAATACATTTTTATTAACTGAAAAATATATGTCTTGAAAAAGAACACCAAGTTATTTTCAATAATAATACTAAACTGAGTTCAAACTTAGAATATCAAATTAATCAACAATATCTTCTACTGCAAAATGGAAACACCAATAATATACATGCATACTGTTAGTACCACACTTAAAGATAATGTCAGTATAAAAATCCATCAAACCTCTTCTCTTCTTTGTAGAGTCGTCTGACGAGTTTCGCACAGGCTGCATCATCGAATGGGCCTAAAGGTGCTTGCTGAATCCCAGGAAGGAGTGTAAATACCTACAAAAACCAATAGTATCAATCTAATTGTCATATCTTTAATATTCCTTTATTTTAATTTACTTTTATTCTTTTGTAATTTAAGTTGTCGTTGACATGTCCGAACTGTCGTTTTTTTTCATGTTTATAATTGTTTTGAATATTGTATCTGTTTGGTGGTTGATTGGTTTCCTTATTAGATTATATGTGTTTTGACAGTTGTGAGTATGAGACATATATGCTATAATTCAAAAGAAGCAATACACAAACAGAAACCGGTATAGAACGAAGATGCTTCAAAGTTCTGTGGGATAGGGTGTTTCCCATATTAGGGTATCTTTTGAAAAATATACGGTCATACTTCTTCATATGAAATTAATTTGTTCCGGATGTCGTTTCGTAATATGAGCTTTTTGTATGATGATTCGCTAATTTCATGTAAATAGCCTAATGCGTTCGAAAACCCAATACCCACCCCAAAATACAATTAATAAATGAAAATAACTAATATAGGTAATTGTAATACATATTATAATTGTAATAAGCATAGATATTAATTATAAAATTAAGTAATAATAATAATCGTAATAATATGTAAAGTCAGATATCTTTGAATCTGAGGGACTGGGCGAGTGAAAGGACGGGTGACGGGGTGCAGAGGAGGAGAAAACAATCGTTCCTAACTGAAAAAAGTACACGTCGTACTGTAAGAACACTCGCACACAAAATTACGTAATTTTAAACTTTATTTAAAATTTTGAATTGAAAAGAAAAATATTGTTTAACTTCTTATAACTTTTATCACTTTTTTTATTTTCTTTTTTATATTTGTTTTTCATTTTATTTTTCACTTGTTTTAACTACTATCGTCTTCAGATTCTTTTGCCTTTTTTTTATTTTTACA
This sequence comes from Hermatobates lingyangjiaoensis, assembly GCA_026182355.1. NCBI lineage: Eukaryota > Metazoa > Arthropoda > Insecta > Hemiptera > Hermatobatidae > Hermatobates > Hermatobates lingyangjiaoensis. The sequence goes on from JAPFBL010000156.1 coordinate 610,213, forward strand.
AAGCTAATTAGGAGGTTGAAAAGATGTTGGCCCAGAGATCTACTCGTCAAGAAATAGTAACTGTCAAGAATAGTTGCAAGTGATTTAAACAAACTATGTATCTGGGACTGCCGCTACTGCCATTAGGTGGTTTCTCCACTCTTTTACCCCTCTTTTATGTATCATTACTTACTACCTTAGAGGGATAAGGATAGTTGTAATATAGTAAAGTAATTAAAAAAAAATATAGTTTAGTTCATTTTCAGGCACTGGTATTTGCCTGACGTTTTGTGAAAACCCAATCACAGGACGTTTAACTTTAACGAATTTATTTTTTTTTTAAGTATGAAAGGTCATACATATTTTCTGCTGTAATAAATGTACGACGAGGCATCTTTTTCGAAAATAAACCAGTCTCATCACAGTTGAAGACTTACTGTGCAATGTAGCCCTCCGATATCACCAATTGTTGGAATTTTTGCACAAATTCGCCTGCGCTTTCTTATAAGCACTTGATAGTTTGCCATGTCTAACAACAGAGTACATTCCAGTCCTCTTCTTAATTTTACCGCCGACAAAAAATTTTTCGTATAATGAAACAAAGTTCTTAAGGTGAGGGACTTTTTTTCCAGAATGATTTTTCGTAGGATGGAAATTTCGTAAGAAGAAGCTTTCATATGAAGAGTTATCACCGTAGTAGGTGTATAGTCATGATATTGTACATCTATATGGATAATGACATTAGTAGCTTTTTTACTAGTTTTTACTTGATGTACCTAATTTATGGATTTTTCGGAAGAGAGTAGTTTTGAAAAAAGGATACTACTATTAGGGCTACAAACAGTTTGTGGAGTATGGTTGTTAGCCAGGATAAGACTAATGTAAGAAGTTACTCGATGCATGTACTGTGTTGCAGGGCCACGCTCTTGAGACAGAGCAGTGCGGTGTGGCGGGGGGCTCCTGGGACTGCCGCTACTACCAAGACAGTGGCGTTGGACGACTGCCCGCAGAGCGCCCAGAGGTACAGGACGAGGTGGGGCCTGGCTGCAGGTGTGGCTGCATCGTCCACCTAGGTCGAGCCAAACCCCACAAACTAGTCGCTGCGTCTGCCCACTCCTGTCCTGGCAGAACCTTCTGGCTCATTCAGGTCAGTCAAAAGTAAATCATCGTCATAGTATCGACTAGAATATACCAGTTGAAAGTTAGGCCCTAACTAATTAAGTGATAATATTTTGAAAATACTGTTTTTAAAAAAGGATGGATACCAAAAATAAAACTTTCCTTTACTGTTCCAATTCTTCTTAGATGATAATTACAACTTCTTAATGGTGCTAATAGTGTTTAGCACTCAATAGCTAATGTGTTTTGCAGATTAACTAAAATCGCTGTGCAGCTAAAATGCTTCATTCTAAGCAAGATCAAAATCGTAGAAGATTTAAGTTTGTAAGTGTTTCCTACCCCTATGTGTTTCTCTTCTTCGATATTGAACTTATGTATGTCCAGTTTGATTCTTCTTTGTGATTTTACAGTAAATTTAGTTACTCAGATAATCAATTATTTACTACAAAAGTAGTGAACTATATGTTAACAAACATAATGGAGTCAGAAAATTTGTTCATTATTATTTTTTTATGATCTGAAATGAAATTTACTGAGACTTGGAAAATTTATGTTTAAAAATTTCTATCCACAATTTCGAAAAATCAAATCCTACAAGGCGATAAAGCTATGACATTAGAAGTGGCAATATATATTAGTATGGCAATAACCACAATAATCTAATATTTGAAAGATGGTGGTAAACATCGAATTACCAAATTGTTAATGAAGTACTACGCGCTTATAAAATTGAAAATAATTGTTCTAACTCCTCCCGTTCAGCTTTAAAGCCAAGAAACAATACTACATATGTATTACAACGGAAAGATCCACCCGTTCTCGTAAAATTTCTTTTGTTGTTCTTCATATTGTTGTTGTTGATGATTGTGGTAATGATGATGAAGATCCAGATAGTGGTAGTGATGATGGTGGGGAGGAGGAGGGAATTATTATTATTACTATTATTATTATTATTATTATTATTATTATTATTATTATTATTATTATTATTATTATTATTATTATTATTATTACTATGAGGAGAAGGAGGAGAATAATAACATACATCCCTATTCAAAATTTGTATAATAATATACTAACAAGTTCAAGAATCAGAAATCGAAACACAATGGAAGTTCAATTGAGTGTGAACTAAATTGGTAAGTTTGCAGATAAATCCAAACATTCCTACCGTATTATACGTTAGCTAGCGATCGATAATGCGCTTTCTCAAAATTAGCTCTAAGCTGTTAGCGACGTTTATGATGCCCGTTACTTATCCGCACCGACCAATCAACGACTGATAGCTCTAGTCCCGTCACGTTCTACAAACATAACCAAATATTTACTACCTCCCTTCTCTCAAATTCAATCCCACTTTATAATCCAAAAATAACTTTAAAGAAGTTTGTCACACATAGCCTTCACCTAATAGTTTCTTATTTAAAAGGTTCCTACCTTGCTGAATTGTAGCATAGAAAAACAACTATGGTAAAAATATTCTATCAAATTTCATATTTCTTCCTTAGCATTGATTTACTATATTTGCACAAATACAGGCTCATATATATATATATATTCGTAAAAGTTATAAGCAGTCCTTCTTGAATACATATATTTAAAAACGTTATGTCTGATTTCACTTTACTTAACTTTGATAAATGTGTCTCCAAACCTCGAAACCTTGAATTGAAGAAAAGGTTTCGAAGTTTGGAGAAACATTCATCAAAGTTGAGTAAAGTGAAAAGAGACACAACGTTTATATATATATATATATATATATATATATAGTTCAATATAGAAAACTAAACATAGAGAAATCAAAAGAACACACTTACAGTCTCTAATTTTCAGTTTGAACCGTCTTCAGGAGAGATAAGAGAGCGAAACCAAGCGCACTGGTTCAGAGACGGTTGGAGACCCAACCGTCTGTTTAAAGACTGTAAGTGTGTTCTTTTGATTTCTTTATGTTCCTTTTCCTATATTAAACTATATTTGTCCGTTTTGGATAGTATTTCCAACGAAAAAGTATATATATATATATATATATATATATATATATATATATATATAAAGATTTCACATAAACACGTGAAACAACAATCAATGATCAAACCACAATAAGAAATGGGAAAACAAGACTAAGATCTTTCAACCGTAACAAGCGGTCTTCGTCAGAGTCAAAAACCCAACTGAACACTGAATATGGTTTGATCATATATATATATATATATATATATATATATACTGCATCATTATGACTAAGAGATTAATTATTCCAATATTATCATATATCTAAATATGTGTTTAAATTAATCTGGTAAAATTATGAGAAAAGATTTATCAATTATTTATCTATCAATTCACTTTAAATTTATATTATTAAAATATTTGTACGATCACAACATTGAGTAATACGTTATACGTAATCCCAAATTCTTTTATCAAAAATCATTCTCATTTCAGTTAAAGACCCTAATTTTTATTTCTTTATTTACATTTTATTATCCATCAATTTGAATCATATGTGCACATATTTTTCCTACATGCACTGCTTATAGCATTATTTCTATTACATACACAATATTATATTAGAAATATTTGAGAGTGAAGTAAATTTTATAGGTTCTTTTTTATTTCTTATGCTTAGTTTTTATTTCTTTCTTATTTTAGTTCACTATATTTTTAAGCATTCTATTTACTAATTTTTTTAACAATAGTTGTATTGTCTCTTCTAATAATAGATCTGCTTTTGTTGTTGGCCAGCTTTGTGGTGTGTATATGCGTGTGCGTGTGTGTGTGTGTGTGTGTGTGTGTGTGTGTGTGTGTGTGTGTGTGTGTGTGTGTGTGTGTGTGTGTGTGTGTGTGTGAGTGAGTGTGGGTGTGTGTGTGTGTGTGTGTGTGTGTGCGTGCGTGCGTGCGTGCGTGTATGTGCGTGCGTGTATGTGCGTGCGTGTATGTGCGTGTGCATGTGCGTGTCCGTGCGCGTGTGCGTGTGCGTGTGCGTGCGCGTGTACGTGTGCGTTCGCGTGTGCGTGTGCGTGTGCGTGCGCGTGTACGTGTGCGTGCGCGTGCGCGTGTGCGTGCGCGTGTGCGTGCGTGCGTGTGTGTGTGTGTGTGTGTGTGTGTGTGTGTGTGTGTGTGTGTGTGTGTGTGTGTGTGTGTGTGTGTGTGTGTGTGTGTGTGTGTGTGTGTGTGTGTGTGTGTGTGTGTGTGTGTGTGTGTGTGTGTGTGTGTGTGTGTGTGTGTGTGTGTGTGTGGTGTGTGTGTGTGTGTGTGTGTGTGTGTGTGTGTGTGTGTGTGTGTGTGTGTGTGTGTGTGTGTGCGTGCGTGCGTGCGTGCGTGTGTGTGCGTGCGTGCATGCGTGTGTGTGTGTGTGTGTGTTGTGTGTGTGTGTGTGTTGTGTTGTGTGTGTGTGTGGTGTGTGTGTGTGTGTGTGTGCGCGCGTGTGTGTGTGTGTGTGTGTGTGTGTGTGTGTGTGTGTTGTTTGTGTGGTGCGTGCGTGCGTGCGTGTGTGTGTGTGTGTGTGTGTGTGTGTGTTGTGTTGTGTGTGTGTGTGCGTGTCGTGCGTGCGTGCGTGCGTGTGTGTGTATGCGTGTGCGTGTGTGGGTGTGTGTGTGTGTGTATATGTGTGTGTGTGTGTGTGTGTGTGTGTGTGTGTGTGTGTGTGTGTGTGTGTGTGTGTGGTGTGTTTGTGCGTGGTGCGTGTTTTGTGTGTGTGTGTGCGTGTGTGTGTTGGTGCGTGTCGTGTGTGTGTCGTGTGTGTGTGTGTGTGTGTGTGTGTGTGTGTGTGTGTGTGTCTGTGTGTGTGTTTGAAACTGATGGAATCTAGCTACGATAAACTTCCATAGAAATAATGTAAACTTGGTGAAACTTTGACAAGTAGATTCTTTAAAATAGATGCATCAATACTCTAACTTATATTTTGACAATTTTAGCTGTATTTAACTGTCTTTTTACCCTTCAAGAAGAAGTGAAATAATAGGCTTGAAGTTTGAAGGTGTGATGTATAATACCGGCTGTTCTGATTTAAAGAATATGATTAAAGTGGCTAATACGTTTAGGGAGAAGAAGGCAGCAAGGTGAAGGTGAGCGTGGAGCAGGTGAGACTGCCCTGTGCCACGCAGAACCTGCGCTTCCGAGACGGCGACTCCTCTAACGCAGAGCTGCTCGCCGTCATCGCCGGAGCCCCTGCCAGTCTCCCGCCTGTCACCTCTACAGCAAACCTTCTCCTCATAGAGTTTACCGCCGGCAATATTCTCGAACAGGACCAGGACTGTAATGGAGGATTTCTAGCCCATGCTATTTGTCTTACTGGTACAAACATTATCTTCGGCTAATAAAAATCCTATGTATAATTTATAACTTTTAATTACAAATCTAGAAAACATTAGAAAAAAATCCTCGTTAAACTAAAAACACGGCTGATTACTTAATAAACAATCATAAAGAAATAATACTGATGCTTTAAATTATATAAAGTTTAATGATTGCAGCAGACTAAAATAGTTTAAGCTTCTAACAATATGTACATATTTAAATTAAAAGCTGCAGGCTTCCACCCTCGATCTACAACGAGATAGTAAATTTCACTACGGAGTAAAAGTCACGAGGCCTGTGAATTAACACTCTTCGTTTACACCAATGAACGAACATAAAGAAAGAGAGATTACTTCTTTAAATTGTTCTTTGATTAATAATAATAATAATATTCAAACCAATAGGATTGCAATCTTAAAAGCCATCTTGGGGTCTAAAGGGTTGAGTTCATAGAAATTATAAACCTAATTTACTTAGAATAATCCTGTTATAGTTTTTACTTAACTTTTTGCACCTTTTTTTTCAATCTTTTATTCAATTAATAAAGTATCTTCAACATTGTTATACAGTTAAACTTAATGATTTTAACTTTTAAAAATCTATGCACTCTATATTCCTAATTATAAGTGTCTAAATTGACATGATAGTTCTATACTGTTGCAGAGGACGAACTTGCGTCTCAGGTGACGCCACCGTCTGTGGACACGGTGAAGGTTGGCCCGGCGAGGCAGGCCAGCTGGCCGGCTGAAGGGGTCATCAACGCAGGAGTAGCCTTTCTCCTGCTGCTAGCAGTAGTGGCCACTGGGTGTTTGTGCCTCCAGTACATCTACCGTTACCGCAAGTACCAGCTGGCGTCTGGTCAGGATGAACTTGAGTCTATCACCGACAACTCCCGTAACTACCACTCTTATAACTTACTTCATATAACGATTTCTTGAGTAATTATTCAGAATATATCCTTCAAAAACCTTTGAATTAAGAAATCGCTCTCTGGAAGCTGAAATTTATTAGTTTAAACGGTATGACCAGCGTATTATATAAAGCTTTGATTTATTTAATTCAGATTCAAAGGGATACTTTCAGTAAATGTTTATTGGTGAACTTTCAATAAAACCACAGCAGTCAACCAGTTTATTAATCAGTTCACACGGTCAGGAGATAGTATTTGCTAAATAAGTATTTGAAGATACTTCTCTTCCTGGCTTGGAAATTCAGATCAAACATGAGTTCTATACGTCCACTACATCCCCAGACCTGAATTTCTTTCTTGCTTGGTATTCTATTTTAGAGTTAACAATCTGTCTCCAAAACATATTGCACCCATATGAATCAATTTCACAAATTTCTCTCAACATAAACGAATTTTATTGATATTAGAAGAAAATATCATTAACTTATATATAAAATAAACATTAACTTGTATATAATATAAAGAAGCATTGTATTTCAATTCCATTTTCTATATAATACTTTATGTTATAAAATGAACACACAACTAGATTACTTGGAGAAAATTAATGAAAAACCCTAACCCATATCAATTTAAACTGATATTTACCATTGAAGTGAGGTATTATGGCAAATACATGTTATGAAGCTATTATTAAATACCTTTCATGTTGCCGTCATTGAAACATTCTGCATTGGTAAAGACAAAGACGTTTTTGATTAAATATATTCATTTGCAAACTGTTCCATTAGAAGCATGTTAACTCAATTATAAAACATAATCTCTTCGAGTTATTGGATCCATAGAGGGAATATAGAGGTTTCTTTTTTCTTTTTCAATAAACCTGTTGGTAACATTTAATTACTAGTTTTCACTAAAATAGAAGAATTCTAGGTTGCTTTAAAAATAAACTACAACCATTCTCAACAAAGCAAATATTACATCATCCAATTACTTTATATACATTTGTAATTAATACTATTTTTGATTTACAATAAGTAAAAAATAGTAATAATTAAAAAAATCTATGACAAGATTTTGACGGATTTTTATGTCTTGAGGTCCTATAAGTCCATATTCGAAGTTTTTTTGATGATCTGTGTAAATATAGCTGGGTTGAGGACTGCATCAAGAATTTGTGGGCAGGTAACAAAACACATTGTTTGATGCTCGACATCATATTTTACCAAAATTACCTGTTTAGTATAGATGAACTGTACTGTCTTTGGACAATATTGAATTATGTTAAAGTCACTTTTTTGGCCAATTATTGATTAAAGACATTGTTTACTCCTAAATTAGACAAAGATGTTTAATTTAGAGGCAAAAATATGTCTAATTTAAATTTAGTTAGTGTTGGTTTAGTTTGAAACAAAAATTACAACACTTCTATAGTTTTATAATTTTCCCAGTATATTGAAATTTATAATAGTTTCAAAAAAGTTAACAAAAACGAATGCAATTTATTTTCAGTAACAGAAAATATTAAAAAAATTTAATTTATAATTCATGATTCATTATAAAAGATTGTGGACACGATAGCGGTTACATGATTTCAAGGATCTTAATGAAAGTATACCCAAAAATAGCTCCTTATTGGAGAACGAGCTGTATACTTCATTGTTTAAATTACTTTAACGAAAACTGGTACTATGGTACATTTTATGAATTCAGAAAGTTTTTTTCGTCAAAACACAAATTAAACAAAATTTTTTTTAAAAAATTGCATAAAATTATTATGCTACAATAATTCAAGAAATTCTAAATAGTGTAAAAGACAATATGTCCCTAAAAACAAAACTCAATTTGAAATAATAACAACCTGTTATACTTGTTGATTTTTTTTACATAGACTTAGAAACTTTTAATCATAGTTTATACTAGCAAATGTACCCGTCTTTGACAGAATCAAAAATTCTATTATACTTGGTATTCCAAAATATCAATTATAGTATATTACTAATACTATAATTAGAAATTATAGAATAGTAGAAAACACCATTATTAGTACAGTGTTAAACAAATGCCTCTGTATACACTACATTAGCTGTCTGTCCTTCAGGTTCATGGAAGAACAATCAGTTGAAACCTCTGACTATTGAGCAAGTAAACTACAGTTGACCATGTGAGAAAAACTTGGTTTCGCTAACTTGAATTCCTGCGTTAGATAAAGTCTCCCTTTGCAACTTAGTTAACGTCATTGCGAAATAGACTCTGAGGGGACCTTGCAATTATTTAAATGGAAACAGACAGTGGCTCGGAATCAATGGTATGCGTGGTATACACACAGACTCCCCAATACCACATCCAGTCATTATGTCCGCCTCTATGGCATATCTGTGTAGAGCACGAACTCAGAGTCGTGTCCCGTTGCACAGTTTTTGGAGCACTCATGTTTCGTAACATGAAATTTGTTACTGCTATAAATTGCAGCATCATTGGTGCTCCTACTTTAAGTTTTTACTCATGAGCAGGCAGTCCAGGAGAAATAAATTCAGAGTCAAGAAATTCAATTAGATAATGAACTGCTTCTTCATCACTAATCCAATCTCTTTACTGACTTGTAAGTTCTTTCCTCGGCTTCATATAGCGTAAGAACTTGTTTGTTGATTTCTCCTGCCTGTTCATATTAAGGGCTGAGAATTGCTCGTTTACAAAACATTTATTCTCAATAGATAGTACATCCTCAACTCTGTGAAACAACATTTCAATGATGTCAAATACGCAATATATTCATATGCTCAATTGAAATTAAAATAAACTAACAATACCTACTTGCCACACATGTGTATTTTCAAAACAAACTTGTCTGTGAAGTTAGGAAAATACAGCTAAAAGCCCCATAACTTCGCTTCTGTACTGAATTAATAATCTATTTAGAGCCCATATTTTAAGTTAGGCACACACAAATCCAGTGTCAATGTTTCAGCTCGCTATGTCTTATGGTGGCTGAGTTTACTTCTGACAAACATTTTTGCGTTAAACGTCCATAACTTCACTTCTACATTGAATTTCCAATCAATTCAGAACCTATATTTTAAGTTAAACCTACACAAATCTACTGTAAAAGTGTCAGCTTTATATGTCTTATGGTAGCTGAGTTTACCTGTGACAAAGTTTTGCGGACAAACAGACAAACCGACAAACCGACAAACCGATAGAAATTTTTCTAAGGGTGGATTCGGTTTCTCCAATGTATGAAACGTAAAGAAAACTTGAAATGAGTCAGTTCTAAGCAATGTTCAGACAAAATCATTATTTTATTTATAAAGATGATGATTAATATCAAACAGAATTGTTTTTTAAAGGTTTAATAAAATAATTGAAGAGTTAAGCCTCGTAAAATATAAATGATATGTAATCATCATATAATATGATATGAAAGAAAAATATAATTATTAAAACCATAAGAGGGAACACAAATTAACCACATGTTTTATGATATTTTTAAGCATAAGATGGACGGTTGTAGAACAAAATTGAAGTCAATACACATGTCGCACGCTTTAACAAATCTTAATACAATCATATAGTTATTTCTGTGTTTAAGAACGCCATTGTTTTTGGGTGATATTGAAACACTTTATCGTACTTTCTGTCACATTAGCAACTAATATTAAGCTACTTCTACAGTCATTCAAGAACTTTAATATTAAGACCACACATTAAGGGTGGTCTTAAACGTGAATATTACATTAACTTATAATATTGAAGATTAATATTACATTAAGAATGACAACATTCAGTTCCATCTGCAGGGACAAGTTAGGTTGTTCATGAACAATAATTTCAATTGTGTAATAACTTATCAAATGTATCAACATTAAAATAAGTGATATCAGTTAATGATTATCATGAGCTTAAACAAATTTTAACCACAGAGTTCGATAATTCGCCTACACAATATCAGAATTCAAATAAATAATTTAATTAAAGTCTGATAACTAAATGGTCTTATAACACGTTTACTTATGGTAAAGATGAGTATTAGGTAAGATTACCAAAGGTACGGTTGGATTGCAGTGGCTAACCCAAGATTTGTCCTTTGTAATACCACACAATGAACATTATACATTGGGTGTTCTAAATTTTTCCTCAGTCAAGCATATTTAGAGTAGGGATCTTTAATAAGTACTTGACATCCTACAACCTCGGAATCAATGGCTGAACGTCCTCTTCGAGAGACGACATGCTCAGATTTGTTCACCTCCCTTATGAATAAATCGAGAGCCAGAGTGGGTATTGAACCCCAAATCCACCAGTCCTAGAGGGGAGTACGAAAGTCATGGTCTATCTAGGCCCCATATTGATCATATTAATAGTTGAAAAGCTGATGACAAATTATATTAAACAGACAGACATTATTTATGGCATTCTAAATTTTAATTACATAAATCCATTTTACCTCCTACCTACGTTATTACTTGTCAGTTTTCGGTCGTTTTCATATTTTCAATTTTTTTCAATTTTCAAATGAAGCAAATCGGGTATCATTTATTATTACTTCTTAAAGAGCTCTTTCTAGATAATTTTTTTTATATGCGTGTTCGTCAAAATCTATAAAAGTAATCAGTGATAAAAAATAAAATTGACCGCAAAATACTCAGATTATAATATTGGAAAACCAGATTAGAGGAAATAGAGCAAAAAGAAAGCCTAGGTATTAAACCAAATCTTAAAATTCCTAGTCGATTAGAAATTCCATTCTCAGCAACTTTGTTAGAATTATTTTTTACTAATACATCTCTGAAGATCACAAAATCTTGAAAGATTCACTAATTTCATTCGATATATATCATTCTTTTTATTTAATATTCACCTGTCAATTATATAGATATTTACACTCAATTTTATACTAATTTAATTTCTGATATTCTTTCATTCATTTGAAATTCTTTCCATTACCGCAATTAAGAAATGTAAGTATATTAACAATTTTTAAAAATTATTCTTTTCTGAACTCCTTTGAATAACCAAACATGTATAAATCACCTTGTATATATTCCGCAAAATTAGTTATATGGTAATAGTGATCAATTACCGGCGATTATGCACGAGACTAACCTCAAAAGTTAATGCATGAAAACAGTACTTTTAAAGAGTACTGCGGTGATGCCGCACAAAACAAAATAAAGTATTATTACAACTTAATTTTTGCAATTACAGTTAAAGCAAAAATTAGAACATTACAAATAATATTGTATAATAAAATGAAAATATTATCAAATAATCAAATGAAATTATTCTTGCCACTTTTCTTTTGAATTTATTTTCTAAGTATTTAAACGGTTGCATAATTAGAAAGAAATAATATTTCATTTGGATTAAATGACTGCAATTTTTTTTTGTGTGATTCAGCATAAAACTCTCTCTCCTTCTTCTTGACCACCCTTTACCTCAAGCTATCTCCTACCCTCAGCTTCTCACTTCCACTCAATACCACTTCGGGTATAAACTCTCTTTAATTCATTCTGTCGATCTACCCTCCCTCCCTCTAGCAATCTCTCTATTAGTTACCACTCTCTCACTCTCCTTTTCTTATCACTCTTTATCCCATTCTTCCTCCCTCTCTTACATATTCTTTATCTCTCCTTCTACTCTTTTCCTCACTTCCTTGATTTCTCTAAATATGAATCAGTTTCAACATTCACCAGTGCTTTCTATAATAATATTTTATTATCAAGATTCTATGACTTCCTATCTAATTATCGATAAGTGTAACAGGAACAACAAATTTTATAACTTTCGGAGGTTTAATATGTTTTTTCCCACTTTAACTAAACACTTGATACGTTTACCCAAGTCTATTAGGAATTGTAAATAACTGTCACATCAGTTGAAAAATTAAACAACTACAAGTAAAGGTAAAAAAGTTTTACGTTTTCACAAAGCATTATCTTTGTGACCTTCCAACAATTTTAACTACCTAAAACTTTCCAAAAGTCAACCTAAAGTAACATGTTTTTAATGTCATCAAGATTTAAAAAATTGTAAATGCGTTGCAAAACAGACGAATATATAGGAAATTTTAGATGTATACTTGGTTGTTAGAATATACTTTTAATTCCACCTATTTGAAATATCAAATCTGGCCCTGGATCTTTATAACTTCTCATTTGTTTAAAAAGAATGACATTGTAATTGCCTGATTAATTTTGTTGTTAAAGATTACCCTAATCAGGTAGATACATGAAAAAGGCTGACAGAAAAGAGATCGGTGCATAGTTGTGGCTTAACTTCTAAGCAGCCTTTAGCACTCTGCTTTAGCCTTCAGATACGTTCCGACTTATCTGTCTATGTGTTCTAACTGCTTCAGGATAATAAAGTAGTCATTAAAAGATCCTTAAGGACGTATGAATAATAATAAATATTACAAAAACTATGCTTTATACATTAAAAGTTTCCAAACTTTAGACAACACGATCCCCTAAAAACCATTTGAGTAATTACGAACCCCAAACAATATTTTAGACCCTATGTGCAAAGTTAAGGAAATAGATAAGTAAGGGAGCAATATGACAATAACGATTTGATAATAAATCAAAATTGATAATAGGACTTTATGTGTTGGTTAAACACATAAGTAAGTAATTAGTTAGGTAAGTAAGTGAGCAAATGATAATAGAAATTACTAATGAAGGCAGTAGGTAGATGACATAGGTGAGTGATGCACCTTGTATTGTTTCTCACAAAAAGTGCAGCTGGGAGTACTAACGTTTCTGAATTGAATAAGATTTCCTGCACTTGGCAATTCTGTAAGCAACTTTGTTTGATACAAGCAGAGCTTTAAAAGACTTAATAACTGCTTTCTCAAAAGTTTTTTTTCGTCATTAACTACTTCAAGATCTCTATTAAGAAAGTCCATGAGTTATGTACATATTCAGAGTGCATTGTTTCTAAATGTCTCTTTAACTTGTTTTGTTTCATGCTTTCCACAGATAGAGTATTCATGCGTAATACGCATTGCAGCTATTCCTCTCCGATATCATTCAAAACCATAATTCCCATCGCTAAATAGCTCTCAATAATGTCTACACTTAGTTTTTTATATAGGATTTTTTTTTGCTCAACGTTGTTATCTACTTTTTTTTTTCTTTTAAAACCACTATATTTTGAAGAGGTAGTAAGAATCACAACAGAACCAAAAAAAGAAGAAGTTATTGTAAGGCTACACAAGGATATGAATACTATTGAATTCACTCCTATCACTGACAAAGCATGTCGTTGTGTTTCTCCCAATCAAGTCTGGCAAGAGAAGAAGCATCACAGAATTAACTCATATTTCAAAAAATAAAATTTAATTCTTCAACTCCTGGTAACTTTTTATCCACTTTAAGAATAATAATTACTCAATATTTTTTTGTATTTTCAATTTTTCCTTCATGCTGGTGGTTTCAAAACGGTTTTACAAAGTGTTTAAACATTTGTTTCATTATTTAATAAAGGAAACAAACAATTACAATATATCACAAAATTAACCCAACCTGTAACTACATTGTGCCACTCTTGGGGGAGTTGCAAACCCCTGTTTGATAAACTCTGCAGAAAGTGTTGTAATACATGCAATTTAATACCACAGAGATTATTAGTCATCATATTATTATAAAAGTCTCACCTCGTGGATCGGTGTTATATCTGCCCAAGAGTTTCGCACGTTGCGCACCTTTTATTGGCACTTCCAAGGGTCCCACAACGTGCGAAACCGGCTGGCTGGCTACAACACCCATTCATGAGGTAAGACGGACTTATTTAACAACGTGATAATGTGGTGTAGTGAATTAACAATTCGAAAATACTACTTGTTATGTGGAATGAACCAATACATCGATGGATAACATATTATGTACTGTCATATAACAATAAAATAGTGAGTATTTAAACTCTTAATTTGGATAAAAGCAGTTCATGTTTTTATCGCTCAAAATTGTTAATTGTTTATACCTTTTTATCACTGCTTTAACCTTGTTTATCTATTGATTAAAACCAACTAATCTACTTCCTACTTCTTATTTATCAAAAACATTAGAGATAGCTTCAATGTTACATAAGCAAAAAGTGCGTTTAACTATTGAGCATGACTTACTAAGGAAGATACAACCTTAATCAACTTGATTACTTAGTCTCAGACTTCTTATCCAAACCAGTTCTGCCCTAATACCCTTTGCCTAATTCAACCCCCCTTCGCCAAAACTAATTGTTTTCTTTTTATACCCGTCAAGGATCAATAAAAAACCCATATGATGTTTATTTTAAATCAAATAAAATTACATCACATAAATAGTTTTAACTTTTTGAAAACCCTCTAGGCCTTTCACTTAGGGAATTAAATATTTTTAGAAATATAATGATCTACAATATTAATCAAATAATTTACTACAATATTAAATTGTATATATTTATTTTATTTCTCTCAACAAATAAAACTAATCATTAAAATAAATAGAACTGTTAGGTTTTGTTAATGTTTTCATTTATTATTAAAAATCAGTCATAATAGCAAAAATTTAATAAAACGAAAATTATATAGTAACTTAAAGAAAACAACTTTAACAATGATAAATGTCATTAAGAAAGAAAGGAGGGTATAAAGAGGTTTTCAAAGGCTGATGCAAAGTCAACTAAGATTGATTGACTCCTTTTTTTGAAGAATTAAAAACGTAGCCTTCTCGCTGCACCAGAAAGATTTTAATTACCATTGAACGCTCATTTTACAAAATTTAATAAAATCTTAAACAACAAAGCAAATATGATTATAACCTTTACTTCAACAAAGGTTATCAAGTTGTAAGCAAAAGAACATAGGTGGTAAAATCTAAATAACAATTATTTAGATTATGCTGTTTGTTTCTTGACCACTCTATATTCACAGGTTTTGAGATTTTTGGTCTGGATATTAAAAAGCACTTCTTCACCAACGTTTCGACACATATTTATGTCCTCCTCAGGGCTGGGAAGTCTGTTGTGTATACTTATTTTAATTTTTTTTTTAATTGTATAATCTCGTCTACATTAAATAGCTAACGGAAAGTTGCTAGGGCTCCACATTGTCCTGTGGAGGGATTGTCTACAAAGGATTAGAAGTGCCTAAATCTTTGGAAAGTGCAGTCATAACAATAACTAGTTAGTGCAGTCATTCATGCTTGGACAATGTGGAGCCCTATCAACTCTCCACTAGTTATTTAATATGTAAAGAAGATTATACAAATGGGAAAAAAACAAAACAAAGATACACAACAGACTTCCCAGCCATGAGGAGGACATAAATATATGTCGAAACGTTGGCGAAGAAGTGTTTTTTTAATATCCAGACCAAAACCTGTGAATTATTTAGATTGTTAAATCTTAATAATGCCACTATATTGCACTGCATAATACAAGGGATTAGAAGTGCCTAAATCTGCGGAAAGTGATATTCCTAGGGAAACTTGTTAGTGCAGTCATTCTTGGGGACGTCAAGCGCTGTGTTCCGAGCTTGTACGATGTCATGTAATCGTTAAAAATCCCTACTCTAAATACACTTGAGCTAGGCGAACTTAAAGATTTCCAATATAGATTGTTCATTGCGGGTTATTACAAAGGGCTAATCTTTGGTCAACGTGTGTTCTCATAGGATGACCACTGCAGCCTAACCTATTGCAACCATTTTTCTTAAATCCCTTCAGATTATTCGAACCAAATTTTAACCAAGTACTTTTACGTGTTAAATATCATTGTTATTTGTAAAGTCCTGCGACCTGTACCACAGTGTGATATACTCCCGTTATAGGCATACACCATCATAAATATCAAAAATGAGTTATTGGAAGCATTAACTTTTTCTTTTTAATCCCAACACCCACAATTGGTCTACCATAAACAACTTGCGGCCCAGAATACTTGAACCTTGTACTTTTGATGGCAGGTTGCTCATTAAAATCGCACCTATAAGGAAATTATACGATTAATCATGATTTACTCATCAGCTGATTATTTTTTTCTGTAAATACACTTAAAATTATCTAGTCTAATACTTAAAACACTGATAGGTTGTAAGTCTCTCAATAAAAAAAGTATGTAATTTTACGGAGAAAATGGAAATCATAATGATGAATAAAGAAACTTAAACCATAAGTAATACGGCTCTATGGTGTAAAAACTATAGGGGATAGCAAAATGTATGGAATATAACATATTGAGTGAAATTTAAAAAAAAAAAGTAAAAAAAGCGGCGATGCCCACCCATGATAAGAACCCCTCTCTTAGCATTAGGATGATCGCACTGATAAGCTACCACTACTATTAAAGAATAGCTCAGGGAGCTGCGAAGTTTTAGCTTCTTTTGTAGAAATTCTACTTCATACATACACTGCAGCTTTCATGAAATAAATCAACATTTGTTTAACAAGCTATAAAGAATACAATCATAACCAGTAGAAACACTGAAAAACATTTTAACTATTCTGCATCAAAAGAAATAATAATGAATTACAAGATCACTTGCATTTAAAGAAAGACACTTCAAGGTGTGGTTACTGATGAAATTTTACATACTGTATTCCGTATGAAAACAATGAATAACGGAAAGCTAGTTTTATATATGGTATAAATACGAATATTCTTAGAATCATAGCTACATAGCCTTGATGAATAGAATATTGTGAAAAAAATAATTAAACTTTTGAAACTATAAGAAGAATTGGCTTTTGGAAAAATACAAAGCTATTAAGGACAGGAGATTAACAAAAAAATGAAGAAAAGTGTTCAATTTTCTCTTACAACAGAGAACTACGTGATTAATCGTATTTACCTTTAATGCAATAGAATGACAATGTACTTGTTTGTTGGATTGATTTAAGAAAATAAAGAAATTCCTCCTTATTTTTGAGTATGAATTGAAAACTAATATTTCAGTGGTCTAGCTACTAGAATAGAAAGTCAAAGGTGCTCAATACTGTAACTTACATGAGCCAACAAGGAATAGACTGCGTCCCAAAAATGGCAAAATACATATGTTTCAACATTACAATTTAAGAACTTTTAAGTTTAATAAAAGTTTAAATTTGCGTGAGCATCACACGTAAATGAATGATCTCCGAGTATTTTGATCCCTCAAAAGAGGACTTGTCCTGCAGTCGGCACAACGCTTATTGTATGCAATTGGATTATAAGGTAATTATATCTAGTAATTCGTCGGAGGTATAAGTCTTCAATCTAGAGCTGTTATATACTTTTCTTTCGGCATAATCTGTCGTTTTATCGTGTGATAAGAAATTGAACTCACAGTTAGAACCAGATTGGTTCTTACCTCAATCGGTATGTTGCCTGCCTCATTGCCTCTAATACAACAATAGTTGGCATCCCAAAGCAAAACAACTTTCTTTTTTATCTAATGAACCTATCCATAATACTTCAACATTCCCTGATGTCCCTTGATCATTATAGGGACTTGGTGTGTCATTACTGCATCCTTAAAGGTGTCAACAAATAATAAGTGAAAAATAAGAAGCAGATTTATGTTTTCAGAGTAACCAAGAATAGGCACAGATTTCCTTCCTGTGTAAGCCCAGGTGAAGTTCCATTGCGTGGAGGTTAGGCCTAACCTTGTGCTTCCCGTCCTCGTTTTATATGATTATTGTGGGAAGCTAGACTAGTTGTCGATGAAGTTTTAGTATACACGGACATTTTAAATACACGTTCTTGGGGACTATTAAGAGGTACGGGTTCCACTGATTCGATAGACACTGTAATCCCACCTCTCGATTCCTCATAGCAAAGCATTTGAGAGTAAGTGTGCCAAGTAACATTCATCGTATGCAATTTATTTGACATTTTAACAAAGTCTTATTCCTAAGAAAAATGCATGTTAATGCAGACAATTCTCAGAACACAAACAATACTGTAACCGATTGTGTTAAAATGATAAGAGGTCGATCGAAGTGCTCTTGCGATTTTCAGAAATTTTGATATTTCAGATGAATTAACAAATTTAGTGGATTAAAAAATGGACACAACAGTCAGAAAGTTGAAACTGTACTTTGCAACTCTGGACAACCTTCACTTGATTTTAATAATTAACTAGCTGATCTACCCGGCTTTACTCGGGAAACAATTAATTACAACTCTAATAATAAATTACATATAACGAAAACAATTTAAATTTTCTATAGTTCCGTTACCCTTAACTTTTTTGAAATAAACGAAATTAATACAGAATTAAAATTATAGATTACCGCAAAAAAGATATAATCTAACACTGATTAAATTGCACACATTGTCTAATACAATTGGTATTGGTACAAACAAATAAAAAGAATATTTTTTGCCGAACAATACATCAAGAAATGTTGAAAGAAGTCTAAGCTCATTAAATGTGATATGTCTTATCTGTTAAATATAATGATACGAATTTTAATCCCCTAAATCATTTCAATTAGGAACCAGTTAGTTGGAGAGGCTAAACCATATCACATTACATTTCATTCAATAATTTCAATTTGAAGACTTCACACAGTTTTAAATGTTTAATTAAAATTATATCAGTAAACAAAATTGTCTCTTAAAAGTATGAATAACAATATTTTGATGAAATATTATTTGTTTATGAAGAAGCATTGTATCAAAAAGTGTCAATTGAGTTCCAAATGTTAAATTCTAAATATATTTTTCATTATGTAATGATAAGAGTTATTATGTTAAGAACTGTATTTATACACACAAATACATACAGTGATTAAGTTTTATATATGTACATTTTGATTTGAATACTTTTTTATCAATTTTTTATGCTGTATATTTTCTCTTATAAGTTTTACTGATAACCTAAGTTTTAATAATAAACGTCTTCTAGTTAGATATAATCGATATATATAATAACTTACCATTTTACCTATATAGAGTAGGGCCGGATACTAATTATTAAATATTTTAAACAAACAAATTAATCAATCAGGAATAAATAAAGAAGCCTTACAATTATTAAACTTAAACAAAATACTTTAACTATTCTTTTAAGATTAGAATTAATGGTTCAAATACTATCATTATTATTCGTAATACTATTATGCATACTTAAAGTTAATAAGTGATTATTTAACGTATAACTTTCTTTAATGCTTAAAGCAAGTTAAACCAATTAGATATGAAAAGTTAATTGTAAACTATTGATAATAACTAAAGCTCTGTTAAAGTTAATAAGAAACCCGTATAAAATTACAATAATTGTCTTTAATATCAATCTGAAAACAATAATAAAATTTCTGGTACCTGATTATTTCCAATTGAACAAAGCATGTGGAAATATTATCATAAAGAATAACCTACCTTCGGCCGCCAATACCAATTAAAGTCAAAATGTAAACAAACAGGTTATACAGCAAACGTTATCTATTATAATATATTTATGAAAAGTTGTGAGTTGGGAACAAGAACTCTGATTTTTAAAAAACTTTACATAAACCTTCCCTGGGATATACCTAATAATTTCCTAAATTTTCACGGCGATTGAATGTATGGTTTTTGAATCTATCGAGTACAAGCAAAGAGACATACATTCATTTTTATATATATAGATTACTTTTACAATAATTAGTCACAAGAAACTCGATTACTTTAACGGTCCAATGTACAAAATTATAATTCAAATATTTATAATGTCTCGTACGTTTTTTTTAAGAGAACTAGTATTGTTAATAGTGTTCAAAGATACTTTAATCAAGTTTAATAATTTAATATGTAAATGATTGGTTATTAGCTATCTTGGTAAGATTTATTCATCACTTTCGTTCTGTTTGCTGTTCACGAAACGAAGAAAAGCATGTACAACGTTATCCTATTGAAAGTAATTACAAATACAACACTTTAAGAGTTCACTGGATGTTTGTCATTTCGCCTCCTTTATTAACATTAAAAATATGCACATGCTTAACCCAAATTGCGATATGAAACACTTCTAGCAATTAGACATCTATTGCTTAAAATACCATACGTGAAAACGAAGAAGATACTGTACAATACAAATATGGTAAAAAACGGATAGATTTTCGTAATTTACACAAAAAAGAAGTCAAATTAATCATCATTATTATTATTATTTGTTGACTTATGAGAATCTAGGGCGGGTTATAGGTATGATATAGAAGTATATATATTGCAGGTTAAAATTATTATTCCTGAAAAGAAAATCTATTTTCTTAACTAAGTACCTATGAAATATTAATGGATAACTGTTTCGCAACAAACATTCCAACGACATAGGAACAAGTAATTTGATTTAAAATGCATAAATCTTAGACCTTACATGGCAAATCAATTTTAAGCAGAAAAGAGGATGAGGTAAGATATATTTGTGAGTTAATTGGAAGGGTGGGGTTTTACAGCAGATACAGTAATACGTGAAGATGTCTTATTGAAATTCAAGAGCCGTCAGGAGGTTTATCTTTTCAATTTCACTTTCGTTCTACATAACCAGATTTGGACAATGATAGTCACCCTCCTTCATACGCTTGCTAGAAACGAAAAATTGATAGGCTTTCATTTCCTACATAGTCCTCTCATCTGCTTTAACAAAACCTTCTACGACATTGCTGAATCCTTCTCATAATTAAATGTAGAGTGAATATTTATGAATTAGTCTATAAAATAAATTTACCTGGGAAATGGATGTAAAATAAAATAATTCAAATAATTTAGTAAAACTTTGCTTTTACTTCATTCATTATTTGTTATTATTTAATTATCACAACTTTGGATTTGCGTACAAAAATTCATCTTCTTCATTAATATAAATAAAAACTTCAAAAAAAATTAAAGAAATGCAGTCCACAATAATATACGGTTTTGGAGGGTTATAACAAGTAGAGCTTCTTTTGATATTAAGTGTTACAATATTTACTAAAAATAATTCAAACTTTTACATGAAGTGCTGTTTCTTCTTGCCAATCATATTATATATCTCTTCCACTTATAATTTTTACACATCAAGAAGATGGACATGTGTAAAAAGTCATTCTCAAAGACCTCTTCAAGATGTTATCAGACATACTGAGTAGGGCTCATCAGTAGTGTATAGAGAAAAACTTTTTTTTTTCTTTTTCGAAGAATAGAGTGTACCGAGTTCTAAATGATAGAAAATAGTGCTACACATACGATTTGTGATCTAAAATTGAGCATGTAACATTATAATGCAAATCACACATATAAAAAATAAATGAAATACATACTTCCAAGAAGTCTAGTTAATGCAGTTTCTTATGATAAATAAATTTATGTCAGTGCATCTCTAAAACCTTAGAAGTTCGATAACACACAGACTTTATTACTTTAGAGTCTAAATCAAGCATTCAATAAAAAAACAAACCTTAATATAAAATTTAAATATAAATGAAATAATTATAATTTTTAACCATGAGGAATGCATCATATTAATATTACAAACATATCATGTATTATAAAAATATATTAGAAAACGTAATTCATTCAATTAGACAGTTTTAATCTTAAAGCAAGTTCTCTATGTAAAACAAATGTACTTAATATGGATTAAAATTCAATCCTAATTCAACATTTTTTCTAAAACCAAAATAGGTCTTACAAAACAAACAGTATTCCTGATAAGAGATAAATCTGCATTAGACAAGGTGTAAATGTTAAAAATAATAGTAACTTATAGACAACTGGGAAAAAATAATCTGCGGTTGGGTTAGTTATTTTTGCAATAAGTTGTGTTATGTGCAATACATAAATTACCATCTAACTAGAAACTAAATTTTCTTACCAACAGATTATGTTTCAATTAATATTGTTTCAAGAAAACAAAAAATTGGAAACAGCAGTTCCATAAATACATCAACGTTCTTATATATTTCTTGGTTGACATAATTTATATATCATACAATCTTTATTGATTTAATAATCCGAAAATAACTTGAAACCTGATGTATTTTAGTCATTGGGCATCAAATACTGGAGCGTAGCAGAGTGGCATCTAGTTCTACTTTGCTATCGGAGGTCATTTCACTGAAGAAGTTCCACCGGGGAAACAAACATTCCAGATTGGCTGAGGAAGAAGAATATGAATCAGAGGTAGAGGACGGTGGGAGTATACACAGGACGAGACCGATCGGACTGGAGCGAGACATGACTTCTCTCACCACTCTCAGGTCGGTTTTCTAGTATTCACCAGGTATAACAATAAAATTCAAACATCTTATTTAAATATTCTTTTTTCTAGGGATGACGATGAAGAGAGTGAGAAAAAAGAAGATGTAGAAAAAGGAAAGGGAGTAAAAGTAAACCTGCGGATCAGAGCGGATGTGGAGGGAGGCAGACCTACGAGTTTAGATGTCGAAAGAACGAAAAGGCTTCATCAAATCAGAATCATTCACAAACCCAAGTAAGATACAAACACATATTACCTATTACTCCTCATCTGAGTCAATCATAAGGTGAAACTGTCACAAGTGATAACCTATCACTATCAATTATTGCAATGACTACTTGCAACTTGTTACTGTAACTGCAGGAAGTTGTGGCCAATTTAACAACCTGTAAGAGCAACAGTGATGAGTACACTTCAAAACAGAATACTGTAAAAATGAGTATAATCTTACGAGATCCTAGTCACTCAAACAAAGCTGATATCACAATGTTAAATTATTAGAAAAATACACCGTCTTACTGCGTGTGTTGTCTTCATAACTTGACCAGTTTTACAACTCTTCCATTATCAAGGAAATTTATGAATTATTTGTTTCACAATATTACTAACAAAATCCGTATAGTAATAATTCAAAATAATATTAAAAATTCAAAATAATTCCTTCATCATTCAGTTTACTCCTAATGCAATGCTCGATATAAAGAAAATTAGAACAGAACAGCTACTGTGACCCCTTTTGCACGGATCGATTAGCTTTACAACTTACAATGATAAATCAATCACACTCTATATACTTAAGTAAAATTAAAAGCCTGTTAAGTTAAATTTTCGATTTATCACTGAAGTCTCCAGATTATGTATATCTGGAGTTTTTAATCTTATAGTTCGACAATTTTATATTAAAAAATTTCTGAAACTCTATTACTTGATACATTCACGCTGTTAAGACTAGGTAAGGCTCATTTCTACTTTCAGAGTTTTCCTCTTTTGAGCAGGTATGCTTTAAACATCCAAGTTTATGTAAACTTGGAACATAAAGAAAAAAATTCAAATGTTGTTTATAAGAAATTAATCATAACTATTTCTGTTAAAACAACTCTGAGTGATAGGTGAGTACCAAAATTAAACAAACACCAGGTAAAAGTAAAAAACTCCATACCTTCCTTGTGATGTTTCCCTTTTTACATATCTAAGTCCATTTCAACTAACATAAATTAACACATAATATTTTTTACAGAATAATAAAACTATTTGCGAAAATATTGCAAAAACAGGCATACAAACGATGTTATTCTTATAGAAGATAATCATTGATAAGCAATACTTCATTTAGTGGATTTATAAAGAACTTGGGTACAAGTTATTATATCAGCAACTGCTTTAATGGAATCGAATTAATTAAAAGGGAGCACAGGAAAACATGTGTAATAAATTAGCGTGACTTTAGATCAAAGTGTAACTAAATGTTTGATTGAGATTAG
Organism: Hermatobates lingyangjiaoensis; assembly: GCA_026182355.1. Taxonomy (NCBI): domain Eukaryota; kingdom Metazoa; phylum Arthropoda; class Insecta; order Hemiptera; family Hermatobatidae; genus Hermatobates; species Hermatobates lingyangjiaoensis. The sequence goes on from JAPFBL010000156.1 coordinate 634,175, forward strand.
CGTTCAATGTTGTGTCGTACAAAATCTAAAATTGTGCTGTCGGTACATAGCCCAAAACCGATGACGGAACCGTCTGCAGGAGAATAGATTCTATTTAAAAAGAGAGTTTAAAATACTTATATCAAATGAAAAGGATTACCGGGAAGAACAAGTCAATACTACAATTACATTCGTAACAAAGCAGTTGATATTTAAGAATGCCAAATTAGTGAGATAACAGGTATTAGAAAAATATATTTCAAAAGATATTCGAAATCATAAATGAAATCTTTGATAGTTATAAATTAGTGTCAGAAATTAATATTTTTGATGTTGCAATGACAAAACCATTGATGCAATAAAAAGTAATACGGAATAGAAGAAATTAGAGGATACAACAAATCGCAATAAAAAATACAATTTGATGTATAAAAATGCGTTCTGAAAATATCTAGTTGATGAGAAAAATGAAGAAGCACGAAAATTGTATCACTTTTGATCGGTATGCTTTACTGTTAAGATATATGGAATGAATGAAGATTCGAATTGTAATACCGTATTGTGGGAGTACTGAGCTTGAAAAATGAAACTGGTGAAGAATGTTAACTGAATGGAAAAAAAGTTAAAATTGATATGGGATGCAGTTAATGTTTCAGTCGGTGCAACACAGTGAAAACATGTTTTAGAGGTATTTGGCAGAGAAAATATTTTACCGTGTGAGGCAGTTGACATTGACAGAAAATGTTGAGGTAAAGTTATTACGACTGAATTCCTATTTGACAACCATTCAGGGAACAGTATTTTTGGATCAAGGACTGGAAAATACTGATGGCACTTGCTGTGGCCAAATGGTTGACCTTTGACCTCCTAGTAGCACGGTGGACTGATAAGAGTAAAAAATATAAATACCTCTTCAAAAGACTTTGGAAAGGTGCCTATACCAACATAAGAGCAAAGAGAAAAGCTACAACAGTGATTCGTAGAACCTACAGATTACTGGTACTCTAGAAAGTGTACTTCCTAGAGTACCTAGATTTTCTGAGCCAAACTATAAACTTAAAAAGTAGAGAAACAAGGAAAAAAATTTGGAGCATTGACCCTAAATTCCTAAATGAAGCAGTCAAATATGGAAATATATATATATTGCAACTAGGGATGATACACAAACGAGCCGTGCAAATAAATCCATTTTCACTCCTCGATAAGTACAAACACTTTTAACAGCTTTTTTTCAGCAATGAATCTTCTGTTTTGTCCTCAAATGTAACCCTCCCAGTGCTATGAATTTCTTCGCATGCCTTTTGGATAGATCCGCTCAAAAGATGGCCTCAACCACCTCGATGGTTTGGATTTGATTTTGACGATACTATCATTGTGTCACCAACTAAAGAAAAACACAATTACTTGGTTGAAAGATAATGTTGAGCGCTGCTAAGACACTCAAAACAGCTAGAACCCATGAAGGTTTTGAGATTTCGCAGTTATTTAAGTATTTAATGCTAAATCATAATATGAAACTGACTACTCTACTGTGTAGACTTATTAAGAAAAATACTCACTCATACTGGGGTAGTCAAGAAGCAAAAGCTTTAAGTGATGTAAAAGATACCATTTCAAATCAACCATTTTGTCTCTCTTTGATCTCAAACAACTACTGACCATGTTTGTAGATGGTAATACCAACGTAGAGGAATGGTTTATTTTGCTTCAAAAAGGGGAACTTTCTTGTGTTTGGACCTACAACTTTAACAGATTTTAAAATAAAATATGCCCATATTTAAAAGGAATCGCTGCATTCTTTGGTGCAAAAAAATTTGATCATACACCATTAATCACATCTTCTACAAAGAACTTCACAAACACCTGCAACGGTTTAAACTTGGACTTTTAGATACGATATAGATCTAAAGTTAGTACATGGCAAAAGAACTGTGCTGATACTCTTTCCAAGTTGTATTTGCCTTTTGATGAAACTACAGTGGATTAAACACACGCAGTGGATGAAATTATATGATCATATATTGCAGGAAAGCGAGGTAACATTAAAGGAAATCGAAAGAATGACTGTTGCAACAACTCTATGAAAAGTGATTGAATGTTCTGAACAGGGTTGTCTGGTATCACTCCACAAGACACAGCTGCTTTGGCATTACTTAACAGATGTCACAAAATAAGAAGGAAGACTGGTGATCTCGGAAGTAATGAAACGAGAGATACTGAGTTCAATTCGTACTGGATCGAGAAATCAAATTCAAAGGCACAGCCAGTACTGTTTTGATCTGACATTAATAATTTTATTAAAAATTATGTAAAACAATGTCAGGAACATGCAGTAGCGAATCCTAAGAAATCACTACATAATGTTACTCTTATATTTCCAGTTAACCAAATTAGATTTGATATTACTACAAAAGCAGATCTCACGGTACCACCAATGGTCCATTAACTATTTTTTCAAATTGATGAATGTGTGCTTTACATTATAACACAACTAACTCATAAATCAAGTGTCTGAAGAATTTGTTTTCTTCAGTTTGGAAAACCTTGTCTCTGGTAACACAATTAATAACTCCAAACATAAAACTTAGCCATAGACTTTGATATTGTTCTGGAGGTTTATTAGCCCTGGACACTCTAAATCAAACGGCCTCGCAGAACGTGGAGTTGATAAACCCTTAAAACACTTCTGGAGCAATTTTCAGCCCCCAAAAGGGATTGAATGTATGCACAAATCAGATTACGCTGAAAGGAAGCTGTTAAAATCCTTTGTCCGAGGATGGTGAAAATGAATTTATGTGGAATAAATCAAATTTACATTGGCTGAAAAAAATAACTATGATAATAATAAATCATGGAAAGATTTGTTGGAATACCTTATTCTATATTTCGGAATACCGAAACACACCAACAGAGGAGTTAGGAGTATCAACAACTCAAATGCTCCTATTTAGACGATGCGAACACTGATACTAGTTACGTACTAGAATCTTCAGCCAAAACTCCAATCTCAAGGATAAGATTCGTGCAGCTTAGAAAACATGCAAACGCTACTATAGATCTGCAGTAATCATTGTTCATGGAAAACACGGGTCCACCAAATATATCATGGTAAGGTAGGTCCAATATGAGAAAAGATAATTCTAGGTATCCCTGTAGGCACCTAGGAATTAGCTAGTTAAGAATTGGAATCGAAATATCCTAAAGAAAAATCTTTCATATTATGTGAAACCATTTTCTCTAACGCAGCCGTGTAAACCTGAAATGCCTCCAGAAATGTTTGTGGAATTCAGGTCAAAGGATAGACCTCAGCGACGAATTTGATCATCCACAAGGTCCAATTTGTAATTGATTAGAAAGCAATTAGATCAATGTGATTTTTTTTAAAAAAAAAGAGGAAACATGTAAAGAAAGAGTAAGAATACCATCACGGACTGCAGATGACAATCAGCAAACCTTATTTGGAAAAGAAAAATATAAGAAAATCGACACTTTAGAAAAAAAAAATAAATTAAATGTCTCATTGCGATTAGCGTTCAGGTTGTATAATATATAACCACATACGTAACAAAAAAATAAAGTATGTGGTTATATATTATTACTATGAGAAATGATAATAGTATTTTACCTAAATTAAATGTATAACCAGTTACCTATCCATTTTATAACTGTTTTCATCTACCCCTCCTTCAACTTTCAATATTGTCTACACACATTTTTTTCGAATTTTAACACAATGTTATTAATACTTCAAAAAATCTCAATCAAAGTAATTTACATTTAACCTTACAAAAATTGCTAACGTTATTCATAATTGGATACACTTAGCAGCACTGCTTTCAGACGGTTCAAAACAAACCAAGTGCATAAAGTATAATAACTGCAACTGTATAGCATAATTTCAAAAATTACCTAAATTAGTAGATTTGTGGAGGTACGTAATGTAATAAATTTATAACCAGCAAGTAATAATTTAATTAAAGAATTATTGCCTCAGTAAATTCAAAAAAATATATGACTATATAACTCTAGTTGTCTAATCTTCAGTTTTTTTTTGTTTTTCATGTCCTTAAATATGTACACCTCCTATTGGTAAACACTGAATAATATGATTAGAACTAAAATAACGTAGAACCTAATACCTGTTTACTTTTGAAACTTGGGTTATCAAAATTATCAGCACACGAATGAATCCAATTAAGAGTACCCCCCTTAGATACACTCTTACTTCACTTACTAGTATTAGTTGTAATTGAAAATATATTTTACTGAAAAGCAATTACTTTTGGAAATTGAATGTTACACAGTTTCTACATAATATTTCAGAATAACAGTAGACATAGTCTATAACAATTCAAAGACCTAAGAACTTTGGTCTGCGTTTTCATTCTCAGGAATCAATACTAACACGACCGTAAACAGTTTGTGTCCAGGTTAAATTTAATACTAAATACTAAACTATTATAGTAAATCCAATTTTCCACAATAGTTTGACTTAAACAACCGTTTTATTAAATTGTCAATAACTTCCAACTATTTGAGGACAATAAGTTGTAAAGAAGACAACACAGAGAATTCTTGTTCAAAATTCATTTTATTATTTATCAATATAATCCAAATGTTTTCCCACACAAATCCATCTCATGTAAATGCAAACATATAGTGCATTAAGTCTGTGTACTTTCCTACAGCCTGAGACAAGTCACACTGTTTTCACTCTTAAATCGAAATGAGGATAAAAAAAAAGCAATGAAAACATTTATGTGAGAAAACAGAGTAATTATACAGTGGACAAAACTAAAAAAATAAATTATTGAGTTATAACAATTAAAAAAAATTACAGCTAAAGAATTTGAAGAGGCTGAATGAACATAATTACATGTGAACATAAAAATTTAACTTGAAACAATAATATTGAATCAATGAATACCTAGTTTAAAGTAAAACCTAAGCAATTTTAAAAAAAATGTTTTAAAAATATCACTTTGAGATGATGATTCATCAACAGTATGCATGAACTGTGGAAGCCCTAAAGATGGTAACTGTCAAAAGTGGCAGAACTTTTAGTGTCAAGTCCATTGAACCGCTGACTTTCGATGTACTGACACTGGCTAACCAGTAGTGCATTCTGTCGTTTCAGTGTTTCTATTTCCGCATTATAAGTACTTTGCAATTCTTTTATTTGATGAATATATTCAGCGGCTTTTTTCAGTATCTGTGCCCGACTTACCTACAAAAGAAGTTCTTCAATTAATCAAGATAATTATATAATTTCTTATGCAAGTTAAAATTATTTAATCATAATCATTTAAAAATACATTAATGACACTTAACTATCATTACAACATTATTTAACATTAAGACAGTAAAGAAAATTTAACAAACACAATATAAACAAATCATTAGTTCTCATTCTAACCATTAAAAGTTAACGATAAGAAAATTTAAGTATTAGCATATGAAAGTCAATACACTATTGTGAAAACAAATCATAATGGTCTTAAAATATCAAAAGCAGATAAATAAAAATTCTCTGAATATCGACATAAATAACTTCAATTTCTTATCACGCAAAAAAGACCTTGAATTGTAATAAGCCTTGGAGACTTGGGTTTCTTGATAACTTCGTCCTGAAGAAAGGAATTACTAAGAAAAATCGAATTTTTTGATAGAACTATGTGCTTTCAATTAATTTCTTATGATACACATTTAAAATAATTTGTCTACCAAATTGTTGGACTAACTGTTATTAAAATAATTAAAACTAAACACAACTTTTAGAAATACTTACAGATTTGTCATGTCTAATAGAAGGGATTGCTTCTTTTAAACTATTAAATCTATCTTTAATGTGATCTCGTCGTTTTCGTTCAAGGGCATTATGATGTGCTCGCTTTTCTGCCTAAAAAAGGAGAGAAACAATCACTAATAAAGACGAATTTAACTCTATTTCAAAACCCCACTTCAAAAGCACTTTTACAAATTCGAATAAAAAATCTTCTTAGCGTATTGAGGAAATGCACATTGTATTCCATTACACACGAGTTCTTAATAAAAATTTCTAATCAATACTGATATAGAAGAATCTAATGAACTGTCTTACTTACACTTTCATGGTCACTTTCCTCATCAGTCATATTGTACAAAACTGAACTACTTACAACTGTCTAATCAATAAAAAAATAATATCTAAGTTTTAGAAGAGATTAAATTTTACTTAATTCAGAGAAGTTTAGAATAAGGCCTGAGAGGTTAATATGGAAGTTTGTCTGTAATACGCATGTCAGAAGTTCGATCAGCATGCGCACATTTGTAGAATCCAGTGTTACCCTGTCTGGTCAGTTTTTACCTATATTACTCTCAATTACAATGAAAATAAATAAAATAAAAATAATTAGTACTATGTCACTGCCAAAAAATCCATAATATGCACATTATCTTCTTTAAATTTGTAGAGTAAATCATTATTAATTAATTAATTTAAATAAACAATTAGTTTTAATAATTATGTACAGAGTAAATAATTAAATGATCTTTAAAACATCTTAGCGAAAATGTCAGTTTTGCTTTTCTATTGGTATTATTATCCACAAGTTTAAAAAAGTATTATTATAGAATTTTAAGCATTACTTTATTTTGTTCTATTGGTCTTTAATTTTCACCTTTTTTTTTTTTTGATAGAATCTTAGGCTCAAGTATGATATGACAATTTATTGTCAGTATTATTTGCCAAAGAACATAGTATTGTAATTCCAATATCTATGAATCCTTGCAAGCGAAATCAGTTGCCCTGATCCTGTACAGTACCAAGAACCTATTAAACAATTTTATTCCAATAAAAAACTTAAGTAACTCAAAATATTGTACTACTGACACAGAATGATATTAATAAACTTTTAACATATGCAATCAATTTTTTTTTAATGGTATTCCTCATTTAAAATATTCATAAATTACCTCAAATTAATAAATAGTTTAATAATAAATTCTTAGTTTTTAAAATAAAATTGTCAATATCAAATACTTTTTTTTAGATTTGTGTCTCCAGTTAGCCCTGCTATTGATGGATCAACCATAACTCCAAGTAATTCACCTCAAATAAGAACCAGGAAGTTGAGACCAAGTGCCAGCTCTAGTCAATCATCGACTTTGACCAATGTTTGTATAATCTTATTAAACCTTAAAAGTAATTTTATAATTTAAGGATTGAAGGGAAAACTGGTCTGACTACAATTTCTGACTACATATTTCTATAACCGTTTACGTATGCAATGGAGTTTTACGTATGCAATGACACGTATAGTAAAATATTATATACTTGTGAATATTCTATTAGGTTTATCAAGCACACATTAAATTTTGTAATTCAGTTATGAATTTTTCGTTGAATTCAGCTACCAATATAATCATGGAATCTAAAAGTTATTAAAATATAAATACAGTTCTATATTTCAATGTTATTTATTTTTATAACTATACTTAATATTACTGACCTCTGTGGTATAGCTCTTGAAATAAAACCACTGCTCTTTTTTACCAGTGCCCCTTCTTTCCCAGTAACCGGTCCATGCACCAGCACCGGTTACTGGCTGGTTGGCAGGTAGGATCAGCTGTATTCATTCCTCTTCCTCCAGTGTTGTCCCCACACAAGGAACATGAGAAGAGAAACAATTACAGAATTATTCACATTTTTGGACTTCTTATAGACACCAAACACCAACTCTCCACTACTCCTCTTTTAATAAAATACTGTTGACAACCCTTTCAACTTCTGATTTGCATTGTATTCTTAAAACAAGATTACTAAATTACGAAAAAAAAAGAATTGATGCAGTTATTCTTCGTCCAAATGCAAAGAACATCATCAACATTGTGAAATCGTCTGTGTCATTGGGCAAGAGACATTGTATAAGCTTACATTAAAAAAAATTCAATGTGAGAACGATTTGGTAGAGAAAAAAAGAAACAATTTTTAATAGCTAATTCAAATTTTTCTATATACAAATTATTATTAAAAAAAAAAAAGATCAATACAAGAAACAAATTTTGACAAGATTATTAAGAACATATATAGAGGAAGGTAGAACCAAATTCCTGGTTCTTGATTCAGTTTTAAAAATTTGAGCAAATTATAAACAAAGATTTAATAAAATGTAGCTCTACATCATAACTTATTAACAAACCCTCTTTAATGGGATAATTAACTTACTCTCAACCAATTAAGTAAGTTGAAATATTAACCAACCAGTTAGAAAGTTTATACTAACATTGCCAATTGAGTAAACTATCGGAGAAAAGAAAATTGTATTTTATGAGCTTTATTAAGACCACACATATAAGGAGAAACAAGATTTGAAAATAAAATGTGGTATTAATTCTATGTTACATTTTAAAAAAGATTTCAAACTTATATTAAAAGAACCAACAACCCCCTTTAAGGGTTATTTAGATACATTTAGATACTGATCTAAATGTTCATAAACTCCTCTAGGCCTTCAATTTTAATTGTGATACTGTAATCAACATTAAACAAGACAATTTCTTCTGATTTAATTAATTTCAATAATTTAGTCATTTCAATATTAGGGGCCTGTTTCAATTTTTTTATAACTTAAAAAACTTTATGTAACGATTATATACATATTTATCTGTGCAAAATAGATATAATATGCCCGTCGATCTCCTTCTTTTGACAAAATCTCATAAATCCAACATTAGCGTACCTTTGGGAACAAGTTGTACCTATCCCCCGCATCACCTTGTCAGAGGGTCAAGTCATTGATATTTTTATTCCAAGCATTATTGATAATCAAAATGAGAACAAAGCAAACATCAAATGGCTTCAGCTTGTCCGCACTAGTGCAGAAAACTTTAGTCTGTTCTGAATTGCCTGCTTTAAATTTCCCTTCTACCCACTTTTCTTCTGATCATCTCCTATCGACGAACTAATAGTTATAAATATCCTTCGAAGGATGTTTTCCTACAAAATATCTTTCTTCTGTTTTATGACCTGTATTATTTGTTGTGGAATGTCATTGAACAACTATGAATTCAATTTACAAAAAGGAGCTAAATGTTAAATAAGTACATTTGTAGTAAGATATATCATATTATCTATTTTAACTATAAATATTGAAACTTCATTAACCAATTCCTTTTCTTTTGTTTTTCTTATTTAGCTTATTTCCACGATTGCCTATGCCACGTCCAAAACAATAAATTAGTTTAATGTATGTATATAGTCATTTTTTTAATGCGTTGTAGGTAAAATAACCTTTAATTTTTATGTTGTTATATACAGATACATATATATGCTTATTTTAGTATGAAAATAAAGATTTTATTAATATTCACAGGATTTTTCAATTGGAACATTTCAAAAGGGAAAAAGAATAGTATTTGATACAAAGGTGTCTAGAATTTTCATTTAAAATCCTGTAAGAATTTATATCTCGAAAAAAACTAGATTTATTTTACAACATACATTATGAGATAATATATTCTTAATTTTCATTATTTCTGTTTAAAAAAATTAGTAAAATTATATACTTATATCTTTTTTTTATAGGGCTCTTCACCTGCCTCGATCCGCAGTACAACTTTGAAGGAGGCAAAAGATAAAAAAAATCGGGAGAAAATGTTAGCAGGTTCAGAATTTAGTTTAGCTGAAGATCTTCAAATGGATTATTACGATTATAATGTTGAGAATGCAGAGCCTGGTTCTTATCTATCAATGGACCCCGCTTATTGCTTATGGATTCCTCCATTTGCTCCAGGAGTTTGGGAAGACAGTGATACAGAAGAGCTTACTTTGAAAGGAACTGATTCATGTAGTGAAATCAGATATGCAGATGATGATGTAGAAGAAGGAGAGGATGATAAATTAAAGAAGGACCAAGAGGAAAAGGAGAGCTCTATTATCACTGACCTCTCTGAAGGCACAATTTATTATAAGAAGTAGAAGACATAGAATTACATTTGTTTTTTTTATTTTCAGTATGTGATGTCTCAAAATTTAACAAGAAACAGGATAAATTCAACAAAACATATGTTCACAAAATAAATGAATTATTTTTGCTTTATATATAAAAAGTAGCTTTTATGTTAACTTCTCAGTTTTTACTTTGTCTGCTCTTGATGACATAAAGTGAAAGGCCTCAAAGCATTTATTTCTATTGTTTTCCTTTTTCCATTGTGGTTTAAACCTCATTGATTGCATCACGTGTTTATTTATTGTGATTTTTCTGCATATATATTATATAACAGATTCAATATTATATCGACCGTTTCATACAATAGGTGTGTTATCTAATCAGGATTCGGTCAAATTTTCTAGGTTCAAAAATCAAACTCTCATTGCCAACGATTCGGTTTTATTTTAGAACCTTTTTAATAGGCAGAAGTAAGAATTTTTTACTTCTAAGAAAATTCTTACTTCTGCCTATGAAAACTTCTGCCTCGGCAATGAGAGTTTGATTTTTGAACCTAGAAAATTTGACCGAATCCCGATTAGATAACACACCTATATATATTATACTTAAAGGTTGAGAAAAAAGGATGGACCAAAAAAATTTTGGAAATAAACTTATTGAAATGCACACTTCCGGTTTCTAATTTCCAATTAAACCTCTATCAGGTTCCAAAAGAACATATTCCTCGAAGGTTGAAGCAAATTAGGGACTGCAGGGATGTACCTTTTATTTATTGGTTCCTTAATTTTTATTTCTCAACGTTTATATAGCTTTATATAATGTTTTTTTTTATTATTGAAAAATGTTTTTCTACATGTGCTTGTTTCGTCATTTTTTATTCTTCACCAGAAAATACATATAATAATTCTATTCAACTTTCTTTTTAAATTTACTGTTGTTTATAAAAATGTAACATGACTCTATTGAAATAAAATAGATTACTAACATCGATATTCACCGTTAAAATTAGTTATTAAAGCCAGTCAAGGAATTAAACAATCATTAAAAAAGGACGTAATCAATTAAACTGTAGTTTTGAATTACTTTTTTACAGTTTTTTATCGACTTTTTATAGACAATAGAATATACTTTTTTATATCGGTTGTTAATTTTTTTAGAAGTTTTTACTTTAAATCGTAGATATCGTTTAATTTTAAAGGTTTTAACTACAATATTTATAATTTTCAATCTATTATATATACTTTTTCCTTTTAATACACATCAGTGATTATAGCTATACTTCCTATTTTTTTCAGAAATACATTTGCTCCTTGCACTGTATTAATACTACTTAAAACTATATCTTTTGATAATTAACACTGAATTCATTGCATTATATAAAAAATTTCCTGTTTTGACTAATATAAATATGGTTTTGCAATTTTTTTACTTATTTTTTGTCAATAAATCATTTTTTTTTAAATTTTAGAAAGTAATATCATATTTTCTATATATTTCTTTTAATCGGTTATTTCGAAATAATAAATTATCCAACAAATTTGTTGGATATCTTCAACGACCAGTTAAGATTATTGCAAAGAAAAATTTCTTAAACATGCAACTCTGTTAAAGTTCAGAAAAATGCAAAATAATCGTTCATTAAAGAAAAATAGTGTCAGATGGCAATATTAACTAGGAGAATTATTTAAAAATCTACTTGGCCTCTCATTAGGTATTACAAACGTATTTTTTTTTTGTTTTTATTTAACTAATTTATAATATATCCAACATATATCATAAAAAATATGTTATTATAATATATTTTATTGTTTGAATCTTTACAACAATTACAAGGAAAAAAAGGAAATGTTTAAGGCTTTTAACATTATGTTATTAAATAAAAGCATGGTTCTTTATATTTCATTTATTGATTATAAAATGAATCAAATTATTATATATTTTTAATATTGTAAGAAGTAAATTGCAATAAATTTACTATAATTACAATATATTATATGTGATTTATATAGCAAAAGTAAAGAATGTTTACAGTTTTATTTATAATTTTCAGAAAAATGTCTTACGAATTTGTATTAATCGTAGTTCAATATAATATAATTGTACATTTCATTCCTCTATAATTTTTAAAAACTTTTTAGAGTAAAAGTTAAAAACGAAAACAATCTCAATATATAGAAACGTAAATGAGACCACCTGGCCTTAATATTAAATAGTACTAAAAGATGTTATTTCATAAATATAGAAACACTAATTTGAGAAAGGTACTGAATAGTCTTATTGATTCATTTCTTTCTGTTGTAGACAAATTAGTGGCTTTGCTATAAATGTTATTTTGTGGAGTCATTAACACGTGTAAAAAAGTAAAACTATCATATTTTTAATGATAAAAAAATGCTGGTAACCATTTGTAATTTTGTCTGTACAATTAAATGTTATAATGTAAATATAACTGTAATTTATGGAGTCGTAGAAGAGAGTTCAATATTTTTAAAAATTTAATTACTTTAAATTTGATATTTGAAATAAATTATGTTGTTAAATTACAGGTAGATTAGTTGTTTGTTTTTCTTTTTGTAAATCATCGATCGCTTATGTAAGGTCTTATCGTTTTATCAAAAATACAAGCTTTTATATAGATTTAATTATCATTTAAACACTGCTATATTTAATTCTGTTCTTTTATGTTTTTTCACCAGTTCTTGCCCTTGTTCTTTTGTAGGTTACAATAAATTTAATGCCCTCCTATCATATGCTTTAATATGTGCCATAATTTTACACTTTAATAATTGTTTAATAATATTAATTTATTATTTATTAATACATTAGTCATTGTAAGTTGTAAGAGGCTGAAATCCCTTCTTTTCTTTTTTATTTAATTAGGTAAGTTTAAAAAAAACACTATTTAATATATGCATAGAATGATGAAACAACATATTAATTTAAAGGTAACATATTCATTTTGTCTTTAATTCCCTGTCAAAGATAAGTCTAAAGTTACTATCATTTGGTGAATAATTTGTAAAATTCTATTGTCACATGTTTTCTTCTGTATTTGATTTAAATTCTTATTATTTTTAATTCCAAAGGAAAATATTTTATCGATAAAATGAATGAGAACTATGTTTTCATTATCATTATAGTTAATTTATAGAAATATAAGAAATACAGATGGCATATCAGTTTATATGTAAAATAATATTGGAACTAAATGTTTTCTACTTCTGTGCATCAAATTTGTTATGAAATACTCTTTACCACCTTTTTTTTTCTCTTAAATGCTTTAATGCACTGCGTCATTATTTTACACTATCTTTTACTTGGGCTTTCTGTTAGGGTGAATCAGGCTTTAAAGATTTTAGTTGACCTATTGAAAGTAGATTTAAAGTCTTGCCTAATGAACTCAACTTCACGTCATGTATTTAAAATAAAATGCAAAACATTAATTTTAGATTTATGTAGTTTTAGGATATAATATGATTAAGATCAATTTTATTTGAAGTGGAAGTTCATTTGTTCTTGTCATTAGATATGAAAAAAATATTTCCATGCTCATTTGAAAAAAATGAATTACTCATAAATGAAAGTACTTTGAATAAACTTTCTAATTTAAATGAGATTATAATTTGTGATCAGTTCTTTAGGGTCGGATTAAGGAGGAGAAGATAGCAAACTGGACTGCTAACAAGAATTCCAGTATAAAACAGACTGTACTCTTTAGTGTACCATTAATAAATATGTGATAGAAGAATACCATTGTATTTATTATTAACACTATTATTCTTGTTATTTTGTCGCATATTGAGAATAAAGTTATTGGTAGGTGACACAGTGGAAAGTGGATATTAGAAATTACTGTCGTTTTTTTTGTACTTGTACTATAATCTGTAATTTTTTTATTACAGTACAAATAATGTATTAACATTTATTTTGTTGTTATTGTAACGTAAATTTATATATGTTTAAGACCAATTGTGATACTGACATATTTAGTGTTTGATGAAGCCATGGACAGAAATCTGTATATGTTTTCATCCAGTTTTCATAGACGATTGGTCTCACTAACATTTCTTACCAATTTGCTCCATGCCTATTTAATCCGGCCTTGAGTATTTATAGCGCTATTATTTTCAATGTGAGGCTAAATAATATAAATGATTTCCAAAATTTATGAAAGAAAATATTACTGGGTAAATAAATGGGCTAAAAATCGCATTCCTCCTGTTGTATTCAACTAGTCCTAAAAGTGTATTTTTTTTAAAAAAATGTATTCGTACACCATTATATTGACTGAATTATTGTTACCGTTTTTAATTTAGTGTCCTACTCTTTATATATATTCTTTGTGATATAAACATTCCTGTATACCTCACGTATATTTTATTACATGTGTATTTGGTACATTACCATAGCCATCTCTTTATGGAGATATATAAAACAATACTTTGTTGTTTGTACTCACTCAGATATTAGGAAAAGCTTAGCTAAATGTAAAGATATTGTATGCATTGATTCTAGTCACTTCCGTTGAAGAAATTTACTACCTTAATTTATTTGTAAATTAATTATACTAATAAAATGATTTTTTATATCGTATTTTCAATTAACTTTAATATGAATTTCTTTAGTTATATTTAATAGTAACAAACAACACAAAGTAGATGATCCTTCATGACAGATTTAACATATTGAAACGTTGTTAAATTATGGAATTTTACAGAATTTTTATAGAATGCATTATTTTTTTCATTGTTAAATTTTGAAGAAATGTTATCAAAAATGTTTAAGAAATAATAATAATTTAAATATAAATAACTAGAATAAAAGGAAAATCTAACATGAACGAACTAAGAAAATAGTTTCTTTTGAACTGGTTCAAATATGGATAACAATAAATTTATTTCGTTCCAATAAACCTTAAAGTTTATAACATTTTCGAAATGTCATTGAAATATTCGGGCATCCATATTGTTGACACCCAGGCAAAATTTTCGGAATGCGTTCTGGAAATGATATGCATCTTAAAAAAAAAATATTGAATTTTGTTTAAAAATTTTCAATGTCATTCCTATTTTTAAAGTGAATGTGAGCATGATCATCTATATTGAACCTCTAATTTATTACAGGCTACTATGAAAGAGACTACTGATATATAAAACTTTTATAGCTTGGTGCTTCTAATTTTTGAAAATAATAAATATGAACCATTAGACTAGAATAGTGAAAAAACTGAATATTTGTCAACAAACAGCTCCTCTTTCTTGAGGAAAGAGTCCATTCCTCACACTTCAATATCATGCAAACACACTATAATTCATAAACAAAAACAATTTTCTATCTGATATTAAGTTTTGTTCAAGGTTGCAATATATAGATTAATTAGAGCATTTTATGAGACAAATCCATCATACCATGGAAGACAAAGGAAATTTAATTATGTTTATTGGTGGTGATTTTTTACATATAAAAATATTATTCCTTTTATATCTTTATAAATAAAATAATGATTTTGTCTGTACATTGCTTAGAACTGACTCATTTCAAGTTTTCTTTACGTTTCATACATTGGAGAAACCGAATCCACCCTTAGAAAAATTTCTGTCGGTTTGTCGGTTTGTCGGTTTGTCTGTTTGTCCGCAAAACTTTGTCACAGGTAAACTCAGCTACCATAAGACATATAAAGCTGAAACTTTTACAGTAGATTTGTGTAGGTCTAACTTAAAATATAGGCTATGAATTGATTGGAAATTCAACGTAGAAGTGAAGTTATGGACGTTTAACGCAAAAATGTTTGTCACAAGTAAACTCAGCCACCATAAGACATAGCGAGCTGAAACATTGACACTGGATTTGTGTGTGCCTAACTTAAAATATGGGCTCTAAATAGATTATTAATTCAGTACAGAAGCGAAGTTATGGGGCTTTTAGCTGTATTTTCCTAACTTCACAGACAAGTTTGTTTTGAAAATACACATGTATGGCAAGTAGGTATTGTTAGTTTATTTTAATTTCAATTGAGCATATGAATATATTGCGTATTTGACATCATTGAAATGTTGTTTCACAGAGTTGAGGATGTACTATCTATTGAGAATAAATGTTTTGTAAACGAGCAATTCTCAGCCCTTAATATGAACAGGCAGGAGAAATCAACAAACAAGTTCTTACGCTATATGAAGCCGAGGAAAGAACTTACAAGTCAGTAAAGAGATTGGATTAGTGATGAAGAAGCAGTTCATTATCTAATTGAATTTCTTGACTCTGAATTTATTTCTCCTGGACTGCCTGCTCATGAGTAAAAACTTAAAGTAGGAGCACCAATGATGCTGCAATTTATAGCAGTAACAAATTTCATGTTACGAAACATGAGTGCTCCAAAAACTGTGCAACGGGACACGACTCTGAGTTCGTGCTCTACACAGATATGCCATAGAGGCGGACATAATGACTGGATGTGGTATTGGGGAGTCTGTGTGTATACCACGCATACCATTGATTCCGAGCCACTGTCTGTTTCCATTTAAATAATTGCAAGGTCCCCTCAGAGTCTATTTCGCAATGACGTTAACTAAGTTGCAAAGGGAGACTTTATCTAACGCAGGAATTCAAGTTAGCGAAACCAAGTTTTTCTCACATGGTCAACTGTAGTTTACTTGCTCAATAGTCAGAGGTTTCAACTGATTGTTCTTCCATGAACCTGAAGGACAGACAGCTAATGTAGTGTATACAGAGGCATTTGTTTAACACTGTACTAATAATGGTGTTTTCTACTATTCTATAATTTCTAATTATAATATTAGTATAATACTATAATTGATATTTTGGAATACCAAGTATAATAGAATTTTTGATTCCGTCAAAGACGGGTACATTTGCTAGTCTCATATAAGTCAACAAATTATTTCGATTTTTCCATTATAAACATCAATTCGCTCAAAAAATATCAAAAATTCGACAAGTATAGCAAGTGATCCTTTATGATAAACAAACAGTTTTTATACCTTTATTGCTCTTTGCCATGATTGAAATTTCATGAGTTTTTTTTTTATAAATTGCTAATTTTGTGTTCCATTTTCGGTCAAATTTTCAATATTTTTTAATGAGCTGTTTAGCGTCAAAAAATCATTTTCTGAATATAGAAACTCTACTGTAACGCCCTTCTGGTGAGTATAATTTTGAAAAAAAATATCTCTATTTATTCTCCACATAATGTTCTATTTTTAGGTATAGTTTCATTTTTTATGCCTTGTATCACGCTCACAATCTTTGAGATTGAATTAGGTCGAAGTCAAAATATTTTCTTTTTATTTATTTATTATTTTTACATTTTTATCATTACACTAGCAAACGTACCCGTCTTTGACGGAATCAAAAATTCTATTATACTTGGTATTCCAAAATATCAATTATAGTATTATACTAATACTACAATTAGAAGTTATAGAATAGTAGAAAATACCATTATTAGTACAGTGCTAAAAAAAAGCCTCTGTATACAAAGATTAGATTTTAAGTTAGACATACACAAATCTACAATCAATGTTTCAGCTTTATATGTCTTATGGTAGCAATATTTTGTGGACAAACCGACAGACAGAAATTATTCTAAGGGTACATGTGGTACTCTGAAGTATGAAACGTAAAGAAAACTTGAAATGAGTTAGTTCTAATTAACGTGCTCCCAGTCAAAAGCTAGCACGCAAGCCACTGGGCTACTCTGGTTCCATACCTTACTTTATTACCAGTGTTTATATTACGCAAATATTAAATTAAAAAAAAATATTTTTGTTGTGTTTATTTATAATACATTGCACTACTGTCATCGGCGATCACGCAAGCCACTGGGCTACTCTGGTCCCATACCTTACATTATTACCAGTGTATTTATTAAGCAAATATTAAATTAAAAAAAAGTTGACAGTTATATATAATACATAGCAAACGTACCCGTCTTTGACGGAATCAGAAGTTCCTGTTTTGGTTTATTGCCGTGTGCCTATTGCCTTTCGTTTATACCACGGAGGAATCAGAAGTTCCGTCATTTTTGGTATTTCAAAATGTCATTAGAAATTATAGAATAGTAGAAAATACCATTATTACTACAGTGTTAAACAAATGCCTCCAGCTTATACACTACATTAGCTGTCTGTCCTTCAGGTTCATGGTAGAAGAAAGAGTTGAAACCTCTGACCGTTGAGCATGTAAACTACATTTGACCATGTGAGAAAAACTTGGTTTTGCTACCTTGTATTCCTGCTATAGATGAAGTTCCCTTTGCGACTTAGTTAACGTCATTGCGAAATAGACTCTGACCCGACTTTGCAATCATTTCAACGTAAACAGCAGTGGCTCGGAATCAATGGTATGTGAAGTATACACACAGACTCCCCAATACCACATCCAGTCATTATGTCCGCCTCTATGGCATATCTGTGTAGAGCACGAACTCAGAGTCGTGTCCCGTTGCACAGTTTTGGGGCACTCATATTTCGTAACATGAAAATTTGTAGTGCTACTAAATTGTAGCATGATTGGTGCTTACTTTAAGTTTTTACTCATGAGCAGGCAGTCCAGGAGAAATAAATTCAGAGTCAAGAAATTCAATTAGATAATGAACTGCTTCTTCGTCACTAATCCAATCTCTTTACTGATTGTAAGTTTCTTTCCTCGGCTTCATATAGCGTAAGAACTTGTTTGTTGATTTTTTCCTCCCTGTTCATATTAAGAGTTGAGAATTGCTCGTTTACAAAACATTTATTCTCAATAGATAGTACATCCTTAACTCGTGAAACACCATTTCAATGATGTCAAATACGCAATATATCATATGCTCAATTGAAATTAAAATCAAACTAACAATACCTACTTGTCACACCTGTGTATTTTCAAAACAAACTTGTCTGTGAAGTTAGGAAAATACAGCTAAAAGCCCCATAACTTCGCTTCTGTACTGAATTAATAATCTATTTAGAGCCCATATTTTAAGTTAGGCACACACAAATCCAGTGTCAATGTTTCAGCTCGCTATGTCTTATGGTGGCTGAGTTTACTTGTGACAAACATTTTTGCGTTAAACGTCCATAACTTCACTTCTACGTTGAATTTCCAATCAATTCATAGCCTATATTTTAAGTTAGACCTACACAAATCTACTGTAAAAGTTTCAGCTTTATATGTCTTATGGTAGCTGAGTTTACCTGTGACAAAGTTTTCGGACAAAACCGACAAACCGACAAACCGACAACCGACAAACGACAAACCGACAGAAATTTTTCTAAGGGTGGATTCGGTTTCTCCAATGTATGAAACGTAAAGAAAACTTGAAATGAGTCAGTTCTAAGCAATGTACAGACAAAATCATTATTTTATTTATAAAGATTTTATTCAGAAAAATCTGAATATATTTTTCGTTTATTGCATTGTAACCTCAAAGATAATAGTAAAATTTTAAAACTCTAGGAAAAAATTTCTGTAGATTAGGAAAAAAAAATTTTTTTCTAAAAACAGGTTTTTGGCAAAAAAAAGTGACTTTTCCGTTATGCAATTCCTCCCAAACAATTGGGATCATCTACACTACGGGGCCCATTTTTGTTTAAATTATCAACTTGATCCATGAAAGATTCTGGATTGTAGCGTGGTTAACAAACAATGCTAACATATGGTACTCACCCGCCTACCTACCCACACATACATACACACACACACGCACACACACACACACACACATCATCGAAATCATCGAAAAAACTTTATAAAACGACTTTTGAGACTTCAAAACATGTAATTCCATCAAAATCTCGTGATCGAATTTTTTCACGATCACTATACTTTATTTATAGTAAAGTAATAATAGGGGAATTGACTTCACTAAGAACTATATGTGTGTTAAGTAAAATGACCATTTGTATGACGGTGAGACATGAGGAATTTATAACCACAGAAGGCACCACGATATAGTTACGTTATAATTATTTAAATACAAATTATAAGATTTAAACATGTATAGTGACTTAATGATTACTTGATGATGCATAAAACGAAATGTTGATAGAATATGATATAATTTTAACGTGTTAAGTCATGTTTATGTTTAATATTAGTTTGTTTGGAGTCTAACATTCAGCCCCCTCATCACCCTAGTACCATTTGCGTCCTTGAAAACGGTAGTAAGAAAACCTGTAGTAATGAATAACGCCATTCTTGCTTAAGGAGCTTTGACCTTTTCTCCTATAAATAAACCTTAGTGATCTTAACAAAATGGGCAAATAAAAAAAGAAAAATCATACGAGAGAAATACAAGAACAGGCAGGAATTTACAAGTTATTCAACAATCACTAAACTATAAATATTTATCCGTTTTATTCACACCCTTTAATTTACAAGTTCGCAATTTCAGTAAGTCATTTAATGACTCATAGAGTGTGATATTTATTGTTTAATTTTTCTGGGTTTTTTTTTTTATTGAGACCTGTTTCTTTACTTTGTCTGGCCTTCTCATATAAAATGCTGAGAAATTAGATAAAAACTAGTTTAATTTATATTTTTCTGCGAATTAAATGACACTAAAGTACATTAAATGAGTATAAATGTACACTGGAATGTTATACTGATTGGTTGATCCCACACATTATCATTTGACCAAATCTGGCTAACCAGATTTTTAGATAAAAATTATATTATTTTATTTTATATATATATATATTATTTTTTAGATAAAGTAATATGGAAATAAAACGTACACTATTAAATTAGAAAATTATTTAATAAAAAATAACAAGAGTTTTTAAATTTAGGTACATATTTTTTTTAGCACATTTCACCAGTTTTGGGTTCCATGGTTTTGACAAATTTAGAAAACATTTCAAAAGAGCAAAGTCCTAAACATCCAGGAATGTTTAATAATTCAAACTCATTTGAATTACTGTTTTTGAAAAACTTAACCTAAAAAAAAAAGAAAAGAAAAAATGTTAGGAAAATGTAGGCATTATGTTATTTAAATATATAGTGTACAGGTATTCAATAATTCCAAATCATCAATCAGAGTTGACCATGTGATCAAAGTACTTTTACATATTAATCTATTTTTTTTATCAATTGTTCAAGAGTTAATATATATGTACAGCTCAACTGCCAAGGGAGAGCTTTGGTTAATTAAAGTCCTTCAGATTGCCGTCACAAACCATTATCGTTCATCTTATGAATGGCAATAGTCAAAAATACCCTCCTGAAGAATTTTCTCAACTTTTATTACCATACAATTTTTATTTTTATTTCTTGGATACCTGCAATTCAGATATAAGTAATAAAACAGATATAAAATAAGTAATAACGAACGGGAGTCACTGGCGCAAAAGATAAAGAACAGAACGTTAGTGGGTTCTGCTATCATAAAATCTAATCTTAACTGACGAATGTCCCTCTGAGAATATTATGACTTATTAGCATGAAACCATAAATATCCTTCACAATTAATAATTCACCACCTTTATCAGTGACTTTTATAAACATTTAAATGTACCTTGCAAAACATTCCACCAACTCTCATTTCAAAGCCCATAGAGAAATTCACTGTGCATATTTATTAAATTTTAGTTTTACATTTAGCAACATGTTTCTCTTCAAAATTACACAAAGAGCTACATGTGTCTTAAATGCATTAAGTGGAATATCACTTACTATTCATCAGTTAATGACTTATTCAGTTATTTATTTGTAAAGATCATCTGAAGATTTGAAGAACTGAAGATCTTAAAATATCTTTCAATGTGTTTATAGAAGTTAATATTTGAAAAAATTTTACCTTCTTTAGACTTATGTACTCGCTTGAAATGTACTTTTTACAATTATTTCTTCATTTCTGTAAATAACATCTCAGGATGGTATATATATCATAAATGTAGTTCATCTTCCTCCCTTCCATCTCCACTAAATTTGTATAAACACATATACAAAAGAAAAAAACTATTACAGGATATTGAAGAGAAGCAAAATGTGTTTATTGGTACTCTTTTTGCCTGAAAAATTACTTCTTCGGTAGCCTCGATGAATTACTAAAAAAAAAACTGCTTGTGCTTCGGTTATTCAAGACATTCAGCTTGATCGTAAGCTTGATTGGGATTCAACCTCAATTTTTTTCAAAAGCCCTCGACAAATATGCAAAACATTTTAAACCCCGTACGAAAGAATGTTTAATAAATTTTTACGGCATACTTTTCCCTTTTCGTCAGAAAGATTATAGCATTTGCTTATTTTTTTGCACTCTGTATCGCCACTTTCTTTATTGCACATCGACAAACAATCTCTAGCAAATATAACATTGCATTTCTTTGTTTGAAACAATGAATAAGTTGTTGCAATAGCTTGAGAGTAAGTCATATAATCATTAATGAACTCTCATGAATACACAGCAACAAACATTCGTTTCTTTATTAATGTTCTTATACATTCAAAAGTTCCTAAAAATTTATCTTCTTTTTTTGAAAAATTGTATGATAAAATAAATATAACAGTTATTATTGAAAGACAAACCTGAACGAAATATTGTGGAGGGGCCTTACGAAGTTCGAACACAAGATGAGCAGTCGGTTCAATCTCTCTGGGTGTTTTGATTCCAAATGCTCCCAGAAGAGAAATTAAAGTGCAGTCATGAGCAGCCTCAAGGTATAACTTCGTATTTGATTTATCGTTGATAGCATTAGTGAGAATGTCATTGATGTAAATCAGTTCAGGACCTGATCAAATAATTATAGATTTTAAAAAATAAGGAATTAAAAAAATATTTTCTTAAAATTTATACAACTTAATATCAGCATTAATCATTATGTGTAAAAATCGTTTAACATATGATTTATAACATATATTTCTCTTGGTAAATTCTAGAACCGCTGTGCTGCTTTTAGAAATCAATGCATTACCAAATTATCACTGTAATATAAGTAAAGTATAGTAATCATAAAAAAAGATGATATCAAGGCATTTATGGAAATCTATGTTTTGAAGTTCTCACAGTACTTTTTTGAAATTTTTTCAATGATATCTGTGTATACTTGGTTGGGTAGTTAAGTGTCCAAAAGTTTCTGGGCATGCTAAAAAGCACACCGTTAGATGTATCAAACTCATACTTTACTGAAAAATGTGTGTTATACTTGTACCCTGTTGTTTTTTGACATTGCATCATAAAAAAGTCACTTCTTTGGCCAAAAAGGTGATTTAAAACATTTTTTCTCTTTTAAACTATTTAGTTTTAGGACGATGAAATTTTGGAATTATTACGAAACTGACTAACTATAGAATCATCTGAAACAAATTTCAGATTTGTTTTTTTCAACAACAACAAAGGATACTTTTGCAATAAAATTTAAAAACAAATCTTAACTTTACTGTAAGGAAACAAAATATCAACTTTCTTGATATTTTAAAGAATTAGTTTAAAATTAGTATCCGCTTTGTAATTCAGACAATACTACTCTGAATTTAGATGAACAAAACGAAGTGCTGTCGAACATCCTGTGATTTCAAAATAGGTTTTTTTACGCCAAAACGGTTAACTATAGAACAGTGCAATTTTCCAAAAAAAATATTAGTTTATAATAGGTAAGTTATAAAAAAAAAAGTTTCAGAAATTCTGATTACTTCAAATGACAATCTGTGTTAACAAGAGAAAGGTTTTTTTGTCTGTACATTGCTTAGAACTTACTCATTTCAAGATATCTTTACGTTTCATACGATAGAGAAACCGAATCCACCCTTAGAAAAATTTCTATCTATCGGTTTGTCCGCAAAATTTTATCACAATTAAACTCAGCCACTATAAGGCATAGCAAGTTGAAACTTTGAAAGTAGTTTTGTGTGTCTAACTTAAATCTAATTATTGAATAGATTGAAAATTCAACGTAGAAGTGAAGTTATGGACTTTTAAGCACCAAATTTTGTCACAAGTAAACTCAGCCACCATAAGACATAGCGAGCTGAAACTTTGAAAATAGGTTTGTGTTTGTCTATCTTAAAATCTAAGCTTTGAATGGGTTGAAAATTCAACGTAAATGCGAAGTTATGGACTTTTAAGCTGTCTTTGGCTAACTTCACAGACATGTTTATTTTGAAAACATACAGATATAGCAAGTTGGTATTGGTAGTGGAATTCAATTTCATTTGCATTTAAGATCCCAGCAAAAGATAATTGACAAACTCTTTCCCGAAGTCCAGGATCTGTCATCTATTCAGAATAACTAGCTTTGTGAGCGAGCAATTCTCACCCCTACAAATGAGCAGGCAGGAAAAATCAATAAACAAGTTCTTGCACTAGATCAAGCTGAGGAAAGAACTTAAAAGTGAGTAAACAGAGTAATTAGTGATGAGTAAGCAGTTCATTATCCAACTGAATTTCTTGACTACGTGACTGCTCCTGGACTGCCTGCTGATGACATAAAACTTAAAGTAGGGACACCAATCATGCTGTTACGAAACTTGAGTTACCCAAAAATGTGCAACGGGACACAACTCGCAGTTTGCACAGATACGTCATAGAGGCTGCTATCATGACTGGGTGTGGTACTGGGGAGTCAGTGTTTATACCACGCATACCATTGATACCTAGCAACAGTCCCTATTAATTCTAATGGTTGCAATTTCCCGTCAGCGTCTGTTTTACAATGAGGGTAAGTAAGTCACAAGGCCAAACGCTGTCTATGGCAGGAATTGAAGTGAGTGAGACCAAGTGTTTCTCACACGGTCAACTGTATGATGCTTGTGCAAGAGTCAGGGGTTCCAACTACGTGTTCTTCCATGAGCCTGACGGACAGACAGCTAATGTGGTGTATACAGAGGCACTTACTTAATACTGTCCTAATAAATACAGTTTTTCCGATTCCATAATTTTTCTAATAATATTTTTAAATATCACTTATCATTTCTGAATCTTTGTAAAATACCCGTCAAAGACGGGAACGCTGCTAATATTCCTTTAAATACTGAAATCTGATCATGGATTAGTGCATAACCTGTGGTACTTGATAGATTTGTTTACATTGGCAGAAAACTTTTATTAGAGTCTCATTCAAGCGTAATACTTGTTCTAAGTTAATAAAATAAATCTGAAAATATTTTAGAGAGTTAATATGTAAGAACCGTAAAATTCTTCATATTAAAAAATAAAACGAATTTTCTATTATTACGATTGCATTAAATTTACTTTTTCTGCTGTAATATAACAAATGTTATCATAGGTAGTGAGGAATCTGAAATAAATGACAAAGTTACCAAATTAGGCTTAATAAACAAAAAAAAAAACATGTCTAAAAAAACAATAGCAAGATGCGTATGGCTACTTCACTTCCATGTTAACTTGATTATCTTCGAGTTTGATAATACTTTACCAGAGGTCGTTATATTAAACAATATTCAAATTCAAATAAAATTAACTCATTGTCAACGAGTTTGATATTATGATTTTTTTTTATTGTTTAAACCGATCCCCAAGCGGTTGATAACGTCAACCTTTCACCGGCTTTTTGTTTGGTCGTTGATTCCACAGATTCTACATTGGGAGTCCTAAATTTTACCTAATTCAAGTGAATTTCGAGTAGGGATCTTTAACGAGTACCTGACATGGTACAGGCTCGGGACCGATGGCTTAACATCCTCTCCGAGGGACGACGTACTCAGATTTATTCACCTCCAGCGTGAATAAATCGAGGGCCAGGTGGGGATCAAACCCCGGACTACCAGCCAGATGCAAGTACGTTAACCACTGACCTAACCTAGCCTCTTTTGATATTACGATTACTTCTAATAAATTTTAGTGTAGACAACTCTAGATTTTTGTTTAAAAAACCTTCACAGGTCTACACTCAACATACCAGTGAATTTATAATCGACGTCGTTATTAATTCATGGAATCATTGATAGCAGCATATTTGATCAATAATGAAGTAATGACACATAGCTTTTTTTGTTTGCTATTTACTGTAGGAGTGTGACATTAACAATTCTCAAATAACCTATAAATTTGGAACTGGAAATCATTAAAGGATTTTAAAAATTTCAAATGAATTTGGAACTTAGAGATGTTCCTATAGAAACAACAATACCCTTAAACAACTTAATTAAATTGCATACAAATGATAATTAATAAGTCTAATAATACTTTTAAAAATATTTCATCTCATAATGTTCAATACTATCATAAAACTGATTTCATGATTTTTTGAACTTAGTCAACAACAGATATTTCAGATTGTAAGAAGGATTTATTAATTATATTGTGTTCTAATTTTAATTATTCAAATTAATAATTAATTAATATTAATGTTTTCTCTCAAAATTAATAGCATAGTCCACATTAAAAATATTCACTTTGAAATGAATGTTTCATTTACACGACAATTTGATTCTTGATTTATAAATGACAAACAATATTTTTACCTACTGCCATGCGAATAATTTTGTCTGATCCTGAATAACTTAATTGAAGCTTTAGCAAACCATACGTTTTCAAGAAATCTTTATACTTATTTGCCCAAGCAGGAAACTTATATCCTTCGTGAACCTGAAAAACAAAAGTTAGATAAGGAAATGATTTGTTGTTGTTTCATAATTCAACCAGTTTTTGACATTGGCAAAACTAAATATATTTGCATATTCATAACAAACATCATATAATTGGTATATTTTGACTCAGTTCATCATTGGTCAACATTTGGTATATTTTGACTAGGCTCATCATTGGTCAATATTTGGTATATTTTGACTCAGCTGATCAGTTTTTTGGTATATTTTGACTCAACATTTGGTATATTTTGACTCAACATTTGGTATATTTTGACTCAACATTTGGTATATTTTGACTCAACATTTGGTATATTTTGACTCAGCTCATCATTGGTCAACATTTTGTTATTTTGACTCAGCTGATCAGTTTTTTGGTATATTTTGACTCAACATTTGGTATATTTTGACTCAGCTCATCATTGGTCAACATTTGGTTATTTTGACTCAGCTGATCATTGGTCAACATTTGGTATATTTTAACTCAGCTCATCATTGGTCAACATTTGGTATATTTTGTAACTTAGTCGGATATGCGTATAGATTCACGTTGCTTGTCATTATGTTCTGTTTATATGTCATCATTATATACTCTTGGCTGTCGATGTTTCTTTATTTCTGTATGAACCACTAATGTATTGCAATATTATGCTATTGTAGTGCAATAATATTGTTAAAAACACATCAAACTACTATCTATGCAAAGAGCCATACTCAGAGGATAAGAAAAAAAGTCGTTACATCATAAAAAGTATATGTCTTATCTGTCATTATCAGGAGTACAGATAAAAAAAATCTTTCTATAAAATAATTGTGACACTCACAGACAAATTATGTTTAGTTGATAATAGTAAAAGTAAAATATCAGTTGTTGATGGAAACGACATAAAGGTGATTTACTGTTTTTTTGTCATAGATCAATTAATGTTGTGTGAAAGAATATCTTCACTGAACGTTATCAGTGGTTCTTTGAACCTACCTGACCTCCATATAGGAGAATGGACTTTATTTCTGTTTTGTTTTACTTTTTAAGAGTTACTTTACTTTTGGTTTGAAATGTTATTAGGATTCTTTGTCTGTTTTGTTTCTGAAGGATATAAGTTTTAATGTACGTAATGTAGGGTGGTGTAAGCTCGCCTCCGCGTGGTCCACCTCGGGCGTATCTCGGAGGCGTTAGTTTGCTTCTATCCTCTGCTAGGGTTTGTGGCTCCTGAGATGCGGCAAAAGAGCTTTCACGTAAAAAAGACATCAGGCTCTTTTTTTGTTATTATCTGCGATATGGCTGTACAAGCTGGGAGAGCCCGAAATAATGCAAAAACAGGTTCTTTGAACCTGATATAAAACTGAAAAGGGCTCCGCTGGTAAGAGATAAGAAATCATCTTAAAATCAGAACTAACTGAACAATAGGCCCTCAATTTATTCACGTGGAAGTGAATAAATCTAAGCACTTCGTCCCTTGAAGAGTACGTTGGCCCTCGGTTCCGAGCCTGTAGAATATCACGTACTCGTTAATGATCCCAGTTCTACTCGTAAATATACTTTAGTAAAACAAGTATACATTAAAGCCTCTCAATGTAGAAAGTTCAGTGTGTGGGTCAATGTATGGACTATGTGTGTTCTCTTGTTGGACTCCCTCTGCAACCTAAACTAACCTAACGATAGTATACAGGTATATCTTAAATTACTGAGTTTAAAAAAGTTTCTTTTTCTTTAATAGAAAGTATTAATGCTATATTCAAAGCTACATTGTTGATTTGGTTACCTGGCAGTTGATGGTATCATAAAAGTTTTTCAATTCTGAGAGTTTTGTGACACTTATACCACTTAATGTTGAAATATCCTTCAAGCTTGCCAGATTTGTTCGATTTGTTGATTGTTGATCCAATTTAGTAATTAAATTATCAGCTTCCAATTTAAATTGAGCGCAACTGTGGCGAATCTAAAATAAAAATAATAAACTTAAAAAGTAATATAAGTTCCAAAAATGTTTGTATGTCTTATACCTGTCATATATTCTCAGCAGATGTATTGGTTTATTATGTATTTGTATGATTAAATAACTAATGATCAAACAAAAAGTGAATTTATTTTATTCGTTAATAATTGTTAATGGGATATATTTAATATAATAACCGAAAAAGTTGTCTATAAAAGAAAAGTATATTCATAAATATGTATCATTTTTAGATTATAATTATGACTAGATGATGCTATTGCTAACATATGATTTGTGGAAGTTACAGGTTTTTAATGTAAACCTCTCTTTGGACTCCAGTGTGCACACACCTTTCAAGAATAGTACCATGGAAAAAATGAGGTTGACTGCAATACAATTTGTTCATCATTTAATGTAAAAATATAGAAAATGTTATCTATAAGACATCACATTAAAGTATTTGTTCAAACTAAATTATTTTGAAGAGCTCCAAAACTATTCAAAGCAATTATCACCTTACCATTCTAATCTACTATTTTTACTTTACTATAAGTAAAGTATAGTGATCGTGAAAAAATTCGATCTCGAGATTTTGACGGAATTACATGTTTTGAGGTCCCAGAAGTCGTTTTATGAAGTTTTTGCGATGATGTCTGTGTGTGTGTGGGTGGGTGAGTGTGTTAGCATTGCTTGTTACCACGCTACGGTCCAGAATCTTTGATGGATCAAGTTGATATTTTACACAAAAATGGGCCCAATAGGGAAGAAGATCCCTATTGTTTGGGAAGAATTATGCATGATGGGAAAGTCACTTTTTTCCCAAAAACCGTTTTTTTTTAAAACATTTATTTCTCCTAAACTGATAACCCTAGAGTTCTGAAATTTTGACATTATTTTTGAGGTTACAAATGGAACAAACAAAAAATATATTCAGAATTTTAAAACAACGGGAAATATTTTTTTTTTAATAAAATGTACAAATTTTGACTTATAATTCAATCTCAAACCTTGTGAGAGCGATACAAGCCATACTGTTTGACGGATCAAAATGAAACTATGTCTAAAAATAGAACATTATGTGGAAAATGAGTTGAGATATTTTTTTTTTAAATTACATTAGCTAAAGGGGCGTTACAGTACGATTTCTGTTTTCAGAAAATGTTTTTTTGACGCTAAACGGCTCATTAAAAAATAATGAAAATGGACCAAAAATGGAACAAAAAATTAGCAATTCATAAAAAAAAATTCATTAAGTTTCAATTACGGTAAAGAGCAATAACGATATAAAAACTGTTTGTTTATCCTAGACTATGAGAACACCTGCTATACTTGTCGAATTTTTTATATTTTTTTACATTGTTTACATTGACTTAGAAATTTTTTGAGTGAATCCACTGAGATAAAATTGATATTTATAAAGGAACAATTTAAATTGTTTATTGACTTATATGAGATGTATGAGGAATAATATTGTGCAGGAAAATGGTAACACTCACTCAGTAAAAATTCGTATATATGTTATTTGACAAAAGGGGAAGGAAAATGATCTTAATAAATACTAAGAAGCCATAAAATTCAAAGTATAATAATTCCGTAAAAACCAAAAATGTAAAAGATAATTTAAAATTGATATCTTTTGTTTAGAGATTAATAAATGTAATTATCGTACATCTTTAATTATAAATCATCTTAAAACAACATTTCTTCGCTGTTTATGATGTTTTTCAGAGAAAAAAAGGGTATTTTCCTGTTTTAAATTTGAAAATTTTACTTTAATATTCAATGTAGAAGGACGTCAAGTAAACGATGTAAGAAGTCCACTGGCTATTTGAACAAAAGTCATGTTCTCTTGTAGTTGAATGTTTCGTATCAAGAAATGTTCACATTGGTTTTTCAAAAATGTTATTACTGTTGTAGTTATACTAATGAAATTATTTGCATCAGCTGTGTGATGTACAAAAATAAGCATATATAGTGATATGTCCTTCAATCACTATCTTTACTACCTCAGGAATGAAAGACTAATAATCATATCCCATTTAGATGTTTATGTTATGCTTAAATGAGACGTTATGTTTTATATACTCAAAGAATTTGCTATTAAGTTACTTATAGTAAAGTTGAGTGTAGGCCACACCAGATTTTTTATTAAAATTTACTCAAAAATCAAACTCATGTCGGAAGAATCAAATTTCCACGCAAAATAATTATAACTAAATTTAATTTGATGCATACAAATTTTGAATTATTATAACTCTATTTCAAAGGTTAGCCTTTGTTAAAATAATATCCATTATTTATATTAACTTCTTTTTAAGAAAAAACTGCTCTGAATACTACTTAAATGTTCAGGTTGAAAACTCGATTTTAGCGAGATCCTGGGAGTCATATATGGGCTTCTTTTGTGATCATATAGGACATATCACTATATATGCTTATTTTTGTACATCACACAGATTCTTCTTTTGGGCTTCTTCAAAAGCTCTTAAAATGACAGAACTATTATGTTGAGGGACTATTTTTAGTATCTGAACTGTGAAACATTCATTGAAACTTTCAATAAATTGGCGTGAATAGGAACTGGCAGTGTACAATCCCGGCTGACCGAGGATCTATGATTATTCATATGTAGGCTTAACATAGTGGTTGTTAAACGTACATAGAATCCATCACACAGGGCACAGTCTAGACGGTATACACTATCTCTAGAACTGCAGGAGGAAGAATTATAATATATATATATATATAACAATTAGCATTTGAAGGAGAAGTAAAAGGTGTAGCTGATTATGGGACAGGTAAGGCATCCACGTCGTTCACATCGCTGCATATCTGAAGCCTCATCCCGGTCAGAGAGATTTAGCAGCTCTATAGAAGAGTAAGTTATATTAGGAGTTCTACAATATCAAATTTCAGGAAGTTTGTTAAATACCGAGGAAGTTGATGAGAAGGACAGGATAGGATAGAGTTCCTTTATTGAACATCTTCAATGAAAAACTCAAATTAAAACTACATAAAACATTCTTAGAAATCTATAACAAGTTATTATTTGAACTTCTTTAATTTTTTGAATAAAAAGTAAAAAGAAATATTGATCATACCTGACACACATCCCATGCTCTTGGATACATTGGCACAGGATTCCAGTTTAGGCGAGGATTCCAGACATTGTCTCCTACAGGTGGAAATAGTCCAGCCATGATGAGAGCTGCGCTTTCAAAGTCCCGATTTACTGAATTGTAGGACACATTGACTAAACCTTCTTCAAAAATTCGTGGCAGAAAACCATCGTAATCATTCCTCAATTTCTTCCCAAGATTAAAGCTTTCATTTTTCCCTTTCTGGTAAAATAAGTTTTATCATTTAGAATTATTCAGGAAATAGAAAAACAAAAATTATAATGAAGAACTAAATAAAGTATTTAAAAAATTTTACTGAAATATTTGTTTTAAATTAAAAAAAATAAAGTCCATGCAATGATAATATTGTATATCATTAGTTTTCCCTATTATGAATTCAATAATGAGTTTATTTTACTATGTAAATAGTTTATATTCAATTTCAAAATGTTAGATCATGCTGAAATAATTTATAAATTGATGTATTAAAATTTTTTTAAAACACCAATCATGTAAACAAAATTTGCATTATTTATATCATCTATTATATACATTTGATTATAAATTATATATTAATAAACTATCTACAAAAATACATAAATCATCGTAAAACTAACTTTCATTGTAAATCTTGTTCACAAAATTCATCTAATGGTAAACCTAACGAAGTTTCACTTCTCGCATTATCTGATTATTTTTTCAAAAATATGTCACACATTTCTGGTGATTTTTTTTTCTCTGGGTCCGTAAGAAAATTAATTAGTATGTTATGCCAGTTGTAGTAGTTTCAGGCCTCGTTACCTACTCAATATCTTTTATGACATCACTTTTGTGTAAGTTCATTTATTTAATTTAGATTTTTTTTTATATATTTTAATAAACTTTACTCCCAATTAACCGACTAATTAATTCTCTAAAGTAAAATGATGGCTACATAAAGCATATTACGTTTGTCAGTTCTCCTGGGCCAGAAGTCCAGAAATGCCTGTCGTAAGAGGGGTACGGGTCATTGGGGTAATTAAACAAAGGCGATCTGCTTCCATGACGTGCCACCTGAAACAAAACTTGCAGTGTTATTTTAAAAACCAAATATTTGCTTTAATAAAATAAATTTCTTCTAAATAAAGTCAAATTTATTCAACAAAAACCAAAATAAGTTCAGAACGAGAAAATAGTCAATCTGGCAACTACATAGCTAAATTTTGTCACAGGTCTTTACTAATATTATTTAAAAATTGATGATATTGAAATTATGGCTATTTCAACTGTAAATGAACATAAAACACACAATGATAATCCATAATAAATGGTATTTAAACCAAAAATGTTGACATTGCTCAAAACCTGCGAGAGATATTTCTATAACATAATAATTTAAAGTAATTTATATATTTTTTTAAAGTTTTTAAAAATCTCAGGATTTGCTAGAGATTTGAAAAATAATTTTAGTTGGCTACATTTATTGTTTTTTTTTTATTTTATTACAACTACCCAAAAGGTAACAAGTATAATATTGATAAGTGATACATAACAAAATGAAATAAAAGAGTGGAGAAACCACCCATTAGTGGTACTCCATACATTTATTGTAACTAGACTAAGTTTTCATTGTTTATTTACTTGTTAAATGTTCAGAAGGTTTATCATTAACATCTATAGTTAGACAAATATTATACAAAGATAAGAATCTTATAGCTATATGTAACAATATGATAGGTATCCCATTAGTAAGTAGTTTACTTTTTCTTAGTTGGACGGATTAAATGGAATACCCATAATGACAATTAGGCAAATAAGTCACTTACTGTAGGACCAACCAAAACCTACAGCCAAAGAATGTAAAAAACTCTACGCTCAACTTTACTGAAGTAAGCAAAAGGTTTAATTACTTGATACATTGTAATGTTACTACCATAAAAATGTATTATTAAACTCATTAACAATCATTTACTGATTTTATTTATTTTTATTTCGTTATATTCATGTTTTTTTAATTATAAAACGAATTTTATCAGCTAGCAAGTGACTGCAGTTGGAAAAAATAGTGTAATATTTGCTCTTCGTATACTCTAAAATCATAAAATTTTTAGCATCCAATATTCATCATTTGCTATGTAGGCAGCTGAAGGTAAAAAAATACTAACAAATTTATTCACGGAAGCTTTCATTGCCATCAAATCAGATGCTTAACGTTGGACTAAACGGCACAATATAGGCTTCGTCCAACTTTTGACAGCAGTAACCTGCGCCCGCTCTTCCGTAGTTCATGTCCACAGAGCAATTATTGTATATTTTTGCAGGAATTTTAGGATTAATTACTTTCAACGATGCTGTCTTTAGTAATGCAGTTGAGTCACTACTGAGCTTTGGTAAAAACAATTGGTATATCGACTTTTTCGTTGAATTTTCAGAGGCAGTAGTCGATGATTCCTTATATGCGCTCTTCTCCTGAGTACAGACAGTAAGGTCATACAATGCAATACATACAATGATCTAGTGATATACAGGCAGGTTTTCGAGCAATCTAGACGTATTCTAGGAGCTGTATTTTGAACTATCATTAGTTTTTTTTATATGTGTATAATCTGAGTTACACTGCTCTTTCCAGTAGTAGACCAGTTTTAATTTAACGAACATGCGGAATAGTTGTCTTAATGCTAGTGCTACCTCCAAGATTTTCTTTACTATTAGTTTTATTGGATTTACACTGCTTGCACTTTGCTTGTTTGAGAACTATACTTGCCTTTTTGATATTAGTTATCATACAATAGACTTCAAAATCTCAAGCATATGATAAGCAGTAAAACTTTCCATTCAAGCTGGTGTTTGAGTGGAAAGAGCTTCGGAGAATATCTGCTGGTAAAAAAATCTACCTCTATTTTTGTAGATTATATATCACCAGACTCCAGCCTACTGTCCAAATTCAAACTAATTCAATATAAGTTCTTCTTTGTTACTATGAAAATGGGTCTATATGAGTTGAAATACCATAATATCATTGGCAAAAACTAACAGTGTAAATTAATTAGCCAGGAAAACAGCATTGAGATCATGCAATATAACCTTAAACAGAGTGGAACTTATCACTGCATCCTAAAGAATTCCATTAAAAGGCTTAAAGAGGTTCTCGTTTTAACATCATTTTTCGCAAAAAAAAACCACTAAAACACAATGTAGTGCAGAATTTGACCTATTTGGCCCATGATTTGCACTGAGCGATTATCGATAGAAGTTTATCAAATGCTGCTTCTAAGTGTATGAAAACTGAAAGCGTAGATTTTCGTTTTGGTCAACCTTATTAAAATTATATAAGTAGAAATCGTTAAAACACTTAAGAAGATTACTTAAGAAGAATAATTACATTCGTTGCCAATGTATGTAATAATACGATTATTGTAAGTAAAGTTGAGTGAGCAGCACTCTAGAAATTTTTAATTTATTACACTTTATTGTCAAAAATTAAAAAAATACAGAAAATGCAACAAATTTAATATTTAAAACACTATTCTAAATGTGAGTAGAACGTTTACGTTGTAAATCAATCCACTTGTATTTCAATGTAATTTAAAACAATCTAACTGCATTTTAATATAAGTTAAATGAATCAACTTATATTTAAATATAATGTAAGTTAATTTAATTAGATTTTAAAGTTCAGTAATAGTAGAAAAAATCAGTTTCTTAAGAATTTAATGTAATACTGTTTGAGTTGTTATAACTTATGAACAAATTTCTTAGTTAAAACAACTTTCATAATTTTTTTTAAAAAAAAAATTAAGAATCTGTCAATTGAAACGCGTATATCTGTGAAGTGAAAATGTTCATTACAAGGTACAAAATGTGTAATTAGTTTACATAAACATCAATGTCAATATTTACTGCACTTATGTAAAACATCCACTTATGACAACCTATGGTAATTTAATTACATCACAATTTATGTTGATAGCTAATGGTATTTACACCTTATGTCAATTGATGATTTACTCACTATATCATGTTATGTGGGTGTGGATCCTTGAAATGTTACAATTATGTTATGCAAAATAAACACGAGTACTTATATGATCAAATTACTTACATGAACAGTTAATAATATCCTAAATAAAATATCAAAATAATCAATGAGACGGAAATTGGTTACTTCTTTTCAAGATTATTTTACATTGTATTTAATCAATATTCATGGATTTTTACCTTTTACTAATGGAAGAGGATGTACAGAAATATACAAACGCGTGTGGCGTGTACAAAAACTTCGAGGAATATTCAAGAGATTACGGGATCTTCTTTTACCTTATATTAAGTTAATTTCAAATTTGTATTTACTTGATCTAGGATTTGTATCCATGCCAAATTTAATGAAATTTTTATATGTTTTGATATTTTGTCGAAATATATGTTAAAACTTTAAGGTAATATAGCAAATGTTTAAAAAAACACGTTTTAATTATTGGATATTTAAATTTGAAGATAATTTAACATACTAAACAACAATTGTAATATATTAATGCTAGTGGTAAACCAAATATTTGATTGTTGAGATCAAACTGAGTAATAACGAATGGGAACAATATAAATGATGTGTTACCGATATTACATTTTATTTTTTAGTTCTAGAAAGTACTTATTGCTTTTATTTTAATGACCAAATAAAACACTTCTTTAGAGTGAGAGAAATTAAGCATTGTAAATCAATATACTATTTGAAAATATATTTAAACAATATTTATAAAATAGACCAAAAGAAATAAAAAAAAAAGAAAATAGAATAATTAAAGTGTAATTTTGAAACTCTGTTTCTAACTTAAACAAAATGACAGAGAAAAAACGGAACGATATATATTGTAATCTTTTTGATTTATTAAATAAAAATATGAACTTACCACTACTGCAAATTTCATACTCCAATAATTAGCGGGGTCCCATTGGTAATCCCATGATGAACCGCAGCTTCCGTCTACAAGGAGACAGACGAAAGCAAAATATACTAGCTTGTTCATTTGTTTCCAGCAAAACATATCCTTCACCAGTTTCTGAAAATAACAGTCTGCCGCTTTTTATATCAATTTCAAGTATCCACTACAAGTGTAGTCCCATTACTGTAATTGATATTTTCACTAATAAGATAAGAAGACACTTGACACGTTTCTAAATTGAAAATTTTGATTTACACAATCGTATGATTATTAAGGTCAGTCTAGCTATTGAGTCTTGAAGCTCTCTAAATCAAAATCAAAATATTAGACTAAGTAAAAGACCAATTTCTTTTTATAGATTCAAATGAATACGTTATTTTATATTTTTGTGATACGCAATTACTTAAAAACGTTAGAAAGATTTTCGTGGTGATTTAAAGAATGTTTTATCATATGTAAACTCAATAAAATAATACTACATATCCTTTAGTTTCAACAATCAGATATATGTAATATTTACTGATTTTTTGAAAATTTTAGAGGTTGTCTCTATATAAAATTGTTTAAAACTAATCGACTAAATGTGAATCCGGCTCCAACAGCTCTTTCATATTAAACAATTACTATTTAAAATAACATATGTATTAAGATATTTTTATGAGTACATCATATTTTCATCTATAAATTTCTTAGAAAAACCTAAGGGTATACAACAAAATTTTATCACTGAGAAGTGTATCTTCAATTAAAAAGCGTTCCGATACTATATTACTATACTCTATCAAAAATATCTGGAGTGGCCTACTCTCAACAATCTACGAGTTGAAGCGCAATATCAATCGCGTTGGCAATTAAATGATTTTTGGTTTTATTTTAATGCTGCTATTAAGTAATATAATCAAAAATGAAATCATTTGTGTATATTTAGATATAATAATTTTATCAATATAAGAAATTTGAATTAATTGACTGATCTAACACGTTACTGTTACTATTAAACTAAAGGCCTCCACGATCGCGAAATATCCATTGAATTTTGCGTCCCATTGTCCTTTCTAAATTCTAGTTGAGATATTATGTTCTTTAATCAACATCATAATTATTCCTAAAGAAGTGTCTCACAAATTTTCTTCTGTTTAGGCACAATTTGGCTAAAATGTTTATCCTCTTTAAAGCTATGTCCTCACATTCATATGAAGAGTGATCAAAGGTATTCGTCTCTTTTTCTTCCTCTCCTTCGAGAGAGAGAGAGAGAGAGAGAGAGAGAGAGAGAGAGAGAGAGAGAGAGAGAGAAGAGAGACAGAGAGACTGCATTCTTCTTATGAAGTTAATAGCAGCTTAGATAGTAGTAAAGAAAATAAATTCCCTACAGATGCTCTACATATATTTACATGTGATATGTAAATTAAGTTGGGATGCAAATTAAGTTAAAATGAGCTTTCTAAACTAAATTAAACCTGATTGTTTTAGCCACCTTTTATATAATTTTTTCTTCACTCATTCATCAATTGCAACCCCGGATTTTGCACTATAAGAAATTTATAGTGTAAAATGATTCGATACCGTAGGATTGTTTGTTTCCAATCATTTCCAAACGACCCACGGCCTCATTCTCCACTAATCTCTTTTTTCAGATAACCAGTTATTTACACTAATTTCATTATTATTTTTTGACTTGTTAGTAAATCAGACTGGAGCTCTGGAGGCTCCTTCTTTAAATTAGGAAGCTTCCAGCCCAGGTGATCATATGTAATTATTTTGACACCCCTTAAAATAGTCTACGAGGGTGTATCCTAACATGCAACATATAAGTCAAAATGTCAATATTAGTATTCTATTAAATTTTTGAAAATTGTATCTCGCATAGAGGCCTTTCCATTTTGTAACAGTTCAGTAGACTGAAAATTAATCATTTCTAACAAAAATATCTCACTGGTAGACGTTTAATTGGCTTTTTATTTACATGGCTTTTCCAGTTAAGTTTCCATTTAAAAAGTTTCCAAAAAAGTATGTTCATATCTTTCATAGATTTATATTAATATTTTTAATTGAAGCGTTTCTCAAACCAACTTTACTTCTCCTTAAGAAAAGTTCAAGAACCATTTCAAATGGATTTATATCCAGACCTTTCTCCTGTACCATCTGTCAACAATTTGGGAGGATGCTGCGTAGCGTTCTTTTAATAACAAGGTTATCTCCCAATCTATGTGTCTTTAGAAAATCCAGTTGTTCATCCAAAACTAATCATCACATTGAGAGCGACATCACACCACTGTGAGGGCACTCTTTAGTCATTCCACAATTTATACACGGATAGGTGAAATATTTACATCATAACTCTTCTATTAGATTACCGTAATCCTCCCTATATTGTCTGGATTGATACATCTATATGTTGGTGCTGATTAATTTATTCTAAAACGTTTATCATGAAAACTCCTTCTAATCCATGAATCAAAGCAAACTGATTCTTTTAAGACTTCAAAGTTTTTTCTAATTTGCTAATAAAAATTTTTGGAACAGATTTTGTTGATTTCTCCTTACGATATATATGAAAATTATCATATTTTTATTGGTGGAACAATGTTATGTTATTTTTATTGTAATATTACTGCTTCGATATTGTAAGTTTATGAAATATTTCGTTGGTACGATAAAATCTCATACGATATTTTATATTTATTTAATCACCGGGGATGTAGCTTAAAATAGTTTGTTTTAAGGCGTATTTTAATCTAAACGCAGAAGTTCTTACCCATTCTCCAATATTATACAGAACAATGGAGTTTTTCAACACTCTAAACTATATGTGAAAAACAATTAGTTACTTTAAAGGGTGCTACATGTAGACTTGTTGAAACATGATTTACTGGATTTTGTTGAAACATTTCTGAGTCATTCAAACAAATCTGACGAGTGCAGCCGATAATCCATCATTTCAAGTTGGGTTTTTATTAGTCATAGCTGCATCAATCTTTGTGGTCATTGGCACGAATTGAAATTTTTTTATAGATTACTAAATTTAAGGTATTTTTTTACTAAATTTCATTTTTCTATAGTCAGCCGTTAAAAAAAACATTTTTTAAAACATAAAGTGTAGCACAACGCTACTTTTCGTTCAAGTAATTTCAATAAAAAAAATATTTAGCTTATCGTCTCATAAAATGCTATTTTTAGTATAGTTTCATCTTAATCTGTTAAATGGTGTAACTGTATCGTTTCCGTTAGCCTTCAGAAACAAACTTAGGTCAACATTTTTACATTCTATTACAAGAAATACCTTTATTTGAAATTTTTTCATTTCTTTTTTTTTTGTTCGTTTCATATTAATCTGAAATGGCAACATTCCACAGTTTGTAGTTTAGGAGAAGAAAATTGTTGTTTAAACCATATTTTGGCAAAAAAAAAACTTTCTCATATTTCAATATTGCTCAAGAACAATAAGACATATCTGTACTATAGAGCCCATATTCTTGTAGAATATTAAATTGATCTCTCAAACGGTTGTACCTTAAAGCGTGCTCGCATACATTGAGAACACATCCACCCACTCACACCCATACACACATACAAATAACGTTGAAGGAATGTCAAAAAGACTTTTAGGATCTCAAAACATGTAAATTCGTCAAAATCTAAAAATTGAATTTTTGAGTGATTACTATACTTTACTTCTAATAATCCATAAATCCTTTACTAATAGACACACTGAATTGCCTATTGGTATAATATCGTATATGGGAATAATTATACCAATATGGCTGTAATATATTGGTATTATAACTTGGAAGAACTGCGTACGTGCTGTATTCTGAATTTTAAAATATATTTGAGATCAAACAGAGTATTTGAAGATTAATTGTTCTTGAAATATACAAAAAAGATTAATATTTTTTACTTTAACTACGTTGAAGATATTATATATTACATTTCGAGGGGAAAATATGGGAAATCAAATCTAAGAAATGTTTTTCAAATATTATTTCTATTTTTTACGCGTGGGATTTTTTTCTAATAAGTAAAAAAATGAATTTATTTCATCGACATTAATATGATTTATATAAATAAAAGAAAGGTTTTGTCAGTACGTTGCTTAGAACTGAGCCATTTCAAGTTATGTTTACGTTTCATACATTAGAGAAACCGAATCCACCCTTAGAAAAATGTCTGTCTGTCAGTTCTGTGCAAAATTTTGTTACAAGTAAACTCAGCCATCATAAATCATAGTAAGCTGAAACTTTGAGCGTTGGTTGTGTATGTCTAACTTAAAGTTTAAGCTTTGAATGGATTGAAAATTCAGCGTAGAAGCGAAGTTATGGACTTTTAAGCTGTCTTTGTCTAACTTCACAGACATGTTTATTTTGAAAATAAACAGACATAGAAAGTAGGTATTTGTTAGTTTATTTCAAATTCATTTGCATTTGTCACAAGGAAACTCAGCCACCATAGCGAGCTCAAACTTTGGCACTAGACGTTTGTAAGGCTAACTTAAAATCTAACCTTTGAATGGATTGAAAAATTAACTTAGAAGCGGAGTTATAAACTTTTAAGCCGTGTTTGGATAGCTAAACAGACATGTTTATTTTGAAAATATACAGGTGTAAAAAGTAGGAATTGTTAGTTGATTTTAATTTCATTTGTGTTTAAGCTTCCAACAACAGCTTATTGACAAGTTGTTTCTCAGAGTTCAAGATCTACTATCTATTCAGAATAACTGGCTTTGTGAATGAGCAATTTCACCACTAAAAATGTGAAGGATGGAAAAATCAATAAACAAGTTCTTCCGCCTGTATCAAGCTGAGGAAGAACTTACAAGTAAGTTAACAGAGTAATTAGTGATGAGGAAGCAGTCATTATCCAACTGAATTTCTTTACCCCGTGACTACCCCGGGACTGCCTGCTCATGAGTAAATAATGTCATGTAAATAATGTACTTATAGGGTAGGGACATCAACCATGCTGCGATTTAGTAGCAGTAACAAATTTCATGTTACGAAATTTGACTGCCCCAAAAATGTGCAACAGGATACGATTCTGAGTTCGTGCTCTTCACATATACGCCATAGAGTCGGACATTATGACTGGTTCTGGTACTGGGATGTCTGTGTGTATACCATGCATACCATTGATTACGAGCCACAACCCCTTCTATTCAAATGATTGTAATGTCCCACCAGTATCTTTTCGTAATGACTGTAACTAAGTCGCAAGAGGAAACTCTATCTACTGCAGGAATAGAAGTGAGTGAGACCAAGTTGTTCTCACATGGTCAACTGTTTTTTGCTTGCTCAAGAGTCAGAGGTTCCAACTCTTTGTTCTTCCATGAACCTGAAGGACAGACAGCTGATGTGGCGTACAGAGACATTTATTTACACTGTGCTTATAATGATATTTTGTACTATTCTATAATTTCTAATAATATTTTGGATTACCATGTACCATCTCCGAATTTTTGAAAAAGTTCCCGTTAAAGACGGGCGTGTTTGCTTTAATATATATGTGTTATTATCGGTAATTTTTTAGGACTACATGTGAGCATTCATCTTTGTTGTTCGTTAATATTCGTTCATATACTGTCTGTTAACATAGATTCATGACTTAGAGAACCTGGGTAGCTTCAGAGAATTAGTTACAGTGACTTCAGATACAATTGGTTCCGAACAGCTGTCTTACCATCCAGTGCTGAAAGTTAAGAATTTCAAGCATTTTTAAAGTATTTGTTTCCTACCTTTTACAATGCGTAAAAAATGAGACACCTTAACACCTTAAAACATAAATTGCTTCATAAATAAATATTAATCATTAGTTTAATTTCAAGAAAAAATTTACTCATAATAAAATTTTTTGCATTGAACTCAGAGGTTGAGATTAAGGTGAACAAATCTAACAAGTGAAAACAGGAGGATGTTACTGTTGTCCTTTTTTAGTGTTATGTATTCCTATAAGAAAATAAGATATTTGTAAAACTTTTATCATAGATTCCTCACAAAAAAAGGTACGCTAAATGCTTAATTTCAAATTTCACTAATAACTAGGAATAGCTGAGACAATATATCTTGCAATTTTAATTAAAATTTGTCAAAAGGCACGACTTGAGGAATAATCTCAGCATTTTTGTTACCAAATTCTCACGTTGATATTGACTTATCATTAATTGTATATTATTATTTATAAATACAGAATATATACCTTGGTCATTCCATCTTAAATCTTTACTTCTAAGAGAGTTTATTTGGATGGGAGTTGTCAAACGAAAGAAGCATCTGCTCCGATGATATCTGAAAAGGTGAGTAGAAACTATACCGTATATATAATATACAGTATACCTTCTACACTTTTTTAGTCATCACCTACCACTCTATACTAGAATGAGCATTGACAAGTTAGGTTGCAGTGGCAGTCTCACAAGGGAACACACATAGATCCTATCAGTTCAGAGGCGAGTACGTTAACCACTGAGCTAACCTGGCTCCTACTGATAGGTTGCACTACTACTATGTTAAGATAGGTTACAGTGGCCGTCCAACGACAGAACGAACACACATAGTCCA
Source organism: Hermatobates lingyangjiaoensis (assembly GCA_026182355.1). Classification (NCBI taxonomy): domain Eukaryota; kingdom Metazoa; phylum Arthropoda; class Insecta; order Hemiptera; family Hermatobatidae; genus Hermatobates; species Hermatobates lingyangjiaoensis. The sequence goes on from JAPFBL010000156.1 coordinate 677,151, forward strand.
AAGATTGGCCCCTTGTGATGATACACAATGAACAATCTACTTTGAGAGTTGAAATTTTGCATAACTCAAGTGCATTTAGAGTAAAGATGTTTAACGAGTACTTAACACCGTGCAGGCTCGGTACTGAAGGCTTTAAATCTTCTATAGGGACGACATGCTGCTGCTTGAAAAATTGAGTGCCAGAGTGGGTATCGAACCCCGGATCTACCAGTCCTGAGGGCTGCACGTAAGCTACGATTTCCAAATCCAAATATGATTTGAAGCATATCATGTAAGTGGTGTTACAGTACACTCTAACTTGGCAAGAAACTGCATATACCTCTAATTTAATGTTGATAATAAATGATCACTACTTAGTAGATATTTATGTCTTACACAATTATTTCAATATTACAAAAATAATGTTTTATTAATTGTTCTTTAATTATGATTTTATGAATTCAATCGTATAAGAAAGTTTTCTCCTAAATGTTTGCCAACATTTTTTAAAGTGAGTGATATATACATATATTTTCATTCTTTTTTAAATATTTTGCATATATATGCATTCATTATTATTTAATTTGCATCGTTCTAACTCTTTATTTACTAACTCTGGTTTTCTGCCACTAAAAACCTAAATGGCCTAAATTCTAATTTCTAACTTCAATACTAAGAATACATCTGTCATATATTCAAAAGAAAATTATTAATATTATTAATTAAAAATTTATTGCACTACTTGAGAAAATCCAATTAAAGAGTATAGGAAATAATTGTAAACACAGAAGTACCATATTCTCAGAACTTTTATAGGAATTAAATTGTTGTGAAGTACATGACTACATAACTATAAGTGGAACATGTTTATGTTAAAAATCGTAGTCGAGAGGACAGGCTTCGCTAGGACTAGGTGCCAATGAGGCCACCAGCTGGGCGAACGTCTCCAAAGAGCAAACCTCGGAACAGCCTTTGATCTTTATTATCCGAGGCACACTGTTGCAGCAATCGCTATAGTACATGACCTGAAAAAGATTTGTCTTAACATTTTTTAAGCAATTAGTATTACTGAAACGCAAATAAGTAGATATAAAAACAATAATTATTATCTATTTATAATAATTAATAACATATATATGTTAATATAATAGGTTCATTTATTTATTTGTTGTGGGTGATTACATTACTGCGTCCTAAGAGCTATTGTACTTTCCCCCCCTTCTGTACTATAGTACCTTCAACGCCTCCAGGAAGCTCAGCACTTTACTGGGTTCAACGGTAAGAGCTCTTCTATGGTTTTGTTAAGTGTCCCAAAGCACCTGCCTCTGTGTAGCACAATGGCTTGGCAATCAGCCAGCAGATGCAACGGTGTTTCTTCCTTCACCTTGCAGAATCTGCACAAACCATCATTGATAATGCCGATTCTTCGCAGATGGCCATTAAGTTTGCAGTGACCCGTTAGAAAACCGGTTAAAATCCTTAGATTATTCCTCCTCCTTTCCATACAATCCCAGATTTGCCTACTCTCAAACTTATCGAGAAATATCTTTGATTGTCTGTGTCCTTGAAAAGAATCCCAGTATTTCTTCCTGTTTTTTTAACTATAATTTCAGAGCATATAACTTCCATTGCAACTAGTTAGTGCCATATTCTAAAATGTATTGTTCTTTTATATTTATTTAAAATGGTTTAATAATATAGAAGTAATGTCTTTTGCAAAGAATAAAATATTAATCACTCTTTCTAAAACCATGAGTTTTAGAAACGTAAGTAATGCTTGCTCTTTCCACTTCAACTGATGATAGAGGAATTGCTATTGAGAGTCCCCCCACTCTTCAGATGCCTGACGATTGATTTCTTGTTTAATCTAATTGCAGCAGTTATTGTTTCACAATCTTGAAAGGCTTGAGATTGGCATTATTGAACAATTCAAAACTTTAGATATTCCCCTATTCAAGGTTTTTTCTCAGTTTTTCCCGTTCTATGTTCTGAGCACTATTCAATAGGAAAGTGCTTATTCTATTATTTTAATTATTTTAGGAAAGAAAATTATTTTAAATTCTTTCGCTTTTTGAGCCTTATGTTGTTGAAATGGTTACGTTTTTATGTGAGGGCACTAAAATAAGAGTAGGAACGATAGCTGCATTATACGAATTCCCTAAACTGTATTATTAAAATAGCTCAGCCAATGTAGCGTTGCATCTCCCATTAATTAGTATAACGAAATAATACTTAATACTTCACAAGTTTTATTTTATATGCATTAGCAGTTTTAAGAACAAACGAAATGCTACTAAACAGGGACTTTAAGTGCTTCACATATACAATTACATGTGTCTGAGGGCATAAATAATGTAAAGGCATAATCCATTGCAGTGACGTGTAAATAAATACCTCATACGTGACACATTTATCCACGCTGGCATATAACACATTCATAAACTATAAACACCTCTTACACTGCAATTTGATAATTACACTTCGACTGCATTGTATGAATGAATTTGCTTCTCGAAACACAAAAAGATAAAAAATATTAGCAATTCTCAGGAAATCTGTCTCATCATTAAGAAATTTAATAAACTATTCTTACAAATTAATGACAAAGATGCTCATTTTGATCTTCTGTTGAACAATATTGACATTTACTTTAATAAAAAAGGGTATAATTTTATTTATATCAGTATCACATTTTTCACAGTAAAATATTATTATCAACGTAAATAACTAAATTAAGTTGAATGAATTAAAATCTAAGCCTATCCTCTTCCAAAATAGTTGAATGAGTTTATTGCTTGTATACTACTAGAAATATATTCCTGTAAAGTGGTTGCTCAATTTTTTTTCAAATATTTTAAAATATACAGTAATTCAATAATACTGGAGCACTACGACATATATATATATTATATATATATAAGATTTCACATAAAGACGTGAAATAACAATTAATAATGATCAGTTAGTTGAATTTTTGACTCTGCCGAAGACCGTTTGTTACGGTTAAAAGATCTCAGTATTTTTTTCCTCATCTCACATTGTGGTTTGATCATATATTATATATATATATATATATATATATATATATAATATATAATATATATATATCAAGGAAATCAACACTAAACGTAGTAGGAAAAAAGAAAGAAACAAGTAGAAAAAAAGAAAGTAGGAAAAAGTAAATGACAATAAAAACATTTCACAATAAACACGTTAAACAAAAATCAACGTCCAAACCACTGTAAAAAATCAGAAAAAATACTAGAATCTTTCAACCGTAAAAAGTGGTCTTTGTCAGAGTTAAATCTCAATTGAGGTTTGTTTCTTTGTTGCAATGCAACAAGTGGATTCTTACTCAAATCGAATTCATTACGAAACAACTCTGCATATTTCCACCATTTTTGAACACAGTAATAATACCACACTCTTTAAACAAGGTTGAAATACCAAATAGTGAGCAATTAAATGTGACTGCAAGTAATTTAGCAGGGTTGAAAGGTTCTTGCTACTGTCTTTCATTGTTTAAGTTCTTTTTAACCTCTTTCTTTATATTGTCAATGAAGGGTTCAGGATACTTCTGCTTTAGCAGCCGTAGAGTGAATGATCTCAATTTGCTTCTTACAAAAATTTCTCCCTACAGATCCTAAGAGCTAAAGCATTCCCTGTAACATAGCGCTTTTAATAATAAGTTTGGGAAGAATAATAATGAATGCAAGACCAAACGTTCCCACTTCCTCTGCAAAAGAACATCCAAAAAGGGTCAACATTCTATCACTTTTAGTCTCAGTGGGATATTTTATACTTTAAATAACCAGGTTATTTAACACTTCTGTTAGCTCATTTCATACCTGATTTACTTATTTTGTTTTTGGGGCCTATTCAAATACCATCATCAACATATTGAAGCCACTCAAAGTGTTATCAAAGTTCTTTGACAAAGAACTACCTTGAAAGGTATTGGACATTTTTCCATTAAATTTGCGGTGATTTATTTTATAGACATAATTTTAGAAATCAATTATTATTACAAAAAAAAGTTTATAAAAACTGAATAACAACTAATACTACTTTCAGAAAGTTAAAAAATAATAGTCAAATACATAATGGGATATTTTTGGTTACATAAATGTAAAATCAACTTAAGTGTTATATTTAAAAATAATAGTATTGAAAAAGCCAAAATGTATTAATTAAATGTGATATACCAATTATACATCAAATATAAGATTTTTAGGCATACCTTGACAAAGTTGAAGGAGGGACTTCGTAAAGCTCGAAAACAATGTGAGCAGCAAACTCAATTTCCATCATATCGTCTTCTCCTAAAGCAGCCAGGAGGGCAATAAGAGTGCAGTCATGTGCTGCTTCCACAAAGAACTTGGTCTTTGAATTCCCCGTTGCTGTTTTGTTCATCAAGTCAACAATATATTTCAATTCAGGACCTACAGAGTGATTTATGCAATTTTATTATCAAAATTTACCTTTGGAATTAATTGATTGAAATATACCGAAAGTTGAAAGTATGTAGTATCATTGGCAGAAAGGGAAGCCTATGCTTGAGCCTACCTAGGAGGGTCGTTAGCACTACAGGGTTCATTAGATATGTAATTTGCTCTTAAAAAATCATAAATCCCAAATGTTTTCCTTCCTCATTCAGTTTTAAAATGTGCTATTATAAATAGTTTCAATAATAAATCAATATATGTTGTAATATTTAATAAATAATCTTAAACCTTAATTGGTGTCACAGTCTGATGAACTGGTATGCCTGAACAAATTTAGTAGCCTCCTGTTTATAGGGTCTATTAGAGTGGGCTCTTGTTAATTACCACATTCAAAAAAGAGCAGAAAAAGTATAAGCTAACGATAATTTGAGTTAACATTGTCTTATATTCTAATGATTAAAGTACATTGTTACAATTTGTCTCAACTAACGATGTACGAAAAAGTAAACTCCTTAATATATACCAACTTTTTCTATCTCTGAACATTTAACGTTAAAAGGTAAACACATACTATATTATATAGTCTTTATACATAATTTCATCAAGTTTTTTATACGTAATAATTTTATCTCTAAATATATTATTTTTGTTGTTTCTTCATACAACCAATATTTCTTCGATACTTCAACATTTTTCTCAAATAAATGTTGAAATCATCTAGTCAAAATAATATTTCTTAAGTTTTCATTGTTATAGTTATACCTGCACCAAGTTTAATGATTTTTTCGGAGCCAGCATACGAAGTCCACATCGTTTTCGTAGCGGAAGGCCTCAAGTAGGACTCGAAGTAATCCTTTGACCATGATGGTTGCTCATAGCCTTCTACGATCTAAATCATTCAAATTAAACTTAAAATAAAAATATTTCAGCATAATAAAGAACAATATAATTTAGATAAAAATAATTTATAACTTTTAAGGAGATATCAGATATATTTAACGATCTATTTAAATATTAACTATTTAAATATACAATCAGTAATTTTATACTTTCCAATGTTTTGAATTTCTAAATTAATATTTCCATTACAGTGTCAATTGAAAAATGATCATGCTAAAATTGTATTTCTTACATGCAATCTTCATTTAAAATTATCAACACGTCACACCTTCAACATCGAAATGGCCAGATATAGCGTGAACCAACCAAGTCCAATTTTTTCTATAAAATTGTTATACACTTCTTGCTACAGAACAACAGAGTCAATAATTTTTTTGTTTAAAAAAAAAAAGGAAAATATGTCAAAAAAATGGGAAAAAATGTTTATTTTGGACTAAAAAAGGCTTTCACCATGGGTCTAAAACTATAAGTGGTAAGAGAGTATATCACAACTGTGTTTTGTAATAAATTTGGTTATAGGAAATATTTTCTAATAAATAGCGCAACAAACCAATTTCCTCTAGTAAAAAACTTGTGAAAATTTAGTGTTTTTTATATTAAAGTTAAAACATGTTAAACCAGTAAAACTGATATTTTATGGTAATAAAAAGTTTTATAGTAAACAAGTACACTCTTATAATGTGTTTCTATTCTAAATAAGAAAGTATTTTATACAGAACAATAAATCTAATAATGACGTTTTTTGAAAATTGATTAATACAAAGTATTAAAAGCTATTTTATTATTTCTTGAAAATAATAATAATTATGCCAAATCTTTGAAAATTGCTATTGTATTACCTCTTTAGCGATAATAATAATTATACCAAATATTTCAAAAAATCCTATATTTTCTATTATTCTCATCGTACTTATTTACATATAGTTATTCTTTGGTATGTGATTACTCATTTTCTAAATAATTAATAACAGAAATATATTTAACTTATATGTTATTACAGCTGAGCTATACTATTGTTATATGTTTTATGCTATTTGTTATACTGTAGCAATGGTTCACCTGACACAAGATGGTGTCGTAAAAATCGTATAGCTGAGATACTTTCGTAACGTTGCTTCCAGTTTTTTCTGATATATCCTGCAATTTTTCCTCATTTTGTGCGTTCGTGCTGTCTTTATCTATTTCAGATATTAATTTGTCTGCTTCCTTTTTATAAGCAGGACATTTGTCTCTAATCTGAAAAAATGTTTACAAACTCATTAAAAAAAATTAATGTTAGTACTATATTTATAAATTTAACTATTTTAAAATTATTGCATACTTTCCAGTATTTGCTGTATATTATTTAATAATAGATGCGAATATATAAACAAAATTATGGAAAAAATCCTTTTTTTTTTTCATTTCTTTACCTATAGGTTACGTACTGCTATCATTATAAGGTTGCTGCTAGTACCACAAATGCCTACAATATAATCGTTGGAGAGCAGCTGTGTATAAACGTTGGATGAAATATCAGGATAATTAACATTATTCTATGAAGTTAGGCCTGTAAAACTACTGTTAAACATTCTTAAATAAATATATAAAGCCTGTCAATTTTTTACACTTGATCGACCAGTTGCAGAGCTCATCTCTGACACTTTCAACAGTTCACACTGGTTATAGTAAGAAAGACGTATTCAAGATTGGTTCAGTTAGAAAAAAATGTATTAGAAATTAGTACATTATTATACTAATTCTGTACGTCTTATCTGCTTCATTAATCACAAACGATCACAATGTACATACAGGTACGTCAATATTTATTACATTGTCTGATGTATTACTCAATCAACTCTGTTAATTTTAAAAAAACTGTCTTATGATCATAAATATTATTAATTGATACTTACGACACAAATGTCAAAATATCTTGGATACAAAGGATTTGGATTCCATCGAAGAGAAGGATTCCATCGGTCTGATCCAAATGGGGGAAAGAGCCCTGCCATAAACAGTGCACCACTGTCATAATCTCGATCGTTGAGATTGTACGTGGAAAGGACCAGATCTGTGTCGTATATCCTTGGCAGAAATCCATCATACTCCCTTCTAAATCTCTTACCCTCTTCGTACATTTGCCGTTTGCCCAGCTAAAAATTATTTCCTCCTATCTTTAACTCCTGTTTTCAAATATAAATAATTTAGTCAACATTTAAATGTAAACAGAAACTTATATTAAACGTTTTAGTCTAAAATATGAGTTTGTTTTATTTCATATATATAGAAAAACTACATGTTGTTTTAAAATAAAATTAATCTGTATAATATGATGCCAGTTTTAAATCAACTATTAAATTTCGTTTTATATATAAGAAACTTAGTGGAAAGCGCCCTAATTAAGTATCATATTGAAAAACTAATCAGTATAATTCATCAGCTATTTAGACTAGATGAAGTTTTAATTCAAGGCATAGTTAAGCAAACTGGACCTGTGGGTGACATTCGAAATGCACAAATATCTTTGAACATGAACTCTGACCAGATTGTTGATTCTATAATATAGCTTAATGTTATGTTTAATTTATTTTTTCTCCTTGTATTCTTGTTTCGTTTATTTATTTATTATTTTTTTCTATTTATATTTTATATATTTATTATATTTTTCATATCTATATATATATATATATATATATATAGAAATTATATGTATATATTTGTTTTATTTATATTTTATTGTTATTCTTATAATAAAAAGTATTCTTATTCTATATTGTTTACATTTTATTGGGATTTTTTTTCTTTTCAAGTTATATTGTCACCTGATTTCTCAGGTGCTTTTGTTATCTTCCTTCTGCATAATTTTATGTGACATTCCTAGTTATTATGATCTTTGCTCTCTTATAACATAAATTGAAAGACTACAGAGAATTTATTTCTATTGTTTTCCTTTTTCCTTGTAGTTTAAACTTCATATATATATATATTGAATAAACGGAAAGACTATCCAAACTGGACACAGTATAAGTTCAAAATTGAAGAAGAGTAGCACGCAGAGTAAAGAAACACACTCGGGCAACATTTATGGAAACAAACACTTCGGGCAATGCGTCTTTAGGAGAAAAGAGAAAGGGAGACCAAACACGTTGTCGACGCAATGACAAGTAACGGGTTACGTCTACGTCGTGCTTGGTCTCTCTTTCTCTTTTCTTCTCAAGACGGATTGCCCAAAAATTTGAATTTGTAAGTGTGTTTCTTTACTCTGTGTGTTTCTCTCCTTCAATTTTGAACTCATTTATATACATATATAAATATAACAGTTCAAAACTGAAGATAGGTAGCACACAAAGTAAAGAAACACAGTTACAAACTCAAATTTTCGGGCAATCCGTCTTCAGGAGAAAAGATAAAGGGAGAACAACGTTACACGTTGTAGACGCTAACGGCTAGTAACCGACACGGCATCACCGTGTCGTGTATATATATATGTTATATAGGCATAAAAAAATATAACGTGATGGATATATGTATAAGTATTTACAAACAAGTGGTTTTCTTGTGCAAAATTATTATTCTATTTTTTTTTTTAAACTTATATCCTAGGAATTAGTTACCCCTGTACATGTCAAGACATTTTTGAACAAAAATTAATGTGGAACTTTAATAAATGCAGAAAAGATTTAGGAAGTCATACTCGTGTCAGTTGACCATTTCCAGAGGGCCAGAATTGCTTTTCGGTGACTGGGTAGGGATCAGTGGGGTAAGTAGACAGAGGAGCCCTGGACCCATGGCGAGTGACCTGTAACAGAAGGACGCCTCAACTACTCTCTCGAAACAGAAACTTTGCCTGCTCTTCTCAAAGTTACAGGCACTTCATTATTCTTAATCAACTAATCGTAATATTTCATTATATTGTTTAGAAAAATTCTGTCTACCAAAAAGTGCATTACCAAAAAATATGTTTTAAGACAACACACGACATTCACTTACCTGGTTATTCATTTAAAGCTGTGCACGAGTAACCAACACTAATCAATTTGACCAGTGATGGGATTCAGCCGGTTTACACCGGTTCGGGCGCACTGAATCGTGCGAACCGTTGCTTAAAATATTATGAGTTTGGTGAACCGGTTGTTAAAATTACTTAAACCCTTATTCAGACCTCTATTAACTATCTCACTATCAAACTACACAAGTGTCGCGTGACTCACGTAACTTGTGCATGTATGACAACGTAATTTGCTCATGTATATAGCCTATATATAACTAAACAATTTAGTTTCGTTTGCGTGACTGTTACCGTGCTCAAACTGCTCATGACAATGCAGATGTTGAGTTGGTCTAGCCTACATTAGGCCTAGTTTTAACTTTTAGTTCTGAATCAAATATTGAATGTTTTTAGATCTAACATCCTGAAATCACCACATTAAAGTAAGTGTTTGTTTAGATAAATAATTCAGGGATGGCTGCCTGTCTTACAACAAAAAATTTCCGAACGACCTAGTTTTAATGATTGATATTTTGAACGAAATGTCATTACTCAGTAATGCCCTCCAAGCAAGAGGCACAACTTTGTTCAGAGGATAAAACCTCATAAAGAGGTCTATTAAAGCATTTAAATTGCTTAAGGACAATATAGGGACATTTAAAAAAGAAATTGATGAGAGGGTTGCTTGGGACGCATTCAAAGAGATCCAGTTTACTGAAAACCACAGTTTTGTTAGCCTACCTCGTCAAAAGCTACTGGAAGCAATAATAGAAAATACGAAAAAAAGATTGATCGCTGGTGATCATGTTAAAACAACAAGCAATGAGCAGGAAAACTTCCTTGAGCTATTTAACTCGCCAAACTCATAATATTTTAAGAAATATTATTAAAAAATTTGAATCCCACCACTGATTTTGACATTTTTTTTCACAAAGCAAGTGTACCTGTTGTAGAATAGAGTATCTGCTTTAAATGTCATGCTCTCTCGAGGGCTCAGGGACCTCTGCCATGGAAGGGTTCTCTTTCAGTGCGGAAGCAGACCCCCTGATTGCCATGTGCCTATCTGTCGGCGTCCTCATCGCGAGAGTGGGCATCTCGTATGCTGAGTGCGCAGGCTGCTGGAAGGCATTGTGTCTATTGGCCATACGTGTAGCTATGGCAGACTTGGCAGAACATTGGCCTGGAGTTATACTCGAGAGCTCTTAAAATATTATCGGTACCATGAAGGTGAAGAAGCCCATGAGGAATTCTTCCGGGTTCCCGGAAGAACGTTTCCAACGTGTGTGCTTACTCGTGGCGGTTGTGTTTTCTCACCCAAGAGGGTAAAATCCCTTGAAATTTGCTATGTAAGAAGCAGTATCTTCTCGGTTGGCAAGGTTGGTTGCCTGCAACTTTGAAGGAGACAGGACCTTGACCGTTAACATTGGGTAAGGTCCATTAGTTAGCAAGCGGACTTGGAAACAGGTACGCACTTAGGTGAGACCTGATCCCAGGTTACTAGACACATCTCTTCGGTGGGACAACTGAATCCTAATGGATCCACCTAAAACGGGCCTCATCTGCATGAGGGAAGAAAAAGATCAACCCAAAACTATCTTTGAGGTATAATCTTTGAGGGTCTTTAGTTGAAACATTAAAAGGGAAAAGCCGTGTAACAGATGCACAGCTAAGATAATGGCAGCAGTGTTCTGGAGTAAGGAATTATATCGCATCATATAGAGCTTAACAAGAAATCTTCAACTTGAATTTACAAAAGTATTATTACTGCTGTGGTAAAACCAATGATAGCATATTGGTCGTATGCCATACATAAATATGCATGTATAGGGATACAACCAAATACAGAGTTATATGGAAATTAATAAATATTCATATTAAGGATTTAAAAATAACTGTAGAATATATAGCCAAACATATTTATGTCCATGTACCACTTTGCAAGCTGCAATTAAGGTTATGATGGACACTCTGTATGGTGTAGACTTTGAAATGTTTGATCACATTCTTTGTAAATGCAAGTTAATCGCCTATAAGAGATTAAAGATTTTCACGAATCATACCAACAACCAATAGAAGTGAGAGATACTTCTCTGAAAACAATTATGAAATTTTTTAAAGAGCATAAAATCTAAAATTAACTTTAGAAACTATTGAAGCGCAATATAAAAAATATATCAGAGGTTTGTATGAGAGATGCATCTCAGTCTGTCAGTTAAATAATAATAATAGCATGCGAGATACTTCAATAATAAGGATTTCAAGTCGGTCATTACTACTCAAATAGATATGGCCACATATCCAATAAGAACACAACTCAATTCATCGTCAACATGTTTGTTATTATATTTCTTTATAGTAAAGTAGCATGTGAGCCACTCCAGGTGGTTTTTTTTGTTCATTCACTCTTCAGAGCAAATACTGGTAATAATAGCCACCAGTCCTTCCTTTGATGTATATTATATCTACAATATGGAATATTATTTATAGAAGCTATAATCTTATACACAAAGATGGTAGACCTGTAGATAATATATCTCATTGTCTGAAGCAGTTAAACCAATAAGGAAACAATAAGTGTATATTTACTTTGTGACACAGATTGACAAACTAAACTGAATTAAAATAATTATTTACGTATAAAAGAAAATGTTATCAAAGTTAAAGTGTTTGCAGATACACTCTCAGAAAAACATCTTAATTGCACTTACTGCCATGATATCTTTATTTCGATTAGATAATGTTGAACTGTACTAAAACCAATTTTCCTTTTATGAAAACAACTCAGGGAATATTATTAACAAGTAAGTATTAATTCATCTCAGTATAAGTATTAATAAAATAATCAGATTGTAACTCAAATCTTTGTATGTTTAATCTCTACTTTATATAATATAAGTTTATTTGTGTGTAATTAATGGATAATTAAAATAAATAATAAAAATGTTATTAGAAATGGTAAATCAATAAAAAAATTTAAAAAAAAACAACAATATTTTTAGTAATTCCTGATTGTTCACATAGCAGTAAGTTTTTTACGAATAGTACCAGGGCTGTATCGTATATATATATATATATATATATATATATATATAGAATGTAAAATAAGAATTTTCTGATATTTATAAATCAAAGTTTCTTTTTTTTCATTTTCATAATTTTCTAACTTTGATACACTGACCCAGTAAGCTAGAATTTATGATTTTTTTCTCTGACATGGAAAGTAATATAAATTAAAACTGATAACTGACGACTGCGACAAATTTGAGTTTTGATAAGTCTGAAGGGGGCTGCCATTGTTGGAAAGCGTTGGTGCTGAAGGCGGTAGTTAGTGAAGTTATAACCAGTAAGTACTCCTTGGATAGCATGGCTCGGACACTACTGTCATACCTCGGCCACCTGGCGATAAACAAATTACATAACGCAATCACAAAACAACTTCTCATAATAGCCCCATGTCATATACTCAACAACTAAAACTATATACATCCCAATAATGTAACTAAAAATTCTATTACTTTACAAATCTCATTAACCTTCATTTTTTTTTCATTTATTATTCTCTAGGCTAACAAATTTTGCAAACTGTATTTACCTAAAATGCTTTAAAGTTAGATAATAAATAATTTGTTTAATTTCAATACTCGTTTTGTATATTTTAAGTAATTAAAGATTAATACTGAACAAAATCTACATAAGGAAACATATCAGGCATAACGTGTGATCAAAGTAATGCATAATGCATAAAAAAGTAATGCATAATTGCTCCCAAACACTAGGGATCATCTACACTATGAGGCCCATTTTTTGTAAAATATCAATTTGATCCATCAAAGATTCTGGACCGTAGCGTGGCCACATACTATGGATACATACTCACCCACCCACTCACACACACAGGTACATCCAAAAAACTTAATAAAACGACTTTTCGGACCTCAAAACATGTAATTCCGTTAAAATCTCGAGATCCAATTTTTCACGATCACTATACTTTACTTATAGTAAAGTAAAAAAAAGGTAAGAAAAAACAATGTCATATTATAAATAATATTTCATTAGAATGAAAACAAAAGAAAATGGAAACTTAAGTAAAAATTGAAACAAGAAAATTTTATGTATAAAAAAAAAAGTCATGAAAATTAAGGAGATTCTTAAACTACAATCCTTATATTTTCTGTTGTTTAATAAAATAAATCAACACATTTAACTGTTATTTAATAGTTAAAACGATCCAGATAATGTTTATAAACCCAATCAAAAAAATCTGGAGTGGCCTACACTCTACTTTACTATAAGTAACTTAATATCAAATTTCTTGAGTATATAACGTCTTGAGTATATAACACATAACGTCTCATTTAAGCATAACGTAAACATCTAAATGGCATATGATTATTAGTCCTTCATTCCTGAGGTAGTACAGATAGTTATTGAAGGGCATATCATTTTATAACCTTATTTTTGTACATCACAGATAATTTATTATTTGCAAATAATTGCATTAGTATAACTACAGCAGTAATAACATTTTTGAAAAACCAAAGTGAACATTTCTTGAAACGATTTATTCTCCTACAAGAGAATGGCTTTCGTTCAAACAGCCAGTAGATTCCTTACATCGTTTACTTGACATCCTTCTACATTGTATATTAAAGTAAAATTTTTAAATTTAAAACAGGAAAATACCCTTTTTTTCTCTGAAAAACATCTTAAACTGCGAAGAAAATGTTGTTTTAAGGTGATTTGTTAATTAAAGATGTACGATAATTACAGTTATTAATCTCTAAACGAAAGATTCAGATTATGAATTATCATTTACATTTTGGTCTTTTATAGAATTATCATACTGGGAATTTTAATCTTTAAAATAATAATAATAATAAGCTTCTTAGTATTTAATAAGATCATTTTCCTTCCCCATTGTCAAATAACATATATACGAATTTTTTCTGAGTGAGTGTAATCATTTTCCTGCAAAATATTATTCCTCTTACATCTCATACAATTCAATAAACAATTTAAACTGTTCCTTTATAAAATCAATTTTATCTCAGTGGATTCGCTCAAAAAATTTCTAAGTCAATGTAAACAATGTAAAAAAATACAAAAAATTCGACAAGTATAGCAGGTGATCTCTTAGTCTAGGGTAAACAAAGAGTTTTTATATCGTTATTGCTCTTTCCGGTAATTGAAACTTCATGATTTTTTTTTTTATGAATTTCTAATGTTTTGTTCCATTTTTGATCAAATTTTCATTATTTTTTAACGAGCCGTTTAGCGTCAAAAAAACATTTTCTGAAAACACAAATCGTACTGTAACGCCCCTTTAGCGAATGTAATTTTAGAAAAAAATATTTCAATTCATTCTCCACATAATGTTCTATGTTTAGGCATAGTTTCATTCTTGTCCGACAAACAGTATGGCTTGTATCGCTCTCACAAGGTTTGAGATTGAATTATAAGTCAAAATTTTTACATTTTATTGAAAAAAAAATATTTCCTGTTGTTTTAAAATTCTGAATATATTTTTCGTTTGTTGCATTTGAAACCTCAAAGATAATGTCAAAATTTCAAATCTTTAGGGTTATTAGTTTAGGAGAAATAAATGTTTTAAAAAAAACGGTTTTTGGCAAAAAAAGTGACTTTCCCATCATGCATAATTCTTCCCAAACAATAGGGATCTTTGTCTTTATGAGGCCCATTTTTGTGTAAAATATCAACTTGATCCATCAAAGATTCTGGACCGTAGCGTGGTAACAAGCAATGCTAACACACTCACCCACCCACCCCACACCACACACACACACAGACATCATCGTAAAAACTTCATAAAACGACTTCTGGGACCTCAAAACATGTAATTCCGTCAAAATCTCGAGATCGAATTTTTTTCACGATCACTATACTTTACTTATAGTAAAGTAAAAAGAATTAATTGTGGATCTGTAAAAAACGAAACTTCATCTTAGAATAGAGTGAATGGTAATATTAACAATACTTTACAATGTCGTAAAATTTTCTGATATATGGAAATTTACAACGACGACTTTTATTTATTAAAATTTGTTTTACATGTTAATTCGACATAATGGTAGCACTGCCTTCCATTTGTATCAACTTGAATTAAATCTTCTGTCTGCAATTGTTTATGTAAGAGATTTGTTCGACCTACAAAACTCACACGTCACTACATCATCAGTGTTGTTACATGATGATGTAACTGCGTGACAAGTGCAAAAAAAAGGGTTTATTTAATTAGTTTTTATGAGTAACTGCAGCCTTTGTGATCTTTTTCTCTGGCACTTTTGAATATTCAGGTGTTTAGTTGGAGTTTCTTGGTATACTTCATGGATTATTTTATTTGTTCCTGCTACAATCTGAAGTACTTTTGTTCGATTGTTTAATTGGTAGCTGCTCGCCTTTTTCTTTCACGATCATATTCTAATATTTTTATATAAGAAAGAGAAATTGTTAGTTAAAACCAATAATTATTTTGAAGTGTGTCGATTTGAAGAGAAGAGAAATTGTCTATTGACGCTTATTTCCCGTCGCTATTTGTAATTTGCAAATTATTTAAGTACGTTGTTTGACTGATATTTGATTCTGATTTTTCTGTTTTATTGTAAGTAAAGCACATTTATCACCAAAAAAAATCTATGCCTCAATATTGACGGATTTTTACATTCTGACGTTCTCAAAATCTAATTGTGATGGTTTTTTTTTCATAATTCCTATAAGTGGGTGGATATGTATCCAAATTTATCCATCCCTTCGATAGATCAAATTCATATTTTACCCATTGCGTAAATATGTCTTATACACCTTTAAATCAATGGATTAAGTGAACACAATCACTTTAAGGAGCATAAAATTAAACTCAAAATTAGTACATTTTGCGAAGATGAGCTGTATACTTTTTTATTGAAATTAAATGGACAAAAAAGGAAACTATGGGACATATTATGATTTTAGGAATTTTTGACTCAAACACCTTGGTATCACATTTGATTCAAAAATGGGAAAATATTGCAATAAACTCCCTCCAAGTAGGGGTACTAATTTCGAGGAAAAAAACATCTTATAATAAGTTTTGTTCAAGAGTGCAACTTACAGATTAATTAGAGCATTTTCTTAGTCAAATCCATCATATCGTGGAAAGCATAAAAAATTATGTGCTTGATTGTCGTTGATTTTTTTAAATGAAAGACTTTTCTTGTTCTTACATCTCATATGATGTCATTAAATCATTCAAGTTTTTTCATTAAACCTCTAAACATTAATTTTCTTTTAGTAGATTTACCCACCCACCCACACACACACCAACACACACACACACACACACACACACACACACATATATATATATATATATATATATATATATACAAACAAACATCATCGAAAAAACTTCATAAAACGAATTTTGGGACCTCAAAACATGAGGAAATTCCGCGAAAATCTCGATATCAATTTTTTTCACAATCACTATACTTTACTTATAGTAAAATATAAATAAAGCTGATAGTATTTTAATGAGCTAATATGTAAATAAAATATTTCATCTTAGAACTATACAAGCCACACAAATGAACCGTATATTTCATGATTTTTTTCAGCGTGTATGATTCGAAAGTGTTGTAATGAATCTAACGTCGCATCCTTGAACAAATCTTTACGTCAGCTACACAGTTCTTTCAGTGTTTAAGAACCCCACTGTTTTTGGGTTAATTTTATAGCAAGGGAAAGTTACTATCATTCTTTATGATAAAACGCCTAATAATTTACACCGCTTGTTTAGTCATTCGATAAACTTACAATTTTATATTAGCAATTGTCTTACCACAAATATTTCATGAGGATACATGGAAGAGCTATAATACACAAAAATGACAACTTTTATGTTATATCCGTAGCAACATGAGAAGTTTTTGATAAAAAAGCACCTTCATAAGGGACAAAAAATATATCAAAAAAGCATATCTTTAGAATGTGTTTCAAAAACTGTTATTTAACTAAAATTGAAACTATTTTAAGTGTTAAAAAACTTTTTAAGGATTCACAGTGCGTCCATTGTATTTAAGTAGCATTTATAAATAAGCTTAAAATCTAGTGTATAAGAACTAATATGTAGATTTTTGAATCAAGAACTATACAATGGATTAAAAGCTGACGCAAGAAAAATTAGTGTTAAGAACAAGATCTACCGCGACTGAAATTGTGACCACTCACAAGGCTGTCCACTGAGAGGTGTGCTATATTCATTATCGTGCCAATTAGTCGTGCATGACCTTCTGGATCCATAATAACCAAACCTACGATAGCAGACGATTTTGTTATTATAAGACTGCTTGACAATTCCTAGGAACTTATGAGTATCCTCTTCAAATTCGTGAAGGATTTTTAAATTATGGATACAATTGGGAAAGAAAGTAGGTATCAAAGACCTTTCCATTAAAAAGATTACAATAACTTTGGTTTATTATTTCAATTAAAATTTAGTAATTAGGCATTTAACATTGGGGTATATTTAGATGAGAGGTAAAACTGGGAAAGCCATGTAACAGAAATATTGTCTGAGACTACAAAAACATGGTCTACTGAAAGAGATTCTTTAGTAGAACCTGGAGACTTAACTCCAGTTAGTATTTTTTGTTCTACAAAGTCACTATGGCTGTATTATTAAAACCACTCGTATCATATATATGTATATATATTGGTTTTAAAATAAAAATTTTTCCAAGTATTAACCTCAATTAACTACAATGGCATGCTTGTCTAGAGATAAAGGACTTAATAGCCACCTCTTCCACTATCGGCTTAGAAAAGTTGTTAAACGTTCTCGTCCCTTTGATACTTTTATCAGGAAAAATGAAATTTACTGTTTTGAACCAGGCATAAAATGAAAAAGCTTTAAGGGAAAAAAAACTTGAAAATTTAATAGAATATCATATTAATAACTAGCAAACGTACCCGTCTTTGACGGAATCAAAAATTCTATTATACTTGGTATTCCAAAATATCAATTATAGTATTATACTAATACTACAATTAGAAGTTATAGAATAGTAGAAAATACCATTATTAGTACAGTGCTAAACAAATGCCTCTGTATACAAAGATTAGATTTTAAGTTAGACATACACAAATCTACAATCAATGTTTCAGCTTTATATGTCTTATGGTAGCAATATTTTGTGGACAAACCGACAGACAGAAATTATTCTAAGGGTACATGTGGCTACTATGAAGTATGAAACGTAAAGAAAACTTGAAATGAGTTAGTTCTAATTAACGTGCTCCCAGTCAAAAGCTAGCACGCAAGCCACTGGGCTACTCTGGTTCCATACCTTACTTTATTACCAGTGTTTATATTATGCAAATATTAAATTAAAAAAAAAATATTTTTGTTGTATTTATTTATAATACATTTGCACTACTGTCATCGGCGAGCAAGCAAGCTACTGGCTACCCTGGCTAGATCCCTTTACTTTATTACAATTTTTTATATTATCCACATTTTAAATTCAAAAAAATATTTGTTTGTTACATTTATTTATAATACATTTGCACTACTGTCATCGGCGATCACGCAAGCCACTGGGCTTCTCTGGTCCCATACCTTACATTATTACCAGTGTATTTATTAAGCAAATACTAAATTAAAAAAAAGTTTATAGTTATATATAATACATAGCAAACGTACCCGTCTTTGACGGAATCAGAAGTTCCGTCATTTTTGGTATTCAAAAATGTCATTAGAAATTATAGAACAGTAGAAAATACCATTATTACTACAGTGTTAAACAAATGCCTCTAAATACACTACGTTAGCTGTCTGTCCTTCAGGTTCATGGTAGAAGAAAGAGTTGAAACCTCTGACCATTGAGCAAGTAAACTACATTTGACCATGTGAGAAAAACTTGGTTTCGCTACATTGTATTCCTGCGTTAGATGAAGTCTCCCTTTGCGACTTAGTTAACGTCATTGCGAAATAGACTCTGACCGGACTTTGCAATGATTTCAACGTAAACAGAGAGTGGCTCGGAATCAATGGTATGTGTGGTACACACACAGACTCCCCAATACCACATCCAGTCATTATGTCCGCCTCTATGGCATTATTATCTGTGTAGAGCACGAACTCAGAGTCGTGTCCCGTTGCACAGTTTTGGGGCACTCATGTTTCGTAATATGAAATTTGTTACTGCTACTAAATTGCAGCATGATTGGTTCTCCTACTTTAAGTTTTTACTCATGAGCAGGCAGTCCAGGAGAAATAAATTCCGAGTCAAGAAATTCAATTAGATAATGAACTGCTTCTTCATCACTAATCCAATCTCTTTACTGACTTGTAAGGTCTTTCCTCGGTATGATATAGCGTAAGAACTTGTTTGTTGATTTTTCCTGCCTGTTCGTATTAAGAGTTGAGAATTGCTCGTTTACAAAACTATTTATTCGTAATAGATAGTACATTCTCAACTCTGGGAAACACTTTTTCAAAGATGTCAAATACGCAATATATTCATATGCTCCAATGAAATTAAAATCAACTAAAATTACCTACTTGCTTCACCTGTGTATTTTCAAAACAAACTTGTCTGTGAAGTTAGAAAAATACGCTTAAAGCCCTATAACTTCGTTTCTGTACTTAATTATGAATCTATTTAGAGCCCATATTTTAAGTTAGGCATACACAAATCCAGTGTCAAAGTTTCAGCTCGCCATGTCTTATGGTGGCTGAGTTTACTTGTGACAAACGTTTTTGCTTTAAACGTCCATAACTTAACTTCTACGTTGAATTTCCAAATAATTCAGAGCCTATATTTTAAGTTAGACCTACACAAATATACTGTAAAAGTTTCAGCTTAATATGTCTTATGGTAGCTGAGTTTACTTGTGACAAAGTTTTGCGGACAAACAGACAAACCGACAAACCGACAAACAGACAAACCGACAAACCGACAAACCGACAGAAATTTTTCTAATGGTTGATTCGGTTTCTCCAATGTATGAAACGTAAAGAAAACTTGAATTGAGTCAGTTCTAAGCAATGTACAGACAAAATCATTATTTTATTTATATAGATTTGGCCTATATTAATAGGCCAAATTATTACATTTTTCAAGTTAATGTAAACAAATATGGCAAGTAGATTAGGTTGTTCTTACTCCAAACAGAGTTTTGGTTATTTAAATTATATCGTTTCAAAAAAAACCAGCATGTTTTAAAATTTAAAAGCTGGTTAACTTTTAAACCTAACCAGCAAACATTTAAAATGATTTGATTTTAAAGTGTTTATAGTTAAGCAAAAAAGAAGCATATTTTCTTAATTTATATTGTGTATCATAACGCACCTTTCCCTTGGAAGAGTTCGCCAAAAAAACAATACTTCTTATTCGTTTATGAGGAGCGATTTTCATGTTTAATTTGTCGTTATTTTTTTCAATTTTTGTAACAATATAATAGGTATTTACAACGTTTAACATTCAATAATGAATTGAATTAACATTCAATATTTTTTTTCTTTTCCCCAAAATTGTCCTTTTACTTTACTGGTCAATTCTGAAACTTCTCTTCAAATAATGATCATTTTACTTTCATAATTACTACAAAATGTGGGACCATGTTAGCCCAGTGGCAACGAGCTCGCCTCTGGACTGGTAGATAAGGGTTATTATTCAATATTCACTCTGGTTCTCGAGCTATTCACGTGCAGGTGAATAAATCTAAGCACATCGTCCCTTGAAGAGGACGTTAAGCCATCGGTCCCGAGCCTGTACGATGTCAAATTCGATATCAGGTAAAATTCAGGACACCCAATGTGGGATATTCATAGTGTAATATCACAAAGGCTCAATGTTGACGGTTATGCGTTCTCTTATGGGTTTGCCATTGCAACCTAACCTAACCTACCGTAGTAAACATTTCAACTTTCAGTCGAAATTAATAGTGTAGCAAAAAAAATATAATTTCTGAAAACATATAATAAGCAATAAAGTGGTGTTCCTTTAGGTATACCCAAAATACCTAATTTATATAAAAAGGTATATCAATTAGTGTTATCAATCACTAGGTATCAGGTATCAGATCATTTACGATATAAGGGTTGATTTCGGGGTACTACTTTGTAACCACCAACCAACCCACACAATCAAACCCACCTTCACTAACACACACACACACACACACACACACACACACACACACACACACACACACACACACACACACACACACACACACACACACACACACACACACACACACACACACACACACAGACACTCACACACAAATGAGGTTCATTTGTTAAACTATGGCCCTCGAGTGCACAGTCCGATTCAAACTTACACCTAAGAACAAATGTTGTTTCAAAGTTGTTCAAAAATATCCCTGCTTAAAAACTGTGGCTCCTTAGTATGCCAGAAATGTGGATATATTCATGATTTGAAATGCGACTGAATCCACGACCACATCACTTGACTTATAAGTAATGAAAACAATAACCTGTCTGACATCAATATCTCTATGTCCAGACCCTTAAAACAACAGTCAACCTTCCTTGAACCCTACCTCTTCTCGTCCCAACATTCCATGTCTTATGACTGCAAGCACGATGGTTATATATTTTTTTGATCTACTAAACAATATGAATGGCAAGACGGCTGTTCTCAAAAAAAAAAAAAAAAAAAAAAAAATAGCTGACTAACGAGACTTAATGGCCTTCTTAAAACTTAGTATCATAAAAGTATATATGTATCATAGTGTAGTATATACTAATAGTATGGTAAGACTATAGTAACAGTATAGTAGAACCATGGTAAAACAATCATTTAATAAGATTTGCCTTTGGCCTGCCACTGCTGATTTTACGCAAAATAGCGTGCTAAAATAGTCGTTGGTCGTAGCTTTGTAAAGTACTTTTGCATATATGGATATTGCTCGAAACTACAGTTTTTTTCCTAAACAATCATATTCAAATGACTTCAAATATACCTTGATATTTATCTAACAACTGTGCAAGTAACCATTGCCATTAAATTTCTTATTTAATAATATAAAAAAAAATTAAAATTTTAAAAATGAATTCCTTTTAGCTTCTTCTTCAAAATCTTATAGAGGTTAATAAATAATTTAATTTATTTTCTCAATACTGTATATGACCAGTGGATATTAGGGTTACACAGATTCATGAACATTTATAATTAAGTATATGAAACAAAAATTATGAAAAAAAAATTTGCTATTAAGTTCTTAGGTTTGTAAATATGTTACTTCATACGCTCTACATCACAATGTAATAGCGTGTTACCAAGGTCATACACTGTAAGTCGATCAAGAATTTTGCAACTAAATTATATTATATTACCTTTATACCAATGTAAAAACATTGCTAAGACATTGCTAACAATCTTTACCTCCATTTTGGAAAAAGTATATTTCTCAGACTGGCATATTTTGAATAGGTAATTAGGGTCAGTTAGAATTCACATCATCACTTAGTCTTGATAATGAAGTTTTATTCACAGTAATCTCATTCTGCCCAATCAAACTTTTTTTCATCTGAATGTCTATACTTGAATGAAGATGCAGAGATTCTTCATAATGAAGAAGTGCTCTCATTGTTTGCAAATCTTCGTTGACTAGATCCGAATTAGATGATTCATTGTTTTCTTCAGTTACCTCATCAGAAGGATTAGCTGTAATTCTTCTTTCACTAAATTGCTCAATTTCAGTTGAATTTACTATAAATATAGGAAGATAATTTTGATGAATATCTTTTAAACTGATAAAACATTCTATTAAATTGATGCATACTTTTGAATGACACAATCTGTTACAATTTATTAATTTCTTATTTTCATCATGCGTTATCTGAAAGGAATTTCCCGTGCCGTTACATATTTTGCAAACATCTGTATATTTGTTTACTAATTCTTTGAGAGCGTCTTGTCGAGCTGAATCAGTAATAAATATAGAAGTTATTTTGAACTCAAGATCTTGAATTTCATTTGCAATGCTACTTAAAACTGTCGCATTCCGCCATCTCACAAGCCGTCTAAAGAAATCCAAAAGAAAGCTTTCTTTACTTTTCAAATTTATTTCCTCTGAACAAATTGGATTTAAATTTGGATTTCTTAATACTTCATCAATTTGAGCAAAACAACTTACAGAGTATTTGTTATTTTCATTCTTCTTAGCTGAAAACTGAAAATTTGTAAATATTGAACAGGAAAATAAATCAATAACTTTAATTTCAAATGGAATATAATTATCCGATAAACTTGGTTCAATTTCTTTATCGAAAACTTCAAGAAAATTTCTCCAAATATCGAGAGGCGGCGTTATACTGTAAGGCCTCAAATCGATTCTAATATTATCTGGAGTGTTCTCCAATGTCTTCAAAGTATTAAGAAAGTTGTCAATGACCTTGCCTAATTTACTGCAGAGAGCTGTAGGCCAAGTCTGCTGAAAGTACCTGTATAGAAGATATTTTAACATAGTAACTTCCCCTTTAAACCAGTTTAAATAAAGTAACTTCTTGGCATATGCAAGTCTCATGTTGTCTTCATAAAGAGGTGCGTACATCATCTTCTGTTCCACCAATTTGCTGAGAGAATCTATTTTTGTTTGAATTTTATTAACATGATGGTGTATCACTATTATCAAACTTTCTCTAAATCTGGGAACTTCGTTTCCCAATGTGATGATTTCTTCGAAAGTTAAGAACTGGACAACATGTAACAAAACATCCAATGGCAACTGATAATTGAAAGTCTTCACTTCTTTTTTCATAGAAAACGGATTCCACCATCTCACTTTTGAAATGAAAGGATTTACTGACAGATTCCCCAGAATGTTAAATAAATTTCTCTATAAATATCCCAGAAATACCATATACTTGTTGAAATGTACTGCACAACAAAATACAGGTTAATGCATAAATCTGAACACATTAAATTTAAAAAAATAAACCCTCTATTCTAAAGTAATTAAAGCATGATAGTAATTAAAAATATCAAACAAATGATCAAAAGTTTGCATAACTCAAATATAAAGCCAGTTGAATTATAAAATGTAATTGGATTTTTCTTTAACAAGCTATTTACAAAAGTTTACCTGTTTTAATTCTGAAGTCGACTAGAAGCGCCTCGAAAATAATCAAAGAAAATGTACATTCTTCTCCTATACTTGTTTATAACTTAAAGATAATTATTGTCATTAATCACATTATTATATGCAGTAACTTTGCAATAATATTTAAGTTTTCTATCCTAAATGCAATTTGGATTTAACACAATTAATAATTTACAAGAAATGTATCTAATACCTACATTTTTTATACTTAACTATTACTTAAACTTTTACGTACTGTTATACTGTAATACGTTCTGTTTTGTCATTAATACTATGTATACAAATATTTTATACTTGTCAATTCAATATCGAAGAAGAGAACTTTAAAAATAAATTTAGCAATAATTTTTGAAAATGGGCTTTTAATTTTATAGTAGTATTTAATTCATATAATTCTATTTTATATCATTGCAATTAACTATTTGATGTTAATCATCTACTCCTCCGTTAACTCATTCTAAAATACGAATTTTTGCCAAAAAATATTACTGAACAGGCTGGAGTGGTTGGCAATTCAGGAAACTTTAAAGTAAATGCCACTGCATATGCAAAAATTCACTTGAGAATTGCAAACATTTTCATCTTACGTATGACAAGCAAACTAAATCTAGTACCGATGAAGTTGCATAGTATCTTTCATCAATGTGACTCGAATTCCCTTTTATCCAATAGCTCATTTCTTTAAAAATCGCTGTTCAAATATATACAGATTGCATAACAGCAATCAAAATAAGGATTTTTCATAATTTAACTCATTTAAGGATGGTGGAACTGGAAAGCTACAAAGGTTTGAAGGACAAGTAAACTGAATCCAGTGAGCTAAGTCGAACTTACAGTGTAAACAAGGCATATCTGAAATCTATGACGCAGCTTATTCCGGGAATTGTCAGTTATTTGTATCTACACTATAATGTTGTTATTATTATTAAAATTAGTTAAATATTCTTTATAATTCAAAAAACAAAAAGAATACTAAAATACAATACCAGATTTCATTTTTTTTTTTTTTTTTTTTTTTGAAAATGCTGTCTGTAGTGATGTGTAAGCACTCTCTAGATTAGGTTAGGCTGCAGTGGCACAACCACAATTTATACTTGTACACAAGTTATACTTAAATTTATACTTGTCTAACTCAAGTGTATTTAGAACTTTTATCATTAACGAGTACCTGACATCGTACAGGCTCGGGACCGAGGGCTAACGTTCTTTCGAGGGACGAAGTGTTCCAATTTATTCACCTCCCACATGAATAAATCGAGGGTCTAGCGTTCAGATCTGATTTTAAGGTGATTTCTTAACTCTTACCAGAGGAGCCCTTTTCAGTCTTATATCAGGTTCAAAGAACCACTGATAACGTTCAGTGAAGATATTCTTTCACATAACATTAATTGATCTATGACAAAAAAAACAGTAAATCACCTTTATGTCACTTCCATCAACAACTTATATTTTACTTTTACTATTATCAACTAAACATAATTCGTCTGTGAATGTCAAAATTATTTTATAGAAAGATTTTTTTTATCTGTACTCCTGATAATGACAGATAAGACATATACTTTGTAAAAAAATTACAAAAATTTTAAAGGTATTCGTATAAACACAAAGACTAGTAAAACAGGCCCATGCAGTGACAGTGACCTACCTGAAAATTATTGACAAGTAAAAAAAAAAGCAATTTTAATCATCCTAACTGATTCTGATTTGCCTACATAAAAGAAGAAAAGATGTAGAGAATCATTCTTATCCAGAAGATAGCTCTTAAGTCGGAAGTATGTTTGTTCTAAATAAAGGATACTTTCTTAAAACAAACTTCAGAACTATTTTATTCTGGTAAGCTTAAAAGGAATTTAATTTGAATATCTAGAATTTATGACAATCTACATGCTTAAACAATCAATAACAACGTGTAATTATTTATTATTAAATTCAGTCACATTTCAAAACGTCATTTTTAATCTTATTTGGAGAATTTGAAAGTTTTTTTAATATTCTTATATTTTGACGTGGGGATATCATAACATTATTTCTTTTCTCTGTTTCGTTGTGTTCAAAGTACGGTAACTTTCATATTGCTGTTAATTTAGGTATAATGTTATCATTCCATTGGTGTGACTTTTTAAAAAAGTAATAATGAAAAAACTTACTATGTACTTAGCGCGAGTTTGAGCACCGTAAACGCTCTGCGATATCTCGATTAATCTGTATGATGTACAATATCGAAAACCCCTTTAATAGTAGGAAGACTACTTAGTTACAGGTTAGAATTGGTGGAAACAAATCTGTGTACGTTTTTGAACAACATAAGTAGTTGTCGAGTAGTTTTTCTGGTTTGTCACAGTTTTTGAGTAATATTATTAATAAACTCATTATGATTGCAATTATGTGACGTGGAATTTATGATCTCTCTATCATTTTCAGTATGGAATCAAATAAGAAGGCAGCTAAGGCTGATAAATACCTGCAAGATCTAATTGCAGACAATAAAATTGTTGGTGAAATTTACTCTAGTGATGAAGATATTAATTTTGAGTTGGATGGAGATGATCTTGACGATGATTTGGATGAAATCATGTTCAAGGAACAAATTAAGGAAGCAGAATCATTTTTTCGTGAAATAACAGAAGATGTTAGTAATGATGCTTATGATGAAACACTAGAGGAAGTAAATGAGAGTTACATTTTAGATGACTTTGATGGTACCACGATGTCCACAGAAGATTTACTTGTAAATTTGCAGGACGCAATGGATGTAAACACAAAAATGAGGGATCAGTTATTAAATTTAGAAACATCTTTGGTTAGTAAAAGGCAAGCAATTTTAGATAAAATTAATGAATTAAAAAACAAGAGTAGTTCTAATGAATTATCAGATCTTCTAGGATGTAGAGATGTTATTACTTCAGGTTCTCCAAATTATTTTGGCGCTAATAATAATATTGCAGTTCAGAAACATGTTCATTCTTTTTATAATCTGTTTAAATATCCGTACTTTAAAGATAAAGATAATTACCCTTGTCCCTTGTACTATAACGCCATATATGGGCCTTGTAAAACAGTTTATAAGCTTTTAGATTCAAATTGCAAAGCTTGGACGAAATATGGAATACGCCAGTTTGAACTGGTAATAAAGAGATTCTTAGTTGATGATTTTCGAAGTAAACCAGATTTTAAGTCCTTTTATAAGTGGAAGAACTATGCGTCATTCGTAAAGAATAACACTTTTGCAGACATTTTCAAGGAAAATGAGGTAAAATTTGATTGGTTAAAAATATCTAAAATGCTTTCGGATCAAAATAGATCAGCATCAGAGTGTGAGAAACTTTGGAACTTATTTTTAAACCCTAAATATTTACAGGATACTTGGAGTGATGTTGAAAATAGAATGCTTTATTCAGTAACTAAAGTTTATGATGAACAGAATTGGGATTTGATAGTCCAAGGAATGGGCACGAATAGATCTGTTTTCCAAGCTTTTTGGCAATATGCTAGTAAGCATGCTTCAAAGAAACCTGTTTCAGGTAAATGGACCCGTGAGGATGATGAAAAGTTAAGTGGGATTATTAGTAAATGCACTTATGGAGATTATATATCTTGGAGAAAAATTATGTATTATTTTGAAAATAGGTCTTATAGGCAAGTTTATAGTCATTATATGAACAATATGACACCTATGAAGAAAGGTAGATTCTCAGTTAAGGAAGATACAACCATACTTACTGCAGTTCATCACGGTTTAGGTTTAAGAGAAACATCGGAAGTATTAGGCAAAAAAAGGAACAGATTACAAATAAAGAACAGGCTTTCAGGGCTTCTAAGTTTAAATAAAAATGTGGGCGAATGGTCTTATGAGGAGGATAGACAGCTTTTCGCATTAGTGGATAAATTTGGAAAACATTGGTCAAAAATCGCCAAAGAATTAGCTTCAAGGGATAGATTCCAAGTCCGGCATAGGTATTTGAGGCTTGAGCGAAAAATGAAAAATGATAATGATTTCGATATAGAAAAACTTGATCGATCAAAAACCTTCATTGCCAAAAGAGTAAAAGCTAAACATAAAAAATTGATACGAGTGATAAATGAAAAAGGTAAATTTGGGAATTTATCGATAAATTCACTCAATCTCAGTGGAAAAAAAAGATTGGCAGAGGATAGTGATGATGGTGACTCTTCACTCAAAATATTAAGGTATCAAGAATCTACAGAAAAGCAAACGAACAAAAGATTTGTTGAGTATCTAATGGACCAGGGTTCTGGATTTTGGTTTCCACCTATTAAAGTAAGAGTATGTGATACAGATACTATTAAGCTGACAACAGCATTTTGTAAAGCTTTGAAAGCCAATTTTTCAGTTAAGATTGATTCTGATAAATTTTCTAAAGATGAATTATTGGCTTCTGTTAGAAATATTTATAGGCAAGTGCAAAACAATGAAATGTTACTAAATCCTGCTTCATATTCATCAAAGGAATCGGATAAGTATTCTAGATTATCCTCAACTTCTAGAAGCAATTTCTATACTCTGCCTCCAAATGCGTACACTTGTACTGCTTTCTTTGGCCTTATGTGTTTTTATAATGACATTAAAAATAGAAAGGGGTTAGTCAATATTTATTCCCGAAATGAAAACTATAAATTCCTGGAAGCTAAGCACCGTTGCAAGGAACGATTAATGAAAATGTTTTTGTGGCCTGCTCTACTTTCGAATAAAGAAAGAAAACATTTATTACCTTCTCAATTGCTGTCAAATAATAAAGGTGATGGAAGACATCAGTCCCAGGTTCCTCTCCCGGAGTCATCCAGTAGAACTTCTTAATATTGAGCCTCCATATTCATTGCATCCTTTTTATGAAATCAGCAATTCAGTGTATTAGTGAGTGATTAAATTTATTTCGATTTTTTTGGTATGCCTAAAATATATATTCTACAAGAGCTAATCACGATTTCAATTCTTTTCTTCTATTTGTTATAATTTTTTTTGCTGTAATTTCAACATAAAAAATTGAGTTTTCTAAAATGAAATTTTATTTTTATAAATAAAATAATGTCATGTATTAATTTTGAGTTCTTCCATACAAAAAATATGAATAAAAATTTAAAAATATATTTGAACAGTGTTAGATTGTATTATTCAGAATTCCTATATTTATTCAATAAAAGCATTCAAAAAGTACATTTTTTAATAATATTATTAGAATTACGTTTCGTAAAGAGTTTTATTATTACGAAATATAATAATTGGCCACTTGCAAAAATATAACAGGATAAAATGCAATTTTCAAAAACAAAAATTTTAAATCTCTCTCTCTATATACTATGAACAATAGTGGGGGCTTTCCAAAACATACTATTGTTACATAGAAGATGTAACAATCACGACATATTTATTTATTCAGTAAAAATATTAATTGGCTAATAAACAAAAATATTCTGAAAAATAGACATAACTAAAATATAGCAATAACAGTAAAATTCATTTAACTCATTGAACAATTAACTCAAATTGCATTTAGTTCACTAAATATTGATAGTTGATTTCAAAATAGAAAGTACGTTCAAAAGATGAATTTGCCTCTTTCTTCAGTTGAAAAGGAATACTTTCAAAGTAATTCAATTAAATTATTAGCATATATATTATTCGTTCGAAATTTTAAGTCGGCTTACTTAATACATGCTTGATGAAACTCAAACTATTAATGAAATATGAATGAAATTGAAACGATTCAGTTCCTCTTCGTAAGACTGTATTTATTCTTAGATTTAATTGTAATGGTTTGCGGAAGAATCATATATTCAAGGAGATCATGATAAAAAGAGTAGCCTAGAAAAATGTTGGTTTAGTAATATGTTTGCCATCATTCCAACACGAATTATTTTAAAGAATGTTTATATTAACATAGAAAAACAAATGAATTAACATAAAGTTACTAATTCATTCAGTCACACAGTACAATCTGGGTTTGCGTTTGATTATATTAATGCTATTGTGACTGAGGCGTAATTGATATTTTAATATTTCAACATTCCAAGTCTTAAAACTCAAAATATATAAAATAATGAAGTCAACAAGAGAAAAGAGAACAGAATATCCGCAATTCATATTTATTCAAGACATCTCTACTTGAAGGACAAGGAGCCATAAGCACCAAAAAGAGTTAAATTATTTCTCTCAAAAAAGGGTACACATAAAAAAATAACTTAAAAAAAATTACAAACTATATTTAGTGTTAATATAAACATATAATTACACATTTTCATTTTACTTTCTTCATTAATTTTCCATGGGATATTTCATTAAGAGGAGAAAGTCAATAAATATGCTACAACTTTTAATTCATACCTTTGTATAATTTTTTTGATATCTTAATTAGCTAATACCTTGTTGTAACTATTAAATAATGCAAGTAAGCAAAAAAAAAGTTAAACAGAATTTGATAAATTAAAAGTTTTTTCAGCTTATTCGTAAACTGAAACGACAATAAACTGTAGATTTAAAACATCTACAACCATGCTACCTGTCCAGGAATTACTTTCTGTCATTGCAGGTATAACTTAAAAGGTATTTGTTTCGGGTGGTATAAGTTTATTTGTAAATAGAATAAATATGTCATAGAAAAGGGAAATTTTACATTATATAAGCATAAATATAATAATTTACAAAATTGTTTACAGCTTTTATATTAAACTAAAATATCATCTTTTTCTTTGTGTCCCTTTGGTTGATTTCCCAGGAAATTCTCTTATCCTTCTTTTGTAGAGATTCCAAATGAGATTTAGTTGATTGAAGCTTTTGGAATAAGTGCCTATGTTCGGATGAACCCTCCTTTTTAAGGCTTAATTTATCATTTAAAATGAATACATCTCGTTCTATTTGATCAATTTCCTCTTCAACTTTAAGTTTTTCAACATTCAGACTTCGAGATGAAGAGGATTCCAACTTCCTTTTATAGGACTTGCTAACTGCATGATCTTCTTGGGCTTTGTGATTACCTATAGAACATAGACTTCCTAGAGTATAAAAAATGGATATCATGGGAGGATAAATCTTCTAAAATTAACGAATTACAGATTTCAATGTAGAAACACTTGTATGAACTAAATGCTACGAAGTCTTGAATTAATTTTTGTTTCTATTTCAATTCTTTACATTAGTAAATAGTAGAAACAAAACAAATTGTTCGTTAAATTAGGTATAAAGTACAATGACTGTATAAGCAATGAAATGAGTGAAATGTACTCGATTAATTGTTTATATTAGATCCATAATGTTACATATTACTTTCATAAAATAAACCTAGGTACTCAGTTTAGATAACAAAAAGTGTATTCCTAATTTAAAACTACAGACGCTCCCCAACTTATAAATGAGATACGTTCCGGGCAGTCGTTCGTTAGCTGAATTTGTTCGTAAGTTGTATAAGACATTTTTTTTTTAGTAAATGTATTTTTTGGGGCTTATACAATTAACCTATATGGGTTTCTACTGCATTTAAACAACACTACATAGTAAAAAAATATGCTTTATAAAAATGTGGACACTGAGAGAGAGAGGAGAGAGAGAGGGGGGGTAAAACATAACACTGAAAACAATAATTCTATACAGCATCAGTTGAGGGGAATTAAACGAAAAAACCGTTTTTTTTTTCGACAATTGGACGCCTTTCGTTTTCTTTTCATCGTAAATGATGCAGTAGCACTGTATTATATCAACATTTGGGTCCTGTTGCTCGAAGATTGCAAGGGCTTTATGGATATGAAAAAACGCTCAATACAAAATCTAACTTACAGAGTTTTGTTGTTTTTTTACGTATTTATAAAACTTGATATATGTATTGACAAGTCTGTTCGTATCTACGAAAGTTCGTTAAACGAATGTTCGTTAGTAGGGGAGCGTCTGTACCAATATTAAGCTTAATATTAAAAACATCAGTCATTTTACTTATGAGACCATCTCTTTCAAGTACAAAGTGGCATCAGCAGAACTGAACCAGAATTCATTAAACTACTTATTAAATTGAAACAAATTAATAACAAATAGCCTAAAATTATAATGAAAGACACAATAACTTTCTTTCTAAAGATTAAAAAAATGCATTTTACTTTAAGTAACGAATAGTGACAATGAAAGGAATCTATTTTGACGGAGTTATATGCTTTTAATCAATTTTTGATATTCTTTGGTAATATCAGACTGTGTGTTTAGAATCTGTAACCTAAATTTTGTAAACACTATAAGCGTACCGACTGACAAAACATAACGAAATCAAAAAAAATTATAGTTCTTGTTGTAGAAAATAACCCTATTGTTTCGGGAAGTATTGAAATATCAAAAAAAATGGGTACTAATTTAAATAACAGATTAAATTAAAATAACAGAAATTAATACAGAATGTAAATTATAGATTATGCAAAAAAAAAGATATAATATAACACTCATGGTATATTGCACACATTGTTTAATATATTTGGTAGTTGGTAGATTAGATTAAAACAAATAATAAAAAAAGAATTTTTCGTTGAACAATACAACAAGAAATGTTGGAAAAAGTCCAGCTCTAACTATCTGCTAAAGGTGATGACACGTATTTTAAATTAAAAGATCATTCAATTAGGAGACAATTAGTTGTTGAGGCTATACTACATCACATTACATTTCATTCAATCGTTTCAATTGGAAGACTTCAAACAGCTTTAAATGTTTAATTAAAATTATATCAACAAAAAAAATTGTCACACGAAAGTTTTAATAAGAGTATTTTGATTAAGTATTATTATTTCTTTATGAAGAAGCATTTTGTTGAAAGGGTCAGTTGAGAGCTAAATGTTAAATTGTACCTACATTTTTCATAATGTTATGTTATTAGTTACTATGGAAAGGTTTGTGTTTACCTACAGAAATACAAATACATACATTGATTGAGTTTTATATATTCAATATAAAACTCAATACGTTATGAAGAGGTTTATAAATAAGGCATACGTAGACATTTTGATTTAAATAGTTTTTAATCAATTGTTTATGCTATATCTATTTCCTTATAAGTTTTACTGATTTACAATCAAGCTGACCATAACGTCTTCAGAAATAAAGAAAAAAGCCTTACATCTAATAAACAAAACAAACACTTTTAAGTATAGTTTGGCCAAACATTTTGAATTACGGTTCAAATACAATCATTATTATGAATAATAATATACTAAATATCTAATGAATAAACCAAGTTATACCAAGTAGATAAAGAAAGTTAATGGTAAACTAACCCATATGAACTAATAACAAACCCATATTAAATAACAATAATTGTCTTCATTATCAATCTGAAAACAATAAATTTCTGGTACCTTGGATGTTTCCAACTGAACAAAGCAGGCAGAAATATTAGAAGTTGGTCGCCATTATCAATTAAAGTTAAAATGTAAACAAATAGGTTATAAAGCAAACCTTATCTGTTGTGAAGAGGTTTATAAATAAGGCATCCGTAGACCACCCAACTGAGCTCTGATAAAAATGAAAATGTACCGTTCGTTCCCTCGGAAAAAGTTACATTATACTGAATCAAAAAGTTTTTTGTAAGTTCCTTGTACACAATTTCTATATGGAAAACATTCACATATACACATACCCTATAGAGAGTCATTTTTATATATACAGATTAAATCATATAGCATTTAATATAAAAATATTAACATAAATTCCTTAAAACAAAAAACAAACCAGAAGTCAGGGTATTATTTATTATATTGAAAACGTTATGTTTTTCTTCTGCCAGTTGTTTCTTATACATCCTTTCTGATTGCCTCTGTGCCTTAAGAGCTAACTTTTTTTGAATTCGTTCTGCAGAAAACAGATCATTTGATCCTCCAGCTATTTCACGCAAATTCATACAGTGATCTAAACAAATCATAATTATTAATAGTAAAGTTCATTTCATGATAAAATTTGCTAAGTGACATGTATTTATTCAATAAAAGTAATTGACAACATAACCTTCTTCATGCTAATAAGAAAAATTATTAAGTTCTACAATAAATCTCAACTATTTGATTAAATATTGATAAAAGTATCGACCGTGGAGTAGAAACAAAACTAAAGTTTATCGGGACTCGGTCAGTTCTTCAGGTTCAAATTAAACTCACATTGCCAACGTTTCGGTCTTTATTCAAAACCTTTTTCATAGGCCTACAAAAACAGAGGAAATATAAGAAATAATACAATCATTCAAAAATCAAACATATATAAAAGTGCAATTAGTTACAATTTAGAAATTACAATGGAAATTTTGACTATAGGTTAGTGAGATAACTTACAGAAGTATAAATTTTGAAACAGAAAAACTAAGTATTACATTACAAATTATTTTACAAAGAAAAATAATATGTGTATTTTAACAACTGTAGTCTGAATGAACACGTGACACTGAAATGAAATCAAAGGTAACAAAGGTATCAAAGGCAAGGTAACCAAATTTTACCAGACAACCAAAAAGACACTAACACAATTTTTCATCTATCAACAATGTTTAACTTAACACACCCGAATAAATACTATTTAAATTTGAAATGTCACTTCTATAATTAACGGATGACTGGCCCTTTCTAATATATAACATTTCCAGAGTTTTCCTTCTCTATTCATCCATTTCTTTGGCTATTATTTGATTTTGAGTTTTTGTGTTTCAAAATTTATACTTCTGTAAGTTATCTCACTAACCTATAGTCGAAATTTCCATTGTAATTTCTTAATTGTAACTAATTGCACTTTTATGTATGTTTGATTTTTGAATGATTGTATTATTTCTTATATTTTCTCTGTTTTTGTAGGCCTATGAAAAAGGTTTTGAATAAAGACCGAAACGTTGGTAATGAGAGTTTAATTTGAACCTGAAGAACTGACCGAGTCCCGATAAACTTTAGTTTTATTTTATTAAAATTAAATAAAAGTTACACATATACATTTTTTATACACAAAATTAGAACACTCTGTGTCTTACTTATGATATATAGTGGGAAATTGTTAAAATACAGGGGATATTACGGAGAAAAATCGGTTAAAGGAGAACAAGTAGGATTGATTAAGGGAAGTAGATCAGTTGACAGTGATGGAAGACTAACTTTACTTTTAAAAATAACTTTAAAATTACAAATTAAATAAAATACCTGCAAGGTCTGTTTCTTCTAAGTAACTTATTTTATACTTTTAAGTTAAACTTAGTTTAGAAAACAAAGGTTTTAACTGGCATTGTTAAACACACCTACTTTCTCCATAATATCCTACGTCCTCCATTATCAAAACTCCTGCCTCTATGTCCCATCCCATCACCATAAATGAGAACACTTTACAGTGTTCATGTCTCTCATATTCATTTGTATTTTAGAAGCACATCGTGTTTAAAACGTGTTTTTTTTTAATAATGTTTAAATAACACATAATAACTTTTGAAATCATAACTTCCTAAAATCTGTAGGGAATTTTTACATACAGAAAAGCATGTTGTAACTGTTATTTCATTTTTGGTAAAGAGTATATATTAATAACTAACTCCCGAACTTTTGAAAACTTATTTTCAAAACTACAGTCCGAAGTATATTCAAGTCATGTTAAAGAAGAAGAAAAATGAAATGTTCCTCCTCCTTCTACTCGACATAAAGAATAGGACCTAAATTAGTATTTTATAGGGAACTGTTGTTTATTGCAGTTTTAATGCATACAAACTTGTTTATAGAAGTTACTAGATAAAATGTAAAAAATATTCCTGTGATTTTAATAACGCTACAACCATTGGGTTACCAAACTGTCACTACTAGGAAGACAGGAGTTTACAATAACTCATATACGGTCAGAAATGTATTACAATTATATTCAAAGATCTTTCTTTTGAGGAATGAGAGGAAAAGAGCTTCAAAAAAGTAACCAGCTCTAAAGTAAAATTTAAAACAATTATTAGTATTATTAACAAAACAAAAGACCTCATATTGGAAATACATATGAATGAGGAAAGAAGAATGAAGCTGAAAAATCGAGACGAAAACTAAAAAGCACAATCGACTGTAGGCATTTGCTTTTGATTAAAAATAAAGTTTGAATAATCTTTTTAGTATTAGGTATCTGAATCGACGTTTTCATATGTTATAATGACTATGTTCTCTTTGTGTTTATTATCTAATGAACATGTTTTCATTTTCTAACACACATCTGCATTGTCTTCATTATTGCGGTTTTATTAAAGTGATATCTCAAAACTAATAAAAAATGTTTAAGCAATTTCCAATAGTATGGAAATATTCAACAAAGAAAACTTGATGAAACAACAAGAGAGATAAGACAGATTTAGAAAAATATTGGAAGGGTTTATATAGGGGGGAATACTACTTAGAGGCAACATGGCATAAGAATTCAAATTGGTAAAGTCGAATGAAAACACACTCTCTGACAGTGGTTATCGAAATTTCTAAATATGAAATTGGATAACAAAATCATTGAAGATCTGTTAAAACTTAAAATTACTAACTAGGTAATTTTAAATTAACACTAACAGTCATAAACATAGGTAGGAAAAAAATTAATAGTGTTTAGGAAGGCTAAAAAATGAAGGGAGGGGAATAATCAATTAAGGAAAAGAAAAAAATGACAAAATATTATCTACATGAAACTGACTTTTAAGTCTCCCAAATATACTACAGAGTATCACCAAAGCGACAAATAGACTACTCGAAAAAGGTGGGATGACAAACTTTAAAACATGAAATTGATTAAGGAAAAAGTAGGAAATGTATCATTCGACACATTTAGTCGTATGAGAAATGGGAAGACTAAACTTTATACTCATCTAAGCTTCATAATATAATCTTCTAAATCTTCATAAGGCTCGTTTAATGGAAGATGAGGCACAAGCATGTACTCTAACATGAGGTTAAGAAAATGTTATTTGAAAAGAGAAAACATAGTAGCCTTTGTCCACTATTCTCTATGCTCACCTAGAGATTTTCCAGGGGGAAGTATTGTGGCAGTAACTGGCTCTATTCTACCCTCACCCTCCTTTCCCAATCCTGTTCCAACCACATAACCCATTTTAGCCATCAACTTCGAACCTATGCCCTGAAATTGAAATTATACTCCAATATAATATCAGGTGACTCGTTAAAAACATAAATCTACTTAAAAAAGAGAACTACTTACTCTTTTCCAAAAAAATAATAAACTGTTATATAAAACAACTTTTAAAAATTCTCTTCATTCATACAATTAGTTAAGAGTAATAATATATATAATTTAGTTACTCTCTGATATTGAAAATTACAAGCAATTTCAACTTGTATGGTTCATTCTTTTTTACAAGTTTCATGGTATATAAAATACCCACATTCTAATGTTACAAAGAAATGAATGATTACTACCTTAGTATGTTCTTCCCAGGCACCAATCTTTTGATTATTAGGTTTTTGATTCAAACTTTTTTCGACTATTGCATCAAAATCAACTACATAACTAAAATCCCTAATTCCATGACTAGGATCGTCTTCATCTTCGCTGGATGAATGAACTAAGGCTGAAATAAATGTGGAATAATAAACAAAAATTCCAAATCATTGTAATTTTATACATATATATATATCATATATAAATAATAGTATATTGAATCATTTATACAGTTTGATTAATATACGCCATATTATCAAACTTATATATAAAAACTAGACTACGAAATCTAACTCATAATTATGATCTCTCACATACCATCAACAGAAGACAAAGGTAAAAGGTCATGAACGGGAATAACGATGGAATTTCCTTGATACGTAATGGAACAAGTGTCATCGGTAATGATTTGTTCTAATCTGGCTGAAACCCACAACTGACTTCCCGGGGGCTTTGCTAGCACTCGACATCCGTGCTTTAACAACTTGAAGTCAGGGTTTCTAAGAAAAAAAAATCACAAAATGAGAATTTCACAATTATTTACAGTGGAGTATAGTATTTAAATACTATTATGTGGGTTAGGAATTAAAAAATATATCAGCATTTTATTAACAAAGCAATGGTAAATTATACCAGTAAAAGAACTGTTAAACATAATTGAACGAGTATTATATGATTGTGTTAAAATACTTAGTCCGAATTCATCAAAGTAATTAGTAACATTGTCAGGCATAATTTTGAAGTTCCCAGTACTCGTGTATAACACATTTGTACCCTTCCGACAATAAAGCACAAAAAAAAAGTATAAACACAACTGTTGAAATCGAAGTGGAGTTAATGAAATAAAATTCATTTGGATAAATCTATTGGTAAAATAAGATAATAAAAACTGATATTAATGAAGAGAATAAAGCCTGAAATTCAGATAGTTTAAGACTTACAAAAATTTAAGCAAAATTTGTTTTCAAAAAACTTCCCATAAAAATTGAAATATAAATTAATATTACAGCATCAATGACCTACCATGGTATAATGAAAAACAACTCGTAAAAGTAAATACATTCCATATCAATTTAACGATACACTATGCACCAAAAAAAAAAAAAACACTCATAACAATATCATGTCTCATCGCAACAAAATTTTCTCTAGTAGACTCCCAGCTCAGTGAAACCATTGATCAAACCTTATCCTCATGCATAATCCCCACAAACTCCCACAGAGGGTTAAAAAAGAATGAGAGCTTCTAACGTACTAAATTGACAGAATATGGTAAATCATGTTTTTAGAATGCCACCAATGGGTGCTACTCAATTTGTGTTAATCTGATAATTAAATTATAATCCCAGAATTGTAAATATTATTAACTGTAAATAATTGACCATTTACGTAAAAAATATTTACACTATCCACGAAACGTGGGAGGACTTCTGCCTCAATTAGGAGATAAGAAGATGAAAATCGTATGAGGAATACATGAAAAGGTTAAAATAAATTGATAAGCATGAAGTAAGAAATTCTAGGCAACAATACATATCTAAACGTCTAAACCACAGAGAAAAAATCAGAAAAAAGACTAAGATCTTAAAACCAAAACAAGTGGTCTTCGTCGGAATCTAACTGGATGTTAGATCGTCAGTTCAACTCTGACGAAGACTATTTGTTTTGTCTGAAAGGCGTTAGTTTTTTGTCTAATTTTCTTACTGTGTTTTAGAGGGTGAATTTTGTTTCTTTATTGTGACATTTGCTATATATATATATATATATATTCTGTGAGCAAGAGGGCAGATATTTTAAGAAGAATAATCTTCTTAGGTTATTCTAACTTCAAATAACCTAAGAAGATATTTGAAATTAGGTTTAGCCTTAAGGACAAATATCCATGAACTGTAATAGTTTAAAAATGTAATAAATAGTTTAAAATGTATCATTTAAGTTAGCATAGCATTAACGTAACCTCTCTTATTTATGTACCTGTCATGAATGTCGACTATGTTATTGTTTTTATGTAAAGTAATTATTCTTAGTTAATATGGATTTATATAGAGTTTTACATTTCTAGCATTAGTAAGTTTAATTAAAAAAACCCTGAGGATGGTCCATGAAGACTGAAACGTTGATAAGTGTATATTGTTAACAATGAGTTTTCAAGATAAAACATTTGGACAATTGTTATTTCATATCCCGGAAAACGTTAGAACACTGATTAGAAAAGTTAATGATAAAAGAGACTAAAACAAGGGTTCAAAAAGTGTTTAATGAAATTTGTATGAGCGAAAATCTGCTCCCTAATTACACAAATATATATATATATATATATATAACAAGATTTCACATAAACATGTGTTTATACAACACATAAATACGTTAACATAAACGTGTTTTCTAATCGTAATAACGTAGGCAAAATGTTAATAAAAAAACTCTTCCAGAGAACTGGAGTCTGGTGGTATTTATAAAATCCCGTGCAAAAATTTGTATTGGTCAAACTGGTAAATCTTTAAAAACACGTGTAAAACAACACCAATACAACGTACTCGTAAGTAGACAAGAAAAAAGTAGCGCCTTGTTCTTGCATGTAAATAATGAAAATCATCACATTGATTGGGCCAGAGCTAAATTTATTACCTATGAAAAATCGATGTTGTTATAAATATTATTCAGTCTTCGTTGATTAAATTTAATAGATCAAATATTATAAACATTAGTAATAATACTAATGTTGTATTAGCCGGTTGTTCCGGCTTGACTCAGTGTTAACGAGGGCAATAGCCTCTTCTGAGAGGTTGACAGCTAGTGGATAGTTTTTTACTCTTTCTTGCTGTACTCCTCTGTTTCCCCAAAGCCAAACCAACGTAGAAAGCGTCACATCGAGTGCAATCCAAACGATAAACGCTGTTCCAGGATGTGCAGCCCAAAGGAATCACTATGGAATAGTACATCCTGCCTTAGAATCTCTTAGTACCACATCACAGAACCATAGCAAAATATTAGCACAGACAACTATTTTCATCATGACTATTTGTTCATAACCAAAACTCCACTACACTGAATTATCATTAAGGTTATTAATCATCAAATATATTAACATGAAATATTTTTTCCTATTATTAAATTTTAATAACATCATATTAAAAATCAATCAATTCAAAATAAAAGACTGTCATAAGCTTTGAAACATTAATTCGTATCTGATATTTAAAAGTTAGTACCAAGGAATTTGAAATACGTTTTTGCAATGAAAAATTCACCTGTATTCCTTGAGTTCATAAAACGGTACCATATAACCGTGGGAATAATTACATTTACTATCACTGAATTTACACTTGCCATCCAGGTAATAAGGACAGGGAATCATTTCTTTTTCTATTGGGTTAGTAAAAAGAACTCGAACCTGCAATCAAAGTTACTCTCACCAAATCAATAATTAAACCAACTGAATAAATTAAATGAAAAAAATTAGAATACTACCTAACATTTTAAATTAAAAGGTAAGCAGATAACAATATACGTTACTTGAATGTCCTTATGATCAGATGCATCCTCGTTGATTGAAACACCAGATACCAACGCATTGTAATAATGAGTTGCATAAGTCTTATCTGTGTATGGAGCTTGGCATTTCGAACCAATTAACTGATCCAATTCATCCTACAATTAAAAAAAAAATCGTCAATTTTCTCCTAAAATAAAACAATAAGATTACTAAATTCAATTGACAGACTACTTGTTTCTCACAATTTCTTATGTGTTACAAATAACAAAACACAGTTAACAGTCAAGGAGCTCGAAATTTAAGTTTACCTGAATACCAAACAAATCTGAGTCATCATTTTCTTCACCGGATGTATTCTTCTCATTAACTACTTCGGATGTATTTGGAGATAATTCCGACAATTCAGCCTAGAAAAAAGGTATTAGATCAGTTCACATAAATAATTTGAGGTAAAAATTATTTTCAGACAAAAGAAAAACAGTAGCTCGTTTATATCCACAAAAAATTTTCTTTTTATTCATTGTCAGAAAGAGTTCTTAACATGGCCTGATGCTTGGAAATTTAAAGGAGCAAAACGAAAAATAGCATGGACTAAGTTGAATGTAATGAATTATTGATAGGGATTCCATTAACACCCACAGTCATCAAAAACATTTAATATATACCTTAAATAAGGCATATTCATCCGCTAAAGGGTCTTCTTCTTGATCACAAAAACCTTCCTCGGCTTCACTGGGTTGAACATTTTCTAAACTTTCTTTTGTTAATTTCAATAACTCAATGATATTATCTTTCAGAAGTAGAAGCTCCTGTTTTTCTTCCAAATTTGTTGTTACCTCAAGAGCTACATTAACTTTCTCCAACTAAAGAAAATAAAACAAAACAGAACATAAAGAGAAAAATTTCTACATATACTAATACAAAATAGACGTCAACAGGAAAACTGATAACAACCTGCTCTTCATAGGCCGAAATCGACTGAGACAAATCTGCATTACTTGCCATTCAACACAGAAATGATTTTAATTCATTAAATACACAAACCGTAATTTATCTTCAGGTCCTTAATCAGGAAGGTAAACAAAGGTTTACGCACATTGTTGTTAGACAAATTACTAGGTTCCAAGTATTTATAATAAAAATTTAGAAATTTTGTTCTTTTAATTCAAACTTAAAAAGATGTGTTAAATAAATTATTTGCGTAAAATTTGTATCTTCAGACTTCTTAAAATTTACAAATTTATTTTATGCTCTTTCTGAAAAATAAAAATAATTGACTAGAAACTAAATGATTGAATATGTGAACTAATCAATTACCATATATTAAATACTGGTCCAATCTCTTTCATTCAAAAATAACTAAAGAAAAATATTTAAAATTTTGACTAGAACTTACAAAATTTTGAACTGACCATATTAATATTGTTAATATGGACGATAACACAATTATAAATACACCTGATGCAATAAACTGAGTAAGTGCAATGTATCAATTACTCAATTTAAATCTTCAGTGATATATATCCTCTCAGTTTGCATAAATTCTACTAACTTCATTTCACTTAATAAGAAGAATCAAGTTCATAATTTACTTAGACTGTTACAAATTCGTTATTTTGAAACAAATGCGTAAATGATAATTTTGTACGAATGAAATACTGATCCCATTAAAAGCATATTACTTGATAATAAAAATTCAGTATTTTAAACCATAAACTCTAATTTTTGGGCTTGAGCAAATAATGTCACC
This sequence comes from Hermatobates lingyangjiaoensis, assembly GCA_026182355.1. Classification (NCBI taxonomy): domain Eukaryota; kingdom Metazoa; phylum Arthropoda; class Insecta; order Hemiptera; family Hermatobatidae; genus Hermatobates; species Hermatobates lingyangjiaoensis. The sequence goes on from JAPFBL010000156.1 coordinate 720,246, forward strand.
TCGAACTAGCCAGGCGATTTACTGTTAAAAATGATTATTGTACAAATGTCCACTTAAAAACGGAAATATTTTCTTGGTAAGATCTTTCTTTAATTCTTATCACAGAATGATTTGCAGAAGTCAGTTAAATGATATACTAGTTACGACTTAAACATCCACACTCCTAGAATATTAAGTACTCATTTCTTGTAATAAGGAATTAAGGAATAGTAGAAAATTCTATTTATAAAAAAAATTGGATAATAATGGCCCAATAAACTAGATATTTATTTAATTAAATAATAAATAAATAATAACCATTCGATAACTGCAGTAATTTTTACTTTAATACAAAACTCCTTTCGTTTTACCAGGCCTTCATCTAGTTCTCTTATTATAATTTGTAACTTTTTCAAAATAATAACAAACATATTTCAACCTGAGAATATTTGGCAGAAGGCTTTCCTTACAGTTAGGAATGAATACGATATTAGTAATAATAATAATCAGTAGATTAGGTTGAAAATGGATGTTACTAGAGGTGAACACAGGCCAGCGCATGTCACAAGCTTGTGGTTATGTGAAACCAATGATTCTTACATTGGTTTTTCATCCCATCACTGATACCACCTAAAGCATGCAGTAAGTTTTATTAATCTATGTATCCTAGAATTTTAAGAAATGCTACCTCTTTAATATTAGAAAAAAAACGCTCTAGAACACTTTTACTTTTAGGGATCAGAACAAGGAACTTACTGATAAAGGAAGTAAAACTTCGTTCTCTTATACTTCTCATGATGGCATTCTCTCAGGTAGGCACTCCCATTCTGTTGATGTGTCTGCCAATGAGTTAATGGCTGTAATTGCAGTAATTTCGTTGACTTAAATGTTTATTCTTCAAGATGGTAATTCCTTAATTCTCTTAGATTCCAGCTCGGTCTCATTTGGATTAAGATATCTAAAAAATTTTTTAATTTCATAAGAGTTTACACTTAGTTAGTGGAAACTAACTAAGGAATTCAAACCGGTACAGAATTTCTGGTTGAGGTAACAGATTGCCAGAAGGATAGTTCAGTAGTGTGCTCATTAGTTCTGTAGTTCCTCAAACGTCAATTTACTAGTGTACTTGTACATTAGATGAAATAGTATAGTATTCTTAATTCACATTTAAGAACTTCTAAAACTGAAGTAGAGATTACTCTGATTCTTCTACGTATTTATACCTCTGAGCAAAATGGGATTTAATTACAGTTTCGTTAACATTGGCATATATCCCTGCAAAACCTCTTGTATAGCTATTATCTCCTCCCGGGACGCTTTACAATTATCTCCCTTTTAAATGTAAACTCAAAAGGTATAGCTACACCTAACGTCTTGGCAAGATGCCTCCAAGTTACTATTCACTTCATCTTTGACTTATCGGGATAAAGGAAGACCTCCCTGTCTTTTTCTAAATCTGCCTCTATCACTGTGATATCTTCGGGAATGCAATGATAATACTAATCAAAGTGATCTTTTCAGTAAGCTCAAATTATATTATCTAACTGATTGATAATTAATTTTATTAATTTCATTATTATTAAATGGCTTAAATTTGTATGTTATCCTCTATTATGGAATTTAAGTTCTGTTATTTTGAAGTATTTGGTTTGACGACAGAGTCGTTTGAAAAATACAAGGAGACAGACAAAGAGATAGTAAAGATTTATAAATAAAATAAATTTATTTTAGAAATAGATGAATGTAAAGAAATCGAATGTTTAATTTTAGATTCGCATAATCATGCAAAAGATAATAGGATAGAGTATCCAATAAGAAGATTCTAAATTATGTAAATTATAATATATATTATAAATAATAATTATGTCATTCTGATGCCTAAAAGAAAAAGTACTCTTGGGAGTCTTCTTTTACAATAAAGAAGAGGTACGATCATCTATAGAAGTTATAAATATAGGAAAACCCGCTGAAAACTCAGTTTCACTCTTGAAGGTGATAACGGCCTAGCGAAATAAAAATTTTGCGAGGTAACATACTCCATTCTTCTTAAATAGTTATTGACATCCTCTGCAGTACCAAACATAATAATATTGTGTTTAAATTAAATTTAATCGATATTAACTTGAAAAGAAGTCAAACTTTGTCACTCTACTTAGATCCTTTCGTTAGTCTTTCCAAAGCGATGTAGCAAGTCACCAGCGCTCAGGCGTAGCCTGTTTTTCTGATACTCTGGGTCTTTGTAGATGTTCTCTTAAGTATCACCTGCACTACAGGGAAAGTATATAATTGCAGCCAGAGGCCGCGAAAGCCTTTCCCCTCACTTATCGCAGCTCAGCACTCTATCCAGCTCTACGGAAGTATACATAACAACTCGAAAGTAACTTTATTTAGTAAGACAACCTGTATCACTCTGCCCAGTATATGAGGCCACTAAAACTTGGTTTAATTACCTTTGGTATGGCTTTTCATGTACAGAATTTGAAGGAATTGTACCTCCATCAACAAGCAGAAAACTTACTCTGTGTTCTATAAAATACCTGTCCAAAATAGGTTACAATTAGTAGGAGGGCTTTTTCCGTATATTCTTCCATAGAGAGAAAATGTGAAATGTTTCCTCACTCCTTCATCAAACCATTGCGGTGGGTCTCAACTTAAGAATCCAAAGGCTGATTACTTGGTTTGGTTAGGTTAGGTTCCAATGGCACTCTTACAAGAGAACACACATAGTCCAAACATTGACCCTTTTTCACACCACACAACGAGCATTCAACATTGTGAGTTCTAAATTTTTCCTAACTCAAGTGTATTTAGGACAAGGGATATTTTACAAGTACCGGACACCTTTTAGCCTCGGAAACGATGGCTAACTGATGGCTTAACGTCTCCTTCGAGGACAACGTGCTCAGATTTATTCACTTCCCGCTTGAATAAATCGAGGGCCAAAGTGGGTGTTGAACCCCGGATGTACCAGTCCAAAGGCAATCACGCTTCCACTGGGTTAGTGCACTACACTACATACTAGTGCACTTAGTTCCTCTCAATAATTCAGCTTTTGATGAGTAATTTTCCACAATTGTTTGGTGGTTGCTTCTAAGAGTGAAGATGTAGACAAACTAATAGTGCAAATGCTGCCACCTGTTGACCTGTTTGGTAACCATCCAACCCCAGGACATATTTATATTTTTTCATTCCTAAAAGAATACTAAATTCTTCTTGTTCATTATTTGAGAAGTCTAGTTTCTGCAAAATAAAATTAATTTTAAATTACGTTATTTTCATCCAAAAGGGACTTATCTAAAAATTAAACGTAAATACAGAAATACCGTTATACAATGTTGAGTGTTTCCTGATGCATATAATTCAGGTTCTCAAATAGAAAAAAAGTTGTCAGGAAGAATCTGGTATAATGTTGCCTTCTTCTACGTCTGGTTAGTGCTATTGATGACGTGTTAATGGGGTCGATGAGGTCTTGGGAGCATCGGGCAGGAGGAACAACAAAACCAGTTGTTGTATAATACAAGACATGGACGTGCGTGAGGATGCCGCGGACTCCGTCCACTTTCACAGACTACCGACAGATCACCTTGTTACGTCAGACTTCTCATATTTGACCTACCTTCTAATTCAGTAGTTGATCATCCTTACCTTATGACCCTCATTACGAATTGATTAACGAGATCAGATAATCGTGTTTAGAGTGAGAAAAATTAGAACAAACATTATAAGTTAGAAATAAAAAAAGAAAACAGCCTTCACAAAAGAAAATTCATTGCCAAACTCGTGGATAAGCTATGTAATTGTTTGATTTATTTTAATGAGGTTAGAAACATTCAACCAGTTATCGACAAAATCCATTAAATGAGTTTGTTTTTTAAAAAAAGTCTAAAATTGAGAGCTGAAGGCCTTCTCCTCTCTCTTTATTAGAAAATCATAAAAACTTCTAATTCTTATGTGTAATCGAAACTAGAAATACATAAATATTCACTGGGGCCGTGTCTTTAAGTGATCACATTTTATTGGATATACTTTTTATAGAAAGTGTAAACCTTAACCTAGATACAAAGTCAGCTTTGCATCTCTAACTTATTGCAGATAATAACTAAAACTATATTTATAACCCAAATAGCATAAGCATGGGTTATATGCTACGCAAAATGCAGATAAAAGTTACCACAAGTGGAGACATAGACAAATTGCCTTAATAGAGCACAATTATTAATACTTCTATGAATCATACTTTTTAAACACATCCTCCTATTCTTTTGGAATATGAAGTATGAAATTCAATTCACTGTGATTACTGATTGAGTGAAATACAAACCATTGTCTCCATCCTACGATCATGACATATAATCATCTATACCTTCTTTGAATCAAGGATATTCAGATTTAAAATTTTATTATAATCCCCTAAAAATGCAACCTCTAGCATTGAACCACTGAAAAAAACACCTATTTAGACATCCATACAGAAATCGTTGAGAAAAGAAGAAAATCGGTTCTGAGGATCCCAAAATATAAACATCAATGAACAAAATTGAAATGGATTGTCATTTCGATAACATGCTGGATGCATAAAAAACGAAAAGAGTTACAATCGCCAAAGTTTACATTTAAGTTTCTGTTAGGCCTAAGAACAGCAAGCACATTACCGACTTCTTTAGAAGCATTTATTTCTTTTCTTTTTTTTTCAAATTAATAGAAAACTATTCATGCTATTGTGATTAAAATCTCTGCAGTTTTAGTTCAAATTTAATACGTTTATCATACGAACGCGTGTAAATTGTTCTTCAGGGTCGAAAGTTTAGAAAATTATTTTGAATAGGATAAATTAACTTATAAAAATTTGATGAAGTCGATTTTGATTATAAACAAAGGCAGTAAAATATAAACAAAATGAATATTAAGTTTGTCTAAATTGATCAAATTGAGAGACAAAAAAATAATCCTGCTCTGGTAAATAATAAATAAGAGCTCCTGGTGAAAAATGCGAGAAGTTTTGTTGGTGGTTTTAAACGTTGATTTTATACCTAATAATAACATCTTTATTATAATTCATTTTAGTGAACTTTTCTAAGTGATTATTAATAAATGAAATCAAAAATTAATAGAAAATTTTAAAATAAATCTTAACATGGGATTTGAAAGCTTGATTTAAACATGGAAACTGATAAATCCGTGATATGTTTCATTTTATATGTGACTCGGTAGTTATGGCGTATAAGCGTAATGCAGACGCCGAAATATAAATGTTATTGTTAAGAAATTCAATCATGAATGAATCGTGTAAATTGTGTAAATTAAACAATCTTATAGCAAGTCCTTTTAGCAATGATTAGAATTAAAACCCAAACCTGCTAAAAAAAAGTCAAATTCCTGTTCAATTAAAACAATATTTTTTTTACTATTTTACTGCTATTTTTAATTTGGTAACTTACTTTTTCAGTTTTAACAACTTTATTTAATAATAATAACAACAACTTCGCATCTACTTAAATATAGAAAGAATATTTCAGATATTAAAATTAATCTCATTTTCATTCTTTGCTTTCAACTCTGGCTCTAAACTTCATTATTATTATTTTATATCTTACATTATTTCTTCAAGCATTGAATAGCAATCACACAAAAAAATGACTCGATATATTTACGGATATTTTTGTTCTGAAGTGCCTAACCTTTTGTAATACTTTCTTGTTGATGATTGTGTGGGCGGGTGTGGACTTAAGTGTTTGCCGCATCGCTTGTGGATCATCATGAAACTTGATGATGATTAAGACAATAATAATAATCATCTGTTTATAAATTCTGACCAAAGGTACCAATGTCAATACGGGAATATAACCTTTTTCAATCACCAATTATATTTCATATAATCACACTATAACATTCTTAATTATGAAAGATTTTCATGAATACGGATTAATACGGAAGCAACGCATAGGACTAAAACGGCCACTTTAAAAAAAAAATCACTACATGTTCTTATTAGTCACATTTCTCGAAATTTGTATTGTTGTAAAATAACAATGTAGAATAGTAAATAGTAACTGAAAATTGGTACAATGATATATTTTAACCGCATATTTATAGTAAAGCTTACACTATGCACCAAAAATGGGATCAACACGTCAATTTAAATATAAAACAAATATCCATATTCAAACTTATACATTTTTTATTCAGCTAAATATGTTTATGATTGACTATAATTTTAACCATAAGTACTAAACAATAATCAAGTAAAATGTCAAGGATTTTAGCTTTTTCAGTAGCTTCTTAAGTCCTCCAAAGGAGTCCGGCCTCCCACTATATATAGATATTATTTCATGATCTATTAGTAAACTCGGTCTTAACGATATTAAATTGATTCTGTGTGAGTTAGTAAATTAACTACTTAGTTTCATAACCAATACTTAATTTGAGTATTAATCTAATACTATTAATTACCCAATACCATTACTATTAATTTAACTTAATTTAGAAACCAATACTTCATTAATTCATATTTAATTGCTAAATTATAGTGTAAAGACTCTTAAATTTTCTTTTTATAACATCATTACATTAAAATTTAGTTTTAATTATTAATAGCAAACTATTTTCTTACTAGAATTAGTAATAACGCATTCCGTCATACCTCGTAAAGTCTCTGAAAAGCTCGACCGGTTTCGGGTCCGTCTGGATCCCATCTTCAAGAGCACAGAAGATAGTCTTTCAGAGTCTTTCAAAGTCTTTCAGAGACTTTACGAGGTATGACGGAATGCGTTATTACTAATTCTAATATTACTAACCTCAGTGGAACTAACCCATTAACTATATTTTCTTACTTATAGCTTTTTATATCTTGCTGATTGCTTTAGAGGATTTTTGTTACAGGATGCATATGTTAGTTGTGAGAAAACATATAATTGGTTGATTGAACAATCAAGTACAACATTTAGACAACCTCATTTAATCTGAGTAAATATATAACTCGAAGTCAACTTATTTCCGTTCCAAGGAAAGGTTACAATTCTACGCCATTTACCATCTCTCATCAATAATATTTCAAAATATTAGGAACTTTCGATACGGAAACATGCAACTCAGTGGACGATCACCGCACCATTTGATTCACTGATCAATATATTACAGAACTTCTCCATAAGCACATTTACAAGGAAACTAATGTAATTCAACCACAGAAATGACGAACAGATTTTGAACATTTTTAAAGTTTTGCTAAAAATAAATTCGTTATTTTTACAATTTCAATAAACACTGGTTTAGACGAAAATAAATTCGTGATTGTAATCCACTCCTAGAATTTCAATCTAAAATTTCGTTTCTTAAAATTGGTAGTATATTTTAATTGAACTAAAAATTCTAATTATTTTCCAAATTTTTAAATTTATTTTGATGTATTTGTTTTCATTATTTCATTGATAAAAAAAACCACTTATTACTTGAAAGACATAATTCCTATCTAAAATTTCCGAAATTAAAAAAATTTCTACTTTGTATACTGTATGCAAGGAAAGATAACAATTGCGATATCTCAAGAAGATAGAAGCCATTGTATGCTATTTTGAATAAGGAACAGTAAATAGGTTCATGACTGAGGCCTCGAAGGCTGCTAACTCTCTGCATTCAAGCATTCTTCCACATTCACTTCTAAAGCAAAACATGAAGAATAAATCAACAAATAATTTGCATTGATGTAAAATGTTTAGTTCCATTTTTACACCTAGTTTAGTCTTATTACACACCTGATTTGGAGCTAAATAAATTAAAACCATTTTTTATATCAAAGAAGAGAAAAGCACTTCTTTTTTCATATTCAATCACAGAGAAAACGTGTCTGAGATTATGTACTATTTCACTTCATAAAGAAGAGGAAATAATTATGGTTTAAATTATGAACTATTATATGCTAAATTTATACCACTTGTATATAAAGAAATCTAAAAATATAGACTACATACGAGAAATAAATTGATTTTTATATGTGTCCATGATTATAGATATGAACTGCCATTAAAATATTACATAAATATGAAGTGACACATAATTTTGTGATGAATAATGCAAGGCAAATTCAACATATGCATACATTTTTAATACCTATACATATAATAGAAATTACATAATACAACTTATTTAATGAAAAATGAAATGGAAGTTTCCTTAATTAGGGATTGAGATTTTAATTCAGGAAGTGGTAATTAAAAAAATTGTATTTGATACAAAATAAACTTAAATAAAAGTAATATTCAGGTAAGAATTATTGGAAAAAAATCATTTTGATGGTAATATTTTCTAAATTCGGAAATATGATTTTCCTATATCGAAAATAAGAATAGGTTGGTTGTTTGAATATGTGGTCAAGCTTGAACTGGAGTAATATCGGCTACAGAAGTGCTTGTAATGGAATGGTCGACTGCAATAGGGAGGAGTAGGTGTATTAATTTGAGGAAGACGAAGGTTTTGAGAAAGTGGTTTCCCCAGTGGCCTTTTGCTGCCACTCTATTATACCAAGATACTATTTCTTAACTCCTTCAGTCCTGCAAAACTGTTTTCTTCGATGTTACTAAATTTGGTTAGGACTACAATCCATTTAGTTGACATTCATTTTATTTCTTAGCGAAACCGGAATCGTTGAAAATTTCGTATTTCCAGATAGGTGACACTTATCCATTAGATAACATCATTGAGTAACTATTGATACTGAAATATATCTTCATTCCCAAGGATAGATCCACTTTATATAAATATTTGACGTTTAAGTATCCATTTTACAAGAGGTTTTTTTTTTGGTACATTAAAAACACACATAAAAATATTCAAATGTCAATTCAATCCAAATAATATTTATCACAAATTTCATATCTTCAATTTTTTAAATTTGGGCTAGTAATTTTTTTTTCAAAATACATATTTCTGCATGAAAAAAAAAATTAATTTCAACAATAATTATGGTTGGATGTTTTGTAGATAAACATCTGCACATATATGTAAGTGTGGCTTTAGTAACCTGTTCCATTAAAGTGAACTGCAGTCTCGGCGTTCACGATCTCCTGACTGAGAGATTCGATCTTACGAACCAATTTCCTGCTATCAGAATACAATCAAAATAGGAGTTGGTCAAGTGACATGTTTCATAAGAATAAAAGAAGCTTATTATATATATATATATATATATATATATAAGAAGAAGAATCACAAAAAAAACGTTATTTAGTGTGATTTGTTACATCGTTGATGCTATCAAAGAAGTTTGAAACATTAAGAAAAAGTAAAACAATAGAAATAAATGCTCTGAGGCCTCACATTGAAAGTTCTCAGAGCATTTTTTCAATTCATTTTCTTTTTTCGATGTGCATTAAACTTCATATATAAATAAAGAAATATATATATATATATATATATATATATATATATATAAATCAATGATCAAACCACAATAAGAAATGGGAAAACAAGACTAAGATCTTTCAACTGTAACAAGCGGTCTTCATCAGAGTCAAAAACCCAACTGAAACACTAGATGCAGAGAACATCTGGAGAGGGGTTGAGAAGAGTGGGAGGGAAAAGTGGTATTTTAAAAGGGTGAAAGCGCAGGAAAGGACTAATGTCCAGAAAGGGATGTTTGGGGAAACAAAGGAGTACAGTAAGAAAGAGTAAAAAACTCCCCAATTACGCCATTACCGCCATTACGGTCGAAATGTTGAAAAGTCAGTCTTTGTTATGTTTCTGTCTGTGTGTCACAGTTTATTTTAAGTGTAATCTGTCCTGCCGTACCGTTTCTGTTTCTCATGGTATATACATATATATATATATGAGAAAAACTCATAACTTGCTGCTAAGAAACAGTCCAAAGAAGAATACCCAGGAGCTTCAAAGTAGTCACTTGGTGTACGAGTATACTTGTACTACAGGTTAATGTAAGAACCTGCCCTCAAAGTACATCGGCAGGTACTGATGTGCTGATTGACCAATAGGGCAAGTTTATTGGACCAATCAAAAATCACATCCACTAAGGAAGTTTATATAAGCATCCTACCAGAAGAAGATTTTACCCGACGATGACCAACGTAATTATGGTCGAAAGCTTGTATAGTAGAGCACGAATCTTTTTTACTCAACATGCCATTTCTCCTTCTCTTAACGAGTTTAGTTCTTTGACCCTATACCTCCAATCAAATTCATTTCTCGCACTCTTAATAACTGTTTTTTCATGTTCACGGCTTTTAGTAGTGATATTAAAGTATTTTAAAAACGATCTTATTATCGTTAAACAATTAAAACAAACTTTATTCTCAACAGAGAAAATAGGACAGTTGAGTATTTGAATTTCTTGGGCTGATGAGAACTTGCTCTAGTTTAGTTTCGCAAGCTGAATGGAAAAACGAAACGGGTACGCTCAACTTGGCGTAATGGTTATATCGTACGAGCAGTCATCATCCACGATCAAGATCCAGTAATCTAATTAAACCCAGATATAACGACTTCAGTCACGCACCAGTATTTTATAAAAGCTTAATCTTGTATTGACCTTTTGAATCTTTTTTTTTTTTTTTTTTTTAAGCAAACATATCTTAGAATAAAGTTTGTGGACGTATAATTTAATCCTTTTATCCACATACAATAAATTATTTTTTTATTAATTTTGATGATTATTGAGAATTTATTTTTCAAAAACTATTTTCTAGTTAAAATATTTATAGGAATTAATGTTAACTAAGTCTTTACATTTTTTTATCAAAATTAAATTTAAATTAATACAAGCTTTTTAATTATATTAGGACTTGCACTGATAGTGGTTAAAAAGTTAAAGAAATATGAAATATTTAAATTTGATTATTTTTAATATATTAATTAATTATGGACATAAATTCACTGTCTTCAACTCGACAAATATTTTATAACTAAGTCCACTTAGCCCAGAGGTCAATGAACATAAATAAGTGTTCATGAAACTCATTTAATATAACTTGAACATGTGATTTAATTCAATAATAACACACAAAAATATTTTAAGTCAAACTACCAAAAATAATCAAACGTAGATATGCAATATTAATTTTCCAAAATTTATAAATTATTAGGACAATAGTTTTTTTAATCATTTTTAACTTAAAATCACTCCCAATAATTTAAAAGAACTATTAAATAAAACATAGTGGCATATATGTACATTCCCTGAATTGTTATATGTATATATATATATATATATATATATATATATATATATATATATATACAATTAAAATAAGCAGTGACACATAAACAGAAACACAACAAAGACTCACTTTTCAATATTTCGACCGCCATTACGGTCGAAATATTGAAAAGTGAGTCTTTGTTGTGTTTCTGTTTATGTGTCACTGCTTATTTTAATTGTTATTTGTCCTGCCGGACCGTTTTTCGTTTATCATGGTATATATATATATATATAACAGATTCAATAATATATCGACCGTTAGATAGAATAGGTGTGTTCTCTAATCGGGGTTCGGTCAATTATCCAGGATAAAAAATCAAACTCTCGTTGCCAACGTTCCAGTTTTATTTAAAAACTTTTTCATAGGCAGAAGTAAGAATTTTTTAACTAAGAAAATGAAATTTACATTATTTAAAGGAACAACAATGTAAATTTCATTTTCTTAGTTAAAAAATTCTTACTTCTGCCTATGAAAAAGGTTTTAAATAAAACCGAAACGTTGGCAACTAGAGTTTGATTTTTTATTCTGGAAAATTAACCGAACCCCGATTAGAGAACACAACTAATATATATATATATATTTGTAAGGAGGTCAAATGCATTTACGCACATTGTACTGGGCTCCAAGTAAACCAGAATACCAACTAAAACTTTTCTTCTTGGACACTAGCCTGGAACTATTTCCGACATTACCTCAGGCTAATTGATAGGAACACCAAGCGCACTTTCGAAGCGACGGTTGGAGACCCTCTATTCTCTTATCTCTTCTCTCCTGATGACGGTTAAACGGAAAATTGACGAAGACCGCTTGATACGGTTGAAAGCTCTTATTCTTTTTTCTCATTTCTTATTGTAATTTGGATGTATAATCACTAATATATATATATATATATATATAATTTCCAAAAATTGTTCTTGACCTCTTCTATTCTATTCTATGTTTTGTTATTGAGGGCTAGTTCAAATAAATGAAAATAAACTCCTTCCTAGGCCGACGTTTCGATGTATTTGTACATTATCTTCAGGGCTAAATAACAAAATATAGAATATATATATATATATATATAGAGTTGGCGATATTTACTGGAGAGTTGAACATTGGGTCATTACACTAGCCGTCTTTAACTAGGTGATAACTGCGATTAACTTATACTGTACCATTAACTGAAATCAATTTTTAATTCTGTTACATTAATATTTTTACGAACAAAATAGAATCGTGAGTGAGGTAGCGATTAAATCGTTTCATTTAGTTATGTGTCAGAAAGTAATGGTGCAGCCTACTGGACTGTGGCGGCTGGATCTTGAAATATCACTAAGCTTAGCCAATTCTCTGAAATTTATTTTCCACTTACAGCCTATTAAGAAGAAAAGGCTGGAGTGAACTCGTGAGTTACTCTTACTACCTGAGGCGTTACTTTTATGTAATCAATGCATGCTTCAATTTTGACAAAGGAAAACCTTGAATATTTATAAAAGTCTAAATATAATTTTTTGTCAGTAAAAATTATATTTAATATATCTATGTATATACATCCGTTACCAATATCGTATTTACATATAACAGATAAAATTCATATTAAATTAGAATGCATAATGATTATTATAGAGAATAAAAACAAAAAATTACTCAGATTTTTTATTAATCCATTCAAACTGGTCTTCATTAAAGTCACAACCACTTAAAGTTTCATTGAAATTGCTTCACTGCATAAGACCTTATTATATATATATATATATATATATATATATATATATATATATACTTTTTTTCGTTGGAATACGATCCAAAACGGACAAATATAGTTCAATTTATCCACAAAATCCACAAGCCCTTTCAAATGCCCAATAATCCACCTCCCGGGAGACCCATAGTTTCCAGCTACGGCTGTCTCACTGAGCGAATTTCAGCGTTCGTAGATTTTATTCTGCAACCACTAGTGAGCAGTCAACCTTCTTTCTGTAAAGATTCCTTTCACTTCCTAGATAAAATCAAAAGTGTATCCCTGCCTGAATCTCCTCCTTATCCAATCCTCCTTGTAACTATGGATGTAACCTCGTTGTACACTGTCATAGATCACAGTGAGGGCTTAACCGCTTTGCGCTACTTCCTCTCTTCCAGACCACTCCCTCATTCGCCATCCACTGACTTCATTATCACCTTAGCCTCCTTCGTCCTCAAACACAATGCTTTCAAGTTCGATGAAGACTTTTACCTGCAAATCAAAGGAACGGCCATGGGAACTAGAATGGCTCCCTCCTTCGCCAATCTGTTCATGGCCCACCTAGAAAATAGTTTTTTCCAAACCTGCCACCTTCTTCCCTCACTGTATACCCGCTTCATCGATGACATCTTCTTTATCTGGACCCATGGCATTTCCGAGTTAGAAGTCTTCATCGACAACTTCAAATCTTTTTGCTCTTCCATCTCCTTTACCCATAACATTTCCAACAGATCCACTACCTTTCTTGATGTCGATATCACCCTCAACAATAGTTCTCTCATTACTTCCGTCCATTCTAAACCCTCTAATCCCCATTTATATTTACACTTCAATAGCTGCCACCCTCCCCACATTAAGAAATCCATTCCGAGATCCCTCTCCATACGAATTCACCGGATTTGTAACAGACTACAAGATAAACACCTACATATCAATAGCCTAAAAAGTAAATTTGTAGAGCGAGGTTACCCTCTCCCCTTTCTAACAAGAAGACTGGTTCCTGCCACAACCCCACACAATCCTACATCAACCTCCTCTTCCTCTCCCTCTGGGTCTCCCTACCTTATTACAACCTACTTCCCAGGTATCCACAGACTGGGTACCATCATTAAAGAACTTTTCCCGATCATATCCTCTTCCCCAGCCACCTCCAAAACCTTTCCTAATCCGCCACGCCTATCCTACAGACGTCCTCCCAACCTTGGCAATTTTCTTTCGCACAGGAAGCTAACCTCCACGAGGGCAAACAGTTTGCCCTCTGGAGCGCAACTGTGCGGACGTCGAGGTTGCCTCACGTGTCCCATTATAAATCCCCAACCACACTTCACAGCTCCCCCCCATAACACCCTCTATCCTGTTGCAACTGACTGCTCGTGTACCTCCAAAAACTGTGTGTACCGTTTGGAGTGTACCAAGTGTGATTCGTTCTACGTAGGCCAAGCATCCACCAAGCTTAGTCTCCGTATGAACAATCACAGAGCTTTAGTCAATAGCCGCTCCCATCTTCCCATTGCCATACATGCCAATAGCCACGGTCTCCCTTTTAATGAGTGCTACAGGTTACAGATTCTGCGACAAATACCCCCTGACAGCAAAGATCTCACACTACGAGCCTCCGAAGAAGCCCATATTTGGCTATTAAGTGCGCGCAGTGCACCTGGCCTCAATCTAAAGCGATAATGTCTAAAAGTTCCTTGCCTTTTCACATTTTTTATTAAATTATTTCATTTGTTATTATTATTTGTATTCTTAGTTTTATTTTATTTTATCATAGCTTAGTCAGCATTTTTGTTTATGTATCAATTTCTCTGTATCAATTTCCCTTATTTTTTCTATTTTTTCTTTTTTATATATTTATTGTTTTCATATTCCATTATTTTATAAATTATAAATTAATTATAAATTGATTCCTGTCTACCTTATTTTCTGTGAACGGGCGCGCATGCGGCAACACTGTTGGTCTCCAACCGTCTCTGATCCAGTGCGCTTGGTTTCCCTCTCTTATCTCTCCTGAAGACGGTTCAAACCGAAAATTAGAGACTGTAAGTGTGTTCTTCTGATTTCTCTATGTTTCTTTGTTTATATTGAACTATATATATATATATATATATATATATATATATATATATATATATATATATATATATATCATTTAATAAAACGAAACACGATCGAAACTGGAAACAATACGAGTTCAAAATTCAAGAAGAGTAACACACAGAGTAAGGAAACATACTTACAGACTCAAATTTTCGTCTTCAGGAGAAAAGGGCAAGTAACCCGTTACTTGCCGTAGCGTCTACAACGTGCTTTGTGGCCCTGAAGACGTCTATTCTCCTGAAGACGGATTACCCGAAAATTTGAGTCTGTAAGTATGTTTCCTTATTCTGTCTGCTCTCTTCTTGAATTTCCAACTCGAACATATATATACATATATATCCTCAAAAAAATCCCCGAGTCTAATTCCCATGTCACCCTTAGAGCTTCTCAAGAGACATTCATATGCCTCTTTGGGGCTCGTTCTCCTCCTGGTCTTAACCTCTACTGTTAATTTTTTTTCTCATTGTTTATACTTTTTCTTTTTTAATTTTATTTGCATTCTTATTGTTGTCTTCCTTATTATTTCGGATTATATATTTTTCATCTTGGATGTATTAAATATTGGAGGGATTTTTATTTTTCCTCTCCTCCACTGGGGGACAGCATTGGGGTGGTTCCACGAGTTACTCTGGAGGCCAGTAGCATTTTTCTTCTCAATGCGGGTACTTCGCCCTTCTTTCCGATGACGACGGATGTCGAAATATCGAAGTGAGTTCTGTAGTGTCTTTCTGTGTTCTTTCCTATGTGTTAAAGTTTATATATATATATACAAAATTAAAGTTTATAAGGACTCGGTCAGTTCTTCAGGTTCAAATTAAACTCTCATTGCCAACGTTCTGGTTTTTATTTAAAACCTTTTTTATAGGCCTACAAAACAAGGAAATATAAGTAATAATTCAATCATTCAAAAATCAAACATACATAATAAGCACAATTAGTTACAAATAAGAAATTACAATAGAAATGTTGACAATAGGTTAGTGAGAGAACTTACAGAAGTATACAATATTGAAACAGAAAAACTAAATATTAAATTAGAAATTTATTTTTTATTTTTCTTTGTAAAATAACTTCTGATGTAATACTTAGTTTTTCTGTTTCAAAATTGTATACTTCTGTATGTTCTCTCACTAACCTATTGTCAACATTTCTATTGTAATTTCTTATTTGTAACTAATTGTGCTTATTATGTATGTTTGATTTTTGAATGATTGAATTATTACTTATATTTCCTCTGTTTTGTAGGCCTATTAAAAAGGTTATAATAAAAACCCAAACGTTGGCCTATGAGAGTTTATTTTTAACCTGAAGAACTGACCGAATGTTTAAATAATCCGAAAAACTTTAATTTTGTTTCTATTTTACGGTCGATACTTTTATCAATATATATATATATATATATATTTTATATATAAATTAATAATCAACAATAACTCTTGATGTAATATATGAATTAAACACCACAATAAACAAATATAAATTAATTAGAATGCTCTAAGGCCTTTCGTTACAACATCATCAGAGAGCTAAATGTACCGAACAAAAAATATAATAACAAGTTAACCTGGTTGATTGAAGTCTTCAGGACTGCTGGCATCCCTGTCTGAATTTAATGTTCTTAAACTTGAAGGAGTCTTGATCTGCTTACTTATTTCTTTTATTAATATTTCATTTAGTTTGTAAAGTTCTGGACTATTGTTCATGAAATTTCTATAGAAGTTCTTTATGAGTGCACTTTCAATAATATTTCTCCTCCTTTCGAACTTCAGTTCGAAATATTGATCCAGTAAGCGTAAAAGGAGGAGAAATATTATTGAAAGTGCACTGATAAAGAACTTCTATGGAAATTTAATGGACAATAGTCCGGGACTTTACAAACTAGATGCAATATTAATAAAAGAAATAAGTAAGCAGATCAAGACTCCTTCAATTTTAGGAACATTAAATTCAGACAGGGATGCTAGCAAACCTGAAGACTTCAATCAACCAGGTTAACTTGTTATTATTTTTTTTTTTTTTGTTCCATTTAGCTCTCTGATTATGTTGTAACGAAAGGCCTTAGAGAATTTAAATTAATATATATTTGTTTACTGTGGTGTTTAATTCATATATATATATAAAAAGATTTCACATAAACACGTGAATTTCAAATAAACCCCTTCCAAGATTAGCCAAACAACTTGATTTTAATATAGTGTTTTCTAATCGTAATAACGTGGGTAATATGTTAATAAAAAACTCTTCCAGCGAATTGGAGTCCGCTGGTATTTATAAAATTCCGTGCAAAAATTGCCATAAAATTTATATTGGTCAAACTGGTAAATCATTAAAAACATGTGTAAAACAACACCAATATAACGTAAGTAGACAGGAAAAAAGTAGTGCCTTATTCTTGCATATAAAAAATGAAAATCATCATATTGATTGGACAGGACCTGAATTTATTACCTATGAAAAATCAATGCTGTTAAGAAATATTATTGAATCGTCTCTAATTAAATTTAATAGATCTAATATTATAAACATTAGTAACGGTCTCTTCAAACTTGATACTTTCGTCACGAGGGCAATAGCCTCTTCAAAGAGGGTTGACAGCTAGCGGATAGTTTTTTACTTTTTCTTACTGTACTTCTTTGTTTCCCCAAACATCCCTTTCTGGACATTAGTCCCTTCCTGCACTTTCACCTTTTTAAAATACCACTCTTCCCTCCCACTCTTCTCAACTCCTCACCAGATGTTTTCTGCATCTAGTGTTCAGTTGGGTTTTTGACTCTGACGAAGACCGCTTGTTACGGTTGAAAGATCTTAGTCTTGTTTTCCCATTTCTTATTGTGGTTTTATCATTGATATATATATATATATATATATACTAAACAGTCCAAACCAGACAGAGAAATAAATGAAAAAGACAACAAATAAAAGAAACGAGAACGCTTACTGGATCAATATTTCGAACTGAAGTTCGTCATCAGGAAGAGAGTAGAAGGGAAGAAGAAGAGGTACATGCGTTTAGGAGGCGACTGGGACACCTTCCATCCGCATTCCGAACGCAGGTACCTCTTCTTTTTCATTTATATATATATATATATATATATATATATATATATAAATGAAAAAGTTACTGACATCACTCACTACAATATTTCGAAAAACGTCTAATTCATACAGATAATGTTTTCCGCTTGGAACTCGGTGAGTTTTCCAGGTTCAAATCAAAATCTCAAATTCCGTTGTTTTGATTTTTGTTTAAAACCGTTTTCATGGAAAGAAGTAAAACATTTTATTGAATAAGACAAAACATGAAGATTTAAATTACTTTCGGACAAACGGTGTTAATAGTACTAAACGCTCCTTTAAACAATTTAATAAAAGGATGTGTACCTTATAAAATTAAATAATCTTTTATTAAGTCATAATAATATGTAGCGTAATTTATAAATATAGAAATAACTATATATTTATTAGTAAACCTTGGCACAATAATTTATATATAATAGTTTATTTTATTAACTTATTGTCAGTTAATTCCTAGATTAAGTTTTTAAGAAAGATTTTCTAATTTATTTTTAATTCTTTTAACTGTTGTTGTACTAGTAATAAATACAATTACTGACCAAATTTGTTCTAAATTATGATAGATAAGTCATATTAATGAGTAATTTTTATAATATTAATCGACGAAAAATAGTTTAACTATTTCTACATCTTTTCCTCTTTGAAGTTCAGCATTTACTTTACCGGCATTTTCACACTGATCGACTTCTTACTGTTCTCAATGCTTCCTGTTTCTGCATACCATACTTTTTCAATATCTGGTTGTCCATTCATACTGGTTGAATAAGAACCGCATGATGCCATTTCTTTGCAGTGTAGCAGTATCTGTCTGCATGTAATAAGATCGTGGATGTTATACTCTTCCTGACAGACCATGATTATTGGCCTGTACCTCATATCTCACATTCATCGCCTTGATAAAATGACTTCTATGGACTTTATTAAAATGATTGATTATTCATTTCAATCTAATTTCCTGGTGAATGTGAATGTATTGTTCACTTGTAATCTAACTTAACAACCCATGGAAGTTGTTTTAATTTTAGTCTTTCTTTCGCTTAATATGTTGTTCTCTGTTTTACCAAAATCTAAAATATAATCTATTAATGATGCAACTTCTTGTGATTTCTCTGATAATTGTGATATTCATTGTATAAATATTCTGAGAGTATTAGAAAATCGTTTCTGATATTCCTAGAGTATTTCAATCTTCTGAAATACTCGGAAGCAGGATAAATTTCAAAAATGAATCATTCAAATGAATACTTTCATACGGTGTAATAAATATTATCTTATTCTTGAAGCCCTCATATGAAGATTTTGAAAAATCCCATATTTTCATCTAATTTGGATGAAATATTGATTCAGTTTTGGAGAAACCAATAGTTTAGAATTTCTCTCACCACCACTATACAAAGGTACATTTTTATTATCCTATTAAAATAATGAAAATGCCTAAAAAAAAACTTACATAATTGAAACCATTTTTATTTTTATAAAACTAAGGTCGTATTTAGCTACAACTTGATATCTTTAGTGCACGTAAGGATCTTTACTTCTTGTGCACGTATGAACGTCTTTAACTCTAGAGAATGCGACACACATGCATAAATTAAAAACTTGTTTGTAAATAATCAAAGGATCATGATCATTAAATCTAGTAATAAACTGCTAACTAACTTCTGTGGTAATAACCCCAAATGAAACATGATGCTTTAAAGGATGAATTTCTTTTAAAAATATTGAAAATTGCTTTTTTTCAATTGTTATTTTATCAGCCTGTTACTAATTGCTATTTATATCATTACTTTATATACAAATAAAATCAGGAATAAAAACAGAAGTTACAATATAAATGATGGAAAATACTGCTCTGAATTAAGGACATTAAAATCAATAAGAAGGGCTATTTTTAAGTGCAACAACATAGAATGCAGTTTTTTTTTGCTGATCGTGCAGAGGAGTGGAGTGACTGTTGCATTGTAGACACAGTTGCATTAGAAAGGTTTAAGACGGAGGGCTGTCTTTCGGCCTCCGGCTCCGACCGAAGCTTGCTCAACTTCTCTGTAGTTTGCCAGTCGTTCTTTACCCTAGACCCATGGCCGATATTTATCTCTCTAGTTCAACGTTATTTCTCAACCTAACCCCCATTAACTTACCATGAACTGTTCAGTTTTTTACCACATTTTAACACAGATTCAATATTGGATTAATTACTTTGTAACTATTTTTTAAATGAAAAGCAGCAAAGATATATCCACCTCTTTTAGAATTCTCATCTCAGAATTACTCCTTATAATAACTCTTCGGCTAGCTTATTTAAAATCTTTATCATGAGCAATTATATTTAAACAAACGCAAAAAATGAAATCTGGAGGGGACTTCAGACAGCATTGAAAAAAGAAAATACTCGTACATTAACAAACGCGTTGATAATCACTTTCATTGATTTATTTCGATTTGGCTATTTTATGTAGATATTATCACAATCCATGGATAATTATAATCAAACTCATGGACAATCAATCAAACGGTTCATTTATTTTAACTTAACTATATATATTTTAATACCATAACAAAAATTTAATGGCTGTTATTACAGAATTTGAACATGTCCTCCAGATGGAGCTTAATAGTAATCCTTAAATGTAATAGCTCCTCTTCTAATAATTTAAATTTCAGAAAATTTTATCATATGAATAAATTATTGTTAAATTAATATAATATTTTAAATTTCTGAAATGAAAACCAGAACGGATTGAAGTTAGTACCCGTTTTAACATAAAAAACGATTATAGTCTGTTTCCAATATTCCAAACAAGGAATCTGAAAGTTTATCTTACCAAGAATTATTTGCGTGTTAAATGAAATCAGGATCTCCCATGAAATTTGTGAAGTTTAAAATGATGGTTAATCCAAAGTAATGGAACAAGTAGGGTAGGTAAGGATTATTTCAAGTTGAGTTTGCATTTTTAAGTCTATATTATCTCTTAAAACAGTTAAAAATTTTTGAATTCTTTTTCTCATAATACTAATTTTAGTTAGTACTGCAAGGAGAACTTTTTTATTCTCAGGCCAAAATTTTTGAAAAAAGTTTTGTGCGACTTTCTAAAAAGAAAAGAAAATAAAAGTTTAGGATATATGTTTTATCAGACATCAGACCACACTGATGTGGATTTTCAAACGTTGTGTGGGAACATCTGGTCTCTCTTGATAATCAAGTCAGACGTTTTCAAATAACTCTACTTTATATCAATTAACTTAAAAAAATTAGTAAAAAAAATCATCTGTTTAGTGTATAGTTTCAAAAAATAAAACATCTACTGCGATTTTTGTCGTTTCAAGCTTATGTTACAAACTGTAGGTAGAATACATTTTTAAAATTATTTTAAATACAGTTTTTATAACTTATAAGCGAGCAATTTGTTTGTAAACACTTATAACATTGATCAGGAGTACGTTAGAACTCAGACTGCCAGCTTAGTGTTAAACATGCTACAGGTCGCACAGTCAGACAAATCCTGCTTAGTTTTAACAGGTACGAGTATATAGTCCTTAGTGAGGTTCATTATTATTTTTTAGTAATATTGAAACAAGTGAATGAGACTTTCTGGTTCTCTGGAGTTTTTTAATATATTTACAAAATAGCGATAGGCAAATAAATCATTGATCGTTAGGGGTCTAATATGATACTTGCTTTCAGTAATGAGTGTAGACAACTCAAGAATTTTTCCTTCAAACTTTCCTCCGTTAAATGTTGTTTCCATCTAGTCAAAAAAATCGGTACCATATTAAAATATTGAATTTAGTACATAAATATTGCGTACTAAAATTTCAAAATAAGTCTTAAAATACCTTCAAGAATTTAAACTAATGGTAGATAAAAATATAGTGCTAAAAACGTGGAATTCAACTTAAATTAATCCCTATCAGTTGCACTTGTCGGACTTGTTTACAATAACTGAAAACATGTCTATTAGCCCCAAGCCAACTAAATTTCTTATATTTATTTTTTTAAATCAATCGTTAGATGTCTTTAATGAGTGGTTTTGATATATAAAGTGTAGAATATATTCAAAGTAATTGTACTAATCTCATTGACCTAAAAATTTCATCCTACTACTTGAAGGAGCATACTCTTTGTGCTCTCTCGCACCAAAACCCTTCAATAGGCAATTTGATAATGAAGAATAGTCCAAGCATCAAAGAGTCAAAAGAAACAAATTTTGTATATGAGTATTCATATAATATTGAGAGCTTCAAGGCCCGGAAAAGCCTATATACTCGTATATGAATGACTACAACTTTACTGTCCAGAAGAATAACAATGCACCATTCCGCTGGTACCTCAAAATGTCATACAAGAGAAATGATGGTCAATTCCATGAAAATTATTACCAGAAAAAGGAACCATTTTAAATTACAATGAATAAAAGCAACAATAATTTAAGAAAAACAGCCAGTCAAATATCCAACTTATTAATTCTTGCAGAATTTTAAAATTGTTTTCAAACAGACCGACTCGGATTAAACAGGTAGAAGGGGAGTCTAACCACCCTAACGTAATCCCCCAAAATGCTCCCTGATTCAAGGGTGATGTCCTGTAAACATTCCTTTACAAATCCATCTTCTTTATATAAACTGACTAACTCACTATTATTCTCCTGATGATGAATGTGGTACATTCGAAGCATGTCGACTAGTAATATTGGTGATAAGCTTTATAGTTTTAACGAAGAGAAGAGGAAGAAATTCCGCAAATGGCAGAAATTATGTAGGAAACAGATACAAGCCAAATATGGGGCGATATTTAACAATATATGTTTAAATGAAGACTGCTACCAACTTTTCAAATATGTATGTATACAGTTATTAGTTTTTGATATAAGAATGTAATGATATACGAATGACATACAAATTAATTATCCTCCTGTGCGAGGAGAGTGGGAAGAGGAAAGTGACTGTGGCTTCAGTTCTCCTTGGTGAGTCAACTCGCCGGCCATTGCCATGAAAACACGCTGACTAGGATCCAACTGAAAAGCTCCTCTATTACTTTTCACCATTATCTTGTTTATCCCCTTTCTCATCACTAACACTGCTTGCAGGTCTGAGTAATCCTTTCGGCTAGGTATTCTTGTTTGACTGCCTGCTAGTTTAAGGAAGTACTACATGCAGTTTAGAGGCTCTTCTTGCAATCTCCTCTATCGTCTTGAAAACCACCTTTATGTCACTTTTTAAAGATGACAACCACCAAAGTTGCTTCATTTGACTCCAATGATGACGAAAGTGCGACATTCCAGCTTTGACATCTTTACTAGCCTACTGGGCCGAGCCATATGTATATATATTACTTTACAGTCATTCTTAGATGTTATTCTTTTAAATTCATATATATATATATATATATATATATATATATATATATTAGTATATTTAGGAAGCAGTCCTTCATTTATACAGGTTTGATTAAATAAACAGGAATTAAAATTAAATTAAATAAACAGGAAAGGAAACCGACTCTCAACACTCAACTTAATAGTAGTAGCAGGGTGCTCAAGCTCTTGGCCCCGATAACTTCATCTGCTGGCCACCAGATAACAGTACCTGCATAACCATGCCCTCTCCATCCCTACAACCAGCCAATCAGAAACTGATTACCGAAACCCACCATTAGACCACTCGTAGCTGATCAACAACTGCAGTAAATACCAACAACTCAGTAAAGAACCTCCTTATCCAGAAGATGACTGACGAGCAGTCGAAACATGTCGATAGTAGTGATAATAGTAGTAGTAGTAATAGTAATAGTACTATTTGTGACTGTTGTGACAATAGTAAAATTAGTGGAAATGCAAGATGTAAAGACAATGGAACCATTGGAAATGTTCTATTCAATTTAGATGTTTGTACAAGAAGATTATTCAGATCCCTTGAGAAATACACAAGGAAACTAATCAACCGTAAATATGGCGTATTATTTAATCAAACCTGTATATATATATATATATATATATATATAACCTTTTATATTTTCGTATGAATTATAAACGTTTTTATTTGATAGTTAAATTTTGATAAAAAACAATTTCACTTGCAATACTGTTTACATAGGATACAATATATAAATGATAAATTAGGTGTGGCATAATAAAAAGAAAACATTCTCAAATTAGTTAGTATGTTATTATTACTATTTTTTCTCATACCTAGCTGATATGAACAACTTATTTTTAATGGAGTAAACGATATCATGTGGTGTCCCACACCATATATTTTTCGTTATAACTTATGCATCTTCTTTCCTAAAATTTAATTTTAGGTTTATCTCATACTACGTTAATCTAACCTTTTATTAAATATTTACAGTTAAATTATTAAATTACATTATTAACTATGTAATGTTATGTAATGTTAAATTACATTAAATTACTTTCGGTAATTGTTTTCTTCGATTTTAAATGCAATAAATAATATTTCTAATAATATTATTTACTAAGAAATAGAATATTTACTTTATTAGAATATTTTAGTTTATACTAAAATATTCATATTTGTAGACTTCTATGATATCACTTTGCATTTTCTGATATCTGTTTAATTTTTTTTTATTTATAATCTTATATTTTGCTTTTATTGCAAGGCTACAAACAATATTTGAATGAAAGCGAATTCTTGGTTTTTCACTTGGTAATGAAAGCAAGTGAAGTTTGGTTTTTTGCTAGAGAAACTGGCCGATCTCTGATAATTGTGATTCCATTCTATTTTACAGTTAATATTTTTCCTCTTTATACACACACACACACACACACAATATATATATATATATGTTGAATGCCAGATTAGATATTGCAAAAGACGAGCCAATCCCTGTTAAGTATTACTTTGGGCACTTCTTATTGGTTGTGGGTGTTTTTTCGTTGAACACGTTTCTCCTTAGCACACTCCGTCTGCTCGGCCGCCTCAGCCTTCACTCCGGGAGAGGGCTCGCAGTCCCTACTTAATTTTCCAATAGAGTTGGATGAAGGTCTTGGCGTCCTGGCTTGGAAGTGTACCTCGTCGAACTCGGTGTTTACTATGGGCTTAGTGGATTTCATTAGATACTGGTTGTTGGTGTTTCCTGTAGACTCTATTGTTGTGGGTGTATGTAGACCTTTTCCCCGTCGGTTTCCTCGCACGCTTGGCCGCATCCGCCGTCCTTGCTGGAGAGGGCTCGCAGTCCCTACTTTAATTTCACAGAGGGCAGGAATGGCATAGGCGTCCTCACGCAGAAGAGTTCCTCGTAAGAATCTGGTCCGGGCTATGGGCATTATGAGTTGAAGTTGAAGTTGAGTGTGTGTGGCGTTTGTCATTAGACCCCTTTACTGCAGTGTTTTCTTGAAGAATGCGTGGCGCGCCATATATATATTTTATATATATATATATATATATATATATATATAGAAAATTGTCACAATAACACGTGATATAAATATTCAGGTAACTCACCACAAATTAGAGAAGATAGTCGCTCTAAGGCCTTTCGTTTTCACGTCGTCAGAGAGCAAGTGAATACAAGTTGTAAACAGGTTATGAATTTTGATTTAAAGAAGGAGTAAGATTGGCATCATTGACAGTATTTTTCCCTATAACTGTTGAAATAGTCTTGATTTGTTTGATAATTCCTTCAATTAGAAATTCATCTAATTTAAAAAGGCCTGGACTAGTGTTGACCAAGTTCTTAGAAAAGTCTTTTATGAGGGCGCTTTCAACAATGTTTCTTCTTCTTTCACATGACATAAAAACCAACTCCTTTGCTTCTTTCCAGTTAATTATGTGATTTTTGTCTCTAATGTGTAGGAACAAGGCACTTTTATCATCTTGTCTTCTAACTGAATACTGATGTTGCTTAATCCTTGTATCCATTCCTTTTCCCGTCTGTCCAATATAAGCCAACTCGCAATCCTTGCAAGGAATTCTGTATACACAACAGTTTTTTTCGGCTTCTTTTAGAGTTATGGACAAGTCTATTTGACAAATTACCACCACTACTAAATGTAACTGAGATATCTAGCTTCTTCAACAAATATGGAATGTCTTTTAAACATGGGCTGTAGGGAACCACCAGCAAATTCCTTCTTGAAAAACGTTCCTCACTTACAGATGACATCAAAGATTGTTTGGCTTTTTTCATCACGTTATCAATTAATTTTTTTGGATACATTAGAGAGGTTGAAACTTTGTAAATATATTTAATTTCTTCTTCTAAAAATGGTTCACTGCAAATTTTGAAAGCTCTCAAAAACATGCTATTAAAAACGGATTTTTTGACCATTTTTAGAAGAAGAAATTAAATATATTTACAAAGTTTCAACCTCTCTAATGTTATATATATATATAATATATATATATTGTTCAATATAGACAAAGAAACATAGAGAATTCAAAAGAACACACTTACAGTCTCTAATTTTCGGTTTGAACCGTCTTCAGGAGAGATAAGAGAGGGAAACAAAGCGCACTGGTTCAGAGACGGTTGGAGACCCTATATATATTAGTATAAGTGGGTAGCAGGTCTTCTTGTAAACAAATGGAATTAAAATGTGCAGCAGCTTCTGCGTTTACGACCTTTCTGCTGATACCCTCGATTTTTCTTATTAACATTCGATGTACTGGAGGTAATTTCCATATAAAATGGGCCAGAGACATGTCAACGTAACAAGCAAAACTATTAATAAAGTATGTAGAAAAACGACTTTAATAATATACTCACATGTTCAAAAACAGACAAGCTTTCGACCATCATAGGTCATCTTCTGGTCTAACACTGATAACACTTCTGGTCAAAATCGTGATAAGTGAATATAACAATTCTCAAAAGAAAAAGGAAAAACTGAACGGAACTGTTTCAACATAAATAAAACAGGAAACAATACAATTGAATGCAAAACCAAAAGCAGGTTCTAGCAGGGTTGCGACAACGTTCTGGTTAGACCCTCAATTGTTGCAAACACTACTAGATTCTGGCTTTCTAACAAGTTTGAAACTATTATCGAAAGTGGTGCTACTTGGAATAACATTAAGGCCATAATTTTGGATATTCAGGGTAGGATTAGTATCTTTGATATAGAGGGCTTCCAGGATAGCTAACCTATTCTTGTCATTATTGTATTGCAGTGTGGAAGTTCCTTCCACTAACATTTCTCTGGTGAGTTTAATCCCATGAGCTTCTTCTGTATGGTTTTTAGGGGCTCCTGTCGAGAGATGCATAGTCGGACGTCTTGAGAGCTTCGTTGCAGTCATCCCAATATACTTAGAATTCAGGGTTGCACAGTCCCCTGTTGAACAAGAATGCTGGTATACTAGGTGGCTTCGTTGAAGCTCTGGGGTGTCGACTTTCGGTTTATTTGAGAACACAAGATCACTAGTCTTCCTGCTTTTATAATAGATTCTAAGCTGTAAACTATCCATTTCGTTTGTAGGCTTTACGTTTTCTTTTATTAATTTATGGACAGCTCTTTCATCTTGTTAATATTCACTATGCATATATGCACGATAGTGGAGGGTTAGAGACTCACCAGAGGCTGGAGACTCTACTTTACTATTGTATCATTTATCCAAAATTACTTTACTGCTTTGGTGACTTCAGCGTTGGAGTATCCATTGTTAATAAGTACCTGTGTTGAGTTTTATATTTTTTGGTGTACCAATGTCCAGTCACTACAGTGAGCGAATGCCCTTTTTATATATGCATTAATCGTTGATTTTCTGTATATATATATATTTGGGGAACAGTCCTTCATTTATACATGTGAGATTAAATTTTCTGCCTACTTTTGTCTTAATTAGTTTTCTGGATTTCTTTTCCAAATCTCGAAGTCTTACTTTCATTTCTTTAGAAGACCGAAACGTCGGTAAAAATAAAAAAATGGACAACAAAACATATGGTGAGTTATTACACCTAGTTCCTAAAGAAATGAAAGTAAGACTTCGAGATTTGGAAAAGAAATCCAGAAAACTAATTAAGACAAAAGTGGGCAGAAAATTTAATCCTATATATATATATATATATATATATATATATATGATCAAACCACAATAAGAAATGGGAAAACAAGACTAAGATCTTTCAACCGTAACAAGCGGTCTTCGTCAGAGTCAAAAATCCAACTGAACAATAGATGCAGAAAACATCTGGTGAGGAGTTGAGAAGAGTGGGAGGGAAGAGTGGTATTTTAAAAGGGTGAAAGCACAGGAAAGGACTAATGTCCAGAAAGGGATGTTTGGGGAAACAAAGGAGTACAGTAAGAAAAAGTAAAAAACTATCCGCTAGCTGTCAACCCTCTTTGAAGAGGCTATTGCCCTCGTGACGAAAGTATCAAGTTTGAAGAGACCGTTACTAATGTTTATAATATTAGATCTATTAAATTTAATTAGAGACGATTCAATAATATTTCTTAACAACATTGATTTTTCATAGGTAATAAATTTAGCTCCTGTCCAATCAATATGATGATTTTCATTTTTTATATTCAAGAATAAGGCACTACTTATATATCTTAGTCTTGTTTTCCCATTTCTTATTGTGGTTTGATCATTGATTGTTGTTTCACTTGTTTATGTGAAATCTTTATATATATATATATATATATATATATATTACCCGATGACGACGACTGTCGAAATATCGTTGTGAGTCTTTTGTGTGTGTCTTTATTTGTTTTTTCTCTTTCATGTGTTAAATATATATATATATTCAATCATATAAAAACTTTGATATCACTGTTCAATATATTCTTTTTAAAGCAATTTATCACTTTTTTTCTTTTCTCTATAAAAGAACTGTCATTTGCCAATTGGTTATCTATTGAACTAATATAATCACTTACATGGTTTGAAAATTAACTGTAACTCTAATATATTATATTCACTCTTCTCTGTATATTAATAAAAATTCAAAGGCATCGACCATGAAATAAAATTAAATTAAAATTTATCAGGAAGAGTTAGTTTTCGCGATTAAATCAGAATATAATTGCCAACGTCAATTTTATTTAAAACCTGTTTAAATTGTCTTTTTTTTATAAAATGGCTAATGGGTTTAGAGGAAAACTGAAAAACACAGTTTATTACAAATTTTAATCCACAACTTCTAAAGAAACATTTTCTGTAACGTTATCTAAGGTATCAAAATATCAAAAATAAAAAAAAACCGGTAAAGGGTAAAATTGGAGTTAGTTATTTATTTACGTTTTGACATTCCCCTAACAGTACTAGGGTGTTATAATTGAAAAAGATTTGTATTATGTCCTTTTCAGTTTAATATATGATGTTTCATTCTTTGCACTTTATTCCAATGGCGAAATTAATAACTCTAAGTTCGACTATTAATTTTTGAGATTTACATATCGGTAAAATTTTATATTATTATTTTTCTTTTTTTTTAAGATCTGGTAATATTTACTATAATTACCTCCAAGTACCAAGCTACTCAACAAATATACCAAAGCACAATGTCTATCAGTTAGCAGCTGACGAGTAGTAATATTTTAAGTAAAATACCGGTCGAAATCCAAAAAAAATTAATTATATTAATTAATAATTATATTAATAATATACTTTAATTAAAGAATGGTCAAAAAGAATTTGCATATTAGAATTTCTTTTCATTCCCGTGTGAATGGTACATTATATGTATATATTAACATAATGGCGCGATGATCCCAATTGTTTCCATTAACTAGATCTTGTAGAGTTATATGTGGATACCTTTTAATATAATACCTAGGTCTAAATCTATGAAAGTTACAAGTAATAAAAGATAAAAAACTTATAAACAAACTATTTTAAAAACATATTGTTTAAGAAAAGAACTAAAAAGACATAGCCGAGGGTAACATTTCACCCTCTATAATTTTTGTTTAAATTTGTTCCTCTGAGACATCTAAAACTTTGTACTCTAAAAAAAATCTGGAGTGGCATACACTCAGCTTTACTATAAGTAAAAAAATATCGAACTGGTTTACAACTGAATGATTTTTATCTCCTCAAAAGCTTTTACATTCAATCATAAGTCAAAATGTTCACATTTTATTGAAACAATACCTTCCAATTGTTTTGAAAATGTGATAAGTTCTTTGATTTACTTCCTCTTAGATTAAATCATGAATGTATACTTTATATTGCTGTCTTAAAGTCCTATCTGTTTATCCAATATTGTGGTGTCAGAAGTCATTGCGTCTTATTCTATTAGTATTAAATTTATGAAAATTAGAAATTACGGTATCCTGATTGTACATCCGTTTAGCTTTTAAACCTCATTTTACGTTTACCTTATTTTGGTAAGTCATCTAATTTAATCGTTAAAGTTTTTATCTTTAAAAATAAATTTAAATTTAATCATGTATTGTATATGTGTGTCGTATTAATTTGTTGTTTTAAGTATTTTCCTTTCAAAGATAGAAGCAGGCTAAATATAAACATTTAGCAAACATTCTGCTTTAAATGAAACTAACTCACATAAAAAAGAATTTAAGTCTTATATGTACAATTATCAAATGTGGTGGTTGCAATCTTAGCGCGTTCCTCAACTGGTTAAGGTTGCGTCAGGTGATGAAGTGTTGAGGTCCACGAAAGGTCAGGAATATTTTGACCGGTGGTCGAACTTACGTAACTGTGTGAAACGGTTTGGAATCCCTAGTTCCTACAACACAGAAAACAAGTGTATCTCTTTCTGAATTGTGAAATGTCAACAGAACGATTGCACAACTAATATCAGAAGTTCCCGGTTGAGCTAAATCATCAAGTTAAATTGTCAAGCATTTACAAAATGTTGATCTATGTGTATGTTAGGTCTACATGAGTTTTTTTTTATTTCCTCATTGATCTACACTCAGGAGTCAAGCACTGACACCGTTAAATTGCAATGTAACCATAACTATATCAGTATATTTCAAATTCAATGTTATGCCAATCCATTGGCAAGCTCATTACCACTGGGTTGCCATAGTTCCGTGTTGACACTTAGTTAACAATGAGTATCAAAGACAGCAGGGACATGCGACGCTTCAATATAAAGTCAAATCTATTCCTCAAATCACCTAAGTACTGAAAATTAGATTAATAAAAAAAAGAGTTTTATGGCAAAAGGAATGATTGTAGAAGAAAATCTGATACAGTTTACACTCAACTTTACTCTATGAATAAACATATTATCAAACTCGTTGGTAATGGTTTTAATTTTGGATTCATATGTATGTGACTATAGTGTAGACTTATTATCTATCAAACTTATAGAAGTCCATTGATGAAATCACTTATTTGATTTCATTAAAAAACAAAATTTATTTGATTTTCATAACAACAAAAGAGATCATGTTCTAAAACAACAAGTTACTGCACATGTTACTAATAGTTATCATTTTTAATATATTTTTAATATAATTTTCATAGTTTACAAAATTGTTATCATGCATTATTTCTATGTATAATACTGTAAAATAAAAAAACAATAATAATTACTGATATTTTAATTACAATTATTGATAATAATACGATTTATTGATAACTGTGATAATATTTATCACAAAATAGATTATTTTTTATAACTATTAGAAGAGTGGATTAAAATTTATCCACAACTGCAATAAACAAGTTTACACATGTTTCAATATTATGCAAAAATAATACGGTGTTTCATCAACCAGAAACTGTATACCTGCCAAATATTAAGATTTTTTATACATTTTGATTGAAAAATATTAATAAAATTATTGATGTTATTACTCAGTTATCTACTAGGAAGCATCATGGCCAGAAGATTAGTAAACCTCAAAATGTGTAAATCTATAGAAATCTTAAAATATATTTCTTTAAACTCTTTAAGGAAATAAATTTAATGCTTTTAATGCTCAAAAAAAATGAGCATTTATTACTTCTACCTTAATTATAGACTTACATTACAATATATTTCAAACCTATTAGCTGATATCATAAACTCTTATACTTGTCTTACTGTAATTTAACTGAATTGTTAAATATGCGAATTGTTAAGTACTATGCGAAGTACCTCCGCATGGTACTTGCTTCAATAGTTTAGTACATAATAATTTATTAATAGTTTATAGTTTAATAAGTTATTAAAGTTTATACATTTAAAAAATATTAATAATTAACTTATGTCTACCACAAGATTTTTAATACATTGTTACAGTCTAATATTTTTCTAAGTTAATGTAAACATACCGGATAAGTTCACCACATAACCTTGGTTTCAACCTTTATTCCGATGTCGCCCATAACTTCTAATCCCATCTACACTATAATATGATATCTAAAACATTATATAGATAATTATATGGAGATATTATAGATAGTTATGAAGTATTGTATCTATAATACTGTATGTACTCTACAATACATCTATGTTTAAGTATGATCTATCTTTACCAAAATGATCCATGAAACTCTAGGCCATGCAATTACGCGTTAACAAACTTTTAGAAGCATACCCACAGACATATATATATTGGGTTTTTGACTCTGACGAAGTACGCTTGTTACGGTAAAAAGATCTTAGTCTTTTTTTTTCATTTCTTTTTGTGGTTTGAAAGTTGATTGTTTTTTCACGTGTTTATTGTGAAATCTTGTTTTATATATATAAACATCATAAAAAAAAACTTCAAAAATGTAAATGTCAAAATCTCGAAATAAGTTTTTTTTACTACACTATATATATAAAATAGTACAATACTGTCCTTATAAAAATAGTTATATTTATACGATAAACGAATAATGAGTGATTGGTGCGAAAAAAATTATTCACGAAACACAATTTTCTTATTTATTATACCAACCCTCCATCCTCTAAAATTCAGTGATGCTATGAACTGTCGTGTCTCGAAATAAAACATTTTAACCAACAGAAATTATTAAATTCCCTGTTTCTGATAAGTAATCCCTGATATTGGATTTGTGTGCTATACTCTTTACACAATGACTAAATATAGAGTTATTAATTCATGAATTAATAACTTTCTTCAAATAGAATGTGTGCCTTTGTACAAATTTTGACATCGTTTTAGTGGAGATATGTTATGTTATCACTACATGCAATTATGTTTGAAATTACATTGCCATATTTAAAATAATCACTGTAGAGAAAAGATGATTATTTCAAATAACAGGTTTGAATGGTATGATTATTATAAATGAAGCATTGATTTATACTGAATAATAATAGTCATCATTGTTAAATTGGTTAATCGTTCAGAATAGAGTAGTGAAGAATAAAATAAGAAACAAGCAATGTGGGTTAATAAACAATTTTTAAAAATGTTTAAGTTACTACGACAACCCAACAAAAATAATTAAAAATCTATAACTTAAAGAATTAAAAACAGACAAAGAAAGTATTATGTTTTAAGGTAAACTTAAAGTTAAACAAATGTTTATACAAACAGAAATCATCAATGAGTTTATCTTTTAAATTATCGTAATTAAAAAATAATAGCTTTCATAATATTTATATTTCTTTTTTGTTAATAAACTTTATTATTTTATTCGTTTTATTATAATTGACAGCGAAGAATTAATTACAAATAGTTTTGAGCTACAACTGACTGTCTTAAGTTTCAAATACAAATGGCTTAATTAAGATTTGTCATTAAGGCCATCAGGAACCGATTGTCTAGGTCGTTTGTGCCCAAGTCTCGTATTTACTGTACGTCTTGCGTAAACAAATGACCACTAAATGATTATATCCATTAAAATACACTTCATGTTTAAATGTTCCCAAATTATTGAGAATAATATTGAATTATTCAATTTTTTTTTAATTACTACATTACAAAGTGTATAATAATTATATTACTAAACCATAAGCCCTTTAAAAAACAAACTCGTATTTTTTTTCGTAATCTATAAACAGAATTCTATTTCATTTTATTCTTAATAAATTTAGATATAGTTTAATGCAAATGTTTTCAAGTATTATAATTTCATGCATTACAGAGAACAATCATGCAATGTCAATAATATATTAACAGTTAGAATTATCAGTCAATTTATCGTAATAAAGCTGATTATCTGCAAGTCCTCTTGTCCTAACAGAAGTTGTGATACTCATCTTCGTAATGATGCCTGTGATTGAATTAAGGGTGTTAATTCTTGCTT
Organism: Hermatobates lingyangjiaoensis; assembly: GCA_026182355.1. Taxonomy (NCBI): domain Eukaryota; kingdom Metazoa; phylum Arthropoda; class Insecta; order Hemiptera; family Hermatobatidae; genus Hermatobates; species Hermatobates lingyangjiaoensis. Next base: position 754,458 of record JAPFBL010000156.1, read on the forward strand.
GGGATTAAAATATTCAAAAAGAAGAATGATATTATAACTTCATTCAAACATAAATCCTAATTAAGTAATTGTAGTAATTTTGAAGTTCTACCACCCTGTGAGACATTAACATTGAAACTGTCTTGTACATTCATTTTAAGAGACACGGACTAATTTCATTTGGTGTAATTCAGTGTCATAAATCAGTATCAGTTTTAATTGGCTGTTTGTTTCCAGAATTTGAAATTCTTTTATTTATTATGTGTTTTATTTATTAAAATTATTTACATATTTTAAATAATCCAGTAGAAAATTTAATCAAATGCTGTTTGTTGATCATAAAAGAACTACAGTTACAAATTATTGACAAAATCTTTGCTTAAACAAAGTTTTTTTAATAAAACAACATGATTCAAACACGTAGTATTTTTTTGAGGTTTATTTACTTATAATAGGAAGGCGAAAATAGGATTTTTATTCCACTTTTTCACTACAAGAAAATAAACCTGATGAAGAGCACTACAGGTTCGAAATGCGAACCTGTTATCTTAATAAACGATTCTTTAAAATGGAGATTTTATCTATAATGACCAAACATGAATAAATACCGCAAAGTAAACAACTGAACAACTAGAGAAATAAATAATTTCTGTGTACATAAACTCAAGATGCATTTATATGAAGACGTTATAAACAGTATAACAATTATATTATTATAATTTTATATATTACGAAGAAAATACAAAATTTCATAATTTACATAAAAAACTATGTAAATATTTTATTTGAGCTATAGAAAATCATGTAAACTTATCTTTTAAATAAACGAAAAGCAATCAGTCCCTAGCTTATGCCATAATAGGTTCAAGCTTAAAGATCTATACTCTAATAATACAAAAAAATTATAATAAAAATAAACTATCATTAAATTAAGCAAAAGATATTTGTTTAATTATAAATGAGCTAACCCATAAATAAAATAGTTGGTAAATAAATGGGCAACGCTTAATCTTTTAAAACATTGGCAGGAGAATTGAAACCTGTACTTAAGCGTGACATTGTGAAAAAATACGAAATGAAATGGTATTTTGAAAAGTAATAATTATGTCAGTGACATAATTATTTATTGCACAAATTATACACAAATGGTAATAGAAGGTAAAATTAACATATTCTAGTACATCAAATGGAATGAGTCAAATACGAGTGAAATAGTGATTACAGTTACTAAATATCCAAGTTTTACTAATTAACCCAGTACTTAATTACTACTACGTACGTTACTATGTAAATATATATTCCTTTATTCCAGTTAGATTTCTTCAACACTTCAACAGGCTGGTCGGGTTTATTTGGTATTTACATATAATTTTAAATTCATTATTTTAGACTCCTTATGTCTAAATATTAACAATATTTTAAACAATCTCTTATTTTTTATATATTATTACTTTGCTATAAATAAATATTTTATAATACTTTGTAAATTAAATTATGAAATTTTTCATACCATGAACTTCGAGATTTCATAGGTTTACACGTCTTGAAATCCCCCGAGTCCATTTTCAGTCTTTTTTTATTATGTCTTTGTGTGTTTGTTTGTATGAGTGGCTGATAGTGAGGTCAGTATCGCAAATAAAAGTTTGTGGACTCGATACAGATTACACTATTTGATTAGTAAAATTGATATTAGGCCAAATATCAATAAGCTGAGCCAAAATAACTTACCTTTTTAGCCAAAATGAGATGTATAGTTTATGAGCAATATTTTTTTACCGAAAATTTACTTGATTTTTTATTAAATGTTCTTACATGCCATTTATTCTCTCGTAAATTACTAGATCTGTCGGGAGCGTGTTAACCAAAGATGGACCAGGGAGGACACATGTCTCACCTCGAAGCAACTATGGCATTCTTGCAAATTTCAGAAAGACTAAGGAACTTGTTTCTAGGAGTAGATGAATGGCAGCCAATGTAACTGGTCTCTGTAATGGATGTTAGCTAATAGCAAAACATGCCACCAGGTTGGATCTGGAGACAAGGCAGGGATTGTCAAAGCGAGGAAGAGGAGGATCTGTTCCTCACTTTCATGGTCAATGCCCTGGTCTGCCTGAAAGAAGGAAAGCAACATTAGGAGAATACTTCTTTGACAATCTTGAGAACTTAGTATCTACTGGTATCAGGGATTTCATTAAATGTATTGTTCTGTCGAGATGGTTCGAGTGACCAGTGACGGTGTAGAATAGCCCTTTCTCTTCTTGCTATGTCACAAGGCGCCAGCTTGTGGCCTAAGGTGTTCTCTTTTGGGACGGCCACTGTAGCCTAACCTAACTTAGATCCGTCATTCCTAACGTAATGCGCAGGCTCCATCGGTGGGGCATGAGCAGGACGAGCACCCTTTGGCTGACTATACCAAAGACTACGAGGCAGTCACAATGTTAAGTCACAAAAATGACTGCCAGTAAAATAAGTCGAAAGGAATTTACTCTTGAACTTATTGAAAATCTTTGCTCGAGAAACAGACAACATCATCATCTTATACACTAGAAACAGAAGAGGAAGAAAACGGCCCTGAGAAATCTATCATACCCCAACGAAAAAGATGAAAGTGTGCATCGCAAAATTTAACAGTGCCACCTTAACTACCTGTAAAATATCCAAAAAGCCAACATATAAATGTTCTATTAAGCAAACACGAATTATAAATGTCACTTGTAAAAAATGTAGTAATCGAAACAAACATTGCTCTAATGTAAGTGTTTCCATCAAAATAAACATTTTAGTGTTCTTTTAGCTATGATTATGCCTGTTTGTACTTACAGTATTGAGATATGGAGAACAACAAAAGTTAGCAATGTACAGATGATACAATCTCTTGATTCAAAAATTCTTAGAAAAATTCTTCATTGTCCTTTCTACATACCAAATCAATCTATTCAGACCTCAGGATTTCAACAGTTCATCATGAAGCAATATCTCGCTACAAATAATGCCAGAAAGAAAATCTTGCTAACAATAATAATCTCTTAGTCCTAAACATCTCCAATATTCCAGGAAATCCCCAAAGACGTCTGAAGAGAAAGTGACCAAGAGATTTATTAGTGTGAATTATTCTAGTGACACATATATATTTAATCTACTTTTTATAATTTATTTTTCACTCCAGAAAGTATAGCCGCTGAATTATTACTTAACTCCTACCTCCATGTGCAAATATATATATATATATTACTTTTATCATTGTCACTCCTAATCTCACATTTACTTTGTTGTGACTATGTAAAATAAAGTTTAAAAACAGGTCTTTTATTTATTTTTTCTTTTAAGAAAATAAATTACAAATAAAGTTTTGTAATATGTATATATACATATCTTTACATATATATATATATATATATATATATACATATATACTATATATATTTGATGGTTTTTTTTATATTTTATCAAATTTAGGTCAAGGACTGATGATTAGAAAAAATAATCTAAATATTAATTAAAACAATATGGTTGGTATCGAAAACGATACTCTGACCTTTACTTACATATATATAGTATGCGGCCTTTCTAGTGTTAAGCTTCTTTCACGCGAAGAACAGTAAAATTTTGTAAAAAAAAAATTAAATTTCACAAGGGGTGGATGGCCTAAAATCGGTTGAGAACCACTGTCCTAGAGAGTCAAAACTGGTATTAGGATTAATTGGAGAAAGTGACAATATTCTGTTTTAAAAAGTCAGTTTTGTTTAAATCTGTAAAAATGTGAACTTATGATTGATGCTGAATCATAATTTTTTGTACCTTAACGTTTTTTTTTAATTTCCGACCACTTTTAATCTGAATAAACACTCTACAAAGACCCCAACCTGTCTACATTTAGTCAAACAGTTGTGTTATTCAAGACTTGTCTAACTAATTGAACTAATAACGTTATATATTGTTAATTTACTTTCTCATTATAAAATGTACAATTAAAGGGAATTTTGTTTTAATAAGCGAACATACTTTGAAGATGTCTTGTTAACTTATAAAAAGTGAATTGCAGAACAATTTTTAGTCAAGCTGGCAACTGTATGAAGCTCTATCTTTTCCTTACTGTTACTTGAATTTTATTACTTCATTCCATTTTGAATAATAACCTTCAGCTTACTCCTTCGTAGTTACCCTTCTTTTTCATTTCCAAGTGAACAAAAATAATTAATACCTTCCTTCAATTTTGTTTCTCAGTTGTCATCCTCCTTTCGGCAACTTCAATTGTAGGTTTCTAAGAAAAACTTATTAAAAGGGAATTTTATCTTTTCTTTGATAACACTTCAAAGCAATCTTTAGAAGCTAGCAGATATCTGAATTTTCGCTCGTAACTGAAGGCGTACAATTTGGTTCCGGCAACTCGCATATCACAATACTTGTATGTTGGTGTACATGTATCTCAAATTACAATTGCATAATGTGTTTGGTAATTTCTATATATAGTATAAGTTGTTTGGCTAGTTTACCACAAGGTGTTTGGCAGTAATTTCCACTATTACAATTTCGGAATTTGGGAAATAGTAACTGTAATTTACAACCGTTGACTAAAAAAGTAATTGGCCAGCACAAAGTTTCTGACTAGCTCACCATAAATAATACACTATCCATATAACACAAAGTATATGCCAGCCATCAATTTAACACAAAGAATCTGAGAACATATCATCTCGCACAAGGTTTTTGACTAGCACTCTATGTTGCACAATGTGTTGAACTAGCTCACCTAAAGCACAAGGGTCTGACAACTCTCCATCTAGCCTAATGTATTGTAGCTGTCCATGTATCATATTGTATTTTTCGAGCTCCCAAAGTTGCACAAAGAGTCTGACAAGCTCTGCATATAGCACAAGACGTTTGACCAGTTCTCCACGTAGCATTAGCTGTTCCCCTATTTTTCCATCTTGTACAAAGTGTTTGTGCAACTTATGCAGCAAAAGGTGTTAGTATACCTCTTTAGATAATGCAAGCTGTTTCACTGACACTCCATGTAGAACAATCTGTCTGTCTATGTAAAAAACACCATACCGCAAGCGTCTTCCTAGCTTTGTAAGTTGGACAAGGTGTTTGAATAGCTCCTTATACAGTATAACGTGTTAGTCTAGTTTTTCATGTTATACTAAATTCTCCATGTAGCATAATGTTGTTGGTAATTTTTATACATAGTATAAGATGTTTGACTAACTCTGCAAGTACCATGAGGTGTTTTTCTAACTCACGACTTTGTACAATGTGTTTAACTAGCTCTCCATGATGGACAAGTGCGTGACTATCTGTCCATACATCACAAGACGTTTGTGATTTATCCTAATACAATATAATGAGTTTGATTGCCCTTCATATAGCATAAAATGTTTTTCTGGTCTGTATGTTGAACAGTATTTTCACTATCCCTTCATATTACAAAGGTGTTTAACTAACTCTCCATATGAGGGCCAGGTTAGCTCAGTGGTTAAAGTACTCGCCTCTGGGCTGGTAGTCCGGGGTTCGATCCTCACCTGGCTCTACCAGGTGAATAAATAGGAGGTGAATAAATCTGAGTACAACGTCCCTCGGAGAGGACGCTAAGCCATCCGTCCCAAGCTTGAACGACGTCAGGTACTCGTTAAAGATCCCTACTCGAAATGTACTTGAGTCAGGCAAAATTTAGGACTCCCAATGTAGAATCTGTAGAATCACCGATCAAACAAAGAACTGTAAACGGCTGACATTATCACCCGCTAATAGATCAGTTTAAGAATAAAAAAAAAACTCTCCATATAGTGTGGAAAAAGTGTTTTCTAGCTCTCCATGTAGCTTAAGGTGTTTTACTATCACATATACTTTGAAATACTATGTACGATTAAGTATTTTACAATTATACATACATAACAAAGTGTTTCACCAGCCTTCAATGTATTACAAACTTTACATTTCACATACTCTCAATGTACCATGTGGTGTGTGGTAGAATGGTAGAATGAGGTGTTTGACTAAGTCTCTAGGTACCATAATGTTTTTAACTACATTTCAATGAAACCTAAGGTATTTGACTAGTTATTTTTGTGCCTACAAATGCTTCATTAACCCTGGGAAACCAAGCGTCCCCAACTGTCTCTGCATCAGTTTGTCTGATATCTCTCTCTTATGTTTCCTGATCATGCTTCAAACCAAAAATGAGAGATCTATGAGTGTGTTTTTACTTTTTCTATATTTCTTTGTCTATATTGAACTTTGGTTGTTCGTTTCGGATCGTTTTATGGTCGTTCAAGTGTACATACATGAAGAAAATGAATCAAAGTTAATCTTCTAAACTCAAATCAAACTCCCAATACTGATTATTTATTTAAAATGTTCTTCATTAATTTACAAATAGAGAGTGATTATTAATAATTTTAAAAAAATCAACTAAATAATTATATAACAAACATACAGATTGCATTGTATTTAAGTAATAAGCATAAGTAAATTGTAAACAAGTGCTCAAATACACAGTAGTAAAAACATTTGAAAATGAGCAACTATTAACTTTACATTACAACAAGAAATAAATGTGTATATGAAATAACTGCGATTATTTATATAAATAAAATAATGATTTTGTCTGTACATTGCTTAAAACTGACTTATTTCAAGTTTTCTTTACGTTCCATCATTTGAGAAACCGAATCCACCCTTAGAAAAATTTCTGTCGTTTGTCAGTTTGTCGGTTTGCCCACAAAATTTTGATCACAAGTAAACTCAGCCTACCATAAGATATATCTAGCTGAAACTTTTACAGTAGATTTGTGTATGTCTAACTTAAAATATAGGCTCTGAATTGATAGGAAATTCAACGTAAAAGTGAAGTTATGGGCGTTTAAAGCAACAACGTTTGTCACAAGTAAACTCAGCCACCATGAGACATATCGAGCTGAAACTTTGACACTAGATTTGTGTATGCTTAACATAACATATAGGCTCTAAATAGATTAATAATTCAGTACTGAAGCGAAGTTATGGGGCTTTAAGCTGTATTTTCCTAACTTCACAGACAAGTTTGTTTTGAAAATACACAGTTGTGGCAAGTAGGTATTGTTAATTGATTTTAATTTCATTTGAGCATATAAATATATTGCGTATTTGACATCATTGAAAAGGTGTTTCCCAGAGTTGAGGGTGTACTATTTATTAAGAATAAATAGTTTTGTGAACGAGCAAATCTCAACCCTTCATATGAACAGGCAGGAAAAATCAACAAACAAGTTCTTACTCTATATCATACCGAAGAAAGAACTTAAAAGTCAGTAAAGGGAGTGATTAGTGATGAGGAAGCAGTTCCTTATCTAACTAAATTTCTTCTCTCTGAATTTATTTCTTCTGGACTGCCTGCTCATGAGTAAAAACTTAAAGTAGGAGGCATACCATTGATTCCGAGCCACTATTTGTTTCCGTTGAAGCGATTGTAACGTCCTTTCAGAGTCTATTTTGCATTGACGTTAACTAAGTTGCAAAGGGAAACTTTATTTAACGCAAGAATTAAATATAGTTAGTTAGTTTACTGAGGTTAGTAATATTAGAATTAGTAATAATACAGATCCGTCGATGGGACCTCGTAAAGTCTCAGAAAGCATTCGATCCGGCTTTTCGGTTCCGTCTGAGATCCAAATCCTTCAAGAGCACTTCATACTGAACTAGTTGAATGTTAATTTTCTATAACCTACCTATATAGAATTAAAGTTAGCGAGACCATGTTTTTCTCACATGGTCAACTATAGTCAACTTGCTCAAGAGTCAGAGGTTCCAACTGTTTGTTCTTCCATGAACCTGAAGGACAGACAGCTAATGTGGTGTATACAGAGGCATTTGTTTAACACTGTACTAATAATGATATCTTCTACTATTCTATAATTTCTAATTATAGTATTAGTATAATACTATAATTTGGTATTCCATGGTTTTCTGAAATATCAAGTATAATAGAATATTTGATTCATTGAAAGACGGTATGTTTGCTAGTAGTAAATAAATGCATGTTGCAGTATACTGATGATAACAAGTTTTCAGTAAAGGCAACATGTAAGAAACCAATTTTGACTAAATACTCTAAAACTTTGTTCACTACAATTAAATAATTGTATACTCCTTTAATATAAATTAATTATGCAAATTGTAAACTTCTTGGGAAATCAACTCAGTAATCCTGCATGTACACTATTCACATTGGCTGTCACTACTATAATTTATGGAGGTTCCATCCTTTTTAATATAAATTTCTAGTTCTAACATAGTGCAATCAGTTATTATGTGTTATTTACCCATTGTAGGGTAAAAAGCTAATGAAATGGTCCCCACATATAAATGTTTTTTATATTTTTAATTTTTAAAAAATGTTTATATGTGGAGACCATTTCATTAGCTTTTTACCCTACAATAAAGTTATGTGTTAGTCTTCTCTGTTCATAGTAATCTATATTCGTAAAGACTGCATTCTCAAAACCAAATGTGTGACTTTCACTTAAAGCGTAAAATTTATGAGTAGTTACATTCCTTTGTCGTTCTTATTGAATTGCTATATTGATATAGACTTCTTTCAAAAATGACTCATTTAATGTTGGCATCGTTTGAATGTTCAAGTTATAGTATTAACTATTTTGAACGAAGACTTTATTTAAATTATTTGAACACTTATTTTTCTGCGATAATACTTTTACTGGTAACTAACTACTGATAATGTTCACTTATCACGAGAAAATGTCATACTGACATTTTCAAAAGAAATAAAGAATATCATTTGATGAAGAATTTGTTGCCTATGGTGATATGAAACACAAAATAGTTGCTATTATTTTATCGTCTTGCTATAATTTTAGAAGACTGACCTAAGCATAAATGAATAAAGTTAGATATTTTAAAAGCATTACAAACAATATTTAATCTCAATAACAAAGATACGACTATCCGCATGTTGAATAATAATCTTTATTTTAGTCATATATGCATTCTAATCTATTACTGTAAATCCCATTCTGGGCAGATTCCCTCTACTAGAGAATATATACAGTATTCACAGAGTATAGTATAAATAATAATAAATAAATTTAATTTATTTTTTTACAATTATACACCTGTTCAAAAGCATATATCTATCTATTTCATTTATTTATGATGTTAAATCATTATTTCTTTAGTTTAACGGTTAAATTTAAGGAATTTGTTTTTGATTATACAACAAAAAACCTCCAAATATTCTGGGTTTTCAGTTCAATTAACAAATTCTTATTCTAGAATATACTAAATCAATTTTAACATAATTTGTATATTTTATGTAAAATGAGTTTAAACACAACTATCATGGACTCTATTCGTGATCATTTAAGTAAACTAACAGTTTAGTAATAAAAGTATCAACATTTTGAAATATATATATATATGATCAAACTAAATATGAAAATGGGAAAACAAGACTAAGATCTTTCAACCGTAACAAGCGGTCTTCGTCAGAGTCAAAAACCCACTGTGGGTTTTTGACTCTGACGAAGACCGCTTGTTACGGTTGAAAGATCTTAGTCTCGTTTTCCCATTTTCTTATTGTGGTTTGATCATTGATTGTTATTTCACGTGTTTATGTGAAATCTTTATATATATATATATAAACAGAGTTTATATATATAACTGATATATATAAACTCTGTTTTTATATAGTTGTTACTGAAGTACCAAAGAAATACGTAATCTAAATTAAATTGTATGATCTTGGGCTTTAGTTTTGTTATAGTTTTATGGCTAACTTGCTATATAAAAGATGTAATTTATTTACTTTAATTTTTTTCTCTATATGTTTTTATGCATTATAGATAAATTAGTTTACAAAATTAAGAAACATTGGTCATTTTATTTAACTTTTCAAACACTGTGATTAGGAGACAATTATCAAATATAAGTAATTTAACTTGTAATGAAGGCAATTAAAAAAAGAAATATTTTACGTAATTTAGTTTTTTCTACTGGCATTAATGTACTGTCATTTAGGAGAAGTCATTACATTCTACAAAACAAATAAACAAAGAGATTATACTTTATTTTCAGCAAGATAATTACTAGGTAATAATGAATTGTATATTGATTATACAAAATAAAAAAAGTACTAATGTGATTGGATAAATCACTCAAAATTATTTTTTACTACATGAATATCACTTTCCAGAATATCACAATGTCACTACTAGTTGGTTTGTAATAGTTCTTGTTAATGTTTGCGATGGCATTAGAGGCCTTTTTTTAATTCACACTAATATTTAAATATACTAAGATTGTTTCAATAATGTAGTAATATTTTTATGAATTTATTATATATATTAGCAAAAGAAACTTTGATTTATATATATATATAAAACTACATTGAAATAGAGAACACACAGAAATGAAACAGAAACTCACTACTATACTTCGATGGCCTCGTCATCAGGAGGATAGAATCGACTCACTCCGCAGGCAGACCACGACTGGCCGGTGGTCTTGAAGAAACACTCAAACAGTGTAGCCAACTTACGGAGGGAAGGCAAGGATAGATAAAGAAATAAAAGCAAAATAAATTATAACAAATGAAAACAAAAACTATTTGCATGAATATATTTAAATACTTAATATATTTTCATATATTTTATATTTGGGTTCAAATATTAATCCAAACAAAAATAAAAATAAGTAAGTAAACAAAAGATAAATTAAAATAAATAAAAGGAATAATCAACGATTGAGGTAGAGCCCAGGAGCAGATCTAACCCCCAAAAGACTAATAAGAGCTTCTTCTGAAGCTCTCAGAGTGACTTTTGAATTGCTATCAGTTGTCTGTCTCAGGACCTGTACACGGAAACAGTCATTAAGACTGAGTCCGTGAGAACTGGCATGGGTAGCAACGGGAAGGTCACTGCATTTACTAACGGACGACCTGTGATTATTCATACGCAGGATTAGCTTGGGTGGAAGCCAAACCCACATAAAAAGCATCACATTGGGTGTAATCCAAATAGTAAACACTGTTACCAGAGGTACAAAAGGAGTTCTAAGAGATAGGGTAGGTGCGTTTGCTAATGAAGGAAGTAAAGGAAGAAATGGGATTGATGATAGGACATGCAAGACACCCACGACGTCTGCACTGAACCATACCGCTAGCAGTATTGGGAAGCTTGGGAGAAGAGATATATATTTATATCTTAATATATATTTACTGACGTTTGACAATTATCTTTATTCTACTCCTCGGTTGAAGTCTTTATAAGTTAGATACACATCAACGTCTAGACTAGAGGAATATATTCAGAAAGATGACTAAGATCTTTCAACTGTAACAACTAGTCTTCGTCAGAGTCACATCAAACTGACAGACAGTTGTTATGGTTGGAAAATTTTAGTCTCATTTCTGAATTTTCTTACTGTGGTTTAGTCGTTGATTATTATTCCACGTGTATACTGTACACGTGATTCGACTCTGCACTGTTCGTCTGGTCGAATCATAGCTCTTCTTCTTCTTCTTCTAGAATTTTCCTAACAACGAACTGCAATTCAAAATATTGATTCTAGTGTTTTCGTTCGTTTTGTGTGATGTTCTTTATCAGTTATTATATGTCCGGTTTGGACCGTTTCTATATTACATATTATATACACATATTTGTAAATTTTGATAGCAGTCCTTTCTGTAAACATATATTTTTAAAAATATAATCATAATTCGCAGAAACTTGTTTCTTATTAAGTTTTTCTACCTTCCTTAATAACTTTTTGATACCATCTAACTTACTCTACTTTCTCTATATAAAAGGAGAAAACATTCTATAAAGAATATATAAATTCTATATAAATATAAATAATATAGAAATAAAAATAAATATAACTATATAAATATAAATTCTATAAATAATCATTCTCATCCCGAGGAAGAATTTAGGAAAGAGTTGAAACTACTGTAGGAAGTATGTTATTTAGTTTAGATGTAACAACAAAAACGTTATTCAGGAACACGGAGACACTTATTCAAGCAGCAAGTCTCCCAAAAATATTTTTAATAATACATATATTCATATAGGATTGTAATTCATCACGTAGGGCACATTTCATTATAAGCTTCTGGATTCACGACTTTTATGCTGGTCTGCTCTAGTCTTCTAACGACTCTTCGGTGGACTGGCGTTAACTCTCAAACCATCTGTCCAAGAGATATACTCCTTGATATCTGCGGTCTGAGCAGAGGTAACCACAAGATAATCACTTTATACAAGGTGGCCCAAAAGTCACTGACAGTTAAAAAAAATTCATAACTCTTTTGTTTCTGATTATTTTTCTTATATTTTTTCAGAGCATTTAGAACTACCCTTCCGACATTATTATGAACAAATATAGCACCGAGGAACGAATCCTCATTGTACAGTGGTACTTTGAGTCACATGGTTCAAATTCAGAAATCCAGCGTTGTTACCGTCGACATTTTAATACCAAGAATGCCCCAAGCGTAAATGCCATTAAAGAAAGGGTGTATAGGAATAAACCTCGGACAATAAACGACTTAAAACGATCAAATAAGAGACATAAGCCCGAAAATGCTTTCAAATGTTATGCAAAGTGTGTTGGATAGGGCTATTCAGTGCGAAACCGAAAATTTTACTTCCCTATTTTTACTTCCCTATTTTAATTAGTGATAAATTTAAGTGTAAGTGAATAATTATAACCATATATATTGCCAAAAATATCATACCGGAAGGATCAGTTTACCTACTGCTAAAATTTGGTGAGTATAACTTATGAATTACAGGAGCTATTGAACATTTAAAAGTGTCAGTGACTTTTGGGCCACCTATTAGAAACGAAAAGATATTGTTACAAGACAGAAACAAAAGCAGTAAATAATGGAAGAACTAACAACAAAATAACGCATAAACAAGCTTTCAACGTCAACAAAGGTCATCTTCAGGTTAAAGACAGGAGTAATATATCATATATATATATATATATATATATGATATATATATCACAGTAATGATGATAAACCACAGTAAGAAAACCAGAAAAATGACTAAGATCTTTCAACCATAACAAATAATCTTCGTCCGAATCTCAGGGACACTATTTAGACGTTGATTTATATTTTACATATTTATTTTGAAATCTTATTATATATATAATTAAGTTATTAATACCATAAAGAAAAGAATAATATATTAAAAGTATTACAATGAAATCACTTTCAATAATTAAAATTGTAGAAAAGTGAGAAAAATTAAGATATTAATTGTAATTTTATCTTAATTTTACCTTGATTTTTAACTGTTTCCAATTGTAAAATAAAATTGAGAAAATTGTTCATACCTAAAAAATTCTGAAGACTTTTATCAAAGTGGTGGTTTATTAACAAATGTACAATGCTAAATACCTCCAATCTTGTTATCAAAAATCAATCAACTGTCTCATTACGTAAATATGCAAATGAAATAGGGTTTATTTTTAAAAAAAATAAAAATTCGAATTAAAGCATTAAACTTCATGTTTTATTTTGCTGAATATACGAACTTATTTGTATAAATGCCAAGTATTTTTTTGTTCAATACCCTATAAATTTATAATGAAATCGATGAATGGGCTTTCATCAATTACCTCATGAAACATAGAATTACCGGAGACATTTTGTACACTAGAATGAAGGAATCGACATCATTCAAAATACTCTTGACAACATTACTAAACACTACAACGAACATGAAGACATGATCTGACAACTATAATAGGACTTAGCAGGAGCAGTTTTTACCTCACAAGTAGGCAATAAAAGTAAGAAAATCTGTTTAATGAGTAAAAAAATTTAGCCGTATGTCCTAATCAGTGGTTTTAACCTGTGATCCGCGGATTCGTGAAATCTGAGTACACAGGATTGTCATACCTACAATTCACAATGTCAATAATGATTTATCAAAGTGGTGCACGTCATTAATCAGTAACAAGATGTACATTATGCATCTTAAATACCTCCAATCTGTTATCAAAAATCAATCAACTGTCGTCAATTACGTAAGATATGCAAATGAAATGAGTCGGTTTTCATTTATGATAGACCTAGTATAATATGAAACATTCGAATTACCAATACTTAAACTTCATGTTATTACTTTTGCTGAATATACGAACTTATTTGATAAATGCCAAAGTATTTCTTAATCTCAATACGCCTATATCTAAGTTTTTACATGAAACCTGTGAATGGACTTTCAATGACAACATTACCAACAGTGAGAACATAGAAATAAACTACTAGCCTTGAAGAATCTTTGTACTTTCTAGAATGACCAGGAACTTCGACATCTTCAAAATACTCTTGACAACATTACATAATGTAACACTTACAACGAACATGATAGTACATGATCTGAAACTGTGTATAGCGTTTATCATTAAAAGACTAGTGAGCATGTATATTTACCTCACAAGTAGGCAATAAAAGTATGAAAATCTGTTTAATGAGTAAAAAAAATTTAGCGCGTATATCCTATGTCTATAATAAGCTCTATACTATAATATGCCTCAACATTATTATTTTAAACAAATGTAAGGTCAAAAAAGTTCATTTTTCAGAAGAATTTGTACAAATGGTCATAAAAAAGGGATTATCAGGGTGTTTTTTTTTAAAAAAAAATACTATGAACTAGTAGTTAAACCGCTGGAGTCAGTAAAGGCATCTTAAACTCTGAAATCATCTAGAATTAAAATGGCTCCTTTTTATAACTAAAATCAGTTTTATGCATTTTATATACTTATATAATAAGTATTTATACATATTTGCTTCTTCTTATTTATATTAATAATGCTACAGTTGTATGGAAATAAATTAAAAACACAAATGCAAATAAGTATATAATCATTGAAATAATAAACTCTAAATATATGTTCAATCGGCAAAAATTACTTAATTTTTAATTAAATAACAGATACATTATATTTGTTGCAAAAAAGGTCATAGTGTTTAATAAATAACTGAATTTTTGAAGTATCCAAGTGGTGAAAAAATTAAACAGCTTATTTGAAATAGTCTTTAGACGAATAATAAGTTAAGTAATTTAAACAAAAATGACTATTTCATGCCAAAAATTATTAATTTAGTTATTTATTTATTTTAGATGTGAATTTTCATATAAAGTTTTTTCAAGCTTCTTCAGAAATTAAAATACATAAAAGTATTTAAATCTTACAGTTCATATATAAGAATCAATAATTATAAAGAGTTATATATGTACAACTCATAATAGATAAATACACTTGTGCTATATGAGAAAAATAAAGTTTTTTTTTTTTTTTTGTTAGATGTATGAAAATTTGAAGTTTTGTCCAACAAGTAGATAGAAATGAAGTTGGTGCAGCTGAACTAAGGGGCGAATATAGATGGTAATGTGAGAAAAAGTGAGAGGGCGAGTAGGCATTTGTGATGTAAGGGGCTTGGGGGAGGGGCGCGGGGGGGCGTCTGTCCGACTATAAAGCCTCCTCATGCTTCTACCCCAGCATCAGTCACCTCCGCCACCTCATCATGAAGTTCTCTCAGGTTTGTCACTAACCTATCTTATTCGCCCCCAAACACCATTTCCAATCTATAATGATTTGGAAAAATAGATTCCTATTTTGTTTGAGGTAGAAAAAAAGAAAATACTAGAGTTACATAGAAAACAAAGTTATATTAAAACACACAAGATTTAAATATCTATATCATTTTTAAGAAGTATTAAAAATAAAAATTTCTTTCTTTGTTATTACAAGATGCATATAAAATAATTATATAAGAATAAAAAGCATTATGACATATTGGTTCAATTTTTGTTTATTATATCTGGTTTCTAAATTTTAAATATATATTCTTTGCAGCAAAAATTAATTTCGTCATAACTGTTAAACTAAATATTCAAAATAAACTGCTACTCCTAATAAACACAAAAACAAACATCTTTTCTTTTAGTTATAAACCATTAATTTTGGGCTCTGTTTGGAGATGTATTTAATATTTTCTATGTTAAAGCACATTACCATGATAAATTCTTATAAATATTCACATGCCTATCACATGATATATAATATAAATTGTGTTTTAATTGTTTGTATGTATAATTCATACAATGCATTCTCATTTAGAATGAAGTATTATTTTATTCTTCTTAAACTGTATAGAGAGCATTACAAATAAATTTCATTTTTAGGTAATCTGCGTCGTTGTTCTCGCTGTTGGAGTTTTCGCTGAGAAGAAAACAGAAAAAAGAGGCATTTTAAGTGGAGGAGGAGGAGGAGGACTCCTGTATGGAGGAAGTGGTCTCTATGGAGGATCACTTTCCTCAGGAGGCTTGTACGGTGGTGGGTTAGGGTATGGTGGAGGTTACGGAGGTGGTTATGGCGGTGGTTATGGCGGTGGTTATGGCGGTGGATATGGCTCCGGTATCGGAAGCGGTCTGGGTATCGGAGGCGGTCTGGGTATTGGGGGAATCGGCGCTGGACCTATCGCCTCAGTGTCTGCAGCTCCTGTCACCGTAAACACCGTTAACACAGCTGTCGCCGTCCCTGTACCCCAGGCTGTTCCCGTCAGTGTCACTAGGCCAGTCCCTGTGCCTGTACCTCACCCTGTTCCAGTGTCCGTACCGAGGCCTGTACCTGTAAGCGTACCCCACCCAGTGCCCGTTGCTGTACCCAGGCCAGTACCAGTGTCAGTGCCCCGTCCCGTCCCAGTTCCCGTACCTCAGCCCGTACCAGTCAGCGTACCTCAGCCATACCCTGTTGCAGTACCTCGTCCGTACCCAGTCACCGTTACTAGACCCGTACCAGTCTCAGTCCCTCAGCCTGTCGTTGTCCCTGAACCAGTTGCCGTTTCTGCTCCATCAGTCTCTCTTGGTTCCATTGGCTTGTCTGGCGCATCACTTGGTGGCTTGGGATCATCCCTAGGACTTGGTTACGGCCCTGGATACTCCTCTGGTCTAATCGGTGGTGGCTACTCCGGTGGATACTCCAAGCTTGGTGCTAGCGGCATTGCGTCTAGTCTTGGATCATCATATGGAGGAGGTTACTCCTCTGGATGGACACCCGTTCATTAAAAATTAGGGTACGTATTTTATTTTGTCATTCATTACTTTTTAGTTGTTCATTTCATTACATCTCCACCGGTTTATGATTCTACTGAGAATATTTAATTGTACCAATTGATTCATTTTGTTAATGGTTTATTTAGAAGATGGACACAAATATTTGACATATCAAAAATAAATTATCACAAAAAAGGCATTCATTGTTATTATTTCTATTCTACCTATAGACACGAGATGTGTTGGAAAGCTTACTGTAGATAATTGAATTCATCTTTCGCTAACAAGGTTATGACGAATTATTTATGCAATGACTATTAAGTAGTTATTGCGGTTTTTAGAACGCATTTATTTCCTGTACTGGTTAAATTGCTTTCATTTCTTAAAAATAACACGTTACCAACAAATCTAAAATGTTCCTTTCATTTCAAGACAGCTACAACCTGAGTTGTAGAAGTTTCACTTTTTAAATTATTATAATATTTAGACTCTAATAAAGAGGTTCACGAAGCCGATACACTTAACATAACTTATCATTATGAAGGAGTATTCCAATGTAAAACAATTTTTTGTTAACCTTTCTTGCGCCGTTCTACTTCATGAAATCTTAATATAGTAAATCTCTTTTATTTCCAAAAAACACATTTATAATGAACATTTTTTATAGTTTTAATTATTGTAATAAAAAACTCAAATACAATTAAAATAAAAGAAGTGCCTTTCCAAAACCTTTAATATTATTAAACTTAAATCTTTTTAAATGTAATATGATTCCTTACAATTAAATTAGGCTGTAACTATTTATCAATAATCTTTTCGACCTACGGTTACTTTTTCGCGTCCTATAAGTTAAGAAACACTGCCATAAGGTGTTTTCTTTCTATCAAAAACTAACATTACTATTTTCATCATGTTTTGAACTGATTTGAAAGAAGTTAACTTCGGTAGTTGCAAATATTCTCTACATTGATTTGCTGCATTTACTTTTGTGTCTCCAGATTGGTGTAGTATAAAAGCAATAATAAAATTATGTATTTATTTCTTTATATTTATTAATCAGGCTTCTTATATAAAGAAACAGAATTATTAAACAGGGAAAACATAAAAAATTCTTAAGTTAATTTATCCCGATAAACCTATTAAAAATAAAATTTATTTAACGATGCAATAACAAATAACAGAAACTTGTTTACATTCATAACAATGGTTTGTTTTCTACAACTAAGCTAAACATTTTGTTCCAGATCTTGAAGTGATGCCTACCTATCTTCATCATTACCATCATCAACAAAACCATCATCATTTTCATCAAAATTCATCAAATCTAATTTTAGTCGTTTTATGTGATAAATGTTTCCTATTGTTTCATATGTTTTGTAAAAAGTTGTGTATTAAAGATTAGTAATTTTTTAAATATTTCTATTTACTAAAACCTTTTTAGTACCTACATTTTTGTTTCAAGTAAAATGAAGCTTCTTCACTTAAAATCATTGATTTTCTTCTTCACTTCTATGTAAAATGATTTTATTTTTACATAGAGGCTACTTTTAGCTTCTGAAAGTACAATTCGTCTGGATACAAAAAAAAACTCAGTGAGCAGTACTGTAAAATTCATAAACAATTGGTTACATCAATCATGATTTAAGCTTTTTAGTTAACTCAGTAACCATAAAAAATTCAAAAAGGGACAAAAAAAAATCAAAATTTTGAAATATTTTTTACAATAGTGACTATGAGATAATAAAATTGTATTTAATATAAGCAAAAAAACAAAAAATATAAAATTACTATCTTAGATTAGTTGGGTTCAAATTTTGTAAAAACTTTTAATTTTCTCTCACATTTAAAATTACTATTTTACAAACACTATTAAATAAAGTTTAAATATATTAAATTTACTCAAGAAATTGCATGATCTGGAAGAATTATTTCCTTAAACCGTACTGGAGGTGAATACTGCACAACACACAAGGGCTTCGTGACATCAAAACGGGTAAGTCAGTTTTCTCTTATTTCTTTTTTGTTACGTTTCAATGTGCACCTCTTTTTCCAAAAGTTTCTACATGTAAGAGATGCTTTATATTTTAAACTATTATTAATAATTTTAGCTATTTTGATATATTTAGTTCAACTCTTGATGTATAGCAATAAAACCTATTTTTGTTGAGTATCTAGTTGTTATATACAATAATTTTAGTTCAACTCTATTAAATATCATCACAAATTTTTCTTCATCTTGTCTTTTCCTGTCTCATCATTTTTATGGAAAATCATGAAGCAAGTATATAAAAACACTCATATTACTTTCACATATTAATTTTAAACTTTATCAATAAGCATTATGGTCTTTACAAATGAATTGAAACAAAATATTCCTACTAATTTTTAGTCAGTGTTTTTCGCTAGTGTTTGGACTGGAAACTCCTTGTTAACTGTTCCTATTTTTTTGTCATATTTCTATGTTTTCATTAAACAGCCCAAGCTTTTGTTAACTATTAAATTTTATGCAGTTTAACACTGACTGCCCTTTTTAACGATTTTTATTTCTGTTGTTATTGTAGTAGATGTCGATATGTTTCTTTTAAAATAATTTTAATATAATTGAACAGATTGTACTTGCTAATTTCATTTTATACACAAGGGTTTACGGTGCACTGGCAACTAAATGCACTGCCAGTCTTTTGATAAAAAATTCACGGTCATTTCAATATTGAACTGTTTTGGATTACTCAGTATTATTCATGAATAGTCATTATGTTGAATTAGTCATTCCAATATATGCACTGATTTGGGTTGAACAGATCTCATCCACGCATTAGTGTTCGAATGTTACATTCCACTTTTTAAGAAGTCGCTCTATTTATTTCTTGTTGATTAGTGCAATAAATGACTAATTTCTGAGGTAAAATGGATAAACCAACAAAAGTCTCCACACAAATGAAGTTTTATTCAACGCGTTTCAAACACTTTGTGTTCATCATCAGGAAGACACTATAATACAAATTATATCTAATTAGTTACAAAAATTAGAGTGAAATAATAAAATTCAGTTAAGAGAATTCAAGACATACCCAAGGATGTGGTACTGACGGGTTGGTCCAGTGAACACAACCAACCCGTCAGTACCACATCCTTGGGTATGTCTTGAATTCTCTTAATTGAATTTTATTATTTCACTCTAATTTTTGTAACTAATTAGATATAATTTGTATTATAGTGTCTTCCTGATGATGAACACAAAGTGTTTGAAACGCGTTGAATAAAACTTCATTTGTGTGGAGACTTTTGTTGATTTATCCATTTTACCTCAGAATGAGTAAATACCAGACAATTACGGATTGCACAACTAATGATTTAATAATGACTAATTTAATTTGTTACCTTCTTGAATTTTACTTTTTTTTTTAATAATTTCCTTTTTCATTCTTCAATCTATAAGCAAAATAGGATCAATCAAGAGTCATTCCTTGGTTGTTCTCTTCTTTGAATTTTGCCTTCATATATTCCTTTAATTTTTTTTAAAATATAGTGTATTAGTTTTTACATGGTTTTGATCGAATAAAAATCAGTTTGATAAAATCTTATATGTCCTTTTGATTAATGATTTTATAGTGTTGATTGATTATTGTGCATAATTCATGAATTGTATTAGTTTCACTCCTTTCTTTTGGTTTCTTTCTTTCAGTTTTACCCAGTTCTAATTTATGTTCAAACTCTTGCTTCTGTCATTTCACATAATGACAAAGACATAAATGTATCCTTATATGAGCCGCTTATTTTGAAAGTGGCCTAATTCCATTTATGTTAAAATCGAGATATTTAAGGGTTTGCGTTTTACAAAATTTAAAAATATTGTCATTGTATTTATCAACTAATTTTTGTTATAAAAATTCTTAGTAATTTTAAATAAATTTTGTACAATTTGCTGCAAAAGGTAAAGATAACGTAAAAATGTAATTATTTAAATAGCTAGCTAAATTTTTTTGGAAAATGGAATTAGGCCACTTTCAAAATAAACGGCTCATATATGGTTTAATAGACTTTACGACTGAAATGCCAGTAAACCTTAACGTTGCAAGTTTGTTGACCATCTGCCTATTTTCATGTGCTGAACAGTAATATGGTAGCTCTAGGCGAGTTTCTGATCAATATAGGCTTCAAAATACTTTAATATATACACCTCATTACCTGCTAGACTGACTGGTATGGTCTTAGATTGTCTATTTCTATTCATGAGAAGTGTTATGGATTTGTCATTATTAAAAACATGTTCTTCACATGGATCAACTATTAAACAGATCTAGTTACTTTTTAGCGAGATTTATAACTTCATGAGGTTACTTTGGCGTCTATAATCAAAGAACACACTGCAAACCAAATTATAACTGAATAATGGTGCCCTTAATGATCATAAAGCCCTTCATACATTGCATTCTGGTATCTGGACGATAACAACAACCTTGAGGACATTTTTAGGTACTTACTATAAAATTTTATTTAAGAAGTTTCATTACAATATGATTAATATGTTATTCAAAATCCGTTATTATGAAAAAAGGTACAAATATTTTGGAGAACTAAATTTAGTATTTAGTTATTTGAGTTCATTAACTGTGCAATCTGTTATAGTGTGGTATTTACTCATTTTGGGGAAAGTATTAAGTCTCCACACAAAATAAACACTCCCTGTCACCCTCAGTCCTTGCTTGGTCTCACCTCCTGAATAACCACCCCAGTAGAGCAGGTAATTAAGAATCTCTTTTATATACAAATTAGACAGATTACAGTATTTCGTTTTAAGTTGATGATCAATTTAAGCCATTTCAATATTATTCCCATGATATTACTCAATAGTGTCAGATGTATTCATTTTAATTAATTCGCCCCTATGTTTCCAAAGCTCTTAAATGCATATGTATATTTTTTTAGATATAACCTGAAGAAGAACAACAAGTGTTCGAAACGCGTTGTTTAGTTTCTTATAATAAACTATTTTTGCGCGGAGACGTAATACTTTCCCCAATATAGTTATTTGAGTACACCAAGCAGAGTTTAGCTACCTTGACATCAAGTGAAATAAAAAGTGTTTTCAGTTGTGTACTAAGATATATTAATTTTAAATCTGTATTGAAGTTTAAAACATGGATAAGGCACTTTATACATTACATCCATTTTCATTAATTTTAGTAAACCAATTATTGAAAAATGAAAGTATTGAATTTATATAACGGATAATTTTAGTGAGCAGCACCTACCATGCTGTCAGTTTAGGACTATTATAAGAATATTAGGAGTGGGTCTTCACCCACGGAAGAGGTCAATGCCTGTTACCTCAGGACCAGGGCTTGCAATGATAGTTAATTTGACCCATCAGGGCCTCATTATGGAGAGTCTTCAGTACAAAGAGAACGACTCATGGAGAGATTAAAAATCTCTCGTCGGCTAAACTCCACCTGGTCCGTGTCAATAAAAGATTAGAGAGCCTTTAAGGTGTCTCTATTCGTAAAATAAAGGGCTCGAGAGAGGGATGTATCTACATCGACCCCACTCCGAGAATCTATCAAAAGCCAAAATGTCTCTAAAGCAAGTACGAGTAGTCCACTCCATTCAGCTCAGTTCATAGGCCGTTCCCACTGGTAGGGGTCTGGGGTCTCTAGCTCCCGGCATGCTAAGCAGGCTTCCTCCTGGGAAGTTACTGCTTCTCACACAGCGACCATAAGGGTCTACCCATCTTGGGTGAGAACCAACAGCCACTACGAGTCCAACCTCTGAGGCAGGCTGGAGAGAAATCCCTCCAGGGGCCCCGCCGTCCTAGTACCGACTTGTTTAAGAGTTTTGGATCAAACTTCAGACCAATGGACTTACTGAACCTGCTCAGCTGCA
Source organism: Hermatobates lingyangjiaoensis (assembly GCA_026182355.1). Taxonomy (NCBI): domain Eukaryota; kingdom Metazoa; phylum Arthropoda; class Insecta; order Hemiptera; family Hermatobatidae; genus Hermatobates; species Hermatobates lingyangjiaoensis. The sequence goes on from JAPFBL010000156.1 coordinate 777,398, forward strand.
GGTAAGATCAGTGGCATTTGTATCCCCTGGTTCAATAAACCTGTGGAAGTAAAGCCAATGCTTCCTGTGATAGGGCTGCATGACCCCACTAGGGGCGAATAACCGATAATTTAAAAAAAATAAAAACTTTAGAATATACACTGATTACTTTCACTAAAAATGAATGAATTTTAAATTGACAACTTAAGAAATAGGTTATTGTAAACTCCCAGACATTGATTAAATTTTTATTAAACGATAAAGTGCACTATCAAGGCTGAACGACTTATTGTTTACAAATATGTCACTCGTTGATGTTTCCTTGTTTATTTCTTAGTTATACTACTCAATAGAAACTGCGTGGTTGTTTTTTTATAACAGTATTGTCGTATATGTGTGCCATATATATAAGTATATATTCTTCATATAAGAGTGTCTTATAGTATCCAGGTACTTATTCCTTAACTCACACGTACACTAATATAATTTCTCAATTATGATGATAAATGACAATATATTTGTGTTAAATAAGTAATTTAATGATTATATATAAAAATGACATATGTTTGATGTAAGAATATTGTGACATTAGGTATAATACACTTGCTATCCCACATTGTGGGCATACAGAGCGGGAAATTAGAGTTTTGGTATGCTATCTTTGAAAAGAACACTCAGAAATTATCTGAAATACATGGAGATAGTGGCCGAAATCAAAACATCAGAATGCATCACGTTTGGTTAAAACAGCATTTTTCAACAGGGATAAAATTCTCACACACGCCCCAGTCTGAATTTTAGACTTTCAGGGGGGGGGGGGGGGGGGGAGTTGCAGCTACAGTAGCTATAGAGGGTGAATAAACTAAGCATAGAATTTGTTCTATCTAGCTTTCCTTAGTGCAAAGACAAAATTTTGAAACAATTCACTAAAATATTAATTCATCTGATATATTCCTGAAGTGAGTTGAATGGTGTCAAAAATCCATTGTCAGTTCAAAACGTTGATGATCCTTGTCAAGGTGAATATTTGCAGATAAAAAATAATTCGAGATAAGAGATAGTTTGGATAAGAAGTCAATCAGAAAATTACAGAAAGTTTTACTTTGATTGACCCCTAGCCCAAAATTAGAGGAAATAATTATACTCGAAATGGTTTTGTTTGAGTCGGCATATCTTTGCTGAGGGCTTTTCAACTTTGTTGAAAACCATGACCAAGCAATAGAGATCATGAAAGAAGAAAATAACATATGTGGTACACTTTCAAGCACTCTTCCACGTGTTCCAACAATACCGAAGAAAAATCAATTACAGTTTTTGTCTATCGAAGAAGTATACTCCTCTCAATGAAATTAATTACACGTTTATAATATCCTGTTACTCTTTTTACCTTCTCATTTCCTGCAAGAGATTCAGTTTGGCTTTCTTTTAGTAGTTAATTATAAATGAAAGAAAAAACTATTTTACTTTTATTCATGTTTTCTGTGATCATTAATAGCTTCTCTTTGCATTTAATTTGTAAAATCTTTATAAATAAAATAATGATTTTGTCTGTACATTGCTTAGAACTGACTCATTTCAAGTTTTCTTTACGTTTCATACATTGGAGAAACCGAATTCACCCTTAGAAAAATTTCTGTCGGTTTGTCGGTTTGTCTGTTTGTCGGTTTGTCGGTTTGTCTGTTTGTCCGCAAAACTTTGTCACAAGTAAACTCAGCTACCATAAGACATATAAAGCTGAAACTTTTACAGTAGATTTGAGTAGGTCTAACTTAAAATATAGGCTCTGAATTGATTAGAAATTCAACGTAAAAGTGAAGTTATGGACGTTTAAAGCAAAAAAGTTTGTCACAAGTAAACTCAGCCACCATGAGACATAGCGAGCTGAAACATTGACACTAGATTTGTGTATGCCTAACTTAAAATACGGGCTCTAAATAGATTCATAATTCAGTACAGAAACGAAGTTATAGGGCTTTAAGCGTATTTTCCTAACTTCACAGACAAGTTTGTTTTGAAAATACACAAGTGTGGCAAATAGGTATTGTTGTTGATTTTAATTTCATTGGAGCATATGAATATGACATCTTTGAAAAGGTGTTTCCCAGAGTTGAGGATGTACTATCTATTAAGAATAAATAATTTTGTAAACGAGCAATTCTCAACTCTTAATATGAACAGGCAGGAAAAATCAACAAACAAGTTCTTACGCTATATCATACCGAGGAAAGAACTTACAAGTCAGTAAAGAGATTGGATTAGTGAAGAAGAAGCAGTTCATTATCTAATTGAATTTCTTGACTCTGAATTTATTTCTCCTGGACTGCCTGCTAATGAGTAAAAACTTAAAGTAGGAGAACCAATCATGTTGCAATTTAGTAGCAGTAACAAATTTCATGTTACGAAACATGAGTGCCCCAAAACTGTGCAACGGACACGACTCTGAGTTCGTGCTCTACACAGATATGCCATAGAGACGGACATAATGACTGGATGTCGTATTGGGGAGTCTGTGTGTATACCACATATACCATTGATTCCGAGCCACTGTCTGTTTCCGTTGAAATGATTGCAAAGTCCTGTCAGAGTCTATTTCGCAATGACGTTAACTAAGTCATGACGTAACTATAATTTCTAATTATAGTATTAGTATAATATTATAATTGATATTTTTGAATATCAAGTATAATAGAATTTTTGATTCCGTCAAAGACGGGTACGTTTGCTAGTCATATTATAAAAAGATGTTAATCGATATATCCTAATCTATATTCACAACATTATAATCACTATATTCACAAGTAAACTCAGCCACCATAAGACATATCAAGCTAAAACTTTGACAGTAGATTTGCGTATTCCTAACTTAAAGTATAAGTATTTAATATGTTGGAAATTCAACGAAGAAGTGAAGTTATGGACTTTTACAGCACAAAACTTTGTCACAAGTAAAGTTTGCCACCATAAGACATAGGGAGCTGAAACTTTGAAAGTATGTTTGTGTATGTCTAACTTAAAATCTAGGCTTTGAATAGATTGCAACTTCAACGTAGAAGTGACGTTATGGGCTTTTAATCTGTCTTTGGCTAACTTGACAGACATGTTTATTTTGAAAATATACAGGTATAGCAAGTAGGTATTGTTAGTTGATTTCAATTTCATTTGCATTTAAGCTCTCAGTAAGAGGTAATTCACAAGGTGTTCCCAAAGTTCAAGATCATCTAGTATATTCAGAATAACTATTATAGCTTTGTGAGCGAGCAATTCTCACCCCTACAAATGAGCAGGCAGGAAAAATCAATAAACAAGTTCTTGCACTTGAATAAACTTGTTCTTGAATCAAGCTGAGGAAATAATTTACAATTCAGTAAACAGAGTGATTGGTGATGAGGAAGCAGTTCATTATCCAATTGAATTTCTTGACTCCGTGACTGCTACTGGACTGCCTGCTCAGGATATAGAACTTAAAATAGGAGCACCAATCATGCTGCGATTTAGTAGCAGTAACAAATTTCATGTTACGAAACTTGAATGCCCCAAAAATGTGCAACATGACACGACTCTGAGTTCGTGCTGAGTTCGTACAGATACAGTCCGCCATATGGGCGGACATCTGTTCTGGGTGTGGTACTGGGGAGTCTGTGTATATACTACGCATACCATTGATTCCCAGCTACTATCTGTTTCCATTCAAACGATTGCAATGTCCTGTTAGCGTCTGTTTCGCAATGACAGTAACTAAGTCGCAAGGGGAAACTCTACCGCAGGAATTGAAGTTAGTGGGACCAAGTTTTTCCCGCATGGTCAACTGTAGTTTGCTTGCTCAAGAGTCAGAGGTTCCAACTCTTTGTTCTTCCATGAACCTGAAGGACTAACAGCTAATATGGTGTATATAGAGTTATTTACTTAACACTGTACTAATAATGATATTTTCTACTATTGTATAATTTCTAATGATATTTTGGAATACCATACATCATCTCCGAATTTTTGAAAATGACCTATCAAAGACGGGAAAGTTTCGCTAGTTTTGAATAAAGAAATACGTTGTTAATAATATTTGGAAACTGTTTAGATGGTACTTTTTGAGGAAATGATGAAATCTAAAGGGGTGGGGAGCACATTCAGACAATTAGTAAAGGTCGAGTAGGGCGAGCAAGATCTGCGTCTCTGGTCTAGAGTTTATGCTATAGATACGTTGTATATAACATATACTTATACGAAATGACTTTACATAAACATAACAATCGCAATAATTTAGTTATTTAATTCAATTTATTTATACTGTAAAATAGAAATAAAGTAAAATATGGAAAGAAAAAAACAAATGTTCTTTTAATTCTGAATCACCGCACTCGTCACAATAAATGTTTCACTTTACATATAATTCAACTAAACATTAGTACGAAAATTAGGTAAATATATAGTGCAACTAAAAATATGTATGGGATAAATATAAATATTATTTGAAGAGCAGGTACATAAAGTGAGGGTAGCAGAAGCGTTATCAGGCGACACTGCAGATGGGCATTGAGAGCTGTATCGTATCACTACTGATAATAGAAGGCTAATCTCTGAGCCTGAGGCCACACCAGTCTCACAAACATGCCGCTCACTGTGCCTCAACTCAATTCCTTCTTCTGCTTCTCCCTGGAGACTGGCGTCAAGATCATCGGTTTTCTACAAGGAGTAAATATAGCCAAAATTACCAACTTACCCTCAAAGCTGATATAATGTGGAAATCAAATCTATATATATATATATATATATTATATAAATCAGAAATATATTGAATAGTTCAGAAAGATTAATACATTAAGTATATTTCTTAACCCAAATAAGTTAACCTTCGACGGACCAACTAGACTTCAAATTACTTACTCTAACATCTTTTAATAATCATTATTAAATGGTCATAGCCTTTAACATGATTAAACATTCTCAAAATCATTGTAGAGTAGATACAGAAGCAGTCTAAGACACTACATTATTCAGCTGGTAATTTAGTGTTCCAATATTTGTAACACAATGGTTGATGTTTTGTTTTTTCGAGAGAGTTCTTTATATAAAAGTATTTACAGATTGTAAATATCTGAACTTTTCTTATACATAAAAGTTATATTAAACTTAATTTATGACTGTGTGAAGAAGAATCACGCCCTTTTTCTTAAATTCAACTGAATTTATAAACATCAAGTGCATTTCTAAACCTTTATTATAAAACTATAAAACAAGTTAGATCAAATATATATACATATTTCTATATTACTAAACGTTTATATATGAAGAGATTTAGTATTATTATGTATTGCAAATAAATCTTCTCGTAATATGTACATGCGTACATTGATTGCGTTTGTATTTTTTTGCACGAAATTAAAGAAAAAACATCTTACATTATACATTTTACTTATGTCAACAAATGTTCATTCTTTATTAAAACATCTGATAATATCATTAAAAAATTGCATTTTACATATTTTGTTGTCATCTTTTTTTAAAATTAGTCACCATCTACTAACGGCATAGAGTTGTGACGTAATGAATGAATAAAAGGTTATCAAAACAAAACTGAAATTATCTTACATTCAATAATGTTAGTTTGACCAACCGGAGCGGTTACTATATCTTAGTCTCTAATTCTAATTCTAATGTAGTTAACTTCATTTTCCAAATTACAAAAAAAATGTAAAAAGTAGTTACAAGATTCTGAAAAAAAAATTTCTAAAGTTAGTAACTAAGTTTTGATTTTGCTTGTAACTATTTGATGACTTGAATGCAGTTCTTCTAATATGAAACGTTTAAAATACATTTTAATCAATCGCCTGCTTTCAAATAACAAATCAATGAAAAACAATAAGTTTAAACACCTGAAACACTATTTCTGATCAATATACTAGTTTAAAAAACTATAATTTCTTGTTATTTTTCTAATACGTCCTGGAATCATTATTCGAACAATGCCTTTTAAGAATGGATCTTTTCAAAAGTAAATTATAAAACAACTCATCTTATTGAAAAGAACGAGGAAAAGAACATTCAATAACCTTTAATCTCAACTAACATAGTCATCCGTCAATGTTAAAGGAAACATCAAACATTTTGAATAAGTAAAATTATTATAAAGAGAAGGCCTAGTTTTATTCAAAGTTCATGATCATTTAAAGCAATATTCTCCTCATGATATTTCATTGTCAAAACAAATCTCTTTTGATGAATATTTATATTCGGCTTTTAAAACGAATCAATTGCCGATAATTAAATTAGTTTAATTTAAGTACGAATGAATATCTACTATTCTTTCAAAATATTCAAAAACTGTTCATTAACATATAGTTATGTTAATGAACAATTCAAACTTTCTTATTCAAACTAAGAATGTTTTGAATAAGAAATATGTTTTATTCAAAGAAATATGTTTTATTATCATGCGAGTTTTAATGAATGCTTCGGTATTTGAGATATATTCTAAAAAATCTGGAGTGGCCTACACTCAACTTTACTATAAGTAACTTAATATCGAATTTCTTGAGTATATAACACATAACGTCTCATTTAAGCATAACGTAAACATCTAAATGGGATATGATTATTGGTCTTTCATTCCTGAGGTAGTACAGATAGTGATTGCAGGACATATCAATTTATAAGCATATTTTTGTACATCACAGAGCTGATGCAAATAATTTCATTAGTATAACTACAGCATTAATAACATTTTTTAAAAACCAATGTGAACATTTCTTGATACGAAATATTCTCCTACAAGAGAACATGGCTTTTGTTCAAATAGCCAGTGGATTTCTTACCTCGTTTACTTGACATCCTTCTACAATGAATATTAAAGTAAAATTTTCAAATTTAAAACAAAAAATACCTTTTTTTTTCTGAAAAACATCATACACAGCGAAGAAAATGTTGTTTTAAGGTGACTTATAATTAAAGATGTACGATAATTACATTTATTAATCTCTAAACGAAAGATTTCAATTTTGAATTATCTTTTACATTTTTGGTTTTTTATAGAATTGTTATAGTGGGAATTTTATGGATTCTTAGTATTTAATAACATTTTTTCTTTCCCCTTTGTCAAATAACATATATACGAATTTTTTCTGAGTGAGTGTTATCATTTTCCTGCACAATATTATTCCTCTTACATCTCATATAAGTCAATAGACATTTTAAATTGTTCCTTTATAAATATCAATTTTACTCAGTGGATTCGCTCAAAAAATTTCTAAGTCAATGTAAACAATGTAAAAAAATATAAAAAAATCGACAAGTATAGCAGGTGATCTCTTAGTCTAGGATAAACAAAGGGTTTTTATATCGTTATTGATCTTTCCCGTAATTAAAATTTTATGATTTTTTTTTATAAATTGCTTATTTTTTGTTCCATTCTTGGTCAAATTTTCATTATTTTTTAATGAGCCGTTTCGCGTCAAAAAACATTTTCTGAAAACAGAAATCGTACTGTAACGCCCCTTTAGCGAATATAATTTTGAAAAAAAATATCTCAATTCATTCTCCACATAATGTTCTATTTTTAGGCATAGTTTCATTTTGATCCATCAAACAGTATGGCTTGTATCGCTCTCACAAAGTTTGAGATTGAATTAAAAGTCAAAATTTTTACATTTTATTGAAAAAAAAATATTTCCCGTTGTTTTAAAATTCTGAATATATTTTTTGTTTGTTCCATTTGTAACCTCAAAGATAATGTGAAAATTTCAAAACTCTAGGGTTATCAGTTTAGGAGAAATAAATGTTTTAAAAAAAACGGTTTTTGGCAAAAAAAGTGACTTTCCCATCATGCATAATTCTTTCCAAACAATAGGGATCTTCGTCTTTATGGGGCCCATTTTCGTGTAAAATATCAACTTGATCCATCAAAGATTCTGGACCGTAGCGTGGTAACAAGCAATGCTAACACACTCACCCACCCACCCACCCACCCACCCACACACACACACAGACATCATCGCAAAAACTTCATAAAACGACTTCTGGGACCTCAAAACATGTAATTCCGTCAAAATCTCGAGATCCAACTTTTTCACGATCACTATACTTTACTTATAGTAAAGTAAAAATCTGGAGTGGCCTACACTCAACTTTACTCTAAAGTAAAGTATATATTTATATGTAAAGTATAAATATTGTGTTGACCTATATGATAATATAAGTAAACATAATATCATACTTCTTAGGTTTATAATATATAATGCTTCAGTTAGGTATAATATAAATGTCTAAATGGGAGATTTTTATTAGTCTTTCATTCCTGGAGGTTGTACAGATAGTGATTGATCCACTGTTTCTTTTTGTATATCACACCACTCATCCACATAATACCATTAGCACAACTACAGCAGTAATAACATTTTTGAAAAGCAAAGTGTAGATTTCGTGTTACGAAATAATCTCTTATAGCAGAAAATGGCTTTTGTTCCGATAGCCAGTGGATGTCTTACAAAGTTTACTAGACCTCCTTCTACATTGAATATTTAAGAAAACTTTTCCCCTTTAAAACTTCAAAATATTCCTATTTTGTCTGAAAAATGTCATAAACATCTAAGAAAAAATGTCGTTTTCAGATAATTTTTAATTTAAGATGTAGGAATTTACATTTATTATTCATCAAAGAATGTATTCAATTTTGTATTATGTTTTACATTCTTGATCTTTTATCGAATTATTATACTGGGAAATTTATGGCTTCCTAGTATTTATTAAAAATTTTTTTTCCATTTGTCAAAAATCATATATAGTAATTCACACTGAGCAAGTGTTATCTTTTTTCTGCGTGCTGTACTCTGTTATAAGAATGTTGTGAATGTATATTGGGAAAAAATATATTAGTAATTAAATAGTTTTACATACTCAAATCAAAGTCAAAGCCGGCTATTCAGTATAATTTAAAACTTTTATAGCTGGAAACTTGAAATTCTTACAAAAAATAGACATGAACTATTAGACTAGAATAGTGAAAAAACTGTAAATTTGTCAACAAACATAACTCCTCTCTCTTGAGGAAAGAGTTCATTCCTCACACTTCATGATTACCCAAAGATATTATGATTCATAAGCACAAAAAAATTAAAACTGATATTAAGTTTTGTTCGGATCAATCAGAAATTATAGCAATAGTCATTGAAATAAATTCACTGAACATGATTGACAGGGATAATTTTAATTATTATTTCTTATTATTAAGGCACGGAAACAGCTTCTTATATGGCCCAAGCTTTTGATATAGTATTCTTAACGTGGTTCAAGGCAGTAAGTATATTTAGCAAAATAGAAATCGTTTAAAAGTAAAAAAAAATCATTTATTTTATGACATAAATAAATAAAACATCAATTGAAGTTATATGCACAATCAAATATATTTAAAACAACCAAAACTTGTAAATTAAAATATTTAATTTATTTACCCAACATAAAATGCCATTAATGAAAGGAATGTGTCTTTATAATATTACCTTAACCATTGTTATTTTATCTGACAGTTCAAATTTGTTTCTAAAATTATTCAGTTTTAACCTCTAAAGTAATAGTTTATTATATATTATAGGCTCCGACCCCCTAATAGGAAATATTATTAAATAATATTGTAGAATTCGAGGCGAGTACGCAAGCCACTGGGCTACCCTGACCCCCTAGTACGATTTGTTATTATGTAATACAACTACAACAAAGACAATCACAACAAACATAAAGATTATAATCATTTCAGATCTCTATCTCCACGGAAAATGGGTGAACAAACAAACCAACAAACTCACATTTTATATAATATATATATTATATATAGATTAGAGCATTTAATGAGACAAATTCATCATGCCAAGGAAGGCAACAGAAATTTATATTTATTAGCAGTGATTTTTTACATGTAAAAGTCTTATTCCTCATATAAGTCAATAAATTATTTACATTTCTTCATTACAAACATACATTTTCAGTGGATTCACTCAAAAAATTCCTAAGTCAATGTAAATAAATATTAATAAATTCAACAATTATTGCAGGTGATCCATTAGTTTAGGATGAACAATCAGTTTTTATAGTGTTATTACTCTTTTCCGTAATTGAAATGACGTGAATTTTTCTTTCTAATTGGTAATTTTTTGTTCAATTTTTTTGGCAAATATTTATGGTTTTTTAATGAGCCAGTTAACGTCAAAAAACATTTTCTGAAAACAGAAAATGTACTGTAACATCGTTTTAGTAAACGTAATTTGGAAAAAAATTATCTCAACTCATTCCCCACAGAAGTTTTATATCTAGATAGTATTTCATTTTCATCCGTCACACCCGTCAATTTCATCCGTCAATTCTTACTGAATTCAAAGTAAGAATTCAAAGAATTTTTTTACAGATTATTGAACAAAAATATTTCCTGTTTAAAAAATCTCAAGATATTTTTAATTTAGTGCTTTTGAAGCCTTAAAGATAATGCAATCATTTCAACACTCTAGAATGAGCAGTTTAGGAGAAAAAAAATTATTTTGATGCAATGATTTGATGAAAACATCAATTATTTACCATTTCCAGTTAAGTACCATAAAGTTCTTCTCCAAAGCAAGCACTAATTGTATGTGGAAAAATACTGCAACCTGGAATACAGGTTTACATTGTTCTGAGTTGTTCCAATTAAATTTGACTTAATTAGATTTTGTCAAATTAAATAAAAGATATATAAACTTCTAAGGTCTATCTTAAAGCTTCATTAGTATATCACAATATTTTGTTAATACTGTTTCTTTATGAAGTAATATAAATATGTGTAATTTTTCTGATTGAAATTGATCTATGTACTCTGTTTAAAATAAGTCAGCGGAAGATGACATCAAGAGAGTATGAAACCTACATTACCATAATAACTACATATGTATAATAGTAATTGTTATACATATACTATATTATTATTGAATAAAAATAATACAATGTAAAATATAAATATTATGAAATAAAAATATTATATACCATTAAATCATCTAAAATTAAATTATGACTTAAACATTATATGGCTTAAATGTATTGAAATTCAATAAGCATTTCAATATATCTAAATTCCTTACTTTAACGGAATAGTTTTACCAAAATGTTATTTTGGAGTAAAAAAACCTCAAACCTTTCTGTGAAGATGACCTTAACTAGAAACATAAATATCTATAAATGGGATAAATAATTCCATTATAACAAAAGTGTCAAAACACTGCTCCAAATGTTAAAAACTAATTACAAGATTTAAAGCGCATCTTTTAAATCACTGCGATTTTAAAATCTCTGTTTCCATATATTTCTTATTGGGAGTTAAATTCTTTTTTCGAATTATTTACTTTATTATTATAAATATATATCTTATACAATGATATCATTGTTTACTTATTTATGCATTATAATTATATCAGTGTTTCCCAAACTTTTTTGAGTGACCACCCCTTGGACCTTGGACCCTTGGGTTCATAAACCTATAACTCAACATCCATAAACCTATAACTCAACACCCTTGAATAATAATCAGATTCTAAATACTAAAACTAAATAACCAAATGAGTAACATTTTAATAATTAAATTAAAATAATTACTAATCGAATATTTATTTAGAATACAATAGATGTATTGTTTCATAGCATATTTATGCAAAAGAATTAATACACAATAAAAGAAACTTAGGTGAGAATATACTTTTAACATAAAAATGAATTATCAAAACAAATAATTTTAAGAAACTGTTTCCTAGAAGTTTACGTGTCGTGTTTTCACTTAAATTTAGAAATTATATTGCATGAACATTTTTAATTTATGAAAATAGAATCCCCGCTCCTTTTTGCATTACCGCCCCCCGATATCAAAGCACCGCCCCCAGGGAGTATCGCCAACTTTGGGAAACACTAAATTATATGATAAAATTTAAACTTTCATTTATATATTCGTAAGAATATATTACAGACTAGTCATTAACAGAATGTAATAAATACTGTATAATTAAACATGAAAGAGTAAGTTTAAAAAAAAACCATCGTAGTTATTAGAAATCAACGACTACAAATTTCCCAGCATTCCAAAGATCAAACTTTTAAAATGAAAACAAATAACCTCTTCTTACTTGAATATTATCAGTAGTTTACGGAATATCAGTAGTATTTGTAATGATATGAGTAATATCTATAATGAAATCAGTAGTATTTCTAATGAAATCAAAAGTATTTGTGATAAAATCGGTAACATTTAGAACCCATTTTAGAAGTTATCTTCTAAATATTCTAAAATCAAATATTTTGCAAATACTTAAACCTTCTTATTTACAATCCTTCGTATATTTTTGTCAATTCCCGACAAAAATGAGAAATCCATTCCCCTAATACATATCTTAATCAAGATAAAACACATTTTTTCGATTAATATGTTTTCTGATTTTCAAAAAGTTTGATTTATGTAACAGATTTGTGTCACACATATAATATGTATTTTGTTGGTTTGTCTAGATTTTTGCTGGAATATTGTCAATTCTTGGAGTCGTGTTCCTTATAATGTCTGCATTTGGTGATCTTGGAATGTCAGGTAATATCTTTATCACTTTATACACCTATTCTATCCAACGGTTGCTATATTATTGAATTTTTTATATTATTGGGTTTATATAAATTTGACCGAATCCCGATTACATTATACACCTATTCTATCCAACGGTTGATATATTATTGAATTTGTTATATATATATATATATATATATATATATATATATATATATATATATATATCAATGATCAAACCACAATAAGAAATGGGAAAACAAGACTAAGATCTTTCAACCGTAACAAACGGTCTTCGTCAGAGTCAAAAACCCAACTGAACACTAGATGCAGAAAACATCTGGTGAGGAGTTGAGAAGAGTGGGAGGGAAGAGTGGTATTTTAAAAGGGTGAAAGTGCAGGAAAGGACTAACGTCCAGAAAGGGATGTTTGGGGAAACAAAGGAGTACAGTAAGAAAAAGTAAAAAACTATCCGCTAGCTGTCAACCCTCTTTGAAGAGGCTATTGCCCTCGTGACGAAAGTATCAAGTTTGAAGAGACCGTTACTAATGTTTATAATATTTGATCTATTAAATTTAATTAGAGACGATTCAATAATATTTCTTAACAACATTGATTTTTCATAGGTAATAAATTTAGCTCCTGTCCAATCAATATGATGATTTTCATTTTTTATATGCAAGAATAAGGCACTACTTTTTTCCTGTCTACTTACGTTATATTGGTGTTGTTTTACACGTGTTTTTAATGATTTACCAGTTTGACCAATATAAACTTTATGGCAATTTTTGAACGGTATTTTATAAATACCAGCGGACTCCAATTCGCTGGGAGAGTTTTTTATTAACATGTTACCCACGTTATTACGATTAGAAAACACTATATTAAAATCAGGTTGTTTGGCTAATCTTGGAAGGGGGTCCAATGATTCGTGGTATGGCAAAACTATAGAATTTGATAATAAAGGGGGCTCTGTTGAAGTATTAGAGAAAGTTTTTTTCGCACCCTTCAAAGCTAAATCGATATAAGAAGGGGGGTATTTTAATGAAAGGGCAATTGACCTAATGTTATTAATCTCTTCATTAAGGAATTCAGGGGAGCAAACGAATTGGAGTCCGCTGGTATTTATAAAATACCGTTCAAAAATTGCCATAAAGTTTATATTGGTCAAACTGGTAAATCATTAAAAACACGTGTAAAACAACACCAATATAACGTAAGTAGACAGGAAAAAAGTAGTGCCTTATTCTTGCATATAAAAAATGAAAATCATCATATTGATTGGACAGGAGCTAAATTTATTACCTATGAAAAATCAATGTTGTTAAGAAATATTATTGAATCGTCTCTAATTAAATTTAATAGATCAAATATTATAAACATTAGTAACGGTCTCTTCAAACTTGATACTTTCGTCACGAGGGCAATAGCCTCTTCAAAGAGGGTTGACAGCTAGCGGATAGTTTTTTACTTTTTCTTACTGTACTCCTTTGTTTCCCCAAACATCCCTTTCTGGACGTTAGTCCTTTCCTGCACTTTCACCCTTTTAAAATACCACTCTTCCCTCCCACTCTTCTCAACTCCTCACCAGATGTTTTCTGCATCTAGTGTTCAGTTGGGTTTTTGACTCTGACGAAGACCGTTTGTTACGGTTGAAAGATCTTAGTCTTGTTTTCCCATTTCTTATTGTGGTTTGATCATTGATTGTTATTTCACGTGTTTATGTGAAAGCTTTATATATATATATATAAAGTTTTGTAATAATTGACTAGACTCAGACTAATTTAAATCAACATCACCTTACATTTAATAGCGATTAAATATTCCTTAATTAATAACTAACTTCTTATTTCTATTCAACCAGATGTTTAAGATTTCATGTAGTTGGCAATTAATAGAAAATAAGTTAATATTCATTCTTGATGAAATTTATGAACTAATGACTAATTGACATAAATATACATCGTAGTGCAACAAATATTTCCAAAAATTACTAAATTTTTCTGAGTTGTTTCCAATTAATCTGACTTAATTAGATTTTCCCTCATCCTTGTGTCAATTGATATTAAAACTAACTTTCTTTTCTATTAGACCTTTTCTAAATTTCTATGGTCTATCTTAAAGCTTGATTGGTATATCGCAATACTTTTGTTAATAGTGTTGCTTTTGAACTTTATGAAGTAATATAAATATGTTTAATTATTCTAATTGAAATTGATTTATGTACTCTATTTTTTTTTTAGGACTTTCGTTTTACCTGTTTACGGATGTTTCCTTCTTCTTCCAAACATTCTTCTCAATATATCTTCTCCTCGGTGTTTATAAGGTAAGCAAGGGTTTTTAACTGAACCTCATTTAATTAGTAGAAATAATTTTTCTGAAATTTTAGGTACATTTAATCATTGCGTTCTTTCTATTTGATGAAATTCAAGTATTATAAATTTAAATTTTTAATGTCTATTCCATCGAATTACCTGTTGATGTAGCTTCAAATGAGCATCCATTTTGTAATAATGAACGAAAGAGTACATTTTCCATCCTTCAATATTACACAAAGAGTATGTGGTTCATTAACACACCAGGACTGTATCTGTCAACAAGTTTTGTTCAAGAGTGCAGCATGTAGTTGATTAGTTTGATTAGTCAACCATCCTTCATACAATGAAATGCATCAGAAAAATATATGTTTGATGGTCGTTAATTTTTTACATTTAACAATTTTATCCTTCCAACTTACGGTATTAACTCATTAAACATTTAAATTTTTTAAATAAATCTCTAAACAATTTTGTTTCACTTAAAAATTTTCTAAGTTAATGTAAGCTAAGTAAACAAATGTCAATAAATCTGACAAGTACAGCAGGTGATCCATTATACCAAGATGAATTTTCAGTTCTTATAAGTTTACCTTTTGTCTTAATCAGAACCTAATGAAATTTTTTTTATAAATTGCTAATTCTAGGTTCAATTTTTTGACGAAACTTTATTGTTCTATGGTTAGCACTTTAGGGATTAAACATTATTTTAAAATATAAAATGCACCATAACGCCCCTATTGTTTATTTTGAAATTTTGAAAAATATAATTTAGAAAAAAAAATACCTTATCTCATCCCCACATAATTGTCTATTTGTAGGTACGAGTATAATTTCATTTTCATTTCTCAAATGATATGTCTTGTATCTTCCACACAAGAGAGCCAGGTTAGCTCAGTGGTTAACGTAATCGCCTCTGAACTGTTAAGTCCAGGGTTCGATACCCACCTGTCTCTCGATTTATTCACGCGGTATTTATAAATCTGAGTACCTCGTCCCTCGAAGAAATCTTTCACACAAACTTTCAGATTCAATCATAGATAAAATTTTTCATCCAAAAAAATGTTTAGTTGTTTTTTTGAATCTGAGGATTTTTTTTACATATTGTATCGAGTATTTCAATTATAATGTAAAACTTTTAACAGCCTATAATTAGTAGGAGAGTTAGAATAGTATAAGAGAAAAAAAAGAATGTCGTTTAAAAACACATTTGGCCAAAAAGTGACTTTCCCATCATTTAATATTGTCACCAAGCAAAAGGAAACTTCTACACTATAAGGTCCATTTTTGTGTAAAATATGAATTTGAATAATCAAAGCTTGCCCACCCATCAACCCATATATAGACAGACTTAATCAAAAAAATGTCAAAACTGGACTTTGAGGACTTCAATGGGTGCAAATCCATCAATATTTAAGATCGAATTTTTTCATGATCTCTGTACTTTAGTTATAGTAAAGTAAAAAAATTGGATAAGATAGAGTCTATAATTCTTGACCTGAGTAATAACTATTTATTTAAGATGTCATCCATTCTAATATTAATGTTAAACTGATTTCTTATCAAAAGTGAAATACTCATAACTTATCTGAACTAAATGTGACTTAATATGATCTATAATAATCGTATATTGTTTCTAAAATAGTAAAATGTTTAATATTATTGAACAATATATATTTTTCAATTACCTTTTATAAATAAATTAATTAAAAACTTAATAATACTGGTATTAAGTTTACTTGAACTGATAGATCACTTGAAGCTAGGTTATTTCAGTTTTTAGAAGGAAACAAAAATGAGCTATAATAATCTCGGAATTATGTAATATCATTAATGTTGAGTAATTATCAGATATTTTATAATTACTAAATATATAAAATAATTTTTGACTTTTTTCAAAATTTTTCATTCATAATTTTTTTAATTATATATAAAAGATACATATTACATATCTTATAAATGAACTTTTAATTAAATAATGAAAAAGCGAATTTAGAGAAGGGATATTGCTTAAATAAGTGGTTTCTTTTATAACAAAAACTTTTTGCAGAACAAGCTGTCCTATATCAAGGCCTGGGTTATCGTGCAGGCTGCTTTTATCGTTCAGTCAATTCAAGCCATTGTACTCTTCCTCATCCTACTCGCCATGGGTGATTTCTACAAAGAATTGATAGAAGAATTGACTGAATTAGGTATACTCTTTCAAATAATAATTTTTTTTAATTCCTATGATTCAATACATTTTGAACATTTTTTTATACTATCATCCTCAACAGGAAAAGAGAAGAAGGCTCAGCCACCACCTAAGAGATGGGTGGTTGACTATAACGAAGGTCAATAATTTCAAGATATATAGCCATTAGGAAAAGATGAGCCACGGTCAAGTAGCCAGTAGAGATTGAAAGCAATTGCAACACCAAGTGTTTCCAGCGCTCCTGCCACTTAATAAGAAGGGAAAAGGAAGAGCCTTTTTTAAAAGTAAAGACAAAAAAGAAGAAAAGATGAATACAAAATTAAAGAAACAATAAATAAGAATCAATTGGAAAATAAAATAAGTTCATAACGAACATATACACAAATATCAAATGAGGGTTATTAATTTACGATAGACAGAAATCAGAAGTTAATCTGATTATAAGGAGATAGATATGTGCCTCTACTGAGGCTCTAAATGTAAAAACTTCGGAACAGGAATCTGTTTGGAAACTTGTACACGAGAACAGTCTTTTAAATCATAACTTTGGGAATCAGCTTAGATGTTGATTTTTTTTTTGGTAAGGATTTTTTTCCTAAAAGATAGGACAGGTTTACCAAATCAGTCATTTTTTGGCTAGATATAGCCAAATTTACCTCTATCTAGCCAGTCAGTTATCTCATCTAGCCAATAGCTAGAAATTCAGCCAATAACAGAAAACTGTTGGCCAATTTAAAGCAACTTCGTGACATGGTGCACGTAGAATAATAATATACTTATTATATAAGTATTAAACTCATTGGTGCAATGTTTCATAATGAATTTAACGAGAATGTATCTGTATAATTCCGACAAAGGGGAAGGCTTTGAATGTAACTTTGACAGTTACCTATGAGTGGAACCTATCAATGACATTTTTTCCAGAAACCAAAACACAGTTCCAAAAAAACTCAAGATATATTTAATTACTATCTGAAAACACAGAGAAGTTTAAAATTAAACTCAAGATCATCCTTTTTTTGTCGGTTATAACTCTAGTGTGGTTTTGAAATATCTTAGACTTCACAAATTTTGTGTAGAGATACACAGTTTAACTTGAATTTTGGTCATAATGATGAAAGCAGTGCAAATGATAAAAGTTTCTGGAGCGATGTTGTACAGCATAAAGATTTTATTGGCCAAAATGCCAAAATTCAAGAAAATCACTGAATTTGCTATTATTTTGTCAGGCTTCGGTTTTACACCTTCTGGGGTAACCACATGTCCTAAATAAGAGACTTCTTTTTGCAGAAATTCAGTCTTATCTAATTAGACTTTCAAATTTGACAGTGTTAATCTGTCGAAAACTTGTTTCAACCTTTCTATGTGTTCCTGCAGACTGGTACTAAACACAATTATGTCGTCCAGATAAACTGCACAAGGAACTCCTCTTAAAATGTCATTCATAACTCTTTAGAACGCCCTTGGACTGTTCCTTAAAGAGAAGGCGTTCTAACGAATTCATAGTGTCCGTGCAAAGGTACTAACGCGGTCTTAGGGATGCCTTCCTTCTCTAACTCTATTTGGTGAAATCCTGAAGCTAAATTGATTGTCAAAAAATATTGACATTTGCCAAGTTTATCTAAAAGATCCGTAATATTCGGAATTCGATAGCGATCATCTACAGTTTTTTTCATTTTGTTTACGCTAATCCGACACTAATCTCCATTTTTTCTTTCCCGAGGCACCTTTTTTGGTACGATCAAAAGGGGTGAATTCCATGGTGAATGAGAGGGCCTAATATTTTGTCTTAACATTTCTTCTATTTGTTCCTCAACTTCTTGTTTGTATATTTCCGGGTATCTATACGATCTGGTATACACGGGTATTTCATCTTTTGTCCTAATTACGTGTTTAATTTTATTAGTAAATGTTAGCGATTTATCTTCAATATGAAATATGTATATCTGAATAAGATTTTTTTAATTGCAAATCGTTCCTCTTTATTCATATGTTCTGTACGTATAAGTGATAAGCCGAATTTATTAGTTTTATTAATATTTAACAAATGTACGTTGGGCTCGTTTTTGCGTTTAAGATAAAATTTTTCTACAGTTATGGGTTTTATTTTCTTTAAGCTTTTGGCATCATTACTGGTGTTTCTAATTAAACAATATGTTTCATAATTTTTAACGTTTACTATTCCTTCTGGAATTTCCATTTTATTAATTTTTAAGTGTGGTATATAACCTTTACCTTCATTTAAATGTTTAATTTTTTGTTTGATTACTTGTTATATTTCTGGGGGTATGTTAATTGTGTTTTCGTTTGTGACGTTTCTTTGTTTGTTTAGTTGAATATTGTTGTTTGTGTCTCTAAATATTATGTCGATTTCTTACTTAGGTGTAATTAATTTGTTATTAATTAAGTCTATTTTTGCTTCTATGATTTTTAAATTATCTAGACCAATTAATCTATAAAAAAAATGAGTGGAATTTAAATAAATGAAATTTAAGATTTGACTTTTCGGTGTGGAAAAGTTTTGAACTTGGTATGGAAATACTGAATTTTTGAATCGAACTTCCATGGGGAGATGTGATTTTGCAGGGGTCGTATTTAGTTAATTGTGAAAAATGTTTCTTTGCAATTAGTAGATTAATAAATGATTTTGAACTGCCGGTATCAATTAATATTTTTTGAAATCTGTATGAGGTAAAATAAAGTAAGGTAGTATACTGAAATTATTGTTTAGATTGATCATTTGGGATGATGTGATGTTGAGGCGTCTTCCTCTAAAAAATGATTTTCACAGTCTTTGCTTCTGAATATTTTGTGTTTTTGAGTGTTTAGAATTTGTGGAGTTTCTAACGAGTATATTTGGTTTTGTGATTTAAATTTATTAAAAAATGTATTTTTTGAAAGAATTGACACGGGTGTTGGTTTGTACATTTATCATGGGGTTGGTGGATTGTATTGTTTGTTTTGATGAAATGAGTTCGGTGTGTTGTGTTTTTGTTTGTTTTGATAGAATGTATCTTTTCTCACAGGTTGTTCAAAAAATTTGGGTTTTCTAAATGGTGTGTTTGTGGAAGGTTTCTTTTGAGTAGTGTATTTTCTGTCTTGCATATCGTTAATTTTTGTTTGCAACTGAAAATCATTAGTGAGCATATTCACTGCTTTATTTAAGTCACCAGGATTCTTAGTTCGCATAAGACATCCTATTGGTTCTTTAAGTCCTTTTAATAAGACTCTCAATGCTAATTTTCTATTGTAATTACAAATTATATCTGCTTCTGTGTTGTTACATTTGTTTCTCCAAATTTAGTAAACTTTGGATTCGTCAAAGAAAGTGAATGGGCTTTCCGTATTATATTGTTTTATTATTCTAATTATTAGATTATTCTAATAGGAGTCTGTCTAAATAATATAAATGAATAAAACAATACAGCAATCAGTAAGTTATAAGACTCCTGAGACAAAATTAAGTTTTACCCAATGGACTGAGAGTCTTACAAACTGGCTGGTGTGACAAAGCTGAAGACAAACCTAGCCTGAAGGTTCGACAAGACTGAGACAAGACTAAACGGAAGGTTTGACGAGACTAGAGCTGCGGCGCAGCGCTAGCTCTTATATAAAGTTTACATTCTACTTTGAGTTCAATACTCCTGCCTGGTACAGCAGCCTCTGAGATAGAGAAGGTGGTTGTTTGTTACCAGCTAACTTTTATACATATATATATATATTAAGTAAAACAGTCGATAAAGGGATTCAGATGAAGAGGGTAGATATTATTGTAATGAGGAACTGAAGTACGGATTGGAATTAATGATAAAAAAAGTTTAACAGGAACGATGAACATACTGATCCTCTATTAGTATTGGAAAGCTGGAGAGAAATACGAGGAAAAATATTCTAAAGGTTAAATCCTCTTGGGGTACATTTTAAAGGACGACCTAATAAAAACAGAAAAATGAAGGTTGTGCTAAGTGTTAGTGGATTCTAAATAACACGAAGATGATCATGTGTACGAACACTGCTAGTAGAGAATAGCAGTAACAACAAGGATTGTGATGAGCCTAATAGACCTAAATGAAATGCTCATAAGACGTGAACAATACTACATTATGTATGTTCACATTGTTCACAAAAGTGAACAATGCTATCAAAACACTTTTTTTTTACCGTTTGTTATATCCCTCTTCCCAGGTAATTGGATATTTTTTTAATAAAATGCCTGATATATATCGCCTATCAAAATCAAAAATGTCACTTTAATCTTAAAAAATTAATCATTTCATTAGTTTAAGAACATTTAACTTACCCATAGTTATATATACTGACAATATACATTAATCTTTTGTTGCAGTCATTCAGAGCTACTTTGTATTGGTTGTACACAGTTACTACAGGCAGCGCAGAAGTGGCAATATTTTAATCAATACAGTATAATGAAGAAATGCAATGTATTTATTTGACTGCAGTCTCTCTTCCACTTTTCCATCTAATGGAAAGAATTTTATCATAAAAAAGACTGAATATTTCCTGATTAGATTTGTACAACAATGGAATATAATTTTAATGCACTAGTGTTATAAAGAAATTGTTTTCTATAACACATTATAGATAAATACATAAACGTTAATATGTGTTTAAACACATAAACAGGAATGTGTTTAAGGTTTATGTGCAGGAAGTTAGTTCGTAGAATCAAATCTCTCAATCTGAAGAACGTGAATGCTGAGACTGCGGTTCACTTTAACGACATATATGCAGAAAAAAAGCACAAGAAATGAACATGTGATGCAATCAATTAAGTTTAAGCCACAAAGGAAAAGGAAAACAATAAAAATAAATGCTCTGAGGCCTTTTTTCCCAATTTTTGCTCTGATATCCAATTTTTTCAAAAATACTGGAATTTCTTTTAAAGGTTGACTAAAGGACTCAATTCAGTTGTTTTCAGTAGTGGTGGTAAATTATTATTATTATTAAAAAAATTATTATTTTTAGAAATTATATATATATACAATTAATTTTTTTATCAATTATGATTTTCTTACTGTTTACTTTGCATTGTTTAATTTTCTTAGGCCTTTTTTGTCTTATCAAGTTATATTATCACTTGAGTTTTCGAGCTGTTACGTTACCTTCCTTCTGGTTAACTTTTATGTTTCCTTCTTATTTCTTACTTTGTTTGCCCTCTGATGACGTAAAGTGAAAGGCCTCAGAACATTTATTGAAGACAGATTTTCCAAAAATTTGAGTTATTAAGTGTGTTTCTTTAATCTGTGTGTAACTATCCTTCATATTTGAGTTTTTGTATGTCCACTTTGGTTCGCCTTTCTAATTTTAAAGTGAATATATATATATATATATATATATATATATATATATATAGAGAGAGAGAGAGAGAGAGAGAGAGAGAGAGAGAAATTTCACATAAACACGTGAAATAACAATCATTGGTCAAACCACAATATGAAATGGGAAAATGGGTTGAAATATCTTAGTCTTGTTTTCCCATTTCATATTGTGGTTGTTCATTGATATATATATATATATACATATTTCGTATAGAAATGCTTTGACGTTATTTCATAAACACGTGTATAGTCATCATACAATACCTTCAATATGTAAATGGGAAATGTGAAATATCTTGTCCCATTTCAATTGGGTAACATTGTAAACCTAGTTTACTATTTCCGTTAAATGCTTTGCTTATTTCTACTTGTATTTCCTACATACATTCGAATTGTATCTATATGAATCTTCCATTTCATTGGTAACATGTAAACCAGTTCACCAAATGTTTTATTTTTGATATTTACAAATGATCGGACATTATCTTATATGAGTCTTCCATTTCATTGGTAACATGTAAACCATTTTAAATATCAAAAATAAATCATTTGGTGAACTGGTTTACATGTTACCAATGAAATGGAAGACTCATATAAGGCAATGAGAGAAGGTATGTAGCAGACATACAAGGTTAGAAATTAGCAAGGCATTTAACGAAATGTGTTTAAAAGAAGGTCTGCTCCCAAAGTATACTTACGAGGTGTGTAAATAAAGTAGTGAGACTGATTTTTTTTAAATTTTCTATTCAAATATAATTACAATGTGATATTGTCACCTTCAAAATAGTTCCCTTCGGAAGCCACGCAGCGCTGGAGACGATCCTTCCAATCATTGTAGCATTACTGGAACTCGGATTCTGGAATGGCCTTCAGCTGGTCGGTTACAGCAGTTTGTATGTTTTGTAGTGTCCCGAAATGAGTTCCCTTGAGGTGATTTTTCAATCTCGGGAAGAGGAAAAAGTGATAAAGACTCAAGTCTGGTGAATAAGGAGGCTGAGGAGCAACAGGAATGTTTTTACTGGCCAAAAACTCGTTTTCTTTTCGGAATTTTCGGAACCATTTTCGCACAAATTTTTCTCATCTCCAATTCATTGGTCAAAATGTGATGAACGGAGGTGTGATTCAAATTCAACTGTTCCCCGATCATTCTGACTGTCAAGCGTCGATCTGAACGCACAAGGTTCCGTACTCTGTTGACATTTTCATCGGTGTTTGCACTTGAAGGCCTTCCGCTTCGTGGTTCATCTTCAATCGACTCTCTTCCTTCTGAAAATTCCTTAAACCACCGAAAAACCTGTGCCCTTGATAAAACACGTTCTCCATAGGCCTCCTGAAGTTTTTCAAAAGTTTCGGTTGCATTATGTCCAAGTCTGAAGCAAAATTTGATTGCACACCGCTGCTCAACTTTGAGGTCACTCATTTTTAAAACGCTCAAGAAAAAACCATTTCACGAAAACCAACGCTACGGACAAACAAATGACTGTGGCGAGTTCAGATTCATACTGGAGGCGCATCACACGTGCACCTGACGCTACTCAAGGCCACGCGTCTCCAGCGTTGCCAGATCGAAAGCGACGTTGCCAGTCTCACTACTTTATTTATACACCTCGTATATATATATATATACGAACTTTAAAAGTTCATGTGCCTTTTATTCTTTGTTATGGTCACTCTTTTCAAACCTTTCTGAAATATTTTTTTTACATTTTTTATTATTAAGCATATCTTGAACTCACAAAATATTGTACAGAAAATATTGATTTAAAAAAATATATGTACGTATATTTGTAAATAGCACTTGGAATGTATATATTTGACCCATAAATTAATAAAAAAAAGACACATTTATATGAAGCATTATATATATTTAGCAAACTACTAAATATATTTAAACAATTTTATTTTGTAGTGTAAAATAAAAGTTAAAAAAGTTATTTTGTACCTATTTTATAATATTAATAAAGTTTGTAAAGTAATTTAATTATCCCAAAGAATTGAACTTAGTGCTTCGTCAATTTGATCAAAGCGTAAACATCTTGTTAATGCGCATATTTCTTAGATGAATTAAGTGCTTTTTAATTAAAGACAAATATATTTTCGAGTATTTAGTCCAAAGACAGAGGTAACAAAAACTTTTATTTTTGTTTAATAAATACAAAAATTGTTGGCTTCATTTTAAATAGTTTTCAAATAATTAAAGTTCCAGTCTGTTCAAATTTGTTTCAATTAAAAATCTAGAAATACTGTACATATAGGAAAGTAACAAGAAATGATAAGTGGTATATGTCAATTTGACATGGGTCATAAGGATGGATACAACAGATATTATTATCAAAAAGATAAGCAGTATCAAACTATGCGGCATGTGCAGTTTGTCAACCATTTTTTAACTAGACACATCGTACAAATAAGTAATGGTTATTATTGCCACATTTTAGTTTTTTTAGTTTTAGTGCATGCGCCACCAATAGCATTAAACGCTTTTCTTGTCAACAATTAAGTTGATGTTATTTAAATTATGTCTCCCTGGATATTTGTTTTTTCAATCAATATTGCATTTGACTTTACTCTTGCTGTAGATAATTAAAGCCACAGTTTCCAACTGTTAAAATTATAACTATGAAATTACTAAAAATATATTGCTAAATCATGCCATTAGTTTCAGAATTGTAATTTCTTTTAATGTCTGGCTGACAGGGGGTGAAACATGTATCCTAGTTTTATAATGTACGTTATCTAGAGGCTAATGGTGCAATTAGTTCAAGAAATCATATTAGTCGTAGCACAAGGGAAAATACAGGTAAGATGTTTGCCACAATATTTCTCTATAGAGTTCGCGGACGACCTTTAAGTTCATATAATGAAGAGATTAATAGGTCACATATGAAAGACTTAACAACCATACTGTATTTAGAACACAAAAACTAGAATCAATAACAGTACATGCACAGTAACATGTTATACCACATAAAATTATTAAAGAAAAGAATCAAACATGTCAAAAATTTAATCTCTCAAAAAGAAATTATAGTTCTATCATATATTATGAATATGACTTCAAAGAATATTGATTTGGATATAATGCAGAATTAGAGGCTTCAGATGTTAATATTACACATACATTATCCGGGAAACATAATAATTTTCATGTGTGCCCCACATTCACTCAATTAGTAAAGATCTTGTGAGTAACTCTGTTTTATAAATGTAATCAAATTATGCGATCGATAAACCATTGTAGATATATATAAAAAAAAGTAGGTATATACCTAAACATATTAAGAAATACCAAAAGAAAAGAAGTGTGTGTTTCACATGAGATTGTATTTTGGCATAATATATTTCTTTATATCATGTAATAGAGGCCAATGGCAACTTGCTCGCCTCTGGAGGGTAAATCCAGGAGTTCAATACCCACTCTATCGACTTATTCACGCCGGAGGTGAATAAATCTAAATACGTTATTCCTCAGAGAGAATGATAAACTGTTGGTCAAGAGCTTGTACAACTGTAGGTACTCGTTAAAGGTCCCTACTCTAAAAACACGTGGGCTAGGCAAAATTTATGTCTCCCATCGTAGAATGTTTATTGTGTGGCATCACAAAAGCCCAATGATTGGCCTATGTGTGTTCTCTTATAGGGCTGCCACTGACACTTAACCTAACCGTACCTTTCCCCATTACTCTCTCTCTCTCTCTCTCTCTCTCTCTCTCTCTCTCTCTCTCCCCGTACACTCTTTTATTTAGTAGTTGTTGGTACCTTGGGCCCACCCCTACAAGTTACATGAATTCCCATTAGTGAAGATGTGATGTTGGTACATGCATGCTTACCAGTGATCTACCTTTATATAAGGTACCAGATTATTCGTATATTACGGCAAATCCGGAAGCTTTAATTTCTTAAAATCATTTCCGATCAATTCTTCTCCTCCCCAGTAAAATACGAGGTGTGAAAATAAAGTAGTGAGACTGATTTTTTTTAAATTTTCTTTTCAAATATAATTACAATGTGATATTGTCACCTTCAAAATAGTTCCCTTCGGAAGCCACGCAGCGCTGGAGACGATCCTTCCAATCATTGTAGCATTACTGGAACTCGGATTCTGGAATGGCCTTCAGCTGGTCGGTTACAGCAGTTTGTATGTTTTGTAGTGTCCCGAAATGAGTTCCCTTGAGGTGATTTTTCAATCTCGGGAAGAGGAAAAAGTCACAAGGACTCAAGTCTGGTGAATAAGGAGGCTGAGGAGCAACAGGAATGTTTTTACTGGCCAAAAACTCGTTTATTGAGATGGCAGTGTGATGGTTTTTCGGAACCATTTTCGCACAAATTTTTCTCATCTCCAATTCATTGGTCAAAATGTGATGAACGGAGGTGTGATTCAAATTCAACTGTTCCCGATCATTCTGACTGTCAAGCGTCGATCTGAACGCACAAGGTTCCGTACTCTGTTGACATTTTCATCGGTGTTTGCACTTGAAGGCCTTCCGCTTCGTGGTTCATCTTCAATCGACTCTCTTCCTTCTGAAAATTCCTTAAACCACCGAAAAACCTGTGCCCTTGATAAAACACGTTCTCCATAGGCCTCCTGAAGTTTTTCAAAAGTTTCGGTTGCATTATGTCCAAGTCTGAAGCAAAATTTGATTGCACACCGCTGCTCAACTTTGAGGTCACTCATTTTTAAAACGCTCAAGAAAAAACCATTTCACGAAAACCAACGCTACGGACAAACAAATGACTGTGGCGAGTTCAGATTCATACTGGAGGCGCATCACACGTGCACCTGACGCTACTCAAGGCCACGCGTCTCCAGCGTTGCCAGATCGAAAGCGAGGTTGCCAGTCTCACTACTTTATTTACACACCTCGTATTTTATGATGATCATCGTATCTGTCAACATGCAGGCAAACTAATAATATTTCGTTCTGTAAAAAATCTCTCACCTTTTACGGCATTTTCATTTCATACCACTCTTAATACACTGCAAGTCATCGCTCTCATGATAAAAATAATCTAAGAGGCTGACGTTTAATATATTTTCCATGCTAAAAGAAAGTATGTGGTCCTTGCACCTGTTAGACACTCTTCACTTTGTAGTATATTAATGCTAATTTGGTTACCTTTTTACATTTTACAACCACTTTATATGACACCATTAATTTCATCAAACCAATAATAATAATAATTTTGTGGAGATAAAAATTTAGATGAGGACTAATAACCTATGTTTTACCAAAGAATCTCCTGATGGACCCAAAAATAAATCTTCTGTCAGTTTTGTAACAATCCAAAAAATTTGAATACTCTAGAGTTAGTAGTTTAAGAGAAAAAATACTGTTGTCTTAAATCACATTTGGCCAGAAATTAACTTTTCTATGATAAAATATTACCCGAAAACAACAGTGCACATCTACATTACAGGATCCATTTTTGGGCAAAATATCAATTTGATCCATCAAACGGTGTGACGGATTCACACCCACACACACATATCAACGAAAAAACTTTTAAAATGCACTTTGGGGAACCTCAAAAAATAGAAATCTGTCTAAATCTCGAGATTGACTTCTGTCACGAACCCTTTACTGTGCTTATGGTATCGGTATCATAGTACAGTTTACCGACCTAAGAGAGATATTACTATTTTAATATGTCTGGACATACTACAGTGTTTGTTCTTGGCTCTAACAGATTCAAAATATATTTGTAGCCTCCATTTTCTGATAGAGAAAAGCCACATAAGTACAGTTAGCCACATAAAAAGCGCTCTTTCCTCAGATGAACCCCTATAATATTCTCGTTTCCACTAAAGGATTTGTTTATGCTGAACGAAAAATAATTTTTCGGAAATTCAAATATATTAAATAGAAAAAAAGTTCGTATTTATCATTGGTATAAATATCCAAACAATCTCATTCTATAGATTAACAAATCAATAAAATGTTATCAATCTTTGTAGAAAAAATATTAATACATTTCATTTAGAAAAGATTAATTTTTCACAATTACTATTAATTAAATGTAATTTTTTTAGTTTTACAAATGAAATTGTTGCAAACAAATGGAACATTACAAGATTTTAAATCGAAAAAATGGATATACAACTTCTGTCTTAATATCTCTATGACTACAAGTTGAACATCAAAATGTAAACAAATGACGAACAGAAATTTTACAATTAATCTTGTAAAATTTTTTAGAGCTTTGTTGAAATGACAGAGAAAAACATTTACAATAGATGCTGGAAAAAATGCCTTTAAAGTTATCGGTTTTTAGGATAGCTTTATCCAATATTTTAACCATCTTTTATTTAGTATTTTATCCCCTTTTCTACATCCTTTGAGACTAAATTTTCAAAAATTCTTTTTTATTGTTTGCCTGCGTTGAACCTTATCTACTGCCTAAAATATATAACTCTGCCATCAGTGGTTTTGCTCTGTATTGAGGAGTCCCCTTCTAGATTAGTATATACTAACAGACATGCCCGTCTTTGACGGGTATTTTACTAACATTCAGAGATAATATGTACTATTTCAAAATATTATTAGAAAAATTATAGAATGGGAAAAAACATATTTATTAGTACAGTGCCTCAGCATACATCACATTAACTGTCTGTCCTTCAGGTGCATGGAAGAACTGAGTTGGAACCTCTGACTCTTGAGCAAGCAATATACAGTTGACCATGTGAGCAACACTTTGTCTCACTCACTTCAATTCCTGCTGTAGACAGAGTTCTTGCGTCTTTGCAAAACACACGCTGACGGGAAATTCCAACCGTTTGAATTGAAAGGGACAATTGCTATGTGTCAATGTATGCTGGTATAAACACTGACTCCCCAGTACCACACCCAGTCATGATATCAGCCTCTATGACGTATCTGTGCAAACTGCGAATTCGGAGTTGTGTCCCGTTGCACATTTTTGGGTAACTCAAGTTTCGTAACAGCATGATTGGAGCCCCTACTTTAAGTTTTATGTCATCAGCAGGCAGTCCAAAAGCAGTCACGAAGTCAGGGAATTCAATTAGATAATCAACTGCTTCCTCATCACTAATCACTCTGTTTACTGACTTGAGTGATCAGCTGTTTCCTCAGTTTGATATAGCGCAAGAACTTGTTTATTGATTTTTCCTGCCTGCTCATTTGTAGGGGTTAGAATTGCTCGTTCACAAAGCCAGTTATTCTGAATAGATGGCAGATCTTGAACTTTTGGAAACTTTTGTCAATTATCTCTTGTTGGGAGCTAAATGCAAATGAAATTGAAATCAACTAACAATACCTACTTACTATACTGAATATTTTTGAAATTCAGCTAAAGTCTGTCTGTCTGTGAAGTTAGCTAAAGACAGCTTAAAAGTCCATAACTTCGCATTTACGTTGAATTTTCAATCCATTGAATGATTGGATTTTAAGTCAGACATACACAATCTACTTTCAAAGTTCAGCTCGCTGATATGCCTTATGGTGGCTGAGTTTACTTATGAGAAAATTTTGCGGACAAACTGACAGACAGAAATTTTTCTAAGAGTGGATTCGGTTTCTCTAATGTATGAAACTTAAAGATATTTTGAAGAGTAAGTTCTAAGAAATGTACAAACAAATCCTTTTTTTTATTTATATAAATTATAACGATTTTTAGTAAAAGATTATAACTAAAAGAGCAGAAAAAAGTAGTATATGTCTAATATAAGTAGTATTTGAAGGAACAACTGATATAATATGATGCTATGTTAACAAGTAAGTGGCAGGGTTTTCATACTTAAATATACCGCCTATAAGTTTTGGTCATCATTTGAGAGCTTGTCAAATGTACTTATTGATGGTAAAGTGAAAATAAGGAAACTGTGAATATACCTTCTTATGGATTATGTTCTATTAGTGTGTTTAGATGATAATGCGTATAGTTTAATTTCAACATAAACGGAGAAAACAAGATTTTTTCTAAGAAGAAACATTTGAAAAAACTCTCTGGAGGAATCATGATAAATTGAATACAAATATTTTAACTAACTACAATAATAACACAAATTTGATTAGTTTTATAATTTTAGAGTTCATTTTACTTTTAATGATTTGGATGGTTATATAATTTGTTGTAATTAGTTATCGAGAAATTTTCGTTATTTCAATTGATGATTATAAATAATTCCTCATTGTTCAATATCACTCAAAAGATATAAAATTCATTTCTTAATAACTATAATATGGGCCGACAAACGGCGCATGTTAGCATGTTTTCCATAATTTGGCACCTCCTTTCTCCTACCTCTCAGTCCCACACGTCATCAAAAAATGATTCAGAGGATTGCCTCAAATCTCAAAATCGAATACTATAAATGGTCAGTACCAGTGACCCTTTACTTGCAAATTAACAAGAGACGAAGAATGTATAGGGAAGGCAGCGCTAGATTTTCACGTGGCTCTAAATCCAATTTCACACGTAGAAAAATATTTAAAATGTTATAATTAGAAGGATATCAAAGAAATACTATTGAAATTTCAATAACAAACAGAAATATACACGAATTAATACATGTTTACTTTACAGTTATGTATGTGCATATATTATGAATATATGTACTGTATGAGAATATTACGGTTGTAATCAAATGAGTTCGTTCAAAATTTTAGAACGAACAAACTGTGATCTTGAACAGAAGTCTTTTTTTTTTTTTTAAATACATCCCACATTTGTCTCTTAATGTTGGTAGGAATACGATTAGAAGTACAGTAATCTCAGAAATAATTGAATGAAGCACAATTGGAAACATTACGCACAGGAATGTACACCTCCTCCAGAATTCCACTGAAATCCTTTCAAACAGTATTAACCAGGTAGTATTAACAGTATTAATATGTATTAACAAGTTGTAGAAGAGAGTTTAAAGAAAAAAAAATCAAATGAAATAATTTAAGCACGAACAATTATTAAATAATAAAACTATAATAGAAATTAAAAAGTTATAGAAGAGAGTTTAGAGAAAAAACGAATCAAATGAAATAATTTATAACATTAAAAATTGTTACATTGTTCTCAAAAATTTTAGTAATTTATAAATTCATTTTGAAATATAATTAATAGTGTTATTATTTAACTTTTTGTTTATACTGGTGGAATTAAACAAAATAGTAACATTGTCAATCCATAAATAATAAAATTTGACAGCGTGTAAAAATGTGCAGTTGAGTTATTATACTGTTTTTCGTTACTATTCCTGGTATGAGAGAGTTATCAAACGTCTGATTGAGACATTAGATAACAGCACCCAATTTAACTACTACTCTTATATAGAATGTTTTAATTTGCTGAATAGTGATTTTTAATAAATTCAGAATTTAGTTACACTTTTTCTAAAAATATTTTGGTTCCTAGAGGGAATATGCTGAAAATTATATGTTGCACTGTTGGCAATCTAAACGTCAGTTGACTGTCAGTAGGTTGCAATTGTCAGCATTATAAGACTTTCTAATTTTTTTTAGAGTAATCATTTTTAAAATTAATCATTACAAGTATTTATTACTAGCATGTACTGTTTAGACGAACGTTATTTATTGAATAGTGAAGAAGGAAGACTGAAAATATGGTGGTCCAATCATTCGTTTAAATGAAGGCTATAATTTGGAAGGTTATGGTTTTCTCCCTGCTTGACATATTAAGATATAAAACTGGAATTCGTAATTATGCCTGAGCTATTCACGAATACTATTATTTTGTATATGGTGTTATTATTAAACTATGTGTCACCAAGGAAATCTTAATATTTGATTAAAATTTCTGCGCTTTATTGTCTAACATGCAGAGCTTTGAACACATGAGAGATGATTTTAGTTTTTTACCCATTAGCACCAATAGTGACACAAATAATTTTGAAACAGAATCTGATGTAAGAGATGTCTTTGATAGTGCATATTTCTCAGGTAGTTGGGACAAAGAACTAGATTCCATCAAAGAACTTGTTGTTGATACCGATAATTCATATATTCCACAACTAGTTCCTAAACATCAAGGCGTAAAACCTCAGTCTGCTAGCATTTTTCACAAGCTGAAGGATCTTTATCATGAAGAAATACAACAGAGTAACGTGTCCGACTTACCTGAGGCACGACAAACATCATGTCTTCTCGATAAGCTAGTTCAACGAGAAAGCTTTAACATGGTGATTTTAACTCTATTTAATGTTGCTGAAGGTTATTCACTGACATTTTCATCTGTGAATGGTGAAACCTTCCAGGAATCAAGATTTCCTTATACGAAAGATACGATTCTCGATTACATTAACAGGGAACAGTTGCCAACACCATTCTTGGATTGTTGGGAAAAGTTGTTTCCTCAATTATTTTATGATGGCTGTGTTATTGCTCAGGTTAGAGATTTAAGACATGGGTATCCAGCTCACGTACAACATGTTCTTTTAAAACCTCACAATCAAAGCCTTATTAGTGATGTCAATAAACTCATTTTGGATAGTGATAGGCTATGGACTCCTGAGGAACAGTTTAGTGTTGAATGTAATGTGATTAATAATACACAGAGATCATTGTGTTTAGACCCTAATCCAGAAGCAGGTAAAAGGATGTTAAAATTGCATCAAGACCATCACGCTTTCGATACTAATTCTATAAGGAATTTACTTCATAGAAATTCGCAGTTAGTACAACATCGTAAGCGCAAGTATGAACATTTACTTAATCGACCTAATCAATTTCTATCTGATTTTATAGCTTCTAAACGAGCAGCGTCCTCTCTTAACAAGCCTAATGCTTCTTTTGTACCTGAAAATGAAATGAAAACTGTTCTTAACCGAAGCCAAAAGTTCCCTAACTCGAAAGATATTTTATGTGAAGTTAATCGACTAGCCAAACCTCTTGAGTCTGAACCAGATTCTTGCGATTTTACTCCGAAGTTGATTGAAGAATGGATTCTGGAGACAGATAGATCATCTAGTACTACCTTTCATATCCGTCTTAGCATTCTTCAAAGACCTGTAAATTTAGAATATTTAGGGCAATTGTATGTTGACAAAGAGTACAAAGAGGGTCAGAGCAATGGTTCATCCTGCATATTTACTTTGGGGACACGAGCTAATGCTTATAGATATGTCAAACAGTTTACTGAAATTTTCACAGAAGAAGGAAGAGAGTCAGTAAAAATTACTCATTTAGTCCCAGGGCAACCAGCTCAGGTAACAAGCACACCTGGACTCATCGAGAGAGAGAGGGCTACCTCTGCTAACATGAAAATTATGAATCAACCAAGGAAAAAAATTCTACAAGTCTTGTCATTAATATTAAATTAGTTTCAATTATAAGTGAGATGTGCTGTTTCTGACTAAATGAAAGATTGTTAATGAATAAAATAATTATAATTTTTTTGTAATATCCTGTGAAACTAATATTCCTATTTGTTTGAATCTAGTTCTTCAAATGGTGTGATATTAATTGCTAGTGGGAGCAAGTGAAAACAATATCTTGTGTAAAGGAGACTTAATGCAAAACATATCAGCATTACCATACTTAGTAAAATAAATAATTGAAATATTGGCCTTCCCTCATGTTCGATAAGCATATACAATTTTAATGTTGTTAAACAAAAAATTGGAACATATTTATTGTATGTTAATTCGAAAGTGTAAATCTCTCTCCCTGTCTCAAGGAAAAAAAATTATAATTAAATAATTTTTCAAATTGTAAAAATCGTTTTCAGAAACAAGTACCATTCATTAAAGTAAAAAAGAAGATAATTAAATTAACTCTCTGCTATAAAAGCTTTTTCCTTAATTTTAACCAGTCTATCGGTAGTTCTCACATGTACCTAACAACTTCATTCAAAACTCCATGGATAATTGAAAATGTATAGACCATGGATAAAAATAACCTAGTTTAATTGTTTATGAAACTCATCAACTTCTTTCTGTAGTAATATTAATATTTACAGAGAAAAATTAAACCATAGCTTCTCTGGATAAGTGAAATTGTTTTCTTTGTTCATTAATTGTTAACCTACTACATTTACCTTTACCTAAATTATGATTAAGTTGTGCATTAATGAATAGAATTAATCAGCAATAACAGAATCCTTCTTTAACGGCTGAAAAGTAGCTACAAAAAAATACTTATGTTAATAGTAAAATAATATTAAGTTTATTAAAGCCACTTTATTTATAATTATCATCTATAAATAATTGTAAAAAAATAAATTTACAAAATATTCACAAGAATTTACATGAGTGAAAGTAAATGTTCAACAAAGCTACAGGAACTGGGACTTAAATAATATTAGTTCTTTAAAAAAATACTTTTCACTGAATCACACATTGTACATATAATCAGGAATGACTAAAAAATTATATAAAGATTCATAAGTATACTCATTAATAACAACAGTTTTAATTTTCTTATGCGATATTTAAATTTTTTTTTTACTCAACAGTACCAAAACATATACATAGGAAAAATTAAAACTACTTCGTAAGTATTGAATAAAAATTTATTAAGCAAACAGGAAATAGAGGGAGAGCTGCAGTCGTTCTACTTGCCCTGAAATTTGGCATTAAGAAAACTTTTTTCTGGGATTGATTATAGACTAAAAGGTTTGCATATTTGCAAACCTACTCATTACCGTTGTGTTTTTGACAACAGTTGAATAAAATTCTTCATTTCAACTAAACTGTCTTTTCTGAAAAAATAATCCTTCGGAATGATACTCCACAAGGTCACTGATAAGAGGACAAAGTTTGTAAGGAACGATACCTTTTAATTTAATTAACATCCAGTTTAATAAAAAAACAAAAAGATTTGAAAATAGAAGATTTCTTATCAAATTTCAATCAGAAGAATGATGCCTCTCAGCATTATTAGGCACAAATTCACTACCACAATTAGAGCATTTCACTGCTGAATGCCTTGATAATTTGCAAAGGCATTTGCGACAGATTAAATGTTGGCAGTTAATTTTGAATAAACAATCAGTATTCTGACAGCTGAAGCATGATTCTTTATTTATAGGTATCACAGATTTTTCTAAAAATGAAGGAAGGCCCTTTAAACTATCGTTAATTATATCATCAACTGATAATTTCATTTTTTTTGGGACTCTACTTTCACTACACAACTCTTGTTGGGCCAGATTCTTTTCCAACTTATTATCCGACTTCTTAACAACAGAAGTAAATGAAACATCATTTTTACTGCATCCAGGTATTGCAAATAGAGGTTTCTTCCCTAAAGTTCGAGGAATATTGATTATCTCTTGAGCGTCACAATTTTTAACAAGAAATTCATCCAATCGTCGCTTCAATTCAACTGAAGGTACAGGTTTTCTATCTTTAGTAAATGTAAGCCCAGTAAACGGGTCTCCATCCGAACGGAACCACTTCTTTTCTTCATTACAAAACCTTTCCAAAGTACTCTGGTCTATAGTTTTCCCACAAGGCAGAGTTACGGGCTTTGTCATGATGTTGTATGTGATAGGATCAATAAACTCTTCCGGAATAATAGTATCGGAAGTATCTGCCTGATAACTATCACAACTCGTGTTAGTCACTATTTTTCTTTTGAAATCTGTACCAAAATCATTTTTCCTTTCTGTTTTAACTGGTTTTAAAAAGTCTTTCCACTTCTCTTTAATAGATAAGACAATATCAGGTGAAACAGAGAATGATGGTAAACCCCAAATCTCAAGCTTACCTATAGAAGGTACAGATGAACCACTCGTCTTTACAATTTTTAGTATTAAGTCCGTAGCATCTTTCAATCCAATTGGTTTATTAAATGTTACAGTGCTATATTCATTGCAAGTGTCTGTTTTACCATTAGGCAGAATAGACTGACCATACTTGTGAAATGTTACTAAATCTCTTACCGAACTATCATTTAAAGAAGCTATCCGAAATTTTCCTTTCGAACACACCGTATGTATTTCAATGGCCTCAGTTTTTTGATTACCTACTCGACAACAAACAATAATATACTCTATATTAATAGAACAAACAAATTTTAACGTAATGCAAACTGGAGGTTTAACAAAATAATCAGCCATGAATCCTTTTTTAACATTCCAATGTGAATGGATACAATCTGGTTTGTCAATCAGATTCGTAACTTCATGATCTTGGAAACATATTTGATCACATGAAATAGAACTAATTAAACCATTAATACAAAAATTTATACATTCACTCATATCAATAAAATACATTTACACTTATT
Organism: Hermatobates lingyangjiaoensis; assembly: GCA_026182355.1. Taxonomy (NCBI): domain Eukaryota; kingdom Metazoa; phylum Arthropoda; class Insecta; order Hemiptera; family Hermatobatidae; genus Hermatobates; species Hermatobates lingyangjiaoensis. The sequence goes on from JAPFBL010000156.1 coordinate 813,979, forward strand.
CATTTTAAAAGAACTAATAACGACTTAATATTATCAAACAGAGAAGGTATCATGAAGGTTGTTTTGCAATACCACCCTACTTATCCCTACAGGAGGACCCAAGGCTCATCTTTCCTGATTTTTTAAAAAATTTACAAATTAAAGTTCAATAACCGTTTAAATAAATAACTGTTTACTATTTTCTAGTGATTTTAAAAGACTTCTGAATTACTCAGAAAATTCTATTTTCATTTCATCGTATTCCTCAGACAATGAATGAATTCTAAGTTAACTGGGTGGCACAAATACTTCATTTTTAAAACTCTTTGAATATTATTTATGATACTACCTTTATGATATTTCATTCATTCATTTTTACGAAGAATCTTACGCTCCATGGCATGAAGTTGCGAACGGGCTCTGTTAATAGATCGCATTTTGGATTCAAATTATTCAAATTTCGATTTCGTTTTTCAAAATACTAATAAAATATACACACAAATTTAGTAAGTGATAAGACACTTTATCAATATTTCTTAAAAATTGATAAGAAATATTTAATTTAGTATTCATTATCATCACAAATGAAATGATGATAAATTAAAAAAATATTAATTAATTAATAATTTTCACTTATTCGTTTAGAAGATAATAATCGTTTAACTTCTTTAATGTGTTTTTTTTTAAATTAAATGCTTCACAGGTCACTGTACAGAACGTTGAAATAACTTTTTTTCATAGTTAAATTTTTTTCGTGAGTGTGGACAATTTTATTCTTTTTTTTTTTAGGAAAAACTATATGTTATTAGTGTTTTAGATATTTAAAATTCCAGGGTTCAAAACTATTTTGATGTGCATTGTCTGTAGAATGCTTTGGTTTTAAGCAAAAAAAAGCAAATTACAGAATTGTAATTTTAAGCAAAAAAAGTAAAAATTGTATTTAAAAAATGAAAACCAATCAAAATACATGCCATATTTGTCGTACTCATGTATCTAAAGAACTTATTCTTCCTATAATATGTAATATATAATATAATTCTTAAGTTCCCACTTATTTTTAAAATATAATTGTTATTGATAGTTATATATTAATATTGAGCAATCTAAAAATTAAATAAACTGTAATTCTACATTAAAAACTGGATATTATGGAGAAAAATAATATTTTCATTTCTGAAAATTGGAAAAATATGGTACAAACGTGAGAATTATACTTTATCGAGGTGATAAGCTTGCTCTATGATAAGAGTATATCAGACAAACAGTTGGCTAGTTGAAGTGGCAAATGAAGAGGTTTTGCGGGGAACGTTCTTAAATTATATACGATTATGTCGTCCATCCCTTTACTCTCTAAATGCTTTGGAGGCTTTTCTTTGTTCTGTGGTTCTTTGTCAGTTGGATTAATCCAGATTGTAAGATTTCAACCTTTTCTTAATTTATGAAATTTATTTTTCGGAATATAGTATACATACAAAAAACAAGCAGTGCAAAAAAGTACAGAATAGCACTTAAGGTATCATTACATTTAATTACTTCAACTAATTTAAATTTTAAAGACAGAAATCATTTTTTGTGTCAACTGTCTATAACTCAATCTTACAAAAGCGTTGAAAATATTAAAATATACTATTGTTGTAGTCAAAGATGGCATGCAGCAATCTGAAAATAAAGCTAAATGTATTTGCCTCAGCCTTTGAATTCAAAATAACTGCGGCGTTGTATTTAAATTCCTAAATTATACATTTTTGCTGGGCATGACAAGAATATCAATTCGAAATTAATACTCTTTCCGATCAATGTGGAGGGAAGGGTCTGCTAAACATATCAACAGGTTAATTGACATGATTAATTTATCGAGTCATATTTTTCATCTCTACCAGACCGATGAAGAATGATAAACACATATTTATGTTGAACAAACTTCACTTGTTTTTCACTCCCACCATTTTGATTTTACAGAATATAAAATGCTGTAAAATTAGCCTTACAATTTTCTGCAGGTTTATTCTAACTCTTTACGTTGAGTTCCTCTTCAGTGTCACTCAAATGTCTTTGATGTTATGCCCCAATTTTCAATATGTGCTAACATACCTTTAAGATCTATGAAACTCTTTTCATACTTTCTCGTAAAAAAAACGCAACTAAATTTTGTAAAATTATTTTCGAATACAACAAAGTAACGATTCTGTCTGAAAGATATCTGAAAAGATCCATATATATCCGCCGAAATGAGCTCTGCAGGTTTAATATGATATCATATCTCTTATCAAATATCAAGCGATTGTTTTACCATTAATGTATGCTTTGCTTAAATTTTTTCTGGGTTTAACTTTGAGTACCAGTACAAAAAAAGACTTAATATGGCGCTTATCCTTATGACCCTAACGTTCATGGTACAGGTGTATTATGCAATCGGGATTCGGTCAATTTTCTAGATTCAAATTGACTAGGTCCATAGTATAATTGTTACACGATAAATCATTCATAGTAGATACATTTACTTCAGTCTAATTATTTGGAACAAGCTCTTTCACATCAACTTTGTGCAGACCTCCATTTGTTTTTCGTGTGCCACGGAGTACAGCAATTCTTATTTTTAGCCAACGTTTCTCAGCAGTTGATTGAAATCTAATACTTTTATTCCTGCCTGGTGTTGTTAGTACTGAGAAGAAATTCTTACTGATACCTGTTAGAATACCATACCTGTTACTCATTCCAAACTTGGGGCATAACAATTTAAAGAATTAATACCATTTGTTTTTTTCTAGGTATGTACTTTGCTTACAATTTTTAAAGTGTGTTTCTTATAAAAAGATTTCACATAAACACGTGAAATAACAATCAATGATCAAACCACAATAAGAAATGGGAAAACATGACTAAGATCTTTCAACCGTAACAAGCGGTCTTCGTCAGAGTCAAAAACCTTTCTTGTAGCTGGTAATATTTTAACACTTAAAGTGATGACAGTAATTCGATGAATGGATTCATACAATGAGAAATTGCCACTATTCTTTTTATATGTTTTGAATCACCACTTTCAATAAGCCAATCACAACAATTTTCTCAATTTGAGAATGTTTCTTCATGTACAGTTAGTACAGTCATAAAATAAGTAGTAACATCTTTTCTTTTCAATTTGTACTTCTGTCCTAGATTTACTTGCTAACCATCAGTGTCCATTTTGTGAACGATTTTACCCATTTTGACGGCAATAGATGCATTTTCCAAGCTGCATTCCATTTGTGAAGAACTTCTTTCCTTGTTTTTAAAGCTTCTTGATCTGGAAAACTACTGTTGGGTTTTTCTTCCATTTCTCTCTCTCACTCTCTCTCCCTCTCCCTCACCTCATCTCTTTCTCTCTCTTTCCCTCCGTCTTGAGAGCACAACTGAGTCGTCAGCTCGTCAATTGTTCGTTCAATTTCGTTCAACAGTAGCAAACTTGACATAAATGACCGATACTCTCGTATCTGTATCGCAATATTTCCAGCGTTTCCTAACATATCAGGAAGTTTGACTTCATCCTACCTTTCAAATCCTAGATTTAACTCAGTTCGCAAGTTTCTCTGTTCAGACAAATAAGCAACCTTATTATCGGTTACTATCCGTCTGACCTGAAATATCTGCAAAGAAACGTTAGTGAATTAATTGCCCGTTCAATTCAATAGCGTCGTACTACCAAAGAAACCCTAACCATACGTCTCTAGCTTTATCAAAGCTTATTGTCTTTTGTCATTGAGTTTATTAATATCATCATAGAACAAGTGTTAGGTACCCTTATATGCCTCGAGTTCTTTCTTATATATCGTTGATATTGTTTTAGTGACTCCTTCAAATGACTGATCTGTTTTTTTTTATTTTTCTTTCTACTCTTTCTAACGAATAGAGCAAAATTGAAAAAGAATGACATTCGGTATTCCTATATCGGCCAGACACTTTCACCTCTTAGCAGTTTAATATGAAACTTAGAAAATTATTATCATTGCTGATTAATTTTACTTCAGATGTCTAGAGTACTTAAATATTTGAAAAAGTATAAATTAAACTCTCCTTAATCTGGGAAAGTCTCTTTAAAAACTGATGGGGTTGTAGTTCACAGAGCAATAAAAGCGTGCTGCGAACATAACTGATTACAATAATTTGTCTGATTGGAATCATCTGCTTTTTTTTGTAAGAAGAAATCTTCAAAAGAAGAAAAAAAACATGCAATGTTTTAATCATTATTTATTGATTACCAGTTAGCATCAACAACAATTTGCCAATTTATAAATAATGACATAAAATCACTCTGATGGACATTTACAACAGATATAAATAACAGTATGAAAATTGAATAGTTTTACTCCGGTTTATCAAAGTTTAAAATTTCCATTTTTACATTAATAGTTTTTGTTTTAAGGTTGAAAGGATCACATCACCTACTTTAAAAAAACATTTGAGTTTTGCTTTAGTGTAAAGAAAAAAATCTGGAGTGGCCTACACTCTACTTTACTATAAGTAACTTAATGTCAAATTTCTTGAGTATATAAAACATAACGTCTCATTTAAGCATAACGTAAACATCTAAATGGGATATAATTATTAGCCTGTCATTCCTGAGGTAGTACAGATAGTGATTGAATTACATATCAATTTATAAGCTTATTTTTGTACATCACAAATAATTTATTATTTGCAAATAATTTCATTAGTATAACTACAGCAGTAATAACATTTTTGAAAAACCAAAGTGAACATTTCTTGAAACGAAATAGTATCCTACAAGAGAACATGGCTATTGTTCAAATAGCCAGTAGATTTCTTACATCGTTTACTTGACATCCTTCTACATTGAATATTAATGTAAAATTTTCAAATTTGAAACAGTAAAATACTCTTTTTTTCTCTGAAAAACTTCTTAAACAGCGAAGAAAATGTTGTTTTAAGGTGATTTGTTAATTAAAGATGTACGATAATTACAGTTATTAATCTCTAAACGAAAGATTTATATTTTGAATTATCTTTTACATTTTTGGTTTTTAACAGAATTATTATACTGGGAATTTTATGGCTTCTTAGTATTTAATAAGATCATTTTCCTTCCCCTTTGTCAAATAACATATATACGAATTTTTTTTTAATGAGTGTTATCATTTACCTGCACAATATTATTCCTCTTACATCTCTTATAAGTCAATAATATATTTTCATTTTTCCATTAGAAACATCAATTTTATCTCAGTGGGTTCGCTCAAAAAATTTCTAAGTCAATGTAAACAATGTAAAAAAATACAAAAAATTCGACAAGTATAGCAGGTGATCTCTTAGTCTAGAATAAACAAAGAGTTTTTATATCGTTATTGCTCTTTCCCGTAATTGAAACTTCATGAATTTTTTTTTGTGAATTGCTAATTTTTTATTCCATTTTTGGTCAAATTTTCATTATTTTTTAACGAGCCGTTTAGCGTCAAAAAATCATTTTCTGAAAACACAAATCGTACTGTAACGCCCCTTTAGCGAATGTAATTTTAGAAAAAAATATCTCAACTCATTCTCCATATAATGTTCTATTTATAGGCATAGTTTCATTTATGTCCGTCAAACAGTATGGCTTGTATCACTCTCACAAGGTTTGAGATTGAATTATAAGTCAAAATTTTTACATTTTATTGAAAAAAAAATATTTCCTGTTGTCTTAAAATTCTGAATATATTTTTCGTTTGTTGCATTTGTAACTTCAAAGATAATGTCAAAATTTCAAAACTCTAGGGTTATCAGTTTAGGAGAAATAAATGTTTTAAAAAAAACGGTTTTTGGCAAAAAAAGTGACTTTCCCATCATGCATAATTCTTCCCAAACAATAGGGATCTTCGTCTAAATGGGGCCCATTTTTGTGTAAAATATCAACTTGATCCATCAAAGATTCTGGACCGTAGCGTGGTAACAAGCAATGCTAACACACGCACCCACCCACGCACCCACCCACCCACCCACCCACACACACACAGACATCATCGTAAAAACGTCATAAAACGACTTCTGGTACCTCAAAACATGTAATTCCGTCAAAATCTCGAGATCGAATTTTTTCACGATCACTATACTTTACTTATAGTAAAGTAAAAAATTGAAACATCAGGTTTATGTTGCAGATTGGAAATTTAACTCTACTTTCCTTCTTCATACTACATTTGGTGACTGGGAATAACCTTGGAGGTAAATTATCAATTTTTTAACGCAGTAATTCCTACTGCTCGTATTTTATATTGTCCTCTAAACAATGTAACATTATTTGTACATGGTTATTATGACTTGGTAGAAGGTTGTTTTTATTATTAAAGTTACAAATAAGAAACCTTGTACATTTAAGGTTGAATCACAAATCAGCTGTAAATTCAAATCATTAACTACAAATGAATTCCTTCTATAACCGAAATTAATGTTGTTCAAGTTATTATTAACATAATGAATGTAAAGAATAAAATACTTAAGTACTACATGAAAATAGTATGACTGTAGATGTTGACTGCACGAGCATCAAGAACATATGTGGGAAAAGTTCTTTGGGTACATGGAATGTGATGGTCGTAGTTGTAGAAATGGTTAATTACGTCCTCCCAATCGTTAAACCTTTGAGTCTGAATGGATTCAGTTAAGAAATAACAACTCCATTCACTTTCCAAAATTAACAGATTGGTGCAAAAAACATCTTGGAACTTCGACGATTATTTTCTACTAGCTACATTTTCTACATGTCATGCACATTTATACTTTGTACAAATACTAAGTATATTTCACTTAGGTAATATTTTGCTTAAAAATCTGCAAAGATAAATCATAAACATCAGATAATTGATTCCGTTATACATTAAACTATTAGAATATTGATGGTGAACTTTATCTTACCTGTTTATTACTTCTTGATATAAAAAATATTCTGCCAATATATGTTTTATTGTAGTGCTTGTAAATATACAACATTTTTTGCTTTCCTATCTGGTGGAAGAACAAATAAATTAGATGATGAACATCCAACGTACAGCAGTCCATGTGAGAAGCATGTATTTATCAAAGTTAATCCAAATACTTGCAATGATTGTTTCTGTGCTTTGTTAAGGACATTGCATAGGCTAGCCAAACGGGAAACTGTAGATGTTTGAATTCAAATGGATATACATACGTTGGTATCATAGGAATGCGTGGTAGTAGTACATGTTCCGCTTGGTGTTTTCCATTTAAAATGGTTGCCTCAATAATGTTATTCATTAATTTTTTTCCTGATAGCCTAGTCCCATTGCATAGTCGTGGTGGGTTTATATTTCGTAGGAGGATGATGGAGAAACCAATTTTCAAAGATAAAATATGCAGTGGCATTCCTAGTAGTTCCAATGAATTAAAAAATTCTTTTGGATAATCATCTGACTCATCCTGATTCACAACAGTATCTATGGACTTATATGTTGTTTCTTCATCAGGTATTTCTTTTTGAATTATGCAGTTTATTGAATTCACATCAATGTTTTTGGCTGCCAATATAGCACCCTCACTAACCCATTAATTATTTTCATAAATCTGCGATAACTTTGGATAAGCTATGGCAATCAATTCATCAGTGGATTATACAATGTGACAAAAGTTTAATACACTAAGTTTTGCTTTAGTGTAAAGAAAAAAAATTGAAACATCAGGTTTCAATATTTAACACTTGTTTTGCAAATCGTTCAGAAGTTTCATCTTGCCATTGAACACGCATATTGGTCTTTGGAGATATTTTCACATACCGCCATAACACTGATGATTTGAGACATGCATTCAATCCATCTGCAGGTATTGAATGTGGTATAACTGATAAAGTTCGTCGAAAATCACCAGGTAGCAAAATGAGTACATCAACAAAGAGCTGCTTTTGTTTTAACATATAACTCATTACAATATTTAACATTTTTTTTAAATAAACCTCTAAATAACAATTTCATTTCTCTTACAAACTGTCAAAGTCAATGTAAACAATATAAGTAAATGCAAACAAATACGACCAGTAGAGCCGGTGATTCATTAATCCAAAACAAAACTTCAGTTTTTATAATTTGTTCGGGATCACCTAGGGTGACAGTTAACGGTCCCCTGGTGTTACCAGAAACGTCTAATTTGAGCACCCTCTCGCTGTTACCCGTCTGAATATTTATTGTAGGTTTTATTTTGTTTAATTATTATTGCTTCTGCTATCTGTAACCGATTGAAGTTATTTTCTTTTCTAATTATTTTGGTTCCACTCACGAGTAGGTCTCTAGTTATTTTGGTACTATACTTTTCCTCTAAATGTTTTTGGGGCCGCCTATAGAAAGGTGCATGGTAAGTCTTCTCGACAGTGATGTAGTTGTCATCCTAATGTATGAATCGTTGCAGGGTTCACAGTCCCCGATTTGACAGGTGTACTCACACGAGATTAGACCCCTTCAGTTAAGAATCCTTAACCTTATTACTGTTTCTCATTAACAGGCTGCTTATGGTGGGGCTTCGGTAATAGGTAACACGGTCGCCTTAATAACCTGTTAAAATAAGTAAAATACTTAATGACTCCTGTTCCCTTTCTATTTCTGATTTTTTTGGTGGTTGAGTGTTGGTTTTTTCTATTGCCTGCTACGGATATTGATTTTATTTTACTTCTAGGAAATATTTGTCTTCTAGGAAAAGTAGCCTTTGTCTTCATGTCAATGGGAGTAGAGGTTTCACAGTTCACAGTCCCTCTTGATTAAATGATGTTGACACTCGAGTTCACTACAAAGTGAGGCTCATGTTTTCTGCCGATATTCTTATATCACAGAGGGACTGTGCAACCTCTATACCCATTGGCGGAATAACGGAGGCTTCGCTGGGCAGCGAGTAACTGGCGCTTTCTAAGAACCGCACTCATGGACCTACAAACTCTATTTTTCTAATGGTGACGAATCATATTCCTTTCCCTAGACAACTCATAGAAAAAAAAATACAGAGAGAGAGAGAGAGAGAGAGAGAGAGATTTTGAACTTGAGATAAAAGTGAAGAAATATATTTTCTGATATTTATAAGAGTGAATTAAATAACTGTTAAGCATTCGGAATGGTAAATGCTCATCGTGAGTCGTATGCTTTCCATCCAAACTATAATTAGAATCAATTAAAATTAATAAGATTATTGACATTTTTTCATTAGTCAATGTTTATTATAAAATGTGACTGAAGTGGTTTAACTCATACCTGCTGTGTTTTAAAGTACATAACTACTAATGTAACTAATTGTCCACTCAAATAAAGAACAGAAAATCGAATACAAGATTACCTATTACAAGTCAGCATTTAAAAAACTTTTTTGCAAATCACAGCAACATAGATAAGTAGAGGAAAACCAATGACAGGTTTGACTGATTTTGTAGTTTAGTGACTGTGTAGACAACTTAGCTGCATATTCACTAAATTTAAAAGTCATTAGGTAAAAATTTATACCCACTAACATAGAAAATTCTAATGTTTTTTTTAGTGAAAAGGCCATAAAGTTTGTATATTTGGTCCTCTAAGAGTCTTTATTGCGCATGACTTTCAGAGATTTTTTAGGTTTACAGAGAACAACCTTGTTCTGCAATGACATACTTGATGTATTTTTTTTTAATAAGTATAATAACGACTAATGTTAATTACACATTAAATACCACATAAAACGCAATAAAACTCCATAACTTTTCTTAATTTATTAATTTTTATTGACAAATAAATGTTTCTCAGAACTTACAAATTTACTGATTTCACACTTGTTTGTAAACTGTAAACTTCTGTACTTTAACTAATGAGTGTGAAACTTTTATTTAAAAAAAAAATTGTGTTTAATACTTGGTTGAGGATTAATTGAAAAATTAATATATATAAAGCTAAATAGAATAAAATCGTTGATCTTGTACTTATGTTTTCTAGCAAATGCTCATGTTTTGTGTTTGTACTATGAGTTAATTTAATTCTTAATTTTTTTAGGAGAAGCACCTTTGATTAAATATATTTCTTCATTGTTCTTCGAAGCAACATGCGGGGTAGTACTACTCATTGGGTTATATCAGGTACGTTCAAATACAAACATTTGTAAAATATACTTGTTGCCCTGTATTCTTCCTCATACATATTATTACTTATATATTAATAAGCCCAACTCAAATTTGTAATATTTATTTTTGTCAATATATTTATTACGTTTATTTATTACATATCTTTTTAATTTAAAATGATCATTATTTATTTTTATAGGTATTCTTTGAGGACTGTAGTAATGTAGATCAGATCTAGGTGGGAATGTATAATTAAATTTCAGGAATGTAAACAAATTGCTAAATTAAACAAATTATGAAGTAAATAATGCCTTAGAAATAAAAAAAATATTATTTGGTTGCAATCCATGTTCTTTGTTTCAAAGTAGCAGTTTCTACTTAGTTAATACTTTTATTGACATTTGCAAAATTTACATTCTTTTAATAAATATTAAACAGAATATTTTACTTTGCCTTTACCAGAAAGAAGTCATTTGCTATTATTAAATAGAAAAATAAAACACGTTTGATGTGTAATAGCTCATTGTTAACCACTAATGAGATGCAATCTTTTAAAATACCTCAAATTATCTTTCACCTATATTGCTTCTGAAACAGGACATCATGTTAATTGTTTCAGATATTAATATAATTAGCTATTACTTACTATTCCTGTTTTTCAATCCCTAGGTTACCAAATTTGGAATAAAATGTGTAGTCAAATAAGATAATAGAAGCTAATAATAATAATAAAATATTCGTTACCATTATTCCTTAAAAGCTAAATTAAATAATTTAATGGGAAACATAAATCATTCTACCGCGTAAGTGTTGTCCATCCAACTGTTTCGTATCAAACCTGGGGAAGGACCAGAGGATAAACAAAAAACGGTCGAGTGGAGAATATCTACAAGTAAGTTGTTTAGTACCTCATAACGATATTTTCCACTTATGTGGCAATAACAATAATGGTATTTCACCTGAGACCTAACTCTTTTAACTTTAAGATTTCATGTACAAAAAATAATTCCATCATTGTTTTGAAGAAATATTTCAATCATATTCATTAATAGACATATAGATATTAAGTAATGCCTATAGATTAATCTGGAATGTATATGAGACGAGAAACTTCCTAAATAATTGTTATAAAGAACAATTTTTATTTCAGAAAAAGGCAGAATATTTGAAAATTTGGACTGTTACTCAAATTCCACTATTTCTACACAACATTTGTTTTGCTATTTTAGTTTGGATTAAAAGTTCGAGGCATCATCAAATTGTTGATACACTGATCCTCTTTGTTGGATTAGGTAAGAAATAAGTATTAATTCAAATTAATTTATAATAATCAATGTTCGAATGTGTGGCAAGGTTTGTTCAAACAGTTATCTTGTCATCTGTTTTATGGCTGGTTCGAAGTATGAATGTTTATCGTAAGGCTAGAATATTATATAAGGAAGGTGTTTTGCATGTTGTATCCTTGGTCCGAGCCTGATATCGGACTAGGCGCTTTAACTCATTATGAAAGGAAGTTCCTGGCTCCTTCTTTCCATAGATTTAGATTACAGCAATTAGTGAGAGGAAGATTGCACTGGTGAGTGGAAAGAGGGTGAAGGATTATCAAAACGCCCTTCATCTCCAAAATCTAAGATCTTATCTAGGATGTCTGCCAGTGACCTGATGTTCATTTTTCACTTATGATAAGCAAAGATAGACCTTCGTCGTTTAGAAGAATATTTCCATATTTTTCATCTGTAGAATACTAACCCAAATAATTTCAACTCCTTGTAAGGAGTTGTAAGGCTGTGATATTGAAGCCACAACATGGTGTAAATAGTGAGATAAGAGGAGAAATATTTTAATTAGAGTAGTGCTTCAACGACACATGTATATCGTATGATATTTGTGTGTCATAGAGTATTAACATTTTCTCCATCAACAGCGTTTTTATTTCGTTGCAGTATTACTGCTTTATTATTAATATAATTTCTGAAGTAGAATGCGAAATACAGTCAAGTTTCATATATTGAACAAAAGGGATCATGAGAAAACTTGTACGTATAAAAAAAATTTATAAGCAGAAATATATATATTTGATAAGTTATTGTCCATTAAGACTTATGTATAACCATGTTTAATTGCTACAGAAGAATTTAAAAAAACTGTCAAAGAATAAACATTTATTAATATATGTTTCCTATACAATCAACCCGCAGTGTACTGTACGCCACATAATCATTTATGGATAGCCGGAACCTTCCTCTATGACAGTTATTCAAGTGTATCTGACTAAGGTAAACGATAGAACTCTGGAGAGAACAACCTACAATTTTGTCTTTTCTATATTTCTTTTTATAAAGTTATTTTTTTAATTAATTTATATTCTTTGACATATACCAGAGTCATGTATGCTTTTCAGCAGTAGAGAGTGGATATATCTTTTTATATAAGCAAGATTTAGTAAGAATAAAAAAAATTACTTAATAGACTGCTTTCCTAATATACATTTAAGGGAGAATATGTACAGATCCTACTAAATTTAATAATTAATATGCATATAAAAATTTTTTTTTCATTAAAAAAAATTTAATTTTTTATTTTACAGTATTCGAAGTGTACTTCACCCTCATTGTATACAGTTATTACAGAAGAACTTACTACAGAGATTCATTTGGAAATCTTTTAGCTGGCGAAGTATTGGACTCTTTGGAATGATAATAAGCAATGTTTATGCATTTATTCTTACTCTAATAATACAAATACTGATAAAAGTATCGACCGTGGAATAGAAACAAAACGAAAGTTTATCGGGACTCCGTCAGTTCTTCATATTCAGTAACCTGAAGAACTGACAGAGTCCCGATAAACATTCGTTTTGTTTCTAATACTATATATTCATGAAAATTTAAGTAAGAATTTATTAAAGTTTTTTCCAAATAAATAAAAAATGAAAATTTAGAGATGTGATAGAATACACATACCATCTCTGATCAGCATTGAGTATTTTAAATACTATAAATCTCATTACATAATTATTTATCATGTATAGAAAATAAAAATAAATGATTATTTATTTCTACTCTGTTTCTAAATGTTTATCATTGTTCTTTCTTTATAACAAAATATTATACATTGTTGTATAACAAAAATATGTTATACAATAATTAAAATTTATAATTTATTAACTATAATTATAGGTTATATATTTCTTTAAAATAAACAAATAATGTGTATTCATTTATTAGTACCTATTATTTATTTATTCTAATTTTACTTACAGAACTTTTAATTTTGATATATTGTTTGTGAAAAATAAAAATGCTATATATAGATATATATATATATATATAAATAAATTTCACATAAACAACTTGATTTTAATCTACTGTTTTCTAATCCTTCTGAGGTAAAATGGATAAACCAACAAAAGTCTCCACACAAATGAAGTTTTATTCAACGCGTTTCGAACACTTTGTGTTCATCATCAGGAAGACACTATAATACAAATTATATCTAATTAGTTACAAAAATTATAATGAAATAATAAAATTCAATTTGTATGGAGTTACGTGGGCAATATGTTAATAAAAAACTCTCCTAGAGAACTGGAGTCCCGTGGTATTAATAAAATTCCGTGTAAAAATTGCCATAAAATTTATATTGGTAAAACTGATAAATAATTAAAGGCAAGTGTAAAACACCAATACAACGTAAGTAGACAAGGAAAAAGTAGCGCCTTATTCTTGCATATAAACAATGAAAATCATTATATTGATTGGGCAGGAGCTAAATTTATTACCTATGAAAAATCAATGTTGTTAAGAAATATTGAATCGTCATTAATTAAATTTAATAGATATATTATAAACACTAGTAACGGACTCTTCAAACTTGATACTTTCGTTACGAGGGCAATAGCCTCTTCTAAGAGGGTTGACAGCTAGCGGATAGTTTTTACTCTTTCTTTCTGCACTCCTTTGTTTCCCCAACATCCCTTTCTGGACATTTGTCATATAATTAATATTCATTCACCCTTTTAAAATATCACTCTTCTCAACCCCTTACCAGATGTTTTCTGAATCTACTGTTTCAGTTAGGTATTTGACTCTGACGAAGACCGCTTGTTACGGTTGAAAGATCTTAGTCTTGTTTTCCCATTTCATATTGTGGTTTGATCATATATATGTATATATATATATATATTGATAAAAGTATCGACCGGGAAGTAGAAACAAAATAAAATTTATCAGGACTCGGTCAGTTCTTCAGGTTTAAGAAACCGAAACGTTGACAATGAAAGTTTAATTTGAACCTGAAGAACTGACTAACTGATAAACTTTTATTTTGTGTATATATATATATATATATATATATATACTAAATAATCACAATAAACACGTGATGAAAACTAATGAACGTATAAGCCACAAGGAAAAGTAAAAAACACAGAAAATATGCTCTAAGGCCTTTCAATTATATGTCATCAGAGAGCAACTAGATATTGATAACAACAGAGGTTACAGGTTTGTTACAAAAACAAAATATGGGGAGACAAAACAAAAAACATGTTAAATTACAAAAACATATAAAATACAAGCTAAAAAAAGATAAAACAACAAAGAGAAACAAAACATACAATTTAACAAAAAGGAAACAAAATACTAGGTACCAAAAGGAGAAACATCAGTTCGATTAGAGCCCACACTGCAGGACTTTAAACCATCATATATATATATATATATACATATATATATATATATATATATATATATATATATCAATGATCAAACCACAATAAGAAAATGAGAAAACAAGACTAAGATCTTTCAACCGTAACAAACGGTCTTCGTCAGAGTAAAAAACCCAACTGAAACACTAGATTCAGAGAACATCAGGTGAGGGGTTGAGAAGAGTGGGAGGGAAGAGTGGTATTTTAAAAGGGTGAAAGCGCAGGAAAGGACTAATGTCCAGAAAGGGATGTTTGGGGAAACAAAGGAGTACAGTAAGAAAGAGTAAAAAACTATCCACTTGCAGTCAACCCTCTTAGAAGAGGCTATTGCCCTCGTAACGAAAGTATCAAGTTTGAAGAGACCGTTACTAATGTTTATAATATTTGATCTATTAAATTTAATTAAAGATGATTCAATATTTCTTAACAACATTGATTTTTCATAGGTAATAAATTTAGCGCCTGTCCAATCAACATGATTTTCATTTTTTATATGCAAGAATAAGGCACTACTTTTTTCCTGTCTACTTACGTTGTATTGGTGTTGTTTTACACGTGTCTTTAATGATTTACCAGTTTGACCAATATGAATTTTATGGCAATTTTTGCATGGAATTTTATAAATACCACCGGACTCCAATTCGCTGGGAGAGTTTTTTTATTAACATATTACCCACATTATTACGATTAGAAAACACTATATTGAAAATCAAGTTGTTTGGCTAATCTTGAAAGGGGGTCCAATGACTCATGATATGGCAAAACTATAGAATTTGACAATGTACGGGGTTCTGTTGAAGTATTAGAGAAAGTTTTTTTAGCACCCTTCAAAGCTAAATCGATATAAGAGGAGGGGTATTTTAATGAAAAGGTATTTTAAGAAAATACCTTTCTTAAGGTGTGAGGTATATGAGGTACTCACACATATACCTTTAATATAATTAAAGAAACATTAACCAAACTTCTCCTACACAACAAGAGCTTTACTAGTCCCATAACATATGAGTTACACAAGAGAGTAGATTGAAACAGTAATGCATATAGAGATTTAAAAAAATGTAAACACCTATGTATTCAACGGTAGGTTAGGTTAGGTTAGGTTACAGTGGCCGTCCCGAAGAGAACACACATAGGCCGCAAGCCGGCCCCTTGTGATACCACAAAGAGAAATTGAGGCTATTCTCCCCCGTCACTGGTCCACTCGAACCATTTCGAGAGAACAATAAATCTAGACAGATCCCTGATACCAGTGGATGCTAAGTTCTCAAGATTGTCAAAGAAGTACTCTCCCAGTGCCTCTTTCCTTCTTTGAGCCAGACCAGGGCATTGACAGAGAAAGTGAGAAATCGTCTCTTCCTCTTCCTCATCCTGGCACGCCCTGCAAAAATCCCTCGCCTCCAATCCTAATCTGGTGGCGTGTCTACCTACGAGCCAGTGTCCCGTGGAAACAGCGATCACATTGGCTACATCTCTTCTATTCTTGGAAAGAAGATCCTTCGTTCTTCTGGAATTACAAGAAGGCCATAACTGCTTTGAAATAAGACACGTGTCCTCATCAGACCACCTTTGCCTGATGCGTTCATCAATTCTTTGTCTTATCCAAAGCTTACATGTAGAAATTGGGGTCCCTAAATTGTATAGGATATCCTGAGTGGGAAGAGTGGTGCCAAAGCGGGCAAGCTCATCAGCCTTACAGTTGCCTTCAATGTTCCAGTGACCTGGTACCCATATAAGTTCAACTTTAGCCCTCAATGACAATTCATTTAGGAGTTTCTTGCAGTCCTCGACTGCCTTTGATGTACTATAGATCCCCTTTTGGGATTTAATAGCAGCTTGACTATCTGAAAAAATCTTGATGCCATCGCTGCCCAAAGAGGTCAGGGCTAACAAGCGCCTGACCGCCTCCCTAATAGCAGTAACTTCTGCCTGGAATACACTGCAGTGGTCAGGGAGCCTAAAAGCTATATTCCATTCCAGTGCCTCTGAAAAGATACCTCCACCAACCCTGCCCCCCAGCTTAGATCCATCAGTAAAGATCCATATGGATCGGCTGTTCGAGAACAAGTCCCCCCTCCAGTCCTCCCTGCGGGGTATGACTGTGGAGAACCCGCTCCCAAAAGAGGGCTTAGTGATGATGTAGTCAATATCTGTAAGTAAGCTTCTGTATTCCTGAAGCACAGTTGAATGTCCAATATGAGTCTCCCTCCAGGGGTTGATCGTGTGTAATCTTATAGCCGAATTAACAGCCAGCTGCTCCCCATAAAGGTCCAGTGGTGTCAAATTCAGAATAATATCTAATGCCTTTGTTGGGGTGGTTCTAAGACAGCCAGTAATATATACTTCTGCAAGTCTTTGCACCCTACCCAATTCTTTGAGGCGTATGCCCACTCGTAAGGCTTTCCACCATACCATTACACCATAAAAAAAAATAGGTCTAACGACCGCCTTATACATCCAGTAAACTATCCTAGGATTTATTCCCCATCTTTTACCCACAGCTCTCCCACATGAGTAGAGAGTGTGAATAGCCTTCCTAGAGCGTTCCATGATATTGGGCCTCCAGCTAAGCTTTTTATCCAGGATTAATCCCAGATATTTAGCCTGATCCGAGAGGCACAACTGGATTCCATTCAGAGAAGGCATAACCAAGGGAGGGATCACTCTCCTCCTAGTAAATAGGACAACTTTAATCTTTTCTGGATTAACTCCTAGTCCATGATCTATACACCACTTTTGAGTTCTAGATAGATACCTTTGCATCAAATCTGAGATGGTATCTATGAACTTACCTGAGACAGCTAAAGCTAGGTCATCCGCATATGCAGTCACATTGCATCCTAATTCCACTAGATCTAGAAGCAGCCCATTCAGGGTAATATTCCACAAGAGAGGCGAGAGGACACCACCCTGTGGCGTACCTCTCACCGGGGTTCTCTTGATTGTGGAACTCCCCATCGACGAGCTGATTCTTCTGTGGAATAGAAGTTGCTCCACAAAGGTCGAAATCGATCGCTCTACTCCCAGAGCTCTCAAGGAGCGAACAATCGATTCAAACCGAATATTATTGAAGGCCCCCTCTATGTCGAGGAAAGAAACCATAGTATACTCCTTGTATTCCAACGACTTCTCTATCTGGGATACGAGGACATGTAGTGCAGTCTCAGTAGATTTACCTTTACTGTATGCATGTTGCATGTCGGACCATCGTGTAGGATCAAGATGTATCCGAATCTGTGCCTCTATTAGCTTTTCCAGTGTCTTCAGAAGAAAGGACGACAAACTTATTGGTCTGAAGTCCCTTGCTTCCGAATGAAACACTCTACCACCTTTAGGGATAAAGACTACCCTAACCTCTCTCCAAGAAAGAGGAATATAAGATAGATTCAAACAGGATTCAAATATGACCTCCAACCACGGAAGAATCGTCTCAGAAGCCTCCTGAAGTTCCGCAGGGATGATATCATCAGGCCCCGGTGATTTAAACCTTTTGAACCCAGAGATCGCCCATTTCAGGCGATCCCCTGACACCATACTGCGGTTAACCTGAAATTTCTTATCAGAAGGTGAATTTGTCCCCACATCCACCACACAACCAGGAAAATGTGTTTCCATTAATAGCTCCAGTGATTCAGAGCTCGAGTTTGTCCAGCTGCCATCCTGCCTACAAATGTATTCAGGCATAGCTGGATCCATAGCCAGGATTTTGCGAAGACGGTTACCCTCAGAGACTTCCTCTATTCTCGAGCAGAATCTTCTCCAAGAGTCCCTCTTCGCAGTCCTTACCTTTTTCTTGAATATCCGAAGGCTGGCCTTATATTCATTCCACTGACCTGAAACCTTAGCCAGGTTGAATAGCCGGCGACATTCTTTCCTCAATGTTCTAATTTCAGACGTCCACCACGGAGGTCTGAGTTTCCCCCTGACCCTATGCACAGGACAGGAAGCTTTAGACGCTTGATTGCAGGCAGTTGTCAACCGCTCCACAACGGCGTCCAGTTCCTCTGTGTCCTTTGGCTTAGGGACAGGTTCTACTAAAATCATAGCTAGGGTTTCCCTGTACAACTTCCAGTCAGTAGCCCTTCTGTTCCAGTACATTGGATGACCCGGTCTGTCCAACCTCAGACCAAACTCTATATACTGGTGATCCGAGAAGGATGGATCATTAGAAACCTTCCAATCCTTCATTAACTTGACAGCAGGTTCATTAACTAAAGTTATATCAAGAACCTCCCGTCTGTTGACAGTAATAAAAGTGGGGGAATAACCCCTATTACAGATCTTAATATTATTACATATAATATAATCAAAGAGTGACTCACCTCTCACGTTGATGTTACTGCTGCCCCAAGCCGTATGATGAGCATTAGCATCGGCTCCAATGATCACTGGAACTCCCAGCCTCTGCGCCCTCTCGACCGCTCTGCATACTAAAGTAGATGGAAGCGGCTCGTTGTCGCCATGAGCCCAATAGGTAGCTATCAGCCAGACTAGCGATTAGCCTATTAGCTCCACAGCGATTGTAACTGTATCTTGATCGCAAAATTCAGATATTTTAAACGAGTCAAAAAGATTCCTAATCATTATACAGGCCCTAGGTTTGCCCGAGCCTGATGAATAGAAAACATGAAAGCCTTTGAGCCGAAGACCACTAACCTGATTCTTGGTGACCCATGGCTCCTGTATCAAGGCAAAATCCTCCTTCTTGTTGCACAAGCGAAGTGTCAGGGCAGCCGTAGCTGCTTTGGAGTGGTGAAGGTTGATTTGAACAGCCTTCAAACCCACTGAAAGACTGCATCGCTGGTTAGTTGGTTCCTTCACCACTACCAGGCGATGTGCTGGGCAGTTCCTCGTCGTCGATCGTGCTCAGTTCCCTGAAAAGCCTGAACGTCGACTGAAACTCACCTTCTCCCTCTAAGGAAGACAGACTCTCGGCCCCAAGTAACCTTATGGGCATATCAGAGTCCGCCTCCTGAGGGTCCCTAGAGCAGGACGGCTGGACAGAATCACTTGCCGCCTCCAAACGACTTCCCCTAGCATCGCCTTTATACACCTTTAGGGTGATCGCTCCGAAACCGTAGCTGACCACCCCCTCCGTGCGTTTTAGCTCAGCCAAGGAGTCCTCGTTAAGAACGACAGTGACCTGTCGAGAGTGTTCCTTCACCTCACCTACCTTGACCACTTTCCAGTCGTGAGTGGGAAGAGAAGGATTGCAAGTCTTAAGGATCTTAAGGATCTTCTCAGGATCAGAAGGTTCCGCCGGAAACTAAGCTCTGGACCTTGGTCGGCTAGGAATATCCTCCCTTCCAACCGCCTCCAGTCTTGCCCCCGGCCATACCTCTCCAATCTTAGTTATAGCTAGTTGAAAAAGGTCCGCAGATCTCTGGTCCGCACATGCCATAAGCTTTATGCGGCCCTGGTACCAACCTGCATCCCTGCAACAAGGAGCCCTGCCTGGGTTCTCTTCCAGAATGGTTTCAAACACCCCGAGCAGGGCTATTTCCACAAGCTTCCACTGCTTCTGTGGAAATGCCCCGTCCGGTTTGCTGCGGTCGATCACCGCCCAAATGTGGTGATCCTTGACCACTTCACTAAAGGGGCGAGGTAAGCGTCTCTTGGGTGAGGGTCCCTGCTTCCGCTTCTTAGCCTCCGGCACAGGATCCTCACCGCGCGGCCTCTTCCCTACCTTCAGCCTCAGGTACTCCTCCCTATCCTGCAGTACCTTCTTGGCCCAGCTCAGCGACTGCCTATTTTGCTCAGTGAGATCCTTTTCAGGTATCTCACTAAGCTTTTTCAGCACGCGCAGAGCACCTCTTCTATCTCTATAGGCTTTAAGCGAAGGAGAGATATTCTTCTTAGGTTTAGTAGGTCCAGTAACCTGTGATCCTACTAAATCCTTACTTTCCTCGGAAGGACCAGGTTCGTCCTTCTTCCGAATGGACGTATCCTGTTCCTTCTGAGTGGTTTTCCTGGGCTTGTCACCAATGCCCATTACTAATTTAGGGTTTGTTTTAGTTTGTTTAGTTTGTTCATCCATGTTTGTTCCCACGAGTACCGGGGGGTAGATGTCCGCCTTATTCAACGGTAAGTTACCTACACAGTAGAATTACAATAAGAATAATCAGACATCTTCATATACCTGAAAAACCTTTGTTATGTTTCTAGGGTAGTGGTTCTGAATCTGCTTGAAGTTGGGGAGTTCTTAATTCGACAAATAACTGAAACACACTGTATACAAATCTCCGAGAAATATTTTAATTACATCAAATACAATAAGATAAAAATAATCATTAAAAAAATAAATAAAATGAGACTTACTTTCACTTTGTTTCTTCTTCTGCCCAGGGAAATATAAACTTGTTGCGCCGTGGCGTCTTCTTCAGTGTTTGGGGCTAAAACGTTTTATAGGGATAGGGAGAACCTCAAATTTCTTCTTCAATCCATTGAAATGTTTTTATGTCTTGCCTTTTTTGACTAGGGAATAATGTTGTTGCAAATTGTAAATGTTTGCTCAGAGTGGTGAACAAAAGTAATCTCGCCATTGGTAGAACATATTCGTTGCATATAAAATATTTGAGGCCAGTAGGTCTTCTTAAGAAAATCACTAGTACTTATCACTAATAATAATGTTGCGTTCACAGAAAGAGATGCAATTTGCAAGATGAGGTATGGTGACTACGTTTTTATGTCTGGATATATTACTTGAATCACTGAGAGACACCTAGAAATCCTATAGCCACCCTTGAGAATCACTCTTATAGAGACCTAACAGATTACAGTCTTTCTGGGAAGAACAGTGGAAGTAAGAGGGTTTCAAACAGTGTAAGACGTTGAGTGCTTTGCTGGGTACTGTAATAAACTGAACACATAAACCAGAAATGATAACATGCATAAACACATAACATGCCCACTAACCTGTGTACAGGTATCCTTTCGTCTGTACCTGCAACAATACACACATGATAACATTACCTCAATGGTAATATAAAATAGGGTGGAATCTTTGTCAATCATGGTTGTGACTAGACACAATCAAATAATTCTGGAATATGTCAAACATAAAGTAATCCTTGTCGTTTTCATCATTTACAAACAAACCTATTATACCCCAATAAGTCGTTAATGCAAAAAAAAATTGTTAATATTATCTTCGCATTATATTAACTCAGTGCATTGTCGGCCATGTGTTTTTGACGAAGAGCAACAGGGGACTGGTTCAGTGCAATAAATAAAAAATGTATTTTTTATATCAAAATTTATGATAATAGCACGTATTCTATGTGTATTTCACATCGTGAATAAAAAAGAAGCAATTATTTAATACTACTAAAGCAGAAAATTAACTACCATTTAAATTTTAATTTATTGCAATAAATTCAACATATATGTGTTGAAACATAGTTAAATTATAGTGTTGGCATAAAAATGAAGTGCTATTATCTTCGAACAAAAAAAAATTTAATATTACTTTCTCATTATAGTATATTGGAGCATTGTCAGGCAAGTTTTTTGGACGAAATTGTGTGGTTCAGTTCAATATAGAAAAAATGTATATTTTACATCACCATTTATGATAATAGCACGTATTCTACGTTTGCTTTATTATATCGGTGAATCAAAAAGAAGCAATTATTTTAATACAAGTAAAGCAGAAAATTAAATACCATTTACATTTTAATTTATTGCATATAATTTAACATATATTTTGACATATAGTTAAATTATAGTTAAAAGACTAATGTTAACAGAAAATATCAAGTGACATTATGTGTGAACAAAGAAAAATTGTTGGATTTACCTTGGCGTAAGCCACAGTGCATTTTCCACCATGATTCTTTGATGAAGGGAAGTTGCAGACTGGCTCGAGCATACAAAGAATTTAAGGGAGTCCAAGAGTTCACTTACACAGTCCTAGAACAGAGTGACCAACCCCATTATGACTTCTTCTTACTTCATTATAAAAATCAAACAAAGTTATTAAATGTTTCATAAAAATTAAAATTTTCTTGATAGTTATTTTGTTTGAAAGTTTCCTTTTTACACTGTTTAGTGATAAATGTTACTCTAATTGCTATATGGTTTACATTAGTAAGGAATTGAGAACAATAGTTATAATTTAAAATAAAACATTTTTTTAAATAACTTCCAGGAATAAGTTCCTTGAAACATATTAAATTTGTAAATATCTTAAAATAAAACATGTGTGCATATTACATTTCACTGCCTTCCATGACTTCATACATATGCTATCCTTCCCATAATCATTAATATAATTCCTAATATGGACATTTAGACAACTAACTTTTGATTACTTAATATAAAAGATTATACTATAGAAATAATCTCACTAAATAAAAGAGTTTAAACAGAAATATTGTACAAAGTATAATTGTGCTATCCTCCCCATAATCATTAATATAATTCCTAAGTATGGACATTTAGACAACTAACTTTTGATTACTTAATATAAAAGATTATACTATAGAAATAATCTCACTAAATAAAAGAGTTTAAACAGAAATATTGTACAAAGTATAATTGTGCTATCCTCCCCATAATCATTAATATAATTCCTAAGTATGGACATTTAGACAACTAACTTTTGATTACTTAATATAAAAGATTATACTACAAAAATAATCTCACTAAATAAAAGAGTGTAAACAGAAATATTGTACAAAGTATAATTGTGCTATCCTCCCCATAATCATTAATATAATTCCTAAGTATGGACATTTAGACAACTAACTTTTGATTACTTAATATAAAAGATTATACTACAGAAATAATCTCACTAAATAAAAGAGTGTAAACAGAAATATTGTACAAAGTATAATTTGTGCCCAACATAAAAATAACTGAAGTAGTATGCACTCAACAGTACTGTGAGTAAATATATTATGGAATTCATTGATAATCAATTTAATTAATTGATTAGTATAATGTGGGTGTCTTCATTATTCAAATTATAAAGAGAGTATACTGAATAATTATAGATTTTGGAAAAATATTTGCAATTTATTATTCAATGTCTCCCAAAAGAAGGATTTTTAAACCTTTAAAATAAGTTGTATTGCAAGGACCTCATTTGTAGGAGCAAAACAACTGTTCATATTTCAATTAATTCATTCTAATGAATGCCTACAAGCATTTTAACTGCTTGTGATGAAAATGTAATCAATATTTAAAGCTGTTATAAAAAAGTTTGGAGTGGTCATTTTTAAACAATGCTCAACACTATTAATGTATCAATACCCATTACAAAAATAAATTATCTTTCTTTTTTAAAATACAATCACAAAATGAACTTTACTTCTCATCAATAACGTAAGTAACTTACACTTTCTTAATGTACCTTCTTAGTGAATGTTTAATTAACATAATCTCATTTTTAGGGAGTCTGAGTTGTAATATGTTTCATATATACAATGTACAATGATTAATACTGGATTATTTATGAAGTATGAACATGTACATCTTTAATATGACATATATCAATTGTTTTCTAAATGCCACTAAATTATAAGAAGTATAACTTTTACAATTCATTTTAATAACTCAATAGAATTATATTTCTTCATTCACCTTAAATTATGGTATTTGTAAAAAATAAATTAAGCAACAATATTTTAATTAGTTCAGCATATTTCGAAGTAAAAAGGTATATTGTAAAATATTCTGTAGCAAACATTTACCATTAATCAAGAGATAATTATACTTCATAAAGAAACCATAATAAGCATTTTAAATCTTTTTTAACATTAAGTTTAATCCACAAAGGTTTATTTTAGCAAAAAGATAAAAATGTGTTAACCAAAAAGAATGCTGATTTAAAAGTCAACCTATCACATTCATTGAAAGTAATCATTAAGTAGTCATACAATTATTTGCACATGCCGTTAATATTAAACTGTTTAAGTAATTATGATATTGCACAAATACGTTAAAATGAAAATCGTACGTACTGTTTGAAGTTATCATTGTATGAAATATCAAGTTGAGTAAATAAACTAAATTATTAGAACTTTAATTAAAGGCACTCCCAGAAGCATAGTATTTTAGTGGAGAAAATGGCGCAGTTTTGTTTTATTTATATCTTTATTAAAATAAAAATTATTTTCATGGTTTTCATCAATTTTAGCAGTTGATTTGTTCAGTTATTTGTTTAAGAAATATCTATACTCAACTGTACTATGTGCAGAAAATAAGTATAATTATCAAAATATTCCTGCCTGCTGTACTCTGTTATAAGGTTGCTATGAATGTATATTGAGAAAAAATATATTAGTAATTATCCAGTTTACATACTCAAATCAAAGTCAAAGCCAGCTATTCAGTATAATTTAAAAACTTTTATAGTTGGGAGCTTCTAATTTTTGAAAATAATAAATATGAACTATTAAACTAGAATAGTGAAAAAACTGGATATTTTCCAATAAACATAAATCCTCTTTCTAGAGGAAAGAGTCCATTCGTCACGTTTCAATATCTTGGAAAGATACTACAATTCACAAACTGGCTAAACTGTCTAATTACTAATATATTTTTTCTCAATATATACTCATAGTAACATTATAACAGAGTACAAGACGCAGGAAAAAAGATAACACTCACTCAGAGAAAATTGGTATATATGATTTTTGACAAAGAGGAAGGTAAATGACTCTATAACTATATAAAAGACTAAAAATGTTCAACATAATTCAAAATTGAAATCTTTTGTTTAAAGATTAATAAATGTAATTATCGTACACCCTTAATTATAAATTATATTAAAACGACATTTTTTCTTCGATGTTTTTCAGAGAAAATAAAAGTATTTTCTTGTTTTAAATTTGAAAATTAGACCTAAATATTCAATGTAGAAGCAGGTCAAGTAAACGATGTAAGAAATCCACTGGCTATTTGAAGAAAAGCCATGTGTTCTCTTGTAGGAGATTACTTCGTATCAAGAAATTTTCACTTCGGCTTTTCAAAAATCTTATTACTGCTGTAGTTATACTGATGAGATTATTTGCATCAGTGGTGTGATATACAAAAATAAGGTTATATATTGATAAGCCGATCAATTACTATCTGTACTACCTCAGGAATGAAAGACTAATAAACATCTCCCATTTAAGTGTTTTCATTATGCCTAAATGAGACATTATATATTATATACCCAAGGAGATTGATATTAAGTTTACTTATAGTAAAGTTGAGTGCAGGCCACTTCAGATTTTTATTTATTGAATTTATATCTTCCAGTAACCAAAGGTGTAACTTTTCATACTGATTGTCGTGCTCATCGTCCTGAAAAGTAGATTTGTATCGACGGTCTAAATATGTTGCTATAATCAGATTTTTGTTGGTAAAATATGTGGGAAATCTAGAGCTGGCAGAAGCTTTTCAAGCTGATAAAGTTGAATCTTGTCCACTCAACAATCCCTTTCCTTCATCTTTCTCAAAGAATTTACAATAATTTTTGAGTTTGGAATAATTGAAGATGCCAAAGCCTCCCTTACACTTAAATATTTCGTTGAATTCACTAAGTATTTATTTGGTTGTATAAGAACACTCATGAAGATAATCTTTGACGTAATTAATTAACTTCCTGTACATCATATTAAAAAGTTCTAGGACGTTTTTATTGTATATTTTGGACGCTATTAATCTCACTTCAACAAACAGTTATTACTGTTCAAATAACTTAAAAATCTAATAGAATCGTAATGAAAGAATCGGGAATGTAGGGCATTTATTTGTCGATGCTTTTCCGATTGCTTCAAAAAACGATTCTTATTAATGATTCCGATTGCGATTAATCGTCCCAACACTTCTAGTAACAATAAATACTTTAGTTGATTTAACATTTATGTTTCTGTCAATTTTGCACGATTAAAGTTTATGTAATTGTGACAATTAAATTCTAACATAATCATTAGTTGTGCAAACCGTAATTGTGTCTTATTTACTCATTCTGAGGTAAAATAGATAAACCAACAAAAGTCTCCACACAAATGAAGTTTTATTCAACGCGTTTCGAACACTTTGTGTTCATCATCAGGAAGACACCAAGGATGTGGTACTGACGGGTTGGTCAAGTGAAGAGTTGTCTTCACTTGACCAACCCGTCAGTACCACATCCTTGGTGTCTTCCTGATGATGAACACAAAGTGTTCGAAACGCGTTGAATAAAACTTCATTTGTGTGGAGACTTTTGTTGGTTTATCCATTTTACCTCTAATATAATCATAGCAGTGCTAATCATCAGTGAATCTAATGCTAATGTATGATCCCAATAACATTTAATATTTTTTTTTTATTCAAATGAAATTAATTTCATTTTCCAATTATATATATTACTTACTCCTCAAAAAAGTGGTATCATTTTTACGGAAAAAATTAATAAATATATATATATATATATATATATATATATATAAATGAATAAAATATTGCCATAATTGTCTGAAAACAAATCAAGATGTAAGCAATATAAACTAAACCACAAAAAAAAAAGTAAGATATTTCGAGTAAAAGGCCTCGTCATAGTCCAAACAGAAAGTTTCTTCTTTTAAACAAGAAATACACTGTAATAGTAGTTTCTTTATTATTAATATAACTACAGTATTTTTTAAGGAACATTAATATTAAAAATCATTAATTTATTCCATAAATAATCTTAAAGTACTTCATATCTGACTTCTCAACAATCATTTTGATTTGAACATTGTTTTTGCTTTTTTGTATGGCTTGCTCATTGATCTTGTTTTAAGAGTTACCCACTTTCTTCCGATAAGTAACTTAATTCCGATTGTTTTTCATTTTTTAAATATTTAAGGGTTATGAAATAGCAAAAGGCATTCATAGAAGATTTTTTCCATTGTATTTATCAAACCTGGGTCGACAAATAATCTGCTTGGATTAGTATTTATGAATTAAGCACATGTATTCACCATGATGAAGGTTGCAACAAGGTTGGGCTCGTTGACAATGGGATTTGCTTGCTTCGGTCGTGTGAATATTGAATAAATTGTGTTATAATGAAAAAGTTTAAAGTATTTTTTTTTGTTTCCAAAGGTGGTGATGTCATTAAAGTGAGTATACATTTCATTACTGCACTATTGTATTGTGTTTTTTCATATATACTGTTGTTATCATTTACTTTGTTGAATTATTCGTTTGATTGATTTTTTTTGTGTTCCCTTACTTTATATACCTATTCCCGTTATACATTTTGGAATCTAAACTTAAACTTCAATTAATAGCATTCATTTGATATATATTATCTCTTAAGTTAATATTTTTTTATATACATACTTTCTTCCAGTTTTTTTTATGATACGGAATTGTTATTACTATAGAGAAGTTTGCCGGTTGAAGTAATGATTGATAGTATAGCGTCCTGAGAACTACATCTTATATACTCCGATTTCTACCAATTCTTTCTAAAATTTCAGCAAGTGCGAGAACATTATTTGAGGGATGATATTTGGTGTGGTTCTGAGGCTTGTAAACAATGTGATTTACTGGATACAGAACGCATTCTTGAAGCTAACCCTCTGTCTAAATCATCTATATTCAATCAGCCTCATTATTTGTTTTTAGATACAAATGCTGTCTTGGATCAGGTAAATATGTAGTTATATCTTTAAGTTAATAGATAACTAGGTTATATCTTTAAGTTAATAGTAGTTATATCTTTAAGTTAATAGATAACTAGGTTTTGATAAAATTAGATATAGTTTTGTTTTTTTAACAATAGATACTGTTAGTTGTTCATTCGAACTATTTATGGGTCGTGTCATTTATATCTAACACTTTGTTTAAGTTAGATAAACAGGAAAAGTTATTTCTAATGAAGGAATCTTAGTGAGATATAATTAAATTTTAGAGTGTTGACTTCCTTTTTAATTAAAATTTAAATAGTTCTGCTAATGAGTTCTTTTTTCAATTCTCGCCATATTGATTTTTTATACTTTAACTGAATTATTTATACTATGGTTACGTTAATTTCAATTATTATTAAGATTAAAAAAAAATTAAACATTCTGGTATACCTCAATAAGAAAATCTCCAAGGATCATTAAGTGGTCTACATCATGCTTAGCTTACTTAAAGTAAAATAAACTAATTTGGTTTTCTATTAATACTTTTGCATCTATAATTGGATGTGATAAAAATGCATGCTATTGTCAAATAATAGTACATGCTATCTTCTGTTAATTTCGGTATTTGGTTTGGCATATTGCCAGGGCAATACAGACCTTATGATATAGGGAAACTGTATAAATTTTAAAAAAAAAATGGTTCTCAGATCCTCTGAAAGAACGTTACAATATTAGGAAAGGTATGTATTATATTGCAATATATAAACATTTAACTATTAAGAGCAAAGAGGCTATGAAGCTGGGTAACTAACTGCCAGCAAAACACTCGATCTGTAAAAAATAGGGTTTCCACATATAAAAAATATTTTACAACTTTTTTACAATTTTTTTAGCATTTTTGTACTTTCAGATTGATGCATTAGAGGAGACTTATCTTAAAAACATTGTGATCCCTCAGACTGTTTTGGACGAAGTAAAGCACTGTAGTACTGCGGTTTATCGAAGACTTCGATCGATTATTCATGACCCAAAAAGGAAGATTTATTTGTTTATTAATGAACATCACAAGTAATTCTGTTTAATAAAGTTTAACATTAGAATAAAATATATGTAACTTATATAATAAAAGTACTTATGTTTCATATAGAAAATAATAAACGAAAGTTTGGCAAGTAATTTTTATTAACTCAAAACTGTTATTTCCTTTATTGTTAAATGTAGAGTGTATACAATTTTTGTTGGTATGATTTTAGGGATGTATATATTGAAGAAGAAGAAGAGGAGAGTGAAAACGACCGCAATGACAGAGCAATCCGAGTTGCTGCTGAGTGGTATCAAAATCATCTTGGAATAGCGTCTGTTCTGATTACGGATGATAAAGACAACAAAGATAAAGCGTTGAAAATGGGAATAGCTTCCTTCTCAAGTAATATATCGTGTCTGGTCTCTTAATAATTATGTTTATGTTATGCTACCTTTTGCTATAAATTTGTTTTGATATCATTAATGTATAGTTAATGTTATTAAATTTTAATCTTCAGAGTTATTTGAATTTGAAATCAAATTTAAATCGGTGTACCTAAAATCTAAATAACTCCCAATTATTATGATAAAATTGATAAAATATAAACTAATCTAAGCAAAAAAAAGCTGAATGGTATTCTAAAAAAGATGTGTAGAAAACTTATTAAGATTTAGAATTTGCATAGTGGCGCTGAGAAGTCTACAAGGATCTAATAAGTTAGTCATTTATATCTGGAGTATGATAAAAAGAAAATAGAAATAATAGATTTTTATTATTACAAAGTACATATATAGTTTTTAGATGCTATAAAAAAAAAATCGTTGAGTAATAATCCAAATTTGTATTCTAATTCAAGTTTTGAAGTAATCAAAATAGATGTTTATGCAATCATTGAAATATAAAATAAAAAATCCATTTTCCTCTTATGTCTTTGAAATAAATATAAACTGGAATCCGTAAATTGTCTTTAATTATTTCGTTATGTTATTTTACAAAGATTGATTGATTTTTTTTCTTTGTTTAAAGTGGTGGAATATGTAGAAGGATGCGACGATTTGATTATGAAAGAGAAACTGAGTAGCAAAAGATGGAGTTCAGGGAGAAAGGAGGGAGAAGATATTTTCCCCGCCCACCTCAAGCCTTCTGTTGTACAGCATAAGCTACGAGAGGGTCTTCTGGTCCAGGGAACCTTCTACGCTTCCAGAGATAATTACCTAGAGGCTACTGTCAACACTGATTCACAATCAGTACGTATTTTTTGTTATAAAAAAGGTTCAACAAATAAAAAATACATATACTAATGAGATACTATTTAACATAGTATTATTACATGCAAAACTATAATAACAATAATTATAACATTTTTTGGAAAGAAATGTTATAATTGCTATTAATACAATATTGCAATCACATTATTGATACAATAATTAATAGCAATATTGCTATTAAAATTGATATTTTTTTTCTTTTTTAAATTCTTTTTTGAAACATGCTCCATACAAGGTATTACATGTTGTACTATATTTACAATAATATTATATATATATATTAAACTCAGTATATGACATTGTTAGTGTCTGCTAAATAAATTATATTAATAATTTATAAAATGAAGTAAGAGATGATAATGCAGTTATTAGCTTAAAATTTATATTAATACAAAATCCTTGAGAAGTTTTCAATTACTTTTTTTTTCGAAACTTCGACTACAATTTCATGTGTTTAGAAATAATTTTGTTTCTGAATTACTCCTTTACTTTTTGTTACTCCTTTTCATTTTGTTGCCGAAATCGGGTGGATACCCATTGGTGGCACTCCGTAACTATATTAAATCTTTATGATGACAGAAGGTCACGTGGCCATTGTCGTTTTAGTCGTCTTTGGGAAGTTGTGGGGATTACTAGTTGGGAAAGATTTTGGGCACGTGGGTTTGGATGAGTTGAGAGTTTAATGTGGAATCTTTTGAAGCGGTCTTTTGCATAGTCGCGAACGAAGGAGACTTTAAGATCTCGGTGAATGATTATGTTTGAGACGTAAAATGGGAGCTGTGAGCGTTTTGTAAGTATTTTTAATTGAATAGCTTGTATAGGACGAATGTTTCAAGGTTTGGCAGAACCCCAAAGTTCTATGGCATATGCCCACAAAGGCTTCAAGATTGTGTTGTATATGTGGGGTCTGTTTGTTAGTGTGAGTTTTGATTTTCTGTCTTAGAGCCTTATAAGGCGTTTGTAACGTCCGTTGGTCTCTGTTCGTTTCAGTCTTGTGTATGAGTTCCATGTTATGTGTGTGTCAAAGTGCAGTCCAAGGTAGCGTACAGTGGTTGCTGGAGTTATGATCTCATTGTTTAGGAATACTAGGAGGCAATGGTTTGTCGAAGAGTAAAAGTTATTTGAGAACTTTTCTTCTCATTAATTTTTATGCACCAGCGGCGAAACCAAGGTTGAATAAAAGGTAGGTGTTGCTGTAACTGGTCTGAAGCTATATTGCAGTCATCATGAGTTGATAGTATGGCTTTATCGTCAGTAAACGTTGCCAATAACGTGGAAGAGTGTTTGGGTATGTCTGATGTGTAGAAATTGTAAAGGACTGGAGTGAGTTTACTTCCTTGGGGAACTCCTACACCAGGGGTGTAGAGAGGTTAATAGGTTTATCAAGAAGGTTTTGACATTGATCCAAATTTATAGGGCCTTGAATAAGAGAGAATTCGGGACGAGGAACCGGGTAAAGATTTACATGTAATAGAACTAGGCTGTGATCTGAGGAAAGGTATTTTAGAATGATGGGATAGGTTATTCGAAGTGATAAAATAATCTAGAATATCTGGAAGGTGGTTGGCATGTGACGGCCAGTATGTTGGGCTTCTGGGAGCCAAGTCATGATATAGGGTATTGGAGAGGGTTTTCTGAAGGATGACACCTCTGGGGTTTGAAGTACGACAACCCCAGTTTTGATGTTTGGCGTTAAAGTCACGCCGGTGATGAAGTTGGAACCGAGTAGGTGAAATAAGGAAAGAAAGTCGGAGGAAGTAACTATTTTATTTGGTGAACAGTAAATTGCAGCTAGGGTGAGATCATTGAGAATGTGCTAAGTGTTATGGTGGTTGCTGAATGGGTCTGTTGATTGAATTGGAACAGAGTGGTGAATGAAGGAGTTCCTAACAAGCACAGCACTACCACCATGGACGTTGTTGTCTGGATGCAGTGTTGTATAGTCGTGTGGTTTTGTACGTTTAAGTGGGAGTATGAAGTAAAATGTGTTTCTGTTTTTTGGAATTTCAAACTACGATTTCTATTTGAACACGTCTTTACTAATGTTGGCAAATATTTAATCGTTTATATAGGTGTAAGCTAATACTGGAGAATCCCCTGACAGTAGCGAAGTTCTTTCTGTAAATTATAAAATACATACATACATAACTTTTTTAACATCTGTTCATTTTATAGTAATGTAACTTTGTATTCTTGGAGACTGATTAGGGTTGTGAGATTTTACCGTTAGGAATCTGTAATTAATAGATATATTTATTTTCTGGAAATGTAATGTACCTCAAAAATATTTGACGTAATTTAGAAATACATAGATGGTTGAAAATGATTTGCAGACATGTTCATTAGTATTATATTCTGTCATTCATTAACTGGTTTAAAATATCTTCTTTCAGATATGTTTACAATTTACATGTTTAGTTGTCAGGAGTAAAATGTCTAAGTTCTTATTTACTTATTGGTATTTCATTATGTTGTATCTATGATTTTTTCAGTAAATTGAGAAGATTGTTTGTACAGAAGTAAGTCTTTAGTAACTATCATTAATACTTATTAAAAGGCATACTAATACACATTAAGAGTTGCTTGTTTAGATGATTATGTCATCTAACATGAAACATTAAACATGTCACCTAAGTCTTTTGTAACTATCATTAATACGTTGTAAAAGGCATACTAATACACATTAAGGTTTGCTTGTTTAGATGGTTATGTCATTCTAAACACTGTTGAATTATTTATCATTGATTTACATTTTTACAGATCCTCATTCAAGGAAAAGAAAATTTAAACCGTGCTGTTGATGGAGATATTGTAGCTGTTGAAGTGTTCCCCAAGGAAGAATGGATGGCTCCTTCGAATCTTATTATAGAAGAGGGAGAAGGTAAGGTTAAATTTCTTCTCGTTTAAATTTATTTTCAGAAGTAAAATTATTAAGAAAAAATATTTTATATGTCAATGATCTTTTTTCATTTGGTGCCTTCACTTTTATGATATCTCTTTCAGTAATATTCTAGGTGATAAAAATGCTGCTAATTTGTTGAGTATCATCCACTATATTTATGGATAAACCTCATTATTAGATTGATTTTATCTGAGGTGTATAACTGTTATATACTTCAAGTTATTTAAAATATTAATTTTTAACTGGTGCCTCATATCGTGTAGTATTTACATCCGCCCTGAGAAAGGAGTTAGTTATCTTCAATTTTATATGCCCTGAGGAAGTCGTATCAAATGTTAAGTTGTACAAAATGAAAAATGTGATAGAACTAGAAACAGATTTCTACTATATATAAAATATTTAGAGGTTTTCAGTAACTTATTTTTGATAGTATGTAATAATTTAATATTTTTAATGTAAGAGTATTACTTACTCTTCCCGATCTCATTTCACTTCTATATAAATAAAGAAAGGTTTTTCTGTACATGGCTTAGAACTAACTCATTTCAAGTTATCTTTACATGCCATACTTTAGAGAAACCGAATTCACCTTAGACAAATTTCTGTCTGTCGGTTTGTCCGCAAAATTTTGTCACAAATAAACTCAGCCACCATAAGTCATATCAGCGAGCTAAAACTTTGAAAGTAGGTTTGTGTATGTCTAACTTAAAATCTAAGCTTTGAAAGTAGAAGTGAAGTTATGGAATTTTAAGCTATCTTTGGCTAACTTCACAGACATATTTATTTTAAAAATATACAGGTATAACAAGTAGGTATTGTTAGTTGATTTCAATTTCATTTGCATTTAAGCTCCCAGCAAGTAATAGTGACAAGGTGTTTCCTTAAGTTCGAGATCTGGCATCAATTCAGAATAACTGGCTTTGTGAACGAGCAATTCTCACCCCTACAAATGAGCAGGCAGCAAAAATCAATAAACAAGTTGTTGCACTGTATCAAGCTAAAGAATAAACTTACTAATCAGTAAACAGAGTGATTAGTGATAAGGAAGCAGTTCATTATCCAATTCAATTTCTTGACTCCATGACTGCTTCTAGACTGCCTGCCCATGACTAAAAACTAAAAAGTAATGCTGTTACAAAACTTGACTGCCCTAAAAATGTGCAACGGCACACAACTCCGAATTCGTGCTTTGCACAGATACCTCATGGAGGCTGATATCATAACTGGGTGTGGTATTGGAGAGTCAGTGTTTGTAGAACGCACACCATTGATACCTAGCAACTAGCAATATACCTAGCAATGTCCCTTTCAATTCAAACGGTTGCAATTTGCCGTCAGCGTCTGTTTTGCATTGACAGTAAATAAGGTGCAAGATAAATCTGTATCTAGCGCAGGAATTGAAGTGAGTGAGACAAAGTTTTTCTCACATCGTCAAGTGTAGTTTGCTTGCCCAAGAGTCAGATGTTCCAACTCTCAGTTCTTCCATGCACATGAAGGACAGACAGCTAATGTGGTGTAAACAGATGCACTTACTTCTGGTAATTTAAAGAATCATTCCATAAAATGGGAAGATTCCAAGGAATTGATGTTGAAAGAAACTTAGCAGAAAGTGCCCTAATTAATATCAGTTTGAAAAACTAATTAATTAAGTCAGGGGATATTTAAATTAGATGAATTCTTAATTCAAGGCATAGTTAAACAAATTGGACCTCGGGGGGATCTTCGAAATGTCCTTCTTCATTACTTTTATGTTAACTTCTCAGTTGTCACTTTGCTCTCTGATGACATAATTTGAAAGGCCTCAGAGCATTTATTTCTATTGTTTTCCTTTTTCCATTGTGGTTTAAACTTCATATATATATAGTTCAATGTACAGAAAGAAACATAAAGAAATTAAAAGCGCACACTTACAGTCTACAATTTTCGTTTTGAACCGTCTTCAGGAGAGATAAGAGAGGGAAACCAAGCCCACTCTGAGTGAGCTTGTTTTCGCTATCTTATCTCTCTTGAAGACGGTTCAAACAGAAAATTAAAGACCGTAAGTGTGTGCCTTTAATTTCTCTATGTTTCTTTCTGTACATTGAATCATATTTGTCCGTTTCGGATCGTATTTTCAACAAAAAAGTATATATATTGGTTATATTGGCAGCAGATCTTCTCTCAAGCATATTTTATTGAAAACTAGCTGATCTACCCGGCTTTACCCGGATAATTTATTCATTAACCATATGTTATGGTTGGTCTCCAACCGTCTCTGTACCAGTGCGCTTGGTTTCCCTCTCTTATCTCTCCTGAAGACGGTTCAACCGAAAATTAGAGACTGTAAGTTTGTGTTTTTAATTTCTTTATGTACATTGATCTGTATTTGTCCATATCGGATCGTATTTTCATCGTAAAAGTGTATATATATATTTTTTTTTTCCTAAAGGTTAGGTTGAGCCTTTAAATTTGCTCTAAGACTAAGTGTAGGAAACATATTCAAAATATAACATAGAGAACTATAACGAAATACAAACAAATATATAGAAATAAAGAGATAATATAACTTTTTTTATGTATGTATATAAATAAATTAAAAAAAGTTGCACACATGGGATATATATACACCATCAAAAAGAAACTTCAAAAATGTAAACGTATATATATATATATATGTTCAACAGTTCGAAGACGAACAACAGTTCGAAATATTGAATTCTGTAAGTTTTCTTTGTATTGTCTTTTCTGTGTCGTGCTTTGTGTAATTTAAAGTTATATATATATATATATAAACTATGCATCTAAATATGGATATACTATGTAGTTTATATACACATATATGTATATAAACATATATATATATTATATAACACAGCGAGTAAACCATCTATTTACGAAATAGATTCTGTTTACGAAATAAGTAAACCAATACTACCTAGTATAATAAATTGTTTTTTATATCTAACTGGGAAATTACTTCTAGATGGTGATGACGTAAATAGAAAGGAATCAGAAGTTGAGCAGGAAATAAAGATTAGTGAAAAAGAAGAAAAGGAAAAGCAGATAACAGGGAAAGTAGTGGCTATTATTACAAGGAAGTGGAAACCTTATTGTGGAATATTACAGCTTAGTCCTGTGCCTGGAGTAAGTTTACCTGTTATTTCTTAACTTGATCTACAAATTTCAGTTGGTGTAAATACAATCTACTCTTGTTTCTATTTCGTTTTAGCAGTCCGACTCTACTTCCCACTGGTGAACAAAAAGTAATAAACATGATAAGTAATTTTACTGGATTTTTGTTTCAAATGCTGGGATACCGTTTTGTAATTTCTGAATTGTAGTGTCTTTGTTACAGCTACTTTTTAACTGAATTTGTAGAATTAAATTATAAAATACAAATGAAATAATACGAATAGATAAATGGCTATCGGTGAATATACAGATAGCCAGCCAGAGGCATAATTTTAAATATTTTTTTTTAACCTTAGTTTGAATGAAGTCAAACGAACGAAACATTATCAGAACAAAATTTAATACGGAATGCTAGGTATGAATGGCTCCATCACTCACAGGTGAATATCACTATGTAAACAAAGTTCTGTGTATAAAACATTGACCAATATTTACTTTACTATAAGTAAAGTATTGTAGTGATCATGGAAATTTGATCTCAAGATGTTGACGGAATTACATGATTTGAGGTCCCAGATGTCGTTTTATGAAGTTTTTTCGATGATATCTGTATGTTTGAATATGTATCCAAAGTTTTTCGTCACGCTACGGTCCAGATACTTTGATGGATGAAATTGATATTTTACACAAAAATGGGCCCCCTGGTGTACGAGGTGTGTAAATAAAGTAGTGAGACTGATTTTTTTTAAATTTTCTATTCAAATATAATTACAATGTGATATTGTCACCTTCAAAATAGTTCCCTTCGGAAGCCACACAGCGCTGGAGACGGTCCTTCCAATCATTGTAGCATTGCTGGAACTCGGATTCTGGAATGGCCTTCAGCTGGTCGGTTACAGCAGTTTGTATGTTTTTTAGTGTCCCGAAATGAGTTCCCTTGAGGTGATTTTTCAATCTCGGGAAGAGGAAAAAGTCACAAGGACTCAAGTCTGGTGAATAAGGAGGCTGAGGAGCAACAGGAATGTTTTTACTGGCCAAAAACTCGTTTATTGAGATGGCAGTGTGACAGGGCGCGTTGTCGTGATGCAACACCCACTTGTCTTTGATGTTTGGCCGCACACGAAGGACTCTTTTTCGAAGTCTTTCAAGGACCTCACGGTAGAAGTGCATTCTTAGAAGTCATTCTGACTGTCAAGCGTCGATCTGAACGCACAAGGTTCCGTACTCTGTTGACATTTTCATCGGTGTTTGCACTTGAAGGCCTTCCGCTTCGTGGTTCATCTTCAATCGACTCTCTTCCTTCTGAAAATTCCTTAAACCACCGAAAAACCTGTGCCCTTGATAAAACACGTTCTCCATAGGCCTCCTGAAGTTTTTCAAAAGTTTCGGTTGCATTATGTCCAAGTCTGAAGCAAAATTTGATTGCACACCGCTGCTTAACTTT
Organism: Hermatobates lingyangjiaoensis; assembly: GCA_026182355.1. NCBI lineage: Eukaryota > Metazoa > Arthropoda > Insecta > Hemiptera > Hermatobatidae > Hermatobates > Hermatobates lingyangjiaoensis. The sequence goes on from JAPFBL010000156.1 coordinate 852,058, forward strand.
GAGGTCACTCATTTTTAAAACGCTCAAGAAAAAACTATTTCACGAAAACCAACGCTACGGACAAACAAATGACTGTGGCGAGTTCAGATTCATACTGGAGGCGCATCACACGTGCACCTGACGCTACTCAAGGCCACGGGTCTCCAGCGTTGCCAGATCGAAAGCGACGTTGCCAGTCTCACTAGTTTATTTACACACCTCGTATATGTTGCCCTATTCTTTGGGAGCAATTATACATTATGGAAAAATCACTTGTTTTTAAGAAACTTTTCTTTCTTAACTTCTAATTATAGAGTCTTGACATTTTGGCATTATCTTAAAATTATCTTAAAAAGCAATAAAATAAAAATATTTTCAGTTTTTAAAACAGCAGGAAATATTTTTTTTTTAATAAAATGTAAACATTTTGGCTTATAATTTAGTCTGAAAACTTGGAAGAGCGATAAAATGATACTGTTTGACGAATCAAAATGTAACTATACCTAAAAATGATGATTTTTTTGAAAATAGAGCGGAATTTCTGTTTTTAGAAAATGTTTTTTTGATGCTAAACGGCTCATTAAAAAACAATGAAATTTTACCGAAAAATTGAACAAGCAGTTAAATAGTGACATTTAAAAATAAAAAATCAGTTTATTTTGTTGTTTTTGATCATTAGGATCTGTTTTTTCATGCATTAACACAGAAAAAAGTAATTTTATCAAAAAAAAAATGTTAGCTCCAAAAATTGAAATAGTTAAATAAATACCGTTTCCAGATAGCTTACAAGGAGTAAGCAAAAGCATTGGCTGCTTGCGTTATCCCATTTTTTCATGACATAGTTGAAATGATCTTAATTACTATAGATATTGATATTCCTATAATACATATTAATATAAGTTGTCTTAATTTAATATAATATATTAAAACAAATTGATGTGAACAATTCATATTATTAACCAAAGTTTTTGTATTATGTATTTGAATACGATCTTTTACATATTTTGATCATTTTATTTAGTCTCCAGTTTTATCAGTTATTAGAATAGTAGCTAAAATTTAAGACATTCATTTTTAAAATTAGAGATTTCAGATTGTTATGTTCTTTGCCCACAGCATAATAGGCATTTATTCGTACCTGCAAAGAAGCAAATCCCAAAGGTCAGGATAGAAACGCACCAGGGAGAGACTTTATCCACACAAAGAATCATTGTTGTCATGGACACGTGGCCTAGGGATTCTAGGTATCCTCATGTAAGTTTTTTTATAATTCCACAGATGTTTATATATTCAATAGAGAGTCTTGTTAATATATGTATAAATCACAAATATATAGAAAACTCTCTTTGGTATTAAAATTAATCATAATCAGGAGAAAAAATGTGATATGCTTGAGGAGTGAAACCACACTGAATGAAGCCTGAAGCCACACGTCGCAATGGCAGTGAAAGAATTGTCAACGTATGCAGAGAGTTGAAGGGGATAACATGTATATATAATCGAATACGGAAATTTGTTCCAAACGGACTTATTGGACAATAGAATTTGACACAGATGCTCAACCAGACACATTAAGAACGGCATAGTAACATTGAGACATGAATCCGAAAAAGATAGTCTGCAATCCATATATCAATCAGGACATCTTTTTTCATCGAACTCATTAAACACTACTACAACAAGGATTTGTTTGAAAATCGAAATTTCGAACCAAGAGATAGTTCAAAATTAGGGGAAGACCACGAGCGAAGAAATCGTTCTTCACACACATACAGACAAGTGGACTAATTAATTTCACAAAGTCAAAAATCATTAAAGAAGGACAAAAACTCACTATGATATTTCAAAACCCGCCCTCATCGGGAGAAGTGTGCCTGTTGGAACAAAATTCAGTACTGAGGAGTCACTCCCAAAGCCACCCTTACAGGTTTTTGGTACCTTACGAAAGTAGGGGTGGCAAGGGAAAGCATTAAACGAAAAATATGTACAAAATGGAAAAAGATAATCAATGATTAAGGTTGAGTATAGGAACAAATTCATAACGGAGGAAACAAATATGTACCTACTGTTATGCGTTCAACGTGACAAAGTTAGAATTAGGGATTAGCATATTAATTAAAAATGAGTCCATGCGCTGACCAACGAAATACATGTTAACCATGATATCGTATCAAATAAAAAAATATTAGCTTGTCTTTGAAGGAACCAACTTCTCTTCCTGATGGCGGTGGTAGAATATGAGTATCAAGGTAAGTTTTTGAGGTTTCTTGTATTGTAACATTAAATCCCATATAAGCATTGTAAATATGAGACTTAATGTTAAAATTACATTAATTTTGTAACCTTTAACATTTCTTAAAATCTAAGATAAATATAGAAGAAATAAAATTTTATTTGTTTAATATAACTTAGTAGAATCTAGTTTTTTTTTTGTTGGAGAAGAAAGAGAATTTAGGTGTGTTTTGATTATCCTTATAGTATGTAGGTTTACGATTCAACATCGTCTTTGTATTAATATACCGTATTTTCCGCACTATAAGGCGCACCTAAAAGCCTTCAATTTTTTCAAAAGCTGACCATGCGCCTTATAATCCGGTGCGCCTTATATATGGATCAATAATGAGCCGCAACAGTCTTGCAACTACGGTAAGCAGCCGCCGACTCCATTTTCCCCCGTTGAAGAAGTAGTGCGCGGTGCATGCTGAGATATATAAGTCACGTGGTTCCAAAGAATGAAAGGGTTTTTAAAGAAAAGGAATATTACAAGTCTTGTTCGCATGGCGGTCAAACAAGAAGTGGTGTTTATTCATTATTCACAGGCTCTCGTATTACTTGGGGAGGCAATGTTGATAAGGATTTCTCCGTTATCTGAGCCCAGAGTGTCTCTCGGCTGGACATTACTTATATAACGGCGCTTCATTTCCATTTGTGTATTTCAGTAAAGACCCTGAAATGGCTCCTATTAAGAGACACGTTTACAACGCCTTACAATTCCCTTTAGCGCAGCACCGTCTAATGGATGCATAACGTAACCCCAGCCTCTACTGTAGCGCCTTATAATGCGGTGCGCCTTGTATATGGAAAAAGTTTTACATTACGTCATTCATTGAAGGTGCGCCTTATAATGCGGTGCGCCTTATAGTGCGGAAAATACGGTAAATGTAATTTCTTGTATTGAGATAAATTAAAAAAAAATAAACAAATTTTAGGGTCACTTTGTGAGAGCTCTTGGTAAGATCGGAGATAAAGAAACAGAAAATGAAGTGTTATTACTGGAGCATGATGTGCCCTATACCCCATTTACTGAAGCAGTCCTGGAATGTCTTCCTACATTGCCTTGGAAAATAACTCCTGAGGTAATATTTCATTATAAACTCAATAAAATGACTATTTTAATGGGAATTACTTTTGCACTGGCTTCGCTTATTGATTAACGACCCAATTACTTGGTAAAATTAATCAGAGGTATTAAAATTCTGTGTTACACTGATAGCTTGATCTGAGCAGTTAGATTGCCGTTGTATAGCTGACAGTCAAAACTGGTCTCTCTGGGCTAAAAGCGCAGTGGGAATCTAACCTCACGGTGAATGAACACAGACAAAAGAATAGTTCAATCCAATTGGCAGAATACAGCTAAAAAAAGTTGCTTCTTGTAATATCTTTTGTCTTGTAATGTCTGGGGATACCCTTAGAAACAAGTTCAATATTAATCGTCTTTGCTAATAAGTTTAACAGAAGCAAAGAGAATAGCAACGCAAGGCGTCATGTCAACCACGTATGAAACCTTCATCCGACCAGTGAATTATTATGTTACGAACCCTTAAAGAAGATCTAGAAGTTTTTCAAAATAACAGTGCTTGAAGTACTTCATGCAAAGTGCTATTTTCAAGCTTTTACTATTTTTCTGATTTATTAGAAATAATAAGAAAATTGTGTTATTTATTTTGATTTTAATCTCATCTGAAATATTTGAAGTTTCCATTTATCATTAATTTAAATTTAGATAAGAATATTCATGTAATAAATATAATCTATAAAAATGCTTTTACTTTCATTATAAAATGTATTTTGTTTAGATGTTTGTACTGGATATCAAATGTGTTACACCCATTCAATTCTTTCTTAAATTAATGTTTAATGTGTCTTCTTAATTCTATATCATGCGACAATATTTTGAAAACCATTGTCAACTATTATCATGGCTTGAAATCGTTGTTCAATTTCATACATATTTATATTTAATTCTGAAGTCTAGAAGTCTATATAGCATTAACTCATAATGTGAAATAAGCTCTAAGAAAACGTTAAGAAAGGAAGAATGTGTTATATTGGGGTATTTAGGATCTGCTGTAGTTTGAGGGTGCGTGGAGGGGAATGACTGAAGCCTGGCGCCTCTGCTGCCTGAATTTCAAAGGCAGGTAGTTATTTCGCAGTGGCTGCTTACTGCTGGTTCCTGCAGCTATTTCACCACTCAGTCCCCCACATATTCCTTCCAACTTCTCTCGAGCCATTTTCAATCCATATTCTATTGCTTCCTTTTTACCCTGAAAAATTAATAAGATAATTTTGGAGTTTTTGTCTTTGATTTAACTAGACTAAAATTACTTTGAAAATTACACCATAAAATTAAATTAATTGTTATAATTATTTTAAAAAAAACTTTTTTTCAGTACAGTAGTCAACACTAATCTTTACTCATAGAAATGGGTGTGTTTTAAAATGTGTAGGATTTTTATTTAAAGTTATGCCACCAGGTAAATAAAAAACATACTGAATGGTTATGTGGAGTATTTATGAAAAAAGCAATTTCTGTTTTCAGGTCTACAGAACTCATTTTGTGGGTTGTGTGTATTGTGCATACATGTGTGTTTGTTTAATTCTTTTCGTAGATGTGATTCTAGTTACTTCGGTTGACGAGTCATAATTATTTTAAATGTCCTTGGTTATGGGGAGAACTTCATGATTTTTTGGCAACATTATATCTTGGGAATGTTACTTCTCAATGCCAATTTAAGAGTGCCTGTGGTAAACTCAAGTTGTACCACAGATACTCACCCTTAGTTAATACCTGAAGAAGAACACTACGTGTTCGAATTTAAGACGAGACCTTAATCTCCTCTCCGCATTAAATTTTTATATGTGGAGACCATTTCATTAGCTTTTTACCCTACAATGAGTAAATACCCTAAAATAACGGATTGCACTACGTTATAACCAATTCAAGAGAAATGAAACAAATCATTCTCCGGTTTCAAGAATTTCTATGGTGTGGTTCAAGTTTTAGCTTATATAAAAAAATATCTTTTCTTGCTAAAAAAATGACATCGGGTTTCAGGAACTTATTATCTAGTTTGACAAAATTATTATGGACAACAGTCAGGTGAAATAGTCCAACTGTTTTTACGACGAAAGTAAAAACCAGCTTATGTTCCAAGAAGACAAATTTCTTTCTACGCAAACTCATGGTTTTTTAAAAACTTTTTAGATAGCCTTAAAATTCACATTTGGTATCCCACAATAATAGTATGTTGTGATAAAACATTTTACATCATAGCAAGAGCTAAGTCGCTTTCATTAAAATAGGAGTTCCACTACTTTCTATTACATGTCTTATTTACTCATGTTTGCTTTAAAAAGTACAAAGTTATTTTTTTCTTTTTTTTCCCTAAGCAGGATAATTAGAAATTTTTCATAATAATTTGAACGGATATACCAATATATATGATTTGAACAACATATTAAAGGTAAGGATTTACACTTTCCAGAAAAATTATAATCGACTAGGATAACATTACTCTTGTGATAATGTTTACCTCTGGTTTCAGTCAAATATAACATTCATTGCTCTATTATAAATATGTAAATCCGTCTTGACTAGTACACTATATGTCGTAGGTGAACAGTTTCAGATTTCGTCTATCTTTAACTCTGCTTGAAGTTGCTCCTAAAGTTGGACGAGGTCCGAAACGTTTAGGGCACGACACAACACGATGTACGAGCAAAGATACATTTATATGTTTCTTATTCAATAATACTATTACGTCTATAAAAAAGAATTATTAATAGTTGTTGCCATCCTAAAAGCGGAATCCCAACTTTTTCAAATTCTTCGTATAATTTTAAGAACTTCTAATGGATTCGGTCACAATTTTTATATTTAATATAAATAATAATTGCATATTTTTTTATATTTAACATAAATAATAATTGTATCTTTTCTTTTTGGAAACCACTTGTCTTTGTTTTGTATAGGAAGATTTAGTACGTTAAATAGTAAACACAAATATCGGGTTGACAGTAGGGAAAAAAATCTTGAAGAACACATTCTGAAACCGAAATCTCAGCAATATTTTACTTTGTAATACCAGTAAATTATCTGATAATGCTATTAAATATAAAAGTACTTATTTCCATTTTAAAAAATGAAAGAAGGAAGCGCATTCGATGTCCATATTCTACAGTAATTAATTCATTTGTATTCATATAGCTATAGAAGTGGTCGTAAACTATCGCTACATGTTATCTACGATTACTAAAATTGTTCAATTATTTCGTGGTTCCTTAAAACTGATATTGCACTCCAATCTGAGGTCTCGGTTTTTACTTTTTGTACATGATAACATTATCATTATATCATGCAATATAATTAAAAGCATTACGAGTGCTATGTTTTCAGATTTTTTTTTTGCCAATAATTTCAGGTTATGAAATAAATTAAAATTCAAATTTGAATTAGATAATATAATATACTTAATTTAATAATTATTAAATTAATATTTAATAATTTAATATACTTAAACATACCTTAGCATTTTAGCATCTCTCTTTGAAAAAATATCCCTATCCAAATTCATTTTACCTACCTATTAATAACTTAACTCCATATTATTAACTTACCAATTAGAAATTATAACCTATTGAATGTTAGTAGACCCTTTGACACCCCTTTGAATAACAATAATACAGATAATTAAAAATTTTAGCTTAACAATATATTTGTAATTCGTAATTACCGTCATTTCATTGATGAATGAATCCAAACTTGCTGGGTTATTACTTTTTTTGGCACTGTGCCACTTTCTGAGTGCGTCCTTGTCGTAAACACTCATCACAATTTCCATCTCATTCATTTCTATTTAACAAATTGTAATGATTGGATATGAAATTGATGTTATCAATAATTATTAAATAACTTTTTTAAATATACCTTGGTGTTTTGTTTTTGAAAGGAATTTTTTCAGGCCCACAATTTCTTTTTTCACTGCTTCCCTCTGGAACTTAATTTTTTTTATATTTTGCTTGGTAGCTGTTATTTCTTTCAGTAAAAAATTAAGTTCATTCACATCCTCTTCAAGTTTAGTACCCAAATTCCTATTAAAAGGAGTATCATTAGTTGTGCAATCCGTAATTGTTTGGTATTTACTCATTCTGAGGTAAAATGGATAAACCAACAAAAGTCTCCACACAAATGAAGTTTTATTCAACGGGTTCGAACACTTTGTGTTCATCATCAGGAAGACACTATAATACAAATTATATCTAATTAGTTACAAAAATTAGAGTGAAATAATAAAATTCAATTAAGAGAATTCGGTAATTTAAAATCCATGTTCTCCCTAAATCGAGTTTTTATACCAGTTCATTGAGTGGAGTATTTAAGTTGTCCTGTAACAATTGTCAATGTTTTTACATTGGCATGACTGTGCGCTCCTTTGAGAAAAGAACCCGGGAACATTTTAATTAATACTTTCAAAGGAAAAATTGAAAATAAGAATAATAAAGAATTTTTTTCACATTTTGCGAAACACCTTGTCACATAAAATCACAGCTTTGATCCAAACTTGAACCTTACCATCCTACATGCAAATAGAAAGTTTAAAGAAATTTGTAATTTGGAAGCTTTTCAAATAAACAAGGCCGTCATTAATAATCCTTCTGCCTCTCTATGTCTTAATGATCAAATTCCAGGGTGTCCAAAATTTCTTAAACTGTTCCTAGAATCACATAGAATAAATTAAAAAATAAATAAATATGAAAAAAAAAGAAAGAAAAAAAAATGTTTCTTTCCTCTAAATTAGTGGATCTGGCCTTCTGTATTTCAGTTAAAGGTTTTCAAGCATACCCGAAGCCTTTGTCCCTTATCTCCTAAATTGCCTATCCCCACTCTTTCGCAACGGATTTGTTTCCTACTAGTTGTGTTCACTGGACCAACCCGTCAGTACCACATCCTTGGGTTTGTCTTGAATTCTCTTAATTGAATTTTACTATTTCACTCTAATTTTTGTAACTAATTAGATATAATTTGTATTATAGTGTCTTCCTGATGATGAACACAAAGTGTTCGAAACGCGTTGAATAAAACTTCATTTGTGTGGAGACTTTTGTTGATTTATCCATTTTACCTCAGAATAAAAGGAATATGTATTGTTTAATGTTAATTCTTTTTTTCTTAATATGAGTTACAAAAAAATACAAGTGGGTTTCTAATTTATGTTAAATCCATCCTGTTCTTTCATATGAAATTGAATATTTCGGCTAAATTGTTATATGAAAAAATGTTAAGCAAATATTTATACTTTTTCTATCTAGCCATGAGCAACCTTCATAGCTATAGTGGTTAGTTCCTTTTAATTAATTCTCAGAGGCTTAGATATAGTTTCTTTTCATAAAACCTATATTCAGTTATAAATAACACACCTATGTCTAAAACGGGTTGAGTTGGTAAAAGCTAATTCATTAAATTAAGAATAAATACGTCACTAATTGAAAGGGTTTACAACTAGACTAATTTAAAAGAAAGTAATAAGGAGATATTTAATGAAATGTTTATTTCATTAATGGATAGAAATTGTTTTCAGTAAACTTTTCTCATAATGTTCCATGGGATATACAATTTTTACTGATTTATCGAACAAATTAAACATTGATTTAAGTGATAAAAAAATTGAACTTAATGCTTAATTTATTTTAATAAATCAAAATTGAAATTGATCACTTTAGTTGTTATAATTTTAATATTCTTTTAATTTCTATATTCATCTTAATTACTATCAAGACTGTTTTCAAACCTTATGTTACTTTCCTAACAAAAATTTGATCTCCAGATTTTGGTGGATTTACATGTTTTGAGGTATCTAAAGTCGTTTTTTGAATTTTTTTTCCATGGTGTCTGTGGGTGACTGACTGCTACAGGCCACACAATATTTTACACGAAAATGGGCTATAGTGTAAATGTGCTCCTTTTTTTTTGAGCAATGTTACAAAAAATGTAATTATTAAAAAAACAATATATATTAGTTTGATAATACTTTAACATAGTGTTTGATATTACGTGTACACGGTAGTCAGATTAAATTAAAAGAAAAACTCAATTGATTGTCAACAAGTTTGATAATATGTTTACTTATAGTAAAATTAAGTGTAGACAAAACTAATTTGTTTTTTTAAGCATTTGTAAAAACTGTCAAAACTGTTTAACTAACTGGGAGAGGAGAATTAATAATATACGAGTATCATTGGCCAGCAATAAAACGCACAAAAACCATTAAACCAGTATCAATATTAACTATATGGATATATAGGTAGTATACCGACTATGCTATTCTAATAACCCATCAACACTAACTATATCAATGCAACCTATTTAAACCGCTCCTCAGCAGCATATCCAAACGCTCCCATCACTAAGTGTATGAACACAGCATATCCAAACCTGTTTTGGTTTATTCATGCACCCAGCCTTTGGGTAATATCATGATAAAGCAGAATAGATTGATTGATGTTTTATAACGTGACGTTACGTTAAGGAGCCTTTTTTCCACGTCACGAGAAACCAACTGCTTCCTCACAAATGAGACAAAGTAAGGCAGTCCTCGTGAAGTACCCAAGGACCTCATGGAGGTGGGCTTCCATGACCTACATCAACAAAAGCCACAAAAAACTTATGCCTGTAGTCTCTAGGAAACGAATGGTTACATAATGAAAGAGGTCATCAACAATTGCTGCGGCAAACATGGAAAAGGAAAAAAACCAGCGTAAGAGTTAATAGGGAGTTGAGATATAGCAAAGAAAAGGTTAGTACGGGAAGGAGTCAGAGGTTACAAGAAAATCTATAGGGTAAGGAAGAAGAAGCATCAGACGATAAACGCAGAGACACAGGTCAGGTAAACCTAAGGCCGCAACTAGAAATTTCACATCCGAATAAATCATAATCCTGATTAGCAAACCAAGTTGCCTGATTTAAGTGAGGGTGGGAAAAAGTTTTAAAAAAAAGACTGGTGCAAGCCGGAAGAATCGATCCGGGAGACTTGTTATCCAGCTCCCGAAGTAGTGTGTAACTTTCCACCCACGGACACCAGCCCAAGACCAGGTAGTTGCTAAAGCCGCTGTTGTGCCACCACAGTGACTGAAACGAATAAGGACGGAACCGCGGACGTCGGCCCAGGCTAGCACCCCACCCAGGTTGTGCCTTTCTTAGTTCACCCCATTAGGGAACAACCACCCAGGCATGTTAAGCCCGCAGTAGTCAACAACATTGTTGTCGACAGTTGAAGTTATAGCCAATTAAGTTCATAAAAACTATACCTTAATATACAGCTAGCACAGTCACATGAGTAAAAAATAAGATACTCCCATGCGTCAACATAAATACAATGCACACAATAATATCAACAGGAAGACTAACTGTATTTTCTTATCAATCAGATACACAAATCAGTAAGTCTTACTCTTTCACAAAAATGAAATTCACATTTTAGTTACTTTCGAAAAGTAATGGTATAACTAGGCATAAGTATAATTCAAAAATAAATACTTCCTGACACTGAATGAGAGTAAATCAATTCAATGTGCCCTGAGCTGTAAATTTGACGTATTAATTCTGAAACTTTTTGACAAAAGTCTTCTGTATCTTCTTCTCGATATTTGGGTTTTGATTGGAAGGCCATGAGGTCCATTTTTATATCTTGATTTTCACTGAAGCAAATTTAAGTAGGTTATTAGCACTTAAGCTTTTATGAAATTAAAGCTAAATTTACGAATATTTATGTCTTGTTAAAATTAATTTTTCATTATAATTTAACAATTCGTTTATTTTAATTCATTTCTGAAGTATATAGATACTAAGCATACTGATACAACACATTTACAAATCGTGATTTTGTTTTTAAATTCTATTTTCCAAAAAAATTTAGCTAGCTATTTAAATAATTACATTTTTACGTTATCTTTTTTACCTTTTGCAGCAAATTGTACAAAATTTATTTAAAATTACTAAGTTTTTTTATAACAAAAATTAGTTGATAAATAAAATGACAATATTTTTAAATTTTGTAAAACGCAAACCCTTAAATATCTCGATTTTAACATAAATGGAATTAGGCCACTTTCAAAATAAGCGGCTCATATAGTCTCGAGTTTCTTGAAATTGCAACCATGCATCAAGTTAAGCTGAATGTGTATAGAGAACCTTTTAGAATACTCAAGTCGGTTTAATTGAATCTAAATGAAATTTAAGTACATAATTTCATTTAAATAATAAATTTATATAATTTCAGTTAAATGAAAAATTTTGAAGTTTGGTGAATGAGTTAATGTTCAATGATTGTAATATGACCGTATTTAATGAACTACTTTATGTCATATGGGTTAATATTAAAAACTAACCAGGTATAATTAACGTTCAATTTGTACCTCTGATCATTGGATCAGAATTTGGAGAAGCACCTGACAGAACAAAACTATTCAAGAGAAAAAAAATCATCAGAGTCTAACCAATATGTTTTTTTTTTTAAATAAGGATTTCACTTCAAATTTATTAACTAATGATGATTTAAGTGACTATTATTTCAGAAAAAGGAATTTATACTTTATTGTTTACAAATGTTTAAATTCCATTGTGGTTAGAATTGATGTTATATAAGAAATTAATGCATTATTATTTGAATTTCATTGATCATAATTTATTCAAAATGGGTTCTACTTACTTTGTTTAAGCGTAATTTTATGCAACTGGTTTTATCTATTCCCATATTTTAAGAAATTATCTTAATGTGATTTTGAAAATAGGAATGTGAGTCTCAGTTAATCCATATTTTTTTTAAGGTACTTACAAATTTAAGTTAATAAATGTAATGTACTTTTATCAGGTGAGAGTTATATTTACCATTACTTGCCAAATCAAAGTTATTATTGTAGCGATCACACTGATGATTTATATAGTAATCAATTTACTATATTTGATTATTATCAATTGAAGACTCGACATCGTACTGACTTGTGACCGTCCTCTCCGAGAGATGATGTCAACGTTTTCCATCTCTCGCCTAAAATTTTTCAGCCATAACTAGATCCAAACTTCGACTCTACAGTATTAACGGCAAGGATTCTACCACTATAATGCATCTAAGATGTTAATCCTCTATTGTAATTCTGTAAATCGGCAGTTTTCGTTGGAATGTTTTTTCGTATTCAACCATTAGTGAATGTATCATTTTCCTAATTAACGCTAACAGTTTATAAAAACACATAATAAATAGACGTACTCAATATTCACTTCGTCATCTTGAACACTCGAATAGTCGTCATCATCATCATCTTCTTCTTCTTCCTGCTCTTCTTCACTATGCTTCTTACTTTTCACCATATTTCTTGTTATATCCATATGTACATTTTAAATATTTTTTAATTGTATTTAACTGAAAATTTCCGTTTGATTAACAGCCGTACAATAAAATAAACAACTTGTACTTGTACTTGTTTTTAATACGACTTAAGTTAAAAATACAAGTTGAGTAAATAATGATTTTACCTAATAGAAAAAAGTAATGTAAAAAATCAAATCATTGAAAGATTAAATGTTGTGTTATAGTTAGTTATGGGACTGCTTTAAATATGCTGTGTTGATACAGATAGTGTTGGGAGCGGTTAAGATATGCTTCGTTGGCAGTTATGTTTGGTAGTGATTTGGTTGGATTGTTTATAGAAGATTACCGTCCCTCCCTGAAATCTAAAATCACCAGCATATACATTATACCTACTTATAAGAACATTTTTCGAAAGACCAGGATGAAGTTTGTGAAAGACGGAGCACGGTTTAAAGACTGGACCTTGTGAGTGTGTTAGTGAGCTTCTATTAAACCAACTGGTCAGTTAGGCGCTTAATAGTTTTTGATCTCTTATATATTTATTGTAATTTTTGTTGTTTTTTTTTATTTATTTTCAGACCTGATTATGACCAATGTCACTGAAAGCTTGTACTTTTTCATTTTTTTGCGATTATTTAAGTAGATTATTGTGAATATTGTTTAAACCCCCCCCGATAGTGCTTTTAATAAAAAAAAAATTTTTTGTTTTAAACCATATTTATTTAAACCAAAATAAATATGGTTTAAGATATTTATTTTTTTCATAGTTTTGAGTTTTAATGATTTTATATTACTTTTTCAAACTACTCTACGAAGCTTTATATACCTGAAGAAACTTCTTTACATTAACTAGAAGTATTCTTTCCACTGAACAAAGCAACAAACTATTTATTTGATTTTTAAAAGTTTATGAAGTATTGATTTTGATATCAAACTTGTTTAAATATTTTTTTCAATTCAAAAGAAAAATTTATTGTGGTATAAAATTTAGGGAATAGAAGTCAAAATACCCATCTAAATTCTAATTTACAACTCTTATTAAGTTATGTAATGGTGGATGCTCTTAGAAGGTGAGCATTTAGCTCTTAAAGTCCATTGTGATAACCATCACTTGATTTTTACATGAGAAGTTCTAAAGTCACCTTCCTCTGTAATTTTACATTCAGTAAAATACTTTACTTTGTTTGTTAACTTTATTGAAAGAAAATTGAAATTATTTTAATTTATAATATACTTTTAAACGATAAATTATAATTTTTTTTCTTGGAGCAGCTAGTATTTATAATATGTGATATATACTTAATCACATATGCTTTAACTGAATACTTAATGTGTTATTTTGCTTTAACTGAAAGTGTCTTCGTTGATTATTTGTTACATAATCTTAATAAATAAATAAAAATACACTACTAGTACATAGATCAACTACTAGTGTAGTCGAAATATTATAATGTAATCGTAGATAAAATATTTAAATTCTTCCATAGAAATACAGCACATTAGGATTAATACAATGTTTCCTAGTATGTTACCCACATAAGTTCAAAATTCACTAATGTTACTATGTGAACGATTAATCTATTAAACATCCAATTCTAACAAGGTGTTTCATTTCTCTTTAATTAGTTTGTAAGAAGTTCAGAAATTCTGAGGAAACCCAAAGATCTAAAACATATAGTGATTAAATTTGGAATAAATACTTTCAACGGAAGGAATTCAATTTCTAATGAGAAATGAATTCTCTTTAATGATTGGATTGAAACCGTTCATTTCACACAGGGTAACTAAGTTAATAGGATAAGTATTCACAAGTGAATTACAGTAAAGACATATTATACAATCCTTAACTGTTAATGATAAGAAATGTTTTGTCCAATCTCGATAAGTCTTTGTTTATTATTATTTTTGTTAGTACCAAAGAGTTTTCTTAGAGTTGTGATTTAATAATATATTTATCAAAATTATTTCCGTTCATCACTAATTTATGAAAATATTACAACTTACATTATTGACAGGACGTGCATGAAGGTAAAATATTCCACATAGCTTTGGTTTTCTTAGCGAAAGAATTTCAGAATTTTTCCAGAAATTTTTCCATTTTTCAACTTAATGCTCAACAAATATTAAGTTGAAATATTTGCTTAAACTGTTATTATTTTGTATCACAATTTCTCTACTTTTAAAATAATATATTATAATTTTTTCTTCTTGGAGCAGCTAGTATTTATAATATGTGATTTTGCTTTAACTGGATGTTTCTTCGTTGATTATTGTGTTTTTGTGACGTTGATTATTGTGTCTACGACTAGCTCTTTTTCTAAAAGTCTTACATAATTCTAGTTTCTTTAAAAATTACGACGATTAAATTATAATAAATTCTAATTGGCTTTTAGTTGTTAATTGCTTTTGGTGTCTATCTCAGGTTTTTTTTTATGATATTAGGTTCGATTCATGATCAGTTTGTAATTTTAGAATAAACTGATTGGTACATCGTAATTTTCTTAGAATTAGAAAATCACTAAAATTGGTTGACGCTAACTCAACCCGATTCTTTACTGTGTTCAAAAGCAGGTTGATATTAAAAATATAATTATGAGGGATATTCCATAATTAAAGATACAAATTGTTGTAGAAATAAAAGTTTTATAGGAAGATTTTTGGACTTAAAACTGGTATCACTGAGATGAGTTGAGAACAGGTTACGGATATAAGTTTGTGCACTGTTACATTTCTGCATACGTTTATGTCAGCTAGCTATAGTAAAGTTGAATGTTGTAGGATGAAGCTGCTAGGAGGGATTTACGAGATTATTATATTTGCTCAGTGGATCCTGAAGGATGTACAGATATTGATGATGCTCTCCACTGTACAAAATTAGCAAATGGGAATTATCATGCAAGTATTGTTAATTTTAATGAAAAATATGAACTTATTAAACTATAATTATTAGAATCTAATTCAACTTGTTATTTTAGTGCTTTTAAAAGTAGTTTGATATACAAATAATCATTGTTAAATAATATTTTAGATAATATTTTAATAATATCTGTATAAAGTATCATTGTCCAAAAATTGCCATCATATTCTTGTAAGAATTGAAGGTATGTTGATGTTGTAAACTTTTGAACGTCTGAATAGTTTCTACCCTAATGAGGTTCAACTTTCTTTTCGTTCTTAACTAATTTTAACCTCTTCTAACTAATTTTGTTAGATAACATATGTCAACGAATCTTGTTTTTCACTACAATTACAATCGGCTCATATATATTGAAATACAGTCGTACCTCGGTACTCGACCGCCTCTATACTCGACCAAATCGGTGCTCGACCAAAAAATTCGAGTAGAAAATGCATCGGACCTCGAACAGATTTTCGGTACTCGACTAGCCGAGTTGACCCAAAAATGCCTGGTCACAAGCCTATGAAGGACAGGCTAACGCTGTTATTGTATGCCAATGCTAGTGGAGACTGTAAGATCAAGCCCTTATTAGTGTATCATTCAGACAATCCCCGTGTATTCAAGAGAAATAACATCATAAAAACTAAGTTACCAGTTATGTGGCGAGCTAACACTAAGTCGTGGGTCACAAGACAATTTTTTCCTGAATGGATCCATGAAGTGTTTGCTCCCCAAGTTAAGGCATACCTCATAGAAAAGAAGTTGCTATTAAAATGCCTTTTAGTGATGGACAATGCCCCTGCACACCCTCCAGGTCTAGAGGATGATTTAACAGATGAATATTACAGTTTCATCAAGGTGAAGTTCTTGCCCCCCAATACTAGTCCCTTACTCCAGCCTATGGACCAACAGGTAATTGCTAACTTTAAAAAACTGTACACCAAGGCCCTCTTCCGAAAGTGTTTTGATGTGACATGTGATACCCATGCTTTATTTATCTTTATCATGTACTGCTTGTGCACATTTACGTCTTCATTGTTGTTTAGATACACGTTGTTATAATATTTTAGGTATTTTTCTTAATGGTAAGAACGGATTAAAATACTTTCCATTATTTCTTATGGGAAAATTGGTTTCGGTGTTCGAACAAATCGGTGCTCGACCACCACCTCAGAACGGATTATAGTCGAGTACCGAGGTACGACTGTATATCACTGTTACTTCTTTAGCAGTTACAGCTTGTAAAATCCCACATGTTAGACAGATGTTTAAATAAATAAATAATTGTCAAAGTAATTGTCAATCTTTTTTCATATTTATAATAACTAACGGAGGGTTAAAAAAATATCTAGTATGGTAGATCGAGAGGACTATTTCGTATTAATATTGTATTTCTCTGCAATATAATTGTATTATATTGATATATCCTATTATTATGTAATTATGTAAATATAATTCTATTTGTTTGAATTATAATAAAAGATACAGTTTTTTAAATAGATATCTCAGATACGATAACAAAGAGGCTGTAACTCTGCAATTGCATGCATTTTGTAATTGAGTAAATGTTCTGTTTAGGTTGGGGTGCATATAGCAGACGTAAGTCACTTCATTCGCCCTTATACCGCCATTGACGATGAAGCTGCTCGTAGATCTACAACCGTTTATCTTGTTGACAAAAGAATCGACATGGTTCCAGGTTTTCCTTTAAATCTTTATTTTATAGCCGATACATGTACCTCTTAAAATTTTTATAGTAGAATAATACTTATATCATCGTATAAATTTTGATAAGATATCGACTTATAAAATAAAATATATATATTTAAAAATACTCGTATATTGGTTCTGGAAGATTAGGTCCAAAATAATATAATTAATCACCAACCTACGTTTCACCGAAAATGTTCGGCATTCTCAGGGTTAAAAGCAATTTAATGAGAATTAATAATACTATAAATAACTCTGGAAAACTACCTCTACAGAATATTATTCATTTTTAATATTGCAAATAATATTATTATAAATACTTCCTTCTTTGTATGTGCATTATAATTGTTTGTATTTTGTATAATTGCTTGTAGTTTTGCATATTGTGTTTTTCTTTTCTGGTCTTTGATATTCTGTGGAAGTACTTCTCCTGAGTTATTAATTGTATTGTTTTTAGCCTTAAAATTGCCAAGCGAAACGTTGATTGGTAATTAATTATTATTTTCGACCGAATTCTTCAGAACCAATTTAGTATTTTGGGCATTCAATACTCGAGAAACGATATCAGTTTAAATATATAATTATTTTAAACCTCTAAATGTTTGATGGATCAAATTGAAAAATCATCTAACTCTTTTAGTGTAAATGATCTCTACAGTTTTGGCCCATTATGTGTTTGTAACACTAATTTTTTCTTATAAACTAAAATTTTTAGAGAGTTGACAAATTTTGAGTTGGAATTTTACAATTATTAAAATAATATTAGCCTTAGCTGGAAAAATGTTCTGTATTTGTTTTTATTAAAGAAATGGTCAGATTTGTGTAATACTGAAAAAAAAATTATTTATGGTTAAATCTGAAAACTTGTGAGCACAATGTTAGCAATACTGTTTGTCGAAGAAAAATAAAATTAAACATAATAAACAGCTCTTAAAGGAGAATTGGCTATATATTATTAAGCGAAATTCTATTAAAGGAAAGGAACTTTTACAGTAAATTTTGTGAAATAGAAAAAAGTTTTTATTTATAAATGACTAAAACATTAAAATTTTGTTTATAGCACTTGATTTAAATTTGTAAATAATGAAAAACACCATGGTTATTTCAGCTGTGGGAAGAATGAATGAAGCCTGAAAAACTCTAAACTCA
Source organism: Hermatobates lingyangjiaoensis (assembly GCA_026182355.1). NCBI lineage: Eukaryota > Metazoa > Arthropoda > Insecta > Hemiptera > Hermatobatidae > Hermatobates > Hermatobates lingyangjiaoensis. The sequence continues at coordinate 870,439 of JAPFBL010000156.1, forward strand.
ACTAAAAACTAACTAAATAAAAATTCATCAGAATCAATTGAAACTAAATATATTTTTAAAATAATAGAAAATGTATAAACTAATAAAGTAAATATGCTGAAGACGTGTTAATTTCGGATATTTAAGGTGATTTATATCTTTTGAGAGGGATATTACATCATTGCGTTATCGTAATGATTCTGTCAAATAATTTTAAAATAATTATTAATATATATAAATATACATAGTTATGAATATGTATTGTAAAGTATTGTATGATGTATAATCAGAGTACATGTTATATTTTTGAACAATTGGATTTAAAGAGTGAATTTATTCTTTTTTGCATACAGGTGCTCTTAACATATTTTCTATAAAAGATATTACTTCAAGAGAGCCCGCTACTCCCTTAGACTGATCCTTTTATCCTATTTACACTGTTGAGCCAGTTTTTTTTTCAGAATTTAAAAAAAAAGATTAATAATCCTCGATGGGTTTTGCCAATACGTTACATTACTTTTGATGTTATTTAATAAATATGTGCATTTGAAATGCGAAAAACCTTCACAGAAAAATAGAATTAAAGTGATAACTTCCTAATTAATAATTAGATTTGGTCGTCAACTTCAGTTTCATTATTTCTTATAGTAGGCTATTCTCCCCCGTCACTAGCCACTCGAGCCATCCCGAGAGAACTGTCAACTTTATTAGATCCCTGATTGCACTGGATGCTAAGTTCTCAAGATTGTCTGTCAATGAAGTACTCTCCTAATGTTGCTTTCTTTCTTTCTTTGAGCTAGACCACGGCGTTGACTAAAAAAGTGAGGAACAGATTCTTCCTCTTCCTCACTTTGACATGCTCTTCAGATGTCCTTTGCCTCCAGGCCCATACTGTTGGCATATTTCCCTGTTGAACGCTATGAAATTTGCTATCATTTCTCAACTCTTATACACGATAACTAATTCTTGGGGAAATTTGAGGCTTGTATGTGGAGAGTGAAACTCCAGGATGATTCAGGATACCCTGTGTCGAAAGAAAGCTGTCAATTCGGGCAAGTTCATCAGCCTTGCAGTTCCATATAATATTCCTGTGTCCCAGAACCCGAATATGTCTAACTTTTGAACTCTCTGACAACCTATCTAAGGTTGTACGTTCAAAATTATATCAAACATAGTATAAAATCCCCTAAGAGATTTGATAGCGATTTAACTATCCTTTATTGATAATATTATCCTTTTTCATTAATTTACTGTATGTAACAGTTTTTTTTCATATTCGTTTAATTAATATTAAATTCAATAGAATTATATTGGAAGTATATATTTTATTTAATTTTATTAACAAGAGTTAATAAAGCCATTGATGAGATTTGTTGCAGTTTGTAAACTATTTTTCATGACTAACAATGAGTTAATGACAATGCATTTACAAATTAAACTTTTTAGAGCTGCTGAGTTCAAATTTATGCTCTCTTCGAGGAGGAGAAGTACGTTTTGCATTTTCTTGCATGTGGGAAATGAACAGTGATGCTGAAGTTCTCTCTACAACCTTTTGCAAAAGTATTATTAGGTCGAAGGCAGCTCTTACATATGCTCAAGCCCAGTCTATGATTGATGATAAGTCAGCTCATGACCCCATTTCAGAGTCCCTTAGAGGTCTCAATATGTTGGCAAAGAAGCTCAAGAAAAAAAGATTAGATAACGGTGCATTGGTTTTAGCTTCTCCAGAAATTCGGTACGTAAGAACTATTTATATTTTCTTTAAATATTACGTAAGAGTCAAATAACCTGAAGTATTAGCATTAAATTATGTAATGTATTTGGGTGAAAAATGTGAGGTTGTAGCTATTATTATTAATTCTAAAAACAAACAAGGATAATTAAAACTCATTTTATTGATTTAAACTCTGGCTCGAATAGAATTAAATTGTACTCTGACATTGTGTATTAAATATTCAATTTAATTCCTCAAAATAAATAATGTGACTGGCATTTATATGACTGATTTTAACATATCAGTTGAGTTTTGTAATTATTAAATTACTATTAAAAAAAGGGTTTTTATTATTAACTGAACAGTTTCTGGTTCAATAACCAGAAATGGTCCGTTAAGAATTATTTAATTTTCTTGTAAATTAAAATACTTCTGAAAAATAGTTGAGTTTATTATTAAATCCTTTTTTCTATAGTAATTGTTGATAAGTGGATTTCAAGAATAAGTGAAATTAAGAAGTAAACTTAATATGAAAAGATGTTTGTCGTATTAACTGCTGTATCGTTTGAAGGTTCACTCTTGATTCTGAAACCCATGAACCAATAGAGGTTAAAAGTAAGCAGATGTTGGAAACAAATTCAATGGTTGAAGAGTTCATGTTGCTGGCAAATGTAACAGTTGCAAACAAAATTTATCAAGAGTTTCCAGATTGTGCACTTCTCAGACGTCATCCAGAGCCTCCTGCAAGCAATTTTGAACCACTTATTAAGGCGGCTTCGCATCAAGTATGTTGTTATTTTTATTAGTAATTTTGAAATCAGAATTTATATTATGAATAATATCACTTTCAAGTTAAAATTTGATAATTCCTCTAACCAATATAAGTTCCGGAATACTCTGTAACCGTTGTAAAAACCTAACTCAAAAAACAAATCTATTACAGCGGCTTTTAATTTATATTAATTATTGGTGACTGTGGTTTTATTAGGAAGTTTTTCCAAATGTAGATTGCATAAGTTGTATAGCTACTGTTATTGTTTAATGAGGACGCTGTATCATGGCACAGATTTTAAATTAAAATATACTAAATGTCAGAATATTAATTATTTCGAGATCTGTACCTGAGCATAACAGCAAAAACATTCTGAATGTAATAAAGATAAATTGCTAACAAAGTTAACAAATTTGCTGATATTATTTTGAAATTATTATGTCATAGGTGCTCCGTGTTCGTTGCGATATCTATAAAAATTTAAAACAATTGGAATATTTACTATATTACATTTACAGGGATTTGTTGTGAATACTGAAAGTGGTAAAAAATTATCAGAAAGTCTAGAAGCAGCTGTGAAGAAAGACAATCCATACTTCAACACCATGCTTCGTATTCTTACGACGAGATGTATGATGCAAGCCGTTTACTTCAGCACCGGCATGTTCCAGTATAGTGAATTTTTCCACTATGGTCTCGCTGCTCCGATCTACACCCATTTCACCTCACCGATCAGGAGGTTAGTTTTTGCAAAAGACAATATTGAAATAATATAGAATATTTTATAGATGTTATTTGAAACTAGACCTAACTGAAATATTAGATAAATTCACTTATGCATTCATCTAAATGTGTCTTCTCTTTGGATATTACAAAGCTTAGGTAATAACATTTTTTTCTATGAGGAGGTTTTTTTTTTCATTTAGATATGCAGATGTAATAGTGCACAGGCTGTTAGCGGCTTGCATTGGAGCAGATTCAACTTATCCAGAACTACTCGACAAAAAGAAAACCCATGAATCTTGCCATAACATGAACCATAGACACCGCATGGCTCAGTATGCAGGCAGGGCTTCTGTTGCTCTCAACACTCATGTAAGTCAAATCATTTATTCTTCCAACGTTTCTGCTTAAAAGTTAAATGTTTGCCAAAAATAGTCTTTGTTTCATTTTTTAATCAACAATATAATTTTTTATTATTATTAGTCTTATGTATTATTTTTTCAGACAATGTTTAGAGGAAAGGTTGAAGATGAGGAGGGATATGTGTTGTACGTCAGGAAGAATGCGTTGTACGTTTTAGTACCTAAATATGGTCTAGAAGGGACTGTATATTTGCATGAAGAAGGCAAACCCCAGCTCTTCAAGTTTTATGATGAGGTTTATTTTTAAGTAGTTATATGTAATTTTCTCTGTTGTTATGGCTCAGATTTTAAATTGAAATAAACTAAATGTCAGAATATTTATCATTACGAGATCTGTACTTGAACATAACAACAAACACATTTTGAGTGTAATGAAAACAAAACAATGGCGTAAAAATTCAAAAGTACTTGTTTCCAAACTAACATGATTTAATGAGACTTTTTTTTTACATAACCTTGAAGAAAAGTTTAAAGAATTAAGGTATGCCAAATATTTAAATTTCTTAAAGTGAAAAAAGAAAAAGCTTTCTCTAGTACAGAGATTCCCAAAGTGGGAAAAGTGGTCAAAATTTTATTCATATTTACGATGAATCACTAGTCAGTTTTTGGAGCTATCTTATTCCCAAATTTCTTTTTATTGTAAAAATAGCACTTCACACATTGCTGCCACTTCCCACTATCTAATTATGTAAAACTGGTTTTTCCTTTTATACTGCCATAAAAACTAAATACCAAAGTAGACCTAATGCTCGGTCTGACTTGAGAATCAAACTTTGAACTATAAAACCAAAAATGAATACAAAATAAACTTTGTGTTAAAGTTGCTAATAATTCTGTTTCATGTGTTATGTATTTGTGGAAGATATGGAAATTAAAATCTTTTAGTTTTGAATTTTTCTTCGAAAAATAGGCATTGCAGTAATATTACTTTTTAATTGTTTTTAAACATACGTTCTATTTATAAAAGCATATGAAAATATTTATATTATGATTGTATAAAATCATTAGAATCTGGGGTTCCCGGGAAAGTTACTGAAGCAAAAAGGGTTCCGTGTCGAAAAAAGTTTGGAAAACTCTGCTCTCGTACAAGTTATAAAGTTAATAGTTTCTGTTATATAAATTTATAAAAAAAAAAACTATGTCAGGGGAATCAGAACCGATTAAGATAACAGCATTCATTGACCACAGATAGGTTAATCAGTTAGCGGTACGACCAATAGAAGACTAATAATTATATTCTTCAGTGTCACATCTCTCTTTTTGTAAAGAAATATTTATTTAGACCTGTTTCCGCAAATATTCAAGGTTAATTAAAAGAAATTTGTTATTATAAATTAAAATATCGGTATTTATTATAAATTATACTATACAGTTATACCTCGAGGTACGAAATTAATTCCTTCCTTTAATTCATTAATTCCTTCCTCTTTAATTAAGAGGGGAATTCTTATACATATTCTTTATTTGTATAATGATTCATATTTAACATGTAAAGAACGTAATTTATTCCCATTTTCCTCTCCCCTCAAACAGCCCTATACATTTTAAGTATTTTAACATTTAAATATATGTTAATAAAATAATAACATCAATAAAAACTAATACAATAGGGTTACAAATCAGTGGTACCGTACCCTTTGAGTTAGGCAATTCTTAGAAAGAAAAGGATGCGAGCTGATTTTTCAGAAATCATACTTAACTTTTGGAAAGTTAATTTAAACACATTACACATCTTATAACTAACTCTACAATAAATTAACACTGAGTTATTTCGAATTAAAATTACTTCTTTTTTTTTGTATATAGTTTGTTATTGATGTTCTTATTTCCACTTTTGTGTTTCGAATTGTTTATTGTCAAATAGAACGGAGAAATCTTCGTGGTCCGTTTGGTATCTCGAACTTTTTGTATATCCAGATATCACTACCTTCTCGAGTTTTCTTATATATTTCTCCATCTCTCCGGTACCATATAAATTAACTCACCGAATGATTTAGTTAAATTTCTATTTTCCATATTTACACACGGCCGACGTTTCGGTCTACATTGACCATTATCAAGGAAATCTTTATACAATATTTTTTACAATTCATAATAAAATTCATTTTTACATTGTCACTTCGCTTCATTCAAATATAACTAATAAAATACACTTTTTCAATTTACAATCTACCTTATAAACATAAACTTGTGTTAACGGGTTTGTTTCTAAATACCCTACATAAATTTTACACATTACTTAATTCACTAATAGTTATTATGTCTTTTTCACGTATGTAACTTTAAAATTCTGGAAAAACAATTGGCTTGATCGTTAAGGTTCGGCTTCTTTTCCTTTATTCATAACGATTGAATTAAATGCAGCCTTGTATGGTTATTATCTCCATATAATACTTCAATGTTGTCTTCCAATGTTTTTCTATTTAGCTCGTTTTTATGTATTATCATTGTTGTTTCTTTAGGTGCTCCGGTTGTGAGGTGCATGGTAAGTCTGCGTGAAAGTGTTTGTAAGAAACACACAAATTCAAATTTTCGGGCAATCCGTCTTCAGGAGAAAAGAGAAAGGGAGACCAAGCACGTAGTAGACACAACGGCTAGTAACCGACACGTCTACAACGTGCTTGGTCTCCCTTTCTCTCTTCTCCTGCCCGAAAATTTGAGTTTGTAAGTGTGTTTCTTTACTTTTGTGTGCTACTTATCTTCAATTTTGAACTGTTATTATGTCCAGTTTGGATCGTCTTTCCGTTTATCAAGTGAATATATATACATATACATATACAAAACTAAAGTGTATCGGGACTCGGTCAGTTCTTCAGGTCCAAATTAAACTCATTGCCAAAGTTTCGGTTTTTATTTAAAACCTTTTTCATAGGCAGAAGTTTAAGGCAAAGAAAAATAATTTGCAATGAAATACTTAGTTTTTCTGTTTCAAGATTTATACTTCTGCCTATGAAAAAGGTTTTAAATAAAAACCGAAACGTTGGCAATGAGAGTTTAATTTTAACCTGAAGAACTTGACCGAGTCCCGATAAACTTTAGTTTTGTTTCTATTCCACAGTCGATACTTTTATCAATATTTATATATGTATATATATCAGATAGGTGTGTTATCTAATCGGGATCCGGGTCAAATTTTCTAGGTTATAGGCCTATGGAAAAGGTTTTAAAAAAAAAATTGAAACGTCAGCAATGGGAGTGTGATTTTTGAACATAGAAAATTTAACCGAACCCCGATTTGATAACGCACCTATTCTATCAAACGGTCGATAAATTATTGAATCTGTTTTATTTATATATATATATATATATAATATATAAATGAAAAAAGACAACAAATAGAAGAAGCGAGAAAACTTACTGGAAAACTTACTATATATATATAATCACCATTCTAATGTGTAACCATTGTATTCTTCTAGTAAACATTTTGATTCCAAAAATCTGTTGCAGGATCATTCTCAGCGATGGACAGATATAGTACTACACGCATTTGATAAGGTCAAGGTACAGCTCAGTCTTGACAGTTCCAATGTTCAAAGGGAAAAACTGGTTTTTAAATTAGTAGAGCCAGTTGTTCCTGGCTTATCTGTGCCCCCAATCGACACATGAAATACTTAAATGTAAATCTATTATTAACTTAAATAGCTTAAGTTTAATATTATCTGAAAACCTGTTTGTTCTATTATGTTTTCGTAATTCAGAGGTGGTCCTATCAAACAAGTTTCAAATGACTAGTTCCCTGTTCTACTTGGTTTATTAAATTGACACAAAAAAAAAAAGAAAGAAAAGTATTTTACATAAGGCGAGGATTTCATTTGAAAATGTACTAATGTCATATTAATTACATTTTCATGCATTCAGTAAGAATAATGCATATGGATAAGGGTTTGCAATAATTTTATATATCAACTATTGAGAAAATTTCTTTATTGCATGGTTTTAACATTTACTTTTAACATTTGGCTCTATTCAATGTTCAAGATATTTATCTTTTAATTTGTTAATGGTTAAACAATTAATAAGCAGAAAATTCAAAAATATAATTTAATTGTACATCATTAATATTTCTTATTCAATCGTCTTTTACAAAAATAACAGTACCACGTACTTAATTAATATAATTCAGAATGTCAGATCAAGAGAAAAAACTTTGAAACAAGCTTTGAGGGTTTGATGTCTCAAATGTTCGATTTAAGTGAAACAGAGATTTTAATTACATATGTAAATGGAATATTGTTGGTTTTATAGAGATTTATGTAAATAAAACTATAATTTCGAGGAAAAAATACTAATAAAAGCCTCTTCATAGAAATATTTAATAAAAACAACATATTTTGAACATTAGGGTTCTTCTTTGGGTTCAGCTAAAATACAACTACTCCAGAGAACACTTAGAGTTAAGAAAATTACATTCTCTTTAGATTATTTATATTTTAGATGATAGATGAACATGGCGAAGAACACTAAGTGTTCGAAATTTGTTGTTATTAATAAATGTTTCTAAGTGGAAACTTTTATTAGCACTTTTTCCCAAATTGTTAAATACCAATGTAACTGTTGCATAATTTCTGAATTAAACCATAGTTGTTTAAAAATGTTTAACCACATGAGTTGGGTCTTGGACATTCTTCCACTAATGGTTTTGATATTGTCCATCTCCAAGCGCAACTTGGACTTGGCTTTTAATCTTTTAAAGACCATGGGGTTCTGAAACCGGTCGAGCTGCATAACCTACAAGGTTTTAAAAAAATTATGGTTTGATTTTCATTTAACCAATGGTTTCAGGTGTGTAGATTATTAGTATTTACGACCCCTCTTATTCCAGTTTCAAGAATTTCATACATGCAATCTCCTGTAGGTATATCAGGAGCTGAGCAGACCTGTAAATAAATAATTTGTATTATATTTTTCATTAATGTAAAATAAAAATAAATACATTTTTACTTCAGTTGAATGAATAGCACACCTTCAATTGTCTCACACGATGATGTGAACTCCGAAACATTTGTAGTCTGGAAGTAGTCAGGTTAGACCAGGCCAAACCGAGAGCAGGGATTTTATCATCACTTCCATCCATTGCGTCACTCACCTGCGCAACGAATATCAACCACTGATAAAACCTAACATCTCCCTTAAAGGACAAATAGTAAACACAATAGAAGGTCCTAATTATTTTTAAATAACTTCTTGTTTAATTTGCACTTCGAGTCACCCATATTATAACATCCTTTTATGTCTGATATATGATAGTGGTAGTCTTCATATTGTTCCAAAAAAAAATTCTGATGGTTGTATGGTTACAAGCAGTTGATAAAAACAATAGTGAAGACAAGCGAAATTTTGATTTCAACACAAGCTGCTTATTGTTGAATATTTCCCAAATTAAAAATAAACTAATATTTAAGTTGGTAGATCTAGCTTTTACATTACACTTTCTCATACACTGTCAAATATGGGTCACTTACTTCATTCCATTAATAAAACTAAATTAATATCGGCAATAAAGGCATTATAGTATAAGGGTCAGTGCCTATCCTTACAGAGACTGATCACCTTTAGGCTGAATTTTTGAGTCGACACATTTCTACCATTGTGAGTCACATTACTGATGTCACCCATCCAACTATTACTGACGCCTAATGTTGTTTAACTATGGTCTAACGAAAACTGGTGTGTTCAACAGACTGTTACAGTTGGCACACTTTATACTTTATTAATTTTTTGTTTCTTTGTTATTATTTAAACCGATCCCCTAGCGGGTGATAACGTCAGCTGTTTACCGGCTTTTTGTTTGATCGATGATTCTACATTGGGAGTCCTAAATTTTATCTAACTCAAGTGTATTTCGAGTAGCGATCTTTAACAAGTACCTGACATCGTACAGGCTCGGGACCGACAGTAGCTTAACGTCCTCTCCGAAGGCGATGTACTCAGATTTATTCACCTCCCCCTCAATAAATCAAGGGCCAGGTGGAATTGAACTCCGGACTACTAGTCCGGAGGCGAGTACGTTAACCACTGAGTTAATCTGGCCCCTTGATTTTTGCTTAGTTATAAATAATTTACTATGTTGCTTAATAATGCTAAGGGTTCAATATAATTTATTTATTATGATTTATAAATAAATACATTTAAACAAAAATATTGATAGAATGAATACCTGATTAACACAGAGAACACCAATGTTAAATTTCTTGCTTATTTTGTGTAGTTGAATTGCAATTTTTCTAATATCTTTTGCTCGTTCTGCAGCTTGTCTTTAAAAATAAATAAATTTAATATAACAGTTGCATTGTTCTTTCACTTAATTAAATTATTATTTTGCAAGATTCAATAAATAGACAACATAAGGAAATTTTTTATAAATTAATATTTTAATTAAAAGTTAGAAATTAATGTATTACTTAAATATTCTTCTAATAATTGTAAACTAACCCTATCATTCTAATTATGTGTAATATAACCATTTAGATTAACGCTGAATTAATATTTTAAATACAGAAATAGAATAGATGACCTAAATGTGTATTCGACTCTGAATGGAGCAGCTATAGAATCAATAATAATAATCCCAATCCTGTTTGTTGAAAGCAATTGAGGGAGTCTCTGGTATAAACACTCTTTTAGTCCTTGCTGCAACAAAAAACAGAATATAGAACTGAAATTAAAAGAAGTTTCGAAGCAATAAGCAAAAAATATGTTTACTAGCTTTATAATATGAATTTATTAGTTTTCACAAGCAATATAAACGAAAAAAGGGATGTAAACAACACGTAACTGTTGTTTCCAACATCTAGCTCTATAGGATTTCACCTGAGTGCTGTTCTAAGAGCGTGTGGTCCATTATTATTTTAGTTATGGATAAACTCATTACCGGTTGATCCTATTTCAGGAGTCCTAAATTTTACCTCAATCAAGCTTATTACAGTAGGTTCATTTAGGAATACCTAACATTGACTACTGCTCATTGTGAGCCGTCTTGGAAATGTAGTTGTCATATCAATGAATATGGAGGGCTCACAATCCTGGGTTGCAAGTGTATTGATACATTAGTTTCCTTCAGCAAACACTCCTTAGATTGTTAATTCCAGCTTACCAGTTTCTCCACTTGTTATTTCTATTATATAAAATAATTTTTTTTTAGCTTGTTTTTTTGATCTGAGCATTATTCAATACTGACTTGTGAACCCTTTTTTCTGTTTTGTGAGCCTTGAGAGTGATTAATATAGTAAACATTACGGTTGGTTGTTGTATTATTCTTACTACTAGGTGACGCTTAAAAGTTTATCAAATTTATTGGATTACATCACTTTCATGGCCGATAGCATGATTGAAAAAATTCTATTTAAAACCTTTCCTAACTTCTCCGTGAAATTGAATCATACATTCTTTTGAATTCTGTTTTAACTAAGCGTTGAATATCTCTAAATTGTTGGATATCATTCACTACTAAAAACCATTCGTCCACATATCGGCAATAAACAACAGGTTTCATTTGTAAGTTGTTCAACATCGTTTGATTTTCGGTGTGATGCATGAAAGTTAACTAAAGTTACAACCAGTGGTGAGCCATTTAAGTTTTTAAAGATTTGCCCTTCAATATAGTTGAAGCAACATTTGTGGTATAGGAAATAGCATTTTTTTTTTAAATATCACACTTAATACTATGTGATGGCAGACGTTCGTTATCATACACACTGTCTACCAGACTCAACAACAAGACGTTAGCGTGTTCTTTGACTTGACTGAATGAAGCAATCTCTAAACAGATTAATTAGCTTTAGCATTTACTTGACTGGAGTGCATGGTGCTGTTTTCTTGTTAACTTTGTTACACACCGGGGTAATCACTTGCGAGATTATGAGTCTATGAGCATGACCATGTATGTAAGCAGGAGTGGGTGGGTGTAAGCCAATTCACCTATGACATGTTTGACTATTCTAGCCTTTCCAATCCCTTTTTTGGTTTTGGTATAAGTTTGCTTTCCTTGGTCTTCAGTTGGTTGGTTGAGTTTTTTGAAATCCCTTTAAATTTAGCAGTTTCTTCAAGAATATTAGATTTCTCTGATCGCCTTACGTTTATACCTGGATGATCCTTGATTTGGTTCTAAGTTCTTTTCCTTGGAGGTGGGAGAGTGTGTGAGAGAGATGTTGCAATATACAGTCGAGACTCTTTCAATAATTTATTTGTATATTTATTATGTTCATATATTTTATAACTTATATATATATATTTACATCAACGACCTAACCACAGTAAGAAATCAGAAAAAAACTAAGATCTTTCAACAGTAACAAGCGGACTTCGTCAAGAGTCAAATCTGAACTCAAAAGTCATAGTTTCTACTGTGAAATCTTGTATATATATATATATAAACTAAATTCATAGAAGAGAGCTTCTACAAGAGTTCTCGCTCGTCTACGGAGCGACTCACATCTTTCTACCACTGTGTTTTGAGATCTCTTGTATGTTTTCTTAAGTTTTATTTAACTCCTTATATATATGTGTCATAGGTTACTTTGTATCGATGAACTCTTTCACGTTTCCTCACTTGTGTTGCTTCTTCACTTCCTCTAAAGACGATGAGTAACCGAAATGATAGAAAATCGGAGTCTTAGTCTCTTCTTCTGTTCCCTACTTGTAACTTAAACTTATATATATAAGTTTTGGGATCACCAGCAGCGAAAATTTGAGAACAATTGCTCAACCAGTTTAAAATTTGTTTTGGAGATATACATAGTTAGTTACATGCATTCTTTTCCTTCTTGTACATATATATTAGAAGACTAGATAAAATAGCTAAATAATACTAACCACATCTGCAATATGATCTACAAATATTTTATCTCCAAATACATGATTTGTCATAACATTTCTCACTTGTGCTGACCTCGGAAAATGCTTGAGCAACTGGTTGAGACGGTTAACAGGAAATTTATCTTCAGTGCAGATAAATACAGCACCTAGAGCAGTAAAAACCAGTTCACAAAGGCACAATACAAGAATAAAGAAGAGAGTAAAACAAACCTGCATTTAGTCCGCCATGCGCCAAGGGGTACTGAACTGTAAGAGACAGTTGAAGGCACACTTGAGTTTTACCCAAACCACTCTCGCCAGATAACTCCGTGATACCTCTTAAGCTGATGCCCCCACCTGTTACATAACCCACAAATTATCAACTCCATTTCTAAAAAACTATTATATTAGATCAAACTGAAAAAAATTAACATTACAGTAATCATTAAATTTAAAGGTTCCAGTCATTTTTGAATTTTCTAGTTACCACATTAGCTTCATACGATCATTTTTTATCAATTTATTTTACGAAACTAACAACTAAATTAACAATGAACTCTCGAAATATTGTTAATAAATTGTATTGAATATAACAATGAATCTTATTAATTTAAATTTAAAAAAGTATATTTCAATTAGATAGACCGTATTAAATTTTTATGTGACATATGATTTAAATAAATTTCATTCCCCCAGCCCATCAGCAACCATTATTATGTTATTACTAAAAACTGAAAGAATATTACCTTCTAAATATACTTCCCTTTGAATCAGTGATAATATTATGGGTGACTTTTTTAATTTTCAAGTCTTATTAAATTTTCAAAAATTCAAACTAACACTATTAATAATTGATTTTAAATGTGAGAACTAAGCATGATGGCACGAAGTTCGGTTAATACGTTTGCTGGAGATTTTTTTTTTTTTTTTACGAAAGACCTCTCTTCATAAATAGTACAAACTTCTATAGTTTTACTGCTCTAATCACTGTAAGAATTACCAACAACAAAATTAAGATTATTGGGAGCACTAAATTTTTACCAACAATTTAATCATTGAAATTGCCAATTACCATTCAAGTAAATTATCGCTTTGTTTCAATATTGCATGGACCATCCTCCATTTATATATGTGTTAATAAATGACATGCTTATTTCTAATTTAATCAATTTTATCCACAATTTTGGTAATTCCTTATATTTTTTTCCATCTTTCATTAATAGCATAAAAAAACCTCCGAATGATTTATACGTGTACAACATAGCAGATATATTAAAGTATGAGATTATATTGACTAAGTCGTAAAATGTCATGATCACCCTTGACCACATCAACTATTGTGAGTTCGAAATTGTTACAAAATAATTAACAATCATTGATGTTATAAACTCCACTATGTTATCTTGAATACATTTGAATATTTAAAAATTGCACTTTATAACACGGTTACACTTTAGAAGGTTATGAATCCACCCAAGAAGTCAAGCTGTTCAGTTTGTTCCTACATAGAAGTAGGTTTATCACATGACTATTACTCTATAAGGCTGTTCTTTTCTTTAGGTGGAAACTGCATACTGTTTTAAGATTCTCCCAAAGACTAATGCTTGGTAGTTAAGGTTAGGTTTTCTATCCCTTATTCAGAGGATTCAATTATTAGTAACAGACAACCATCCTTTTCAGTGGTCTTCTTTAAAATAAGTTAATTTATTAAAACTATATATACTAACGTCTAAAAACAGAAAGATGTTCAGAAATGTGGCAACATCTTTCAACGAAAGTAACTAGTCTATGTCAGAACCTCATTCATTCCCATACTTATTAACTGCATTTTTGAATTTGTTAGTGTGGTTTAATGTGAAATCATGTTTTATCTAGAAGCGATTTTCAAAAACGATTCAGCAAACTAAATACAACTAATCCACAAAAAGAAAACTCAAAACTAGTTCTTTCTCATCTTCAGAGAGACACATCTGTTTGCATAATGACGTCTCAGTTGAAATATAGTATTGCGTTTTTGTGATCTCTTGTTACAAAAGTACACTATATTTCATAGTTAAATAAAACAAAAGCTACTAGCATATTTTCACATTCATCAACATCAGGAGGAAAAGTGAGCCGTTCTGAAGGTAAACCAGAAAATTTTGGTTTGCCTTTCGAGCATCTATCCTGATGATTATAGACGTATTTTAGGTACATGCCATGTTTTGAAATCCTTAAGAGAAGCAAATGTCATTATATGCACCATATTATCCACCGGTCTTAAATAAAATGAATAATACGAACCATTATTTGTAGCAAGTGAATAAGGCTAATCAAAAATAAGAAAGCCTTTTGATATGACTAGACGAAAATAGGAAGACAAAATAAAAATTTTTTACTCGGAGGAATAATCCCCTCAATAAATTTTCTTGGGCTTGCTATTATTGGGTTAAAGTTATACTCGTACGTAACATTAATGAATAGAGTAAATATTACCTAGAGTTTTGTTTAATATCGGGCAATCCAAAGTAATCCTTCTCAGATTCATTAGATTTTTAACTTCACACACTGAAAAAAAAAAAAGGAAAAGGAAAGCTAAACACTAAATTTTATGATAATATAATCACTGTATTTAGTTAATAAAATATTTGAATGTCTAATGAAATTTAGAAAATAATTGTAACCTACTATCAAAAAAGTAGTTTCACTTGAATAGCACAATGATCCTACAAGTAGAACATATTTTCAAATCATCTCCATTTCGTATTCTCCTGTACACTCCTTCTAGTGACCAGGCAGAAGCAACTTCTCTTCAATTTTTTTCTCAACAATGCATAGTTAAAAAAAAGGCTAATTAGCCGGTCACTTTGTCACATTTAGCATGAGATGCTACTCTGAAGATTTTTGTGTTGTTTGGGGAGCTGTGGATGGTGATGTAACTCGTCCATTCTTGCCTTTATTATTTCTAGGTCTTTGTTTCAAAGAGTTAATAAACATCCAGTTGTTTATACTTTTATGATCGATCAGAACTTGTTCCGCTCACTTTGCCGGCTAGTTTGCTAGTCATTTCATTGTCATATATGTCACAATGACAAGGCATCCAATGCAACCTTTTCAGCAATTTTCCTTTCAATCTTTCAAGTTTTTAATAAGTAATCATAATATTTTTCGAATTCTAGGAAACATAATTTTAGGACCCGGTAAAGAAGATTGAGTCCATAAGAAGTAAATATCGCTGTATCGATGGTTTTTTAAAAACTCCAAAGCAGTATTCAGGTCAGTAATTCGGCATACATATTTGAGGATGCGCCGATTAGATGACTTGTAACTAACACTGTTTTCTCCAGATTATAGATTAGATGATAGATACAGAAATTCCATTCCATTTTCTGTACAATTTTTGGTTTCTGATACCCTCAAAAAATTTAAAGTGCAGGATTCTGAAGGATTTTTGGTGTGGGCTTCTTCTGCCCCTCCCCATACTGTATACCAATATAAAATTGTTGACCTTAAATAGCACTGGCAGAATTTTCTCAGGATAAAGATGTCTCTACTTGTTATCACCAATGGAGTCCAGTCGATACACTTTTCGAAGATGAAACTCTTATGGTCTTTCATAGTAGTTTTTAATCTAACTTGATACCTAAAAGCATGGATGAACTGTAGCAGCACCTTGTAGTGTTTGACAGTATACTGTCTAGCAAAAAAGGTTCTTTTTTTATTTGAGGGTGAATAGACGTCATTTTGAAGCCTATGACAAATGTTTTACGTTTTCTTCAAATCTTGTAACGTCTGAAAAAAACATCACAGATCCATTAACTGTAGGAGGAAAATGTTGAAAATCGTTCTATTGGTTTCTCTCTTCGGCTAAGTATCCGTATATTTCAGTTTGCATAGTTTTATTACAGAGGAAATCGAAGATGTATGTAGAAATGTTACCTTTTAATACAACTTCCCTACACTGTGTTAAAATGCATATTCTGGATACTGGTCTCGTTATACTTAATCTTTATTTCAGATTGAAATGCAAATACTATGTTAGAATGTACATTTGTTGAATACTTTAATATTTCCTTTTATCAACCGCAAAATTACTTTTTGTTTGGATTTGAAATATTTTTTGATTCCGTTGGGTCAGTTCCAAGAAGATGGATGGACTTATCCTGAGTGTTCGAGTTTATCCCATTTATAAAGTTACGTCAACAGTTTCTTTTTGCAACTTTCACAGGCCTTCTACTCAAAATAGATTTTTTCTCTTCAATTAGGTAAGAGGGAAACCTTCCCTACGTCCTGGGTTTATTAACATCACTAATGATTTAAAAGTAATCTAACAATTTTGTTTTTAATTTGACTTGTTTATCCCCATTACTGAGTATTTGATATAGATTTTATATTATGAGTAGCAATTTCAAAAAAATTTCTTAGAGCGTTAATGATTGGAAATTAATGTATTAAATCAATACATTATTTAAAGTATTTCTATTCAATTATATTCAAGTGTAATGGAATTATCATACAAATTCCAACGTACTGAGTAGGAAAAATCTATGGTTGATAATTTTCAAAAAGTCTTGTTTCGCCCATTGAACATCTTGAGCCTATGTATTATACTATTAGCGATTTTTTATTTACTTTCGTCTTAGAATTTAGCTGAAACTCATTTAAGAACATCCTTTTATTAAACACTGATGAAAATAAATATAACTAATTATGATTAATCAAAAAATATATATGTGCGTGAGAAAAAATTTATTTACCAGAAAGAGGATTACATGGGAGTAATGTTTGTGCAGCCAGTAACTTAATTATTTCAATATCTTCAGCCGTAAAGTTTCCTCTATATCGAAGTTCATAATCCGTAAGTTCCAAAATCTTTTGACAAGACAGCAAATTATCTATAAAAAAAAAACAACAAAAACTACATACAACTGTCTAATTTATGTACATCATTATATACTTTCATTAAATATTAACTCACGTTTCTCCAGTTCGGCACCCAATTTCGGACGTAATTGAGTTATATCAATTGAAGACATCGTTGATATTTTAGTTAATCACTTCAGTCACACATTATTCATGGGGCAATTCGGGAAGAGAAATATCCTGATGGAAGGAGAAAGGAAATACAACCAACAAAGAACATAGTGTCAAATAGTTCATATTATTGGTATCAACCAAAACACGAAGTGTCTTTCACGCGGGAAATCTAATCTAATCAGCTGACTGTCAAGACTGACCAGAATGTTTGGCAGACGAGTATTTTTGACTGTAATATCCTATATGAGGTTACAAGGAAGATAATGAATATCCCATCACAGTAACCGCAAATATTTGAAATGTATTAAGCATGAGTTTAAAAACTCTGAATAATTAGTTCAAAGAATCTATTAACTGAAGTTATAAATTGAAATCGTAAAATAAATATTTCTGTTCAAATGAATACAATCGGATTCTTAAATTGGAAGTTTCATGTACTAATTCATGCAAAATAAGGAAACAATCACTTATGATATTTTTATCCAGTATAATGATATATTTTTGAAATACATAAATTTATCAAATTTATGAGTGCCTTTCGTCTTTTGCATCATATATTAATTAATAAGGATGAACAGTTAATGATTCCAACAATATATTTGTTGGTTTATATTAAAAAGAAATGATGGTTCAAAGAATTGCAGAACATTTTTTAGAAATCATTTCTTCTGAAGAATAATAGAAAACTATTTATTCTGAATTTTATTGTTGTTAAATATTTCTAAAAAAATTCAACATACTTAGGCTATTGTAGTTTAAAAGCAACTGCAAAAGACAGAACCATGAATTTACGTTTCTTTATAGTTTCATCGAAACATGGGTTTTTTTGTATATCAGTATTGGCTATGAGCTATCAGAGGGACATTTTAAAACTCTTTTGCTTCTTATAGGCATAAAAGTGATATATTTTACTTTTTTTTAACTTAATGTTGATAATGCTCAAAATACTTTAGTTAAAAACTGTATAGAGTAACCGGCTATTGATTAGTGATAACAATAACAGACGATTAAATTATTATTTTTACATTGCTTTCTTCAATAATACCATTGTTATGATAAGTGTGTGGAGAACATCTTATTTCTTGCAAGCAACTTTGAATTATTGTCACAAAAGGCTACTACAACAGAAAAATAATTTTGGTAAATTGTTTTGTATATTAGATTTTCTTAATATATTCCTGCCAAAGGGTAACTGTTTTTATTGTTCATTTATTGATGAGGAAATGTATATTTATTAATTTGATTTTTCGACTCTTAATTTTCGAACGTTATACTGATAACGTGCGTTATCTATGCTGACCTGTCAGGTGCAAACGGTTAACAGGAAACTACTTCTTGTAATGACCTTTCTAAATAATTAATATATAGATCATTTCAAGTTGACATTCTTATGAGTTGAGTTGTTATAGGATACGTGTCGGAATGTCGACTCCTCAGCATGGTAAACGTTCTTTTGAATATTAGAATTAATATCACGCCTTAAATCATTACCTTGAAAGCATACTAATTTTTCGTATATTGAAGAAAGTGAAAGGATGTGCCCTTGAAGAGAAGAGTTTCAAAATCCATTCGTAATATGGATAGAATTTCGTAATATGTTAAGAATTCTATTTCACTCAGTGCATTAACGTAAAAGTTTGTGGGTTACATGGATGTGATGGGGCTTAATATATGTAAAGGTACTGTCTTTGATTAAGAAGAACTAGATGACCGTCACGTTAATACCATTAAATTTATTTTAAACCTTTTAAACTTCATGAATTATTAATTTCTGATTTAGTTTCCTTCTATTCTCCTAATTGAGGCGAAATCTCTATTTGGATGTACTTCATATATTTTAGGTATCCGTAGATAGTGAAATTTAACATTTGGGCTAACATTTGAAAAGCCCTAATATTAATGTGATAAAATGTTTGGTGAAGTGTTCATAAATATTCAGTACTACAGGCCAGTAAATGAAGTATTTTTAATCATATATTAAAGTTTCACAACTTTTGAAAGAATTTAGAATTTCATTAACGATAAAACATTAGTGGGTATTTGTGTCTGCAGAGTAAGATAAGGCAGTGGTAAAGTAGGTTTTATCTTTAGTGGTAACTAAGGTGATTATATATATATTCTCTTTTCAGTTAATTTGGTTTATTAACCATAAAGCAGTTAACTTGTGTATTGTTACTAGTGAATTTAGTAATTTGTGTAAAACCGACATGAATCAGTGTTTCAAATGTAAGTATGAGTGACCGATTGTAGTAGACAAGCTCGTGTTGTATCTTATTTTAAATTTGTTGTAACTTCATGTTAGTAATCGATGATTAAGTATATCTTTGATTTAATGTGTTCATTTGTACTATTTTTTACATTATATTTCTTGCAGTTGTTTGGAATTTTAAATTTTCCTCATAAGAAAGGTAGTGGATGTTACCTGTAGACCAGTAAATAGTCTAGTTGTATGATATATTCAATTCAACAATTTCTTAACTTTTATGTCTAGTGATTGAGACTTCGAATTTTTATATTGTTACTGAATATGGAAATACAAACTATGATTTCTTTTTAATTTATTTTTCCAAAATTAATGAATTCCTTTTGTCTTAAGCATGTCGAAGTAAATTATATAACTACATTCCTGTTAGATCGTTATTTAGTGTAACGCAATATTACTTTAATTAAAATTATAATTTAGAAAGTATTTGGTTTGGATGGAAAATCAGTTTCTGAAGCATAGATTTTGTTATTTGATGCAACTATTCTATTAAATAAGTAGCGGGATTATAAATATTTTGAAGTGGCTTAGTACTTATTATTTATGTTTAGATTCTACGAAACCTGAAACCTATATTGAGGATGTGGTTTGCCACGAAAGAGATGTGGAAGAAAACAGGTAACTACTAAAGTTATATGTAAATATACGCTATATACAATTCTTTTACTTTTTGCTTTGAGTTTCCAAACGACTAAAGCAATTGCAGGAGATAGTTCCTATTTACTCAGGATTTTACCGGACATGTCAGATTTAAAAAAGTCTTGAAAAATTACTTTGTTTAAAAAAATATGGTAACATTTTTGGAAGGTTAAGAAGTTCGTTATTTACATTTTGACAATCACCTGCTAGTTTTCAAAAATGAAATGATTCTGCTTGAATCATAATTCTTTTTTAGAATGGAAAATAACTTCTATTTTCATTTGTGTCCTTAATTGTCATTATTATTGTTTTGTTACTAGATATTATGTATGGTAATGTACAGCTTGAAACTATTTTCTAATAAATTTTAAAATTTCAGCTTATTTTAAAAATAATTATTTAATTTATTCTTATTATAATGACCCGAACTCTGCCCTAATTTTCATTTATGTTGACAAACGAAAATTGTTTCTTTTTATTTCTTCTAAATCTAGCTGTTTCAAGTGGGACTAAATATTACAACATATATGGATTAATTTATGAAATAGAGCTATTAAATTTAAGTCTTTTGTTTTATAATACTAATTAGTAACTTCAAATATATTTTAGATGTTCATAGAGTATTTACAATATCAGCATAGTAATATATTTTTAAAAATTGTGATTTATATCAAATCTTCCTAATTGAATATGTTTTGTATTTTCATCAATTTTCTAGCTCTATATTCCATAAATTCATGCATCGTTTTAACTCACTATAGCAATTTAGGAAACATGTATGAAATAATTTCTTTTCATTTCACTTGAAGCAGAAACTATTGTTAACTAGTGTAATAAAAAAAATTATAATTTGTAGTTCGACAATTAAATTGTAAAGTGCATGACAACATGCAAGTTTCCTTTAGAGAGCCCGATTAGAAAAAAGTATACCTTCTCCTTGAAAAAAAAATCTAAAAAAACTTTCTCCCTGAAAAACTCTCCTAACTTATAAAACAATCTTAAATAATTATCCTGTTCTTACATAATTTTACTTCATGAAAAAAGTTCAAATAATTGCTTTTAAATATTTAGAAGTAATATCCTGTTAAATCATAAATTATGTTATATTAAATTTTATAAATAGTATTTTATATTATCAATAATTCCACAACTTAGATATTAAGGTAATATTATGGGTTATGATTTTAAGATTATATATATTTATTTTGTTGGTCAGTGATTTTATGTTATAATGTCATCTTTCTATAAAATTAGTATAGGTGGCTAAGATTTTTTACAGCAATCAAAAGTTGTTGTTTGGTCTAAACGGAAAGAATAATCTGTCTGTTTTTATTTTATATACGCAACTTATTCTTATGTACTTTATTCTAATTTCTTTTTCGAGCATCGCCGGGTACACCATCTAGTAAATTTCTAATAATTCACAGACCCGATGACAAAACTGTATTGAATCCGTAATGGTAATATTTCTAGATATTTTATAAAGGAAATAATTTACAAAATGTGTTAAGCGTATTTGATATGTAATACTAGTTGAATTCGCTAAACATGTTTCTATGCATATAAACTGGAGAATCGCAGCTTTAAATCTGTAATGTGTGTAAATCAAAGAAATTTTAATGTAGATAGTTTTTTGCACAAGATTATTTCTATTTCATTTTTTTTTTAAATGACAATTATTTTTCAATCTAAAAGTCATTTCAGAAGAGTATGAGCACTTCAAAAGGTTAATTTTGATACCATTAAGAAGCAGAATTAATTCTTTTTTATATTTGACCAATCTTTACCAATGATAGGGAAACTATTGCCCCATAATTTCAAATATTCCTATTATTTTTGGATATTGTATTAGTACAGGGGTGCTCAATACGTCGATCGCAAGGCTAATAGTGGTAGATCGTATACAACTTTCAAGAAGAAAAGTTGCCTGTTCGTCGTGCACATGCTAGTTAGTGACAAGAACAGGGTGACAGTCAGCCTGTCATCCACTCCATCACTTGACTGATGTACAGGGTAGAGATGGGCATATCCAATACTCTTGGGTATCGAATACGTATTCCATACTCAGAGCCCGTATTCGATTCTTCGAATACGACTACTTTCCAATATATGCACTCTCATTATTTATCCAATCACATACATATATTAATTACAGCTTTCTACAATGTAAAATTATTGTAAGCCAGAAATTTATTTTTAACATCGTTGGTAAAAAAAATAATTTATTACTATTTAGGTACTGGCCTACTTACATTACAAAACTTAATATTAATAACATACGCTTTTTTGGGTCGGCAGATCATTGTGACTTGGTCATTTTATAAGTAGCTGGCATACTGAAAAGTGTGAGCACCCCTGTATTAGCAGTTATTAAAAAGGTTACGTTTAATACTAAATAATATGGAACATTAATATAACCTTGGAAATAATTAATCGACACATTTTACATCATACTGAATTTCATTTGGATTGCACTTTTTAATTAAATTGAATTTATAAGTTCATGGGGGGAAAAAACTACCTTTTACTGAATCTCCACTCCGAGTAATTCAATATTTTCATACATGTGACACCTGTAGGAATGTGTTACTGTAATGCTAAACAAGTGCTACTGAACTTACATTCGTAAGTTTTTTTATTGTGTATACTATCTTCTGTTAAATTACAAGGAATATTTTTATTTTATATTAATTATGATCCTGGGTAATTGGTTGTTTTATTCTTGAATGTTAGCTTAAAAATGAAAGATTATTTATTATGCTTCGGAATGAGATTTTCTATAAGACTATTTCGTTGATCTTATTGAAAGTAAATTGAACATTTTAATTCTTTTAGCATGAAAGTATTTGAATTGGGAAAAGAAGGAGCTAGGGTATTAGTAGTGAAGCAAAAAGGAGAGATCCGAGCGGTTGGCACTAAATGCTCACACTATGGTGCTCCTTTGGTGAATGGCGCTCTGGGAGATGAGCGAATAAGATGTCCTTGGCATGGTGCCTGCTTTAGTACAAAAACTGGTATGCTTTTATTTCATATCAAGTAAATTAAATATGTTATTACTCTAACTTTTTGTTTAATAATTTGTTTGACAATTACATAGTGTTTGTTATACTTAGATTGACGAATGTGATTGGTACAAGAATGTTCAATTCATGATTAAAGTATTCAAAAGATATTAATAAAAGGTAATTCTAAATCAATATGTCTTTCATAGGAATGCTGAATACTTGGATCAAAGTTGAACCTGTCTGAATGAAATTTTGTAGTTACTAAAATTATAGAAACAATTCCTTCTTTCATTTCCTCCAGATATAAGACAACCTGTGTGCTACCATGTTTACATTTTGGTAATCACTTCTTTGATTGCAGACATCGTTTAAGGGAGAGTATCATGTTATTAATTTTACTCGTCGCCGCATCACTGATTCATCATAAACATGTAGAAGTAGAATTATTTTAAATCAATGTAGTCATGAATCAAGGGTTATCAGTGTTTTAGATGATCAATGTCTTTCAGATAATTTATTGTGTTTAAGTTCTTACGATTGAAAATGCTAGGAAAATAAAATTATTTAAGATGTTATGAGGTATACGTAATTTGGTAGGTAAACTTCATATACGATTGTACGTTACGAAATCAATATGTAATTAAAAAATAGACTCTAAATGTGAATTCATCTGAAATAACTTCTTGAAAAATCATTACTTCTGTTTAATATTTTGTATCAAGTTTCATGAGAAGTTTAATTTTAATATATATTTGATGTTCAATGTTTTTTTATCTAGACCACATATAATCAATATTATTTGTCTTATCGATGTTTGGTCCAGCGGCAAACAGTAAAACACCTTTTATCCAAAGTTTTGTTTATTTTTGTAAACATCTTCAAGGCTGCATCAATGCAGACACTAATTACAATAACATAAAAAAAATATGTAAGCTATATTATTTATATGAGCATACATTATTACCTTGGTTTTTTTATATTGCAAAAAAAAACTTTAAAATGGTTCTGTAAAGTTTTTTTGTGCAATAGAAACATATCAAGGTAATAATGTATATTCGCATAAATAGTGTAACATATATTTTTTTCATGTTACTGTAATTAATTTCTGTATTGATGCAGCCCTGAAGATGTCTACAAAAATAGACGTAGCGTTGGCTTCAAGGTGGTCTACTGTTTGACGCTGGACCAAAACTAGAGAAAGAAAAATAGTGTTAAATATATATAGTTTATACATTATTTAGTGAGTTTCTGTTGTCCTAAATACCTGTTCTGCTATTGTTTGTTGATTTGACTGTGTTGGGTAATACAGGAAAAAAAAGTATACCAATTCATTCCAGTAATAAAAATTACGCTTAATTTAATTTGAATTATGGATTCCAGTGGTTGTTAGTAATTAAAAATTGTTCACTAGGGGATATTGAAGATTACCCTGGACTTGACAGTATTCCTTGTTATGAAGTAAAAGTCAGTGAAGGAGGTGACGTCATTGTTAGAGCGAAAATGAGCGATCTGAAAACAAATAAAAGAGTAAAGGAATCTGCATGCCGTGATTTTAACAACTGTAAATCCATCGTCATCATAGGAGGAGGTGGGTATTCGTAATTCATTTTAGAGTAGTTAAAAATGGACAACAGTTTCATGGTAGTTTGCTTAAAGGTGGGTCAGGGCAATGCTGTGCAGAAACTCTGCGTCAAGAAGGTTTCTCTGGTCGACTTGTTCTGATTACTGCCGACCGTTATCCTCCCTATGATCGTGTCAAACTGAGTAAACAGCTTGGTATTACTTCTGATAAAATACAACTCAGAAATGAAGCCTACTATAAGGTATTTATTATGTCATTTGTAATTTATATAGAACAAAACAGAATTGTTCGTAACTGCAGCTCTCAGGTGAAACTAATTTGTTCAAATTTATAAAGAAAATATTGTTTCTGTGCAGGATAATGACATAGATGTCCTACTTAATTCTAAGGTTGTGAATCTCAATCCACAAGATAGGACTCTTACTCTGGAAAACGGCGATAAACTTGAATACAGTGTAGTTTTTTTGGCGACAGGTTCAAAGTTAGCGAACGAATATTTAGTTCAACAGTAAATTAGGTATATTGACCACTTAATTAGTAAAATTAAATGTATTTTTATTTGTAGAGCCAGACGTTCTAACTTGCCTGGGGATGAATTAGCCAATATATTCACTCTGAGATCTCTTTCAGATGCTACTACAATTGACAACTTCATTAATCCTGACTCGCATGTGGTCATATACGGATCTTCGTTTATTGGTTTGTATTTCTCCTTAAATATAATTGAGTACAGTATATATTTATGAGTGTAATATAAATACCCAAGAATAAATAATATAAAGATTAATTTATGCCTTTGATTCTTTCTTGTTTTTTTTAAGTAACTTAGGTATATTGTGGATAAAACAACTTTCTTGATAAGACAAACAACCAAGGGAAATGGGAATCGAACCCACGACTCTAGGATTGAACCAAGCGACCTTACTGATTAAGTTACTGAAGTATTCTAAATTTTAGGTAATTCTTACAGTAAATTTACCTGGAGGAAATAAATGGTTATTGTGGAATGTGTTTATATCTAAAGAGTGGTCTTCCTGGTATAGAATGCCATATCAATACCTTGAATTCTTTCTTTCCACGTTTATCTGGAATTATGCTTAGAGAAGCTATATTTCCAGACATTGAATCCAACTTCAGTGAAGGTGAAATTCATACATCAGTGAACTTTTAAGTCAACCAGCAAACAACAATATATCTCGAGTTTCAGAAAGATTAACTATTTTAGCAAATCATACTCCATTATTTGCAGAAATCAAGCTATCCCAGAGACTTGTTAGTTTATCAGAAATAAGCCTTAACTCAGTAATACACATCCGAAATGTAAATTTAGTGCTTCTTAATTATTTTTCTAAGATAAAATGTGTGTTTAATATGTAAGGTGGGTATCATTTACTTTATCGATACCCTTTTGAATGAATTCTTTTAACCTCTTGTTAAAATTTTAACTACTAACTCTGGTACAATTTGGTTTGCATTCAGGTATGGAGGCAGCAGCATACTGTGTCAGCAAGGCTAAGTCCGTTACTGTCGTTGGTCGTAGCACAGTCCCTTTCAAGAACTCCTTGGGTGAAGAGGTTGGAGAGAGGATTATGAAGTTATTCACAAGCAAAGGCATTAAAATGGATATGGGAGTTTCTGTAACATCATTCAAAGGAGACCATCAAGGCTGCGTATCTAGCGTAATCTTGTCTGATGGCAGAGAAATTCCAGCTAATGTTGTTATCCTTGGACTTGGTGCTTCCCCTGTTACGGATTTTCTTAAATCTTCAGGAGTTGAGCTTAACAATAAAGGATCCGTTATTGTGGATGAGGTGAACTTAAATTTATTTTTATATATGTTTTTGTTAATATTCATATAAACACATATTAGTGCAAAAGTTAAATAAAAATCAAAGTATAAACAATATTGAGTAATACTGAAAAAGGAGTTGGACCATTACCTCAACTAAGGGTCCTGGTTAAACGGCGGCCATTACTTTGTCGAAAAAACTTAAGTCCCATTCCAAAATGCCTTACCTAGAGACCCATATGTTGAAACTCAACGAGTTCTTTACCAATGTATTATTTGATTACGAGGTAATTCCAAAGTTTTAGAACTTTTTCATTTTTCTGTTGAATTTATAGTAATTCTTTAATGACCTACTACATACCTGAAACGACCACACCCCCTCCTACCAACCAACCAACAGATGTCTCAACCCCCAACTAGCAATAGTTCAGTTTGTGAATTGACTCTCACACGATGTGACATTAGATTGTAATATACACTATACTTTAGACGTAAGCTTAGCATGATGATGGTCTACGAGACCGAAACATGTCGTTATTTTATATAAAATAATATTTAGTTAGTTATACCTATCCGATATAAATAGTGTCAGAATGTGTATATATGAAAGAAAAAGTTTGGGCCAGGTGATTTTTTATTCCCTGAGGAACTCAGAAGAGCATCCAGGACATCCAGGTAACCAAGCATGAAATTGGCATAAAACTAATTTTCGGGTAATCCGTCTTCAGGAGAGAAGAGAAAGGGAGACCAAGCACGTTGTATATTCGTACAGTAGTTCTTCTTTAATAAATATTTGATAGAAAAGAACGTAATATCTAGGGCAGTTTCTTTGTGAAAGCCTTGATAAACTAAGAAGTTACCGCTAGATATTGCGTTGTTTTCAATGAAATACATACACATGTAACGTTTTATAATTATGTATGAAAGGTATTCTAATTGTATTTAAGGTATTATAATTATGTATTATGATTATATATAAAATTGTAATACCTTTTTTCGTGCGACATCTATTTAACTACTTGAAACCTATTTTCTAAAGTGTATGAGTAAATTACTTGCCAAAATATTACTTAAAATATAGTATAGTAAATTTGGAATATAAGAAAAATTAGAAATTTAATTTATACATATATATATATATATTTGTGTATTTTGGGAGCAGACCTTCAATCAAACATGTTTTATTAAAAATTATGCCAATTTTATCTTTTGTTCTTTTCCGAGTTAATTTTTCAAGTTTTCTCACTATGGATTTCCATTATATTTTACCAGAAAGGTGGAAATCCATAGTGAGAAAACTTGAAAAATTAACTCGGAAAAGAACAAAAGTTAAAATTGGCATAATTTTTAATAAAATATATATATATATATTATAGCGGCATCTGTGATTTTCATCACTTTAATTTGTAGTGTAATTAATTGGTATTTTCCTTGCATTACCTTAGTTATGCGAGTTGATATTTGAATATTCTGACATTTGTAGGAATATTGAATATAAATTTTGTTTTATGTATTAGAGTACTACTATTTACTAATAACTTAGTAGTGATCGCACTGTTTCATTTGAGGGACACTAGGTTGTATTAGAGAATAAAGATAAAATCAGAATATTGCAATCATTCTCATGTCCTCTTTACTGATATTTATTCATAAGTTGGAAAGATTATTAGAACAGAACATTATATGTTTCAGTTTTTAAAGACAAATCTTAAAGATGTGTACGCAGGTGGAGACATTGCATACGCACCGGTAATGGTTAATGATAATAAACCGGCTTCCATTGGTCACTGGGGCCTGTCTCATTACCATGGAAAAATTGCAGCTTTCAACATCCTGGGTAAAAACAAGCCTTTGGAATCAGTCCCATTCTTTTGGACAATGTTGTTCGGTACAAGTTTCAGATACGCTGGTAAATATGAGTGAATTAATACATTTATTTTATGTTACATGTATGTAACCCAGTAGTATTGAAATACTTTCATTATTTTGGTACTTAGTGCTTCATAAAGTAAATTATTTAAACATTTCTGGAGTTGTTCCCACAGTTATTCTATCAACGGACCATGTAAAATCTTAAAACAAAAAATTGTATTTAAAAATCATTTCTCTTCCACTAAAAATATTAAATCGGTTACAGTTTATCCTTCCTTCTCTTCATGAGGCCTTTATTCTAATGTTTGTATATTAAATGATTTTTTTTTTGTGACAATTTACTCCGTATCTGTGCTTAGAAATATTTTAATATTTGGTAAAAACACGAACGAAATTGCAATATTTAAAACCCTCTATAATACTTACCAGGGTCATCAAAAATAATTCAAAGGAGAAAGAGGCAATATTTCCTACCCTCCATCAGGAAATATACAACGGTAATTATGCATTTGATCGTTGGGTTTTTAGGGAATCTTTATTGGAATAACTAAACATTTTAAACTTGAACTCACGGACAGTTACAATCTTTTCCATAGACTCCTTTTTCGCTGTATTCCCTCGTGGATGGACGACCCGAGAATAGCTTATAGACTACAGAGATCCTGTGAAATCCCATTTTAGAGTACTGAAGACAAATCTTCCTGAGTTTTTTACCTTTATACTATTTTTTAATGTAACTCCCCGTTTAACACATTTTAACATCTAATTTTATTTTTATTATACATACATTGGTAGCTCGACATTGAGTGAATCTACATCACTCAGTATGTAATGATACCTCCTCCTCCTCTATAGTTTTTTGATACAAGAGGTAAAATTCTCGTGGCAGTTTCATACAACATGAGAGCTCAAAATTGTAGATACGAGTACTTCGCGGACTATCATAGTAATCATAGCATATTATTTCCTGTAGCACATATACTTTACTTTACCCCATTATTTAATTTCATTTGGCTTAATACCACTTATTGTTTCGTCTCCAATTTCCATATTCGTTATTATCCTTTGGTGAAGTGTCATATTAAAGAACCATTTTCAATTAATAATTATAATTTATGATGTTTCATTTATACTTACTAAAGCACTGTGTATGTTGACATTAACTTATTCATTATATATGAATATTTTTCATAGATGTTAGGCATTATTTGATTACTTATGGGCAAAGTTGTTTCGCCTCTGGAGTGGTAGATGATCTAGGATTCGATTCTCATCCTGTGCTTTGATTTCTTCACGCGAGAACTAAAAAAATCTGAGCACATCATCCTTTGAAGAGGACGTTAATCTGTCGGTTACGAGTCAGTACGATGCCAGGTACTCGTACTTGGATCGTTAAATATCCCTACTCTAAATGCACTTCAACTAGGTTAAAGTTAGGATTCCCAATGTAGAATTAACCCAGTAATGTGGCCCAGTACTAAAATGGGTGCAAAATAATAAACGTATCACACTTTTCCTCTCTAGAAGAGCGCTAAAGGTGAAAGCCTATAAGTAAAGTCATTGTAAAACAACAAAACAACTTCAGAAAATAACGTTGACTCCCAAATAAGAATAAATTATATTATTCCCCAAAAAAAGGTACGGTCAGTCTAATTTGTATTAAACTTAAAGAAGTATATAACTCAATAAGAATAAATTATGAAGTTGACGAAGTAAAGAAGCTGAAAATGCTGGGCTATAGTTTAATTTGTACCATACCTTGTCGCCCTTTTCAAGACTGTATGCGAGTCAGAATTAAATCTGTAGAATTTGACTTCTTCAAAAAACTGAATATATGTTTTACATTCTCAGTTGAAGTATTTATTAACTATTTTAAATTTTATTAAAAATTAATTACCAATTTAAGGGTAATATAAAAATCTTTGTTCTTCATTGTTTGTTTTATTGTGACAACCTTGCAATAACACATTTCAGTTTGGTTAATTATTCATTACTTGATGATGGCAAATTAATTACTTGATAAGGAAGTTTTCATATTCACTGTATTTAAAAATGTAACTGAAAATTTTCAATTATAGAATACAATGTTGAATTGTGTTGTGTTAAAGGTTATGCAGATAAATACGATGATGTAATCATTGGAGGAAGTTTGGACGATCTCAGGTTTGCAGCTTACTATTGCAAGGGAAACGATGTTGTGGCCATTTGCACTGCAGGAGTTGATCCATTAGCGTCGACTTTCGCTGAGAAACTAGCGGGCAAGATGAAGATTAAGAAAGATATTGTTGCGAACAATTTGCTTGACTGGCACCTCAAATAAGATATCCAGTTTCAATCAGTATTTTTGCACTCATATAAAATATTGAGATTAAATAAGTTACCAAGCATTTATTCACGTGAGAATCCAAGCTTTATTATATTTTTGTTACATTATTTATGTATAAATCGAGCCATTTCAGAGATGTAATTAATATTGTGTAAGATTGAAATAAGAAATAAACTATTTTGTTTCCTAACCTTATTAATGCAAACTTACAAATTAAGGATTCACAAAAATATACCCTTCATAGCAACTACAATATATATATATTTACAATTATATAATAATGGTTAAACCCATTTTTGTCTAATTCATACAAAAGTATTTTGTAGTATTCCAAAGCTTTTTTTTTTTAGTTCATTTTTAGACAAAATGAACAATAAGTATTGATTTTAAATACATATTTCAAAAGATCGACTTCTTAAGCATATATAAATCAACAGTCACTTCGCACCAGCCTTGAAATCCCAATTTTCACTAACAGCTAGATGGGTTAACTCATCCTCGAGTCTTCTATGTTTCGAGAACTTTTCTCTTCTTTCCTTCCTCCATTTGTTCATCCATTTAGTGTGCTTGTCCAACTCTTTGCTGTGGCCATAAGACTGTTCCTGTAAATATAATAAAAAAAAAAATGAGAGAAATAATTATACTAAACTTACTCATGGAAAATCTTCATCAATATTCCCAAATAATAATCAGGGATGCCACTGTTTAAAATTATAACTGAACTTTTATATAATAATAAAAATCTGGAGTGGCCTACACTCTACTTTACTATAAGTAACTTAATGTCAAATTTCTTGAGTATATAAAACATAACGTAAACATCTAAATGGGATATAATTATTAGCCTGTCATTCCTGAGGTAGTACAGATAGTGATTGAAGGACATATCAATTTATAAGCTTATTTTTGTACATCACAAATAATTTATTATTTGCAAATAATTTCATTAGTATAACTACAGCAGTAATAACATTTTTAAAAAACCAATGAGAACATTTCTTGAAACGAAATAGTATCCTACAAGAGAACATGGCTATTGTTCAAATAGCCAGTAGATTTCTTACATCGTTTACTTGACATCCTTCTTCATTGAATATTAATGTAAAATTTTCAAATTTGAAACAGTAAAATACTCTTTTTTTCTCTGAAAAACTTCTTAAACAGCGAAGAAAATGTTGTTTTAAGGTGATTTGTTAATTAAAGATGTACGATAATTACAGTTATTAATCTCTAAACGAAAGATTTCAATTTTGAATTATCTTTTACATTTTTGGTTTTTAACAGAATTATTATACTGGGAATTTTATGGCTTCTTAGTATTTAATAAGATCATTTTCCTTCCCCTTTGTCAAATATCATATATACGAATTTTTTTTTAATGAGTGTTATCATTTACCTGCACAATATTATTCCTCTTACATCTCTTATAAGTCAATAATATATTTTCATTTTTCTATTAGAAACATCAATTTTGTCTCAGTGGATTCGCTCAAAAAATTTCTAAGTCAATGTAAACAATGTAAAAAAATACAAATAATTCGACAAGTATAGCAGGTGATCTCTTAGTCTAGGGTAAACAAAGAGTTTTTATATCGTTATTGCTCTTTCCCGTAATTGAAACTTCATGGTTTTTTTTTTATGAATTGCTAATTTTTTGTTCCATTTTTGGTCAAATTTTGATTATTTTTTAATGAGCCGTTTCGCGTCAAAAAAACATTTTCTGAAAACAGAAATCGTACTGTAACGCCCCATTAGCGAATGTAATTTTGAAAAAAAATATCTCAACTCATTCTACACATAATGTTCTATTTATAGGCATAGTTTCATTCTTGACCGTCAAACAGTATGGCTTGTATTGCTCTCACAAGGTTTGAGATTGAATTATAAGTCAAAATTTTTACATTTTATTGAAAAAAAAATATTTCCTGTTGTCTTAAAATTCTGAATATATTTTTCGTTTGTTGCATTTGTAACTTCAAAGATAATGTGAAAATTTCAAAACTCTAGGGTTATCAGTTTAGGAGAAATAAATGTTTTAAAAAAAACGGTTTTTGGCAAAAAAAAGTGACTTTCCCATCATGCATAATTCTTCGCAAACAATAGGGATCTTCGTCTAAATGGGGCCCATTTTTGTGTAAAATATCAACTTGATCCATCAAAGATTCTGGACCGTAGCGTGGTAACAAGCAATGCTAACACACTCACCCACCCACACACACACAGACATCATCGTAAAAACTTCATAAAACGACTTCTGGTACCTCAAAACATGTAATTCCGTCAAAATCTCGAGATCGAATTTTTTCACGATCACTATACTTTACTTATAGTAAAGTAATAAGGCAATTAAACATTATAAGTTAATGTCATTAGACTTATGAGGACTCGGTAATCTGTTTTTAGTAAATAATCATTAACTGTTCAAAATTTTAAAGAAACTTAAGAAGACCCTCCAAGGGTAGTATAAACTAACCCTCGCCCGTTCTTGGCAATTTTATAGGAATTGCATTACTTGAGGAACAACAATACCTGTTCGAAACTGGTCGTATTGTTTATCAAACTTGTTTATGCGTAGACTCCCCAAGATTGAGTAAATACCACATGGAAAATGACTGCACAACTAATGAGCAAACTCATTCTATTTCTCTCCTCCTAGATCATGTTTCTACAAATTTCAAAACGTTTAGCAGCACTGAACAAAATTTAACTCTTTTGTACATTAATTGTCAGATTTTGCAAAGGAAATAAATCCGCTGGGGTATTAATTACTTAATAATTAAAAAAGTAATTAATTAATAATGAAGAACTAGTTATACTTTTTTTGGAAGTGAATTGATCCATTTGACTGCAAGGCTTACAGCTTAATTTAACCATATCACGTTGCTAAAATATGCTGACAATATTTGAATTCACAGGTTTTGATATCATCTGCTCAAGTTGCTTGTAATTTTCAGAAATGTATTTCATATTTTGAATATAATTTAATCATTCTGAAGAAGATTTACAATGTTCAATCAATTTATGATCTATTAATGGGAGTTCAATTTTTGTCATTGAATTTTTAAGTTCATTTAGGCTGAAAAGAATTCACTTACGCTTTCATTTAGTAGGAGGAATAAATCAAATTTCATAGTGGATAGTTTTATGCGGTTTTCTAGATCTCATAATTTTCGGGATCACATTAACAGAGTGTTTTATATAAAATTGATATAGGGAAACCTGACTGACTGAAGGGATAGAGCATTCCGAACTCTGGACTAACAAATTAGACAAGATGTAGTCCAAAAAGAGTATACACTGGAGCGGGAATCTTAATGGAGTTATAGTATGTACAATTACATAATTACAATTATGAGGTTCCAGTGTTAAGTTTTATTGTATATTATTATACATTAACCAAGGATAGGTTAGGTTGCAGTGGCCGCGAGAGAACACTGTAGGCCAGATTGTCCCATTCTGATAACATTCCATGTCGGGAGTCATAAATTTTGCCCAACTAAACTTAAAAAAAATCATTTGAAAATACTAACACTAATCTTGATATCAGGTACACTTAAACCATTAATTTTAGCTTCTCTGAACTTTTAATAAGTCGAAGCGGAATGTAGTCATGTAAAAATTGAATAAAAAAGACTAAAAACCAGTCATATATAAGAGAATAGAGTGATTATTGTTTACCAATATACTTGATGTAAAATCATCAAACACAAAATGCCTCTGTAAACTGTTTTTTGCTCCAAATATATTTAGAAGTATTCAAAAAGTAAACATGCACTACTTAGAACTTCTCTGGGTAGGTGGACACTTTACATATCTCCACAGATTCAGTCACATGAACTGTTCAAATCTAAAGCACTTCCATCTGATATTGTTTTCAGTTCTGATATAAAATCCCAATTTTATATCTTCATGCAGTAAAGGAGAATTATATTAATCCCAGGATAATTAAACACCATTCTAGTAAAATGTACTTCCATTTAAACATGATATATTATTGTAGGGTAAAGAGTTAATGAAATGGTCTCCACATGTAAAAATTTTTAATGGTATAAACAACGCGTTTCGAACACGTACTTCGAAACGCGTTGTTTAAACCATTAAAAATTTTTATATGTAGAGACCATTTCATTAACTTTTTATCCTACAATAAGTAAATACCACATAATAAGTGATTGCACTACGTTAGAATGATCTTATTACTTTTATTAGAAACACTACTGTCTGGGTATCTTGAATTTCAGTCAATCTTCATTTTATTTAAATTGGTCTTGCAACCCTCCTACCAGTTATCATTATCTTTTCAGAACAGCTGATGATTTCTTAGCAAATCGGGATTAAACATGCAAAATTAGAGGGAAAGTAATTAAATAACTTAAGTATCAACATACAAATGTGAGGTACGGATGTCTTAAATAAAACAAATTAGATTCTTCAATTTGTAAATCCCTCCTCAATTCTGCTAGTGCAAGAGGTGTAACCTTCTTAACAAGTCTGTATTTCCTACAAGAAGAAATCACTATAAGTCACAATTAAATTGAAACATTCATCATCATTATCATTAAACCTTACCCTCTAAATATATTTCCTTTAGGTAATTTATGTCTAATTGCAGACAAAACAATTTCACCTAGTTTCATGTTTTAAAAATGACTATGTTACTGTAGCCAAACGTAACCTCCCAGTTGAACAGGTAAGCCAAAAAAGTGTGTATTAAGTAATGTTATTAAAACTGTAATTGTATTAGAAAAACATTTTAAAACAGAAAAACATTTAAGCTATAAGTTAAAAAGACATTCACATAAAGCTGAAGTCAAACATTCATTAGCATTATGCTAAAAATGTAATTAATTTTGCGTATTGAAAATGGTTTTGCTATATTTTTTTCATTAAATGATATTACAAGTATACCTCACATGGGCAAAATAATGGGTTTACCCTCTGGTTCCAGATGAATTCTACAATTACCTCCGCTTTTAAAATAAAAAAATTAATAAACAAGCTTAGCAGCAAATAATGTTAAAATAAAGCTACCATGTTTGTTATGTGCATAATATTGACCTTATTTATCTTTAATTAAATTATTAACCAACCTATTTGTGATAAAAATGAAATCCAGAAGTTTGCTGATAATTACATGTTTCAAATTAATTATTTTACATTCTAAAAAAAACACATTTATAATAATATTTAATATTA
Source organism: Hermatobates lingyangjiaoensis (assembly GCA_026182355.1). NCBI lineage: Eukaryota > Metazoa > Arthropoda > Insecta > Hemiptera > Hermatobatidae > Hermatobates > Hermatobates lingyangjiaoensis. The sequence continues at coordinate 906,533 of JAPFBL010000156.1, forward strand.
TACAATTCTTTGACAAGATGTGTTGATATAGCAGATGGTTTTGTGAACTCTTCCATTTCCATTGATTTTGATGTTGAATTGTTTAGTTCATTATTTATTCGAACAGAAATCTTTGTACTTTTTTACGATTGAAAACAATTATTATAAGAAATTAAAAAAATGGCATGTGATCCCAGAAAAGCACCAGTAAATAAGTCAAAACTCTTCATTTAGTCCGGAAATTGCCTGATGGGATAAGAATAAATTTCAATCAAAGTAGCAAATTAAAAAATGTTCTCAATAACCTTTTAGTCCAGCCTAGAGAGTAAAAGTTGAAAATAGATTTTTTTTAATATTTATTTCTCCAACAGTAGACAGTTAAATATAAAACTGTAATAGACATCTATTACAAACTGATTGGTATGGTAACTTGGGTTGTAGACACCGTGTAACAACGTATTAGGATATTATTTGAATCTTAAAAATTGATGGAATTTACTTCTGATAAGATAACTTCTAAAGATCACGGTATGTCAACCACCCGTCGGTCATAATTCTAGTCCGGAAAAAATGTGTTACTTGTGTATGGGCTTGACTTACGTATTCATACTTAGTACATTCATTGGTGTTAGTTGGTTATACCGAACTGTATCCAAACATAACTCTTACTTTATTCTTGAGTAGATGCAAACAATTATATAAGTTCGCCTACCCAAAGCCAGAGATAAACTTAATTGTTAAATTTATGCCAGCCTTCAAAAGCAAACTAAAACAATCTGAATTATTCTTTAGGAGTCAATCAGGATTTCTCTAAGATGATTTTAGACAATGTAAAAGCTCCTCTTTCTCCATTCTTGCAGTTTTCACTGCCACTTTTGTTTTAGCATGTATTTGAAGTTCATTACACACCCTTGAATAGATTTAAGAAACATTGTTTCTATTTAAGGATTGAGAGAGATTTTATCAAACCTTATGGTTGCTTGCCCATAAACTTTTGGATATACAACAGACATCATCCAATAATGTCAAAAAAGGACATTTATGTTATACTAACTGTACAGTATAAACATAAAAAATGAACTTAGGGAACTCAAAATATGTAAATTGTTGAAATCTCGAAATCGATTTTTTTCATGATAAGCAATACTTTATTTAAAGTGAATTAATATTCAGTGTCAGATGCAGTCCAATGGTTATATAGCCCAGTTTGCCATAGGATTGAAGGTTCATTATTCTACTCCATTAAGTAACCCTAGAATTGTTGAAAGTAAAAATCTAAACAATTTATCTCCATTTTTTATGGCAAAGATCTCTACTCAATAAATAAACATCAGCATGACAAAATTCAGAGTTCTAAAATAGAATCAACCTGAAAGTTTCAGCAGTATTCAGAACTAGTGGTTCAGAACTGAGGTCTCTATTAACTCTTTAGAGTGGTAAAAAAACTTTTTAAGCTAAAAAAGAAACTGGTAAATACGTTATTAGTAGTAAGAAACAAAATCATAAGTTTCTATTGCCTTTTCTTACTTTATAATAACCCACCTATAACTCTTTTTTCATGTACTTATCTATGAATTGATAATTCTAAAGTGCAATGATTTATTTGATTATCTTTGAATCTCCTGTTACTGTAATAAAAGGATTGATTTATTATGATTCCTAGATGGTAGTATACCATGTTCATTCAAAGAACATTGCCAATTTTTTTTATGAAGCTTCCTCGACAATTAATCTTTTATCATCTTTCTTAAAACTGTGTTATCTCTTACCTAAGGGACAACGAGAATTATTAATTTTGGGTAAAATATATTGTTATCGATGCGAGCTGATTTTTAGCATTACTTTCTAAAATTAATATGAAGTTGGTTAAAAAATCCACTTTATTGTTAATATAAAAATTTAGGAGTATAGTCACAAACATTTTTATATTTACATGCAGTAATTGTCAGTACATAAATTTTACGCTAATGAGCAACCATGGTTTTATAATTTTATAACAGTCTTATTACAGTACCTTCCCATACAAGTTTTACCATATACGATTATAAGTCAATTATGTAAAGCTGCTAATTCATAATTTAGTGCCATTTTTACAACTAATATTATATTTCTATATTAATTAGATATATTTTTAAATCATTGGAATGGATGAAAGCGCTGGTGATAGTAGTAATGCCAAACCTCATTCTGGCATTCCGGAGGCGGAGTTTATGGTAATTAAAGAACAAATGTCTGAATTTTCTTATTATGAAATGAGTTATATTAGTCTCACATTTTAGGAAGATGTTGACAAATATATGCTGAATCCAAATGTTAATGGAAACGCTGATTTAGTCATAAGGAAACTTGAAGATCAGCACGTTAAGTACAAGTTCATGGAGTACAATCTTATGTCTAAGAAGAAAAGGTAGTATTCGATTGTCATTACTTCATAATTGTTTTTTTAATATCATTTGAATACAGCTTGGTGAATGAATATGAATTTCAAAGTCCTTGTCCTATAATACTATAATTGTCCTATATGAATGTCCTATAACATTTATTCATAGGTGTTCGTTACTGTACCGAACTTTATACGAACTTAGTGCATACATTTTCTTAGAGTAGATGCGTCAAATTATATATACTCTTCACCTTTCAAGATTTAAGTAGTCTCTATTTTAACCAAATATATTTTAGATGGCAAACACAGATTCCTGAACTTGAAAGAGCTATTGAAATGATTGGACTTTTAAAGAAAAATGGTGATTCAACCGAGAATATTTCTACCCATTTCCTTCTGTCATCGCAACTTTATTTAAAGGCTGACATAAAACCAACAGATAAAGTCTGTCTTTGGCTTGGGGTAAGAGGACTTATCTATTACTAAGTTGCATAATATTTTCATCCTAATTATAATTTTAGTGAGTTTATTTTGTCTTTCCGCTTTATAGTAACTAACAGTTTCGTTACATATTGTTATTATAAGATGATTGTTTGACATTACTGATGGTATATTATTTGAGTCGCTCAGTGCACAAATCGATGAACTCCATAAAACAAAAAGTTGAGAAATGCGATGAAATAATGTAAATTAATTTTTAAAATTCCCTTTATAATATAAATTCAAATATATATTGTAGAATACATAAATACATATATAGCTTTCATCTAATGGTATATAAAATTAATCAGAAGAAATAGCCAAAAAAATAATTTCAGTATTGTTATAAATTTCATTTGTGGAGTTAATCGATTTGGCAACTGAAAAAAGTAATAACGTTAAATTAGGTATTTAAAGTTTTAAGTTTTTTTATTACAGAAAAAGTTAGTTATTATATATTTTTATTACAAATTTTTCATAAAACTGAGTGTTTACAGTGCTGTTATAATATGTTATTTGTGATTAATTTATCAGCAGTATAAATAATGTCTTCTTCATCAAATATATGTAAGGACTCGTTATTTCGAATTGTTCTCAAGTTTTTAAAGTAATTATGGTTAACAGGAGCAATGCATTTAAGCAGAACGATCATTTCTCTCCTTTTTTCCCTTTTCACACTTCTGCCTTTAGAATATAATAATGGCTGATCTATATTTTTCATACTTTGTGGCCTACCTGCTACAGATTTTCGGCTTGAAACAAACATGTTAAGCCATTTTAAGACAAACATGTGGCTTATATTTTTACTGAATTCATGACATCCGAAATTATAAACATATAAATTTTGTTTATAATAAGCTAAGGATGTAGTAAGTTTAGGAAAGGCTAAAGCTTTTTCTAAGTCGAAAGAAAATACGACAATTTTTTCTGATACTGCCATGTGATCGGCAACCATTTGACTGTGAGTCCGTTCTGCCTCTTTTAAGTGGGTTTCCTTTTCAATTTTTGCCGTCTTAATTCCCTCACCGTCTGAAGATTGAATTTTTATTTGCAAAGCCTCACAAGTTTGACATGTATGTTTTGATGGTTGTTTTTGTAGAGATTTTGTAGAGAACTCATTATATTAATAATTTTCTTTCACTGGTACTACATTTTCTTTTTGACATTGTGTGACGTATAGTTCGTATATTTTCTTAATATTTAAGTCAGGATTTCAATAATGTCGTCTTGGATTATGATCTCTGGAGTAGTGACTACTGTAGGCTGGGAATGACTATATGTTTGATAACATTTGTGTCATCTATTTGATTGCTTGCAACACGGCCTTTACGTTTATCTACTAAAAAAATAACTTGTTCTATAGAATAATACTTGTATATCCGCCCGTCACTCACCTGATAAGTGTCTTTAAAATATTTTTTGCAAACGGGAATATCAGTTTTGACTTTTCGAAGGTAATATGTGCAAGAACGTGATCTTTGTTCTTTAGTTTTATTCGTGGGCCGCCTTCTTTTTATTTCTTTAAGTTTAATACAGCCTCTTAAAAAATATTTTGGTCAAAAGGACTATGTAAATTATAAAATGTCTTCATGACAGCCATGGAATCCTTCATGGAGTTTTTTCATTGCACTTTTTACGGCATCTGCAGATAATATCGATAAATGTTTTTGCAGGTACATTTACCTTCTCTATTCCTGTATGCCAAACCTTTGTTCTTTTATACTTTTGTAAATTTCGTGATAATCCAATTTATCAGGATTATGACTTCTTTTTTTCCCAATCAATGTGTTTGTTGGGATATTTGTACTATTACAATCAGATGAATCCGAGGAAAGCAATAAAAGTTTTCTTGAGCCAGACTTTCTGTTGATAAATCGTATTGAAGAACCATCAGATGATTTACTGTTTTCCACATCCATATCGTTATTAATCTCACTCATCTTGACTATAACGGTACAATATTTATTTCTTTATAATTATAAAGAAATAATTTTTTATAATAATTGAAACCTAAATACGATCTGCGAGTAATGTTGTGAAAAGGCCAAAAACATATGTAGTTCGTGTAATATTGTTGAAGTTAAAATTAATCCAATTATACTCTATTTTTAAAATAATTAATTCTACTTCACAAGCATGAGATCCTGCGGCAATTAGACTGTGCTTGACTTATTGACTTATTATAACTTATTTTACTTTAATTCTGGTAAGAAGGCTCTAAAATTTGACATTATCATGAAACGCTTGCTAGCGTATTTGAGTTGTTAAAAAAATTTACAGTAACTGCAAATTGATAACTGTTATCATTCAACGGTTGCTAGTGGTGCATTTGAATTGCGTTATTGAAACGATTTACATAAGAGTATGGAGTTAATCAAAATGTCATCTGAAATAAATTACTTATTATTCAATGACCCAAAAAATTTTGTAGTTTAATGGTGTTAATATTTACTATTTAGGAAAGTTATAATAAATATATGAAGTTATGACTATCCCAAGTGCTTTGACACTTAAATTTAAGATTTTTTCAAAAAGTAGAGTTAATCACTTTGTGCACTGAACGGTTCATTTATGAATAATTTAAATTTAATATTGTTATTGTTGTTGTCAGGCCAATGTTATGTTGGAATATGAACTGGATGAAGCCCTTGAACTTCTGAACAAAAATGTTGTTGCATCCAAGAAAAGTTTGGGGCTCTTGGAAAAAGATCTTGATTTTTTGAGGTTGGTGAAAAGTTTAGTTTTTCCTTTATATTTCAAAGAATTGGAAAAAATGTTTAAACAAAATACAGAATTTTTTTTTCAATTGAATTGGATTGTACTTACTCGTGCAACTAAACCTGTACATACAGTATAAAAGTTTACTAATCTCTTTCCACATTGGTGAAAGATATCTTCTAATGTATCTTTCATTTATTGATACATTAGATAGATTTTGAGAATCTGCTGTTGGGAAATTCTTAATATTATGTTGCTCAACAAATATCTATTTGACCAATAGTTCATTTCTTAATTCAAAATGGTTGATATAAATATTTCTATCCATTAATGCTAACATTATGTGGATCAACTATAGACATTCATTTTACAGAGATCAAGCAACGACAACAGAAGTGAATATGGCTAGAGTTCACAATTGGCGAGTGAAGCGAAAACAGATGGAAGAACAAACTAATTCTTCAAGCTGAGTGTAACAAATATGATAATTAACTCTTAAATTTCATATTGTGACCGTGTTCTTAAGTTTTTTTGCTTTTAATATATAATTAAGAAAGAAGTATGTTTACTTCGGTTTTAATTCAGTGACTCTGAAAGTTTATAATATTATTAAAATGCATTTCTGAAAAATCTTGATTTTCTATACAAGTTTAGCTAAAAGAAGGAAACTGCAGAATATACAGCAGACTAGTTGTTACCTCTTTTTTTTTTTTGTTTTATAGATTAATTATTTCAATATTAACTCATTAATCTGATGCGTCATAACAGCTGATTTCAGTTGTTATTGTTTTTATATATTGATATCTTATCACTGTAGTTTATACTTATTAATAATACTCTGTATTAGGTCTACAGTCCTAAAGCTGTTGGCGTTTAGAGGGAAACTTTTCACAAGTGCTTTTAATTTCTATTGCAATATTTAAATATAAGATGTCATATTAAAAACTTTAGTTCTTTTTTCTTCAAAATTTTGTTGTCAAGAAAAGTAATCAAAGTATATATTAATTAAAAAAAAGAATCATAAATGCACACTTTGTAAACATGTTGATTCAGTACTGCTTTTCTTTGCTTTATATTATTTTCCTTGCTGTAATGTATCTTTTCTGGATAATGTGAAATAAATTGAACCTTCCCAGTCCAGTGCATCTATTTTATATTCTATGTCATTGTGTTCACTTCTAACCACTTCTATCCATCCAAACCTGTTGTTTAAATTTATGAAAAGTCAATTTCACAGCCTACTGTAGATTTAAAAATTTTTATCACATAGTGTTATTATATCTTATATTAACCAACTAAAGGACTGAATGTGTATATGTTAAACAGCAAATAATAATCTTCTGAAAGTTGTGGTTGAAAATAACCTTATAGTCAACTTGGTGGTTATAAGTTATTTACCAAGTACAATATTTGAATCGCTTAGAGTTAATAGTTTCACTGGGAAAAAATGGTATCGAATTCACACAATGGTCAATAAAGTCTTTATCTTGAGCCAATATAGTCCAAAACTATACATCTCGTTTACAGTATGAATTTGAAATCAGTTTGAAATCTGTAACGTATCCACGAATTTTAGGATATATACAGACATCAAAGAAAACTTCTCTAATAGACTCAGGGGACATCAAAACATGTAACTCTGTTAACACGTTGTAATGATTTTTTATTGATTTCTATAATTGACTTATAATAAACGAAAAAAGGAATTAAACATAATTCCACATTTATAAAATATTTATCTCTGTATGAAGTGGGATATGAAAAACTATTGTTTGATATTCAAAGTATTTTGTCATGATTTTGAGTACAAATTGGTATGAGTTTGGCGGTCTCATACCCAATGCAGTTGGGTTTTTGACTCTGACGAAGACCGCTTGTTACGGTTGAAAGATCTTAGTCTTCTTTTTCCATTTCTTATTGTGGTTTGATCATTGATATATATATATGAGTCGCCGCTCTGCCTTCCTGCGGAACTCTTTGCTCCTGATGACGACGATGGTCGATATATAGAAGTGAGTTATTCCTGTGTACTATCCTCTTTGTAATTGGTTTTTATTTAAAAGTCCGCTAGACCGTTTCATTTAATTACTTTATATATATATATATATATATATTTAATTGTATAACCTTTTATCCTTAATACTACGTCTATATGATGGTCACATTCAAATAAAACCAAAGCTCAATTGGTTTCCAACTAGTTGATATTATGTTTACTTACTTTAAAGTTGAGTGTAGTCCACTTCTAATTTTTTTAAAGTAAACTTTGTAAAATATATTCCATACATGTATATTAATTTCTCTTCATGATTTTTTTTAAACAAATGATAAGGATTTTTTAAATTAGTATTGTGTTTATTTTAGATATTTTATTCCTATTTATTAAAAAGTGATCGTATTGTTTTAAAAGTGGGTGAATAACAGTGTTTAAAACATTTCTAAATACATTGTTTGCTTCGAAATACCTGAAGAACAGATGATTATTAACATATGGTATAATGTTCTCATCCCAGATCATCAGTTACAAAAACTACCATTCCCAAGTTGGTCTGTATTTGGCTCGGTAACTTTTATGAAATCAATTTTTTTTATATATGAAAATCATCAATGTATTGAAAAATTGTCTTATCGAAGAGAACTGTAAAATAACCAGAAATTAAAAACACCAGTACATAAACCTCACACATCCAAATTAAGAATAACAAACCTTAAACTTCAATAAATGTAACATTTTTACTTTTATAAAAGTGTACTTCTATTTTTTTATAATACATGTAATTTAATGAAGTTCTAATTTTATTCAGTGTTCAAAGAGAATTTTTAGTTGTTTATTCCTTTTTTGAAATTTAAATCTCTAAGAAATCTAATTTGCTGATCTGTTTATATTTTTTCACTAGTAGGTTTACCAAAATGTGTGTATCTTAGAAAAAAAACGATAGTTCAAATCTCAGAAAAGTAATTCCATTAGAAAGTAAGATGTGGCTTCATGTTTACATATGTAAATGGTTTAAAGACATCAGGTTAGAAGTTACTACCAAGTAATCTAAACACTATTTCAAAGTGTCCTATTTTACAGACGTCTTAATCTATCCAGTATTAAGGAATGTAATTTTTCTCAAGTGTTTCGTTCCTCTTTAAAAATTTCTTTATTGAAAGTGATCAGTCTGAAATTATGACATGTTAACAATTTTCTCTTTGAAATGAAACTTCATCTTAAAAAAATTAGTAGCAAATTATGAAACACCTGATTTAACTTGAAGAAGATTTGGCAAATATTTTGTTTATGGGGAAATTGATTGTCATTGGTTTGAGTTCTCTTTCGGTGAACATAGTCTAAGAAAAAAATAAGTTGAACTAAAAGCGGTTCTCGCACTTAAAATTGAACTACCAATGAATCTCTCGTCTAATTTGGAACTGACAAGGGAAGAATATCTTGAATTATTGAACAAGTCTATCATCATTCTGCTACGAATGCCGTTCTAGTGGAGAGAGCTTTCTCGTCTTACTTTTTTAAATTTAATTAAATAAGTACAATGACCAGTGTAGACAATTTTTATATAAATAGTAAATATTAAAGTCTATATAAATAAAGGAATGATTTTGTCTGTACATTGCTTAGAATTGACTCATTTCAACATTTCTCTACGTTTCATACATTAGAGAAACCGAATCCACCCTTAGAAAAATTTCTGTCGGTTTGTCTGCAAAATTTTGTCACAAGTAAACTCATTCACCATGACACATAGATAGCAAGCTGAAACTATTACAGTATGTCTAACTTAAAATATAGGCTCTAAATGTATTGGAAATTCTACGTAGGAAAGAAGTTATGGACGTTTATAGCAAAAACGTTTGTCACAAGTAAACTCGGCCACCGTGAGACATAGAGAGCTGAAACTTTGGCACTAGATTTGTGTATGTCTAACTTAAAACATAGTCTCTGAATGGATTGAAAATTCAGCGTAGAAGCGAAGTTTTGAACCTTTTAAGCTGTATTTTGCTAACTTCACAGATATGCTTAATTTGAAAATATACAGGTGTAGGAAGTAGGTATTGTTAGTCGATTTTAATTTCATTTGCATATATTCAAGATGTATTATCTATTGAGAATAAATAGCTTTGTGAACTAGCAATTCTGAACCCTTACTAATGAACAGACAAGAAAAATCAACAAATGAGTTCTTACACTATATCAAGCTAAAGAAAGGACTGAACTCAGTCAGTAAAGAGAGTGATTAGTGATGAGGAAGCAATTCATTATCCGACTGAATTTCTTGACTCCGTAACTTCTCCTTGACTACCTGCTCATAGTAAAAACTTAAAGTAGGAGCACCAATCATGCTGACATTTAGTAGCAGTAACAAATTTCATGTTACGAAACTTGAGTGCCCAAAAATGTGCAACGGGACAGGACTCTGAGTTCGTCCACTGCACAGATACGCCATAGAGGCGGGCATCATGACTTGGGTATGGTACTGGGGAGTCTGTGTATATTGATTTCGAGCCACTACCTGTTTCCATTCAAACGATCGAGATATCCTGTCAGCGTCTGTTTCGCAATGACGGTAACTAAGTACCAAGGGGAAACTCTATCTACCGCAGTAATTGAAGTCAGTGAGCATCAGTTGACCATGTGATTTTCTCACATGGTCAACATTGTCCATAGTTTGCTTGCCCAAAAATCAGAGGTTCCAACTGTTTGTTCTTTCATGGACCTGAAAGACAGATAGCCTATATGGTATATACAGAGGCATTTGCCTAACACTGTACTAATAATGATATTTTTTACTATTCTAAAATTTCTAATAATATTTTGGAATACCATGTATAATTGAATTTGTAACTCCGTCAAAGATGGGTACGTTTGCCAGTGTTTTAATATAAAAGTGAACCATTGGACCGGAAAGTGTTAAGGTTAGTAATTTTGCTTAATGGCGATAATAAGCTGGCGTAACTATTCTTGGTAAGTAGTAAACCAATAAAAAAATTTACAGAGGTTGTTAGCAATTTACGTGTAAGTACTCATAAAAAAGAGTTCAGAATCATGTCTTAAGGCAAACGTCTGTGAATCTTAAATTTTGCTGCATTCAACTTTATTTACGATAAGATCTTTATGAGTGCATACATCCAACAAGGGACCAAAGGCTTTATGATTACTCTGAAAAATGGCCTGATTATCTTGCTAATTTTTTTTTTGATCTGATCTTAAATTAACTCAACTGATTGTCACATTATTGTGACTATACATACAACTATAGTTCTGCCTCTTCTGAGAGGCGTTCTTGTATAAGGAAAGCGATTTTTGTTCATATATTGTCAACATTGAATAAAATTCGATAGCCATAACGGACTTCTTAAATTTTAATTGTAGCTGCTGCATTGATTCAATTTAAATGTATTATTTTTTTATTACAAAAAAAGTAAATTCCAAAATATCACATGTTTTATATGATATTTTTAAGTAATTGGGTACCATTTCTTGTAACGGTTAATAATGAAAAGTGATCCCTGTAAGGTTAACAACGACGTAACCTTCTATAAAACGTCAAACAAACTAAGCCTGTGTTTAAAGTGGTATAGACTAATATAAAGCACTATGTTTCAACCGTCATACATTTGTACAATCATTTTAACCACAATTGTAAGTTCTATTGACTGTTTACTATTTGTTATTTCACAAATTATAAAACTATTTCTTCCCTTTTCAGTGACTTCTATCATAACTATTTTACAATTATTGGAATACATAGTGGTCTAATGAAAATAGATTCAAAACATATTTATAATGATGTCGTATTTACATAACATTTTAATAATGATATTTAGTTCTTAAAGAAAACATTTTCAATGTTTCTTTCCCAACTACCGTATGTAAAATTCTAATCTGTAATTATTTGTCGGTTTCGTTTTGACAGCTTCCTTTGTGCTTTTAATTTTCTTATGAATATGAATATCCATCTATCTTAGTCTGTCAAATAATATTCAATAGACTAATTTTTTACTCCAGTGATTATTTATTATTACTATTGAAGATTTATTTCTTCAAACTATGCAGTGCAAATATTTCAAGGAAGTGCTTGATATTACTTGATACTATGTGTCTCCCATTTATTTTTAAGTTTGGTCAAACTGAAAAACTCAGGCATTGAAATTTCTGAATGTCTTTTATCATAATTTTGAAAGTGGATTCTCACAAGATTATAAAAAGAATCACAATAAGATTAATATATATATAATCAAGTTCAATATAGATGAAGAAACATAAATAAATTAAAAGCTTACACTTACAGTATCTAATTTTTGGTTTGAACCGTCTTTAGGGGAGATAAGAGAGGGAAACCAAGCGCACTGGTATAGAGGCGGTTGGAGACCTCCAACCGACGGTTCAAACCGAAAATTTGAGACTCGTAAGTGTGTGTTTTTAATTTAACTATGTTTCTTCATCTACATTTAACTTTATTTTCATAGAAAAAGTATATTTATTATCAGTAAGATTACCCGGTGTACATGGTTTAAAGAAAACAAAAAGACATGATAGTTTTGATTTTTTGCTTAAAATAAGCCATTTCCTAAAGTTTTTTATATTTGAAGTTATACGGACAAGAATTTTAAAATAATCATAGTAAGCTCAATTCAAACATTGAAAATCTTTAATTGAGTTCAATTTAATTTGTTTAGTTAAATCAGACATTTAGTTAAAATGAAATGGATTTGTTTTAATGATGTTTTAACCGACTGATGTATTGTGTTGTAACTGTATAAACATTTTTAGGCCTGCTTCTTTATATCTTCTGCAGAATACTCTGCAGATGAATGTGCTGTACTAGGAATGAACAAAGCTAATCTTTTATGCTCTTCTTGTGATTTGCTAAAGAAGCATAATCTTACAGAAATGAGGTAATTTCATATTACTTTTTACTGACTATTCTTCTTTCTTTTAATTAGCTATAACGAGATATGTGTTGAGGTTTACGAAATTATGTTATATTTTGTCTTATCATTTGCTCTATGCTTTTAAAATTTTTGATAATTTTTATTGGATAAAATTACGAATTTTATAAAGTGTAATTGAAATAATTTTATAAAAGTAAAGTTGACCTATAGTATTATAATCGTAATGCCAAATTATAAGTTATACTCTCCACCTCTACATACTGCTTGCACTTTAAGATACCTTTATTACTTTTATACCTAAATCTGGTATGAATTTTTGACTTAATTTAATATTAGTTTTATTTTATAAGTAAATCTGTTACTTATCTAATCTGTTACTTTTCATATCTAATTTTTCGTTTTATGTTTTAATAGTGATGCCCATCAATAAATTGTGACTTGGTTTTTACTTTATGTGTTCCATATTATCAAACGACTATTGATTCAACTGATCTCCTTCTGAAAGGTTAAATATACTTTCTAGGTACATTCACAATCTGGGGTTTATTGTAATACTGATGAGTTTGTTCATTTTACACTAATGCTATTTGCTCCTTGAACATTTAGTATTCCATCCGATTAATATCAGGAATAGATTCAACGGATACTGGAATCAATCTCAAAACTTGTAGGACCTTTACTTCTAGAAATGCTCATTATGATTTCAATACTGGTGTATTATCGAATTCCCCCTGCGGTTGTTCCCAATACAAGCGTACTTGTACAGTGTACTGACCTGCTCTACTTTCAGTTTAGAAAATGTTTTCACGATCTCTATCCCTACAATAATTTTATTAAGAATTAATAATTGTTATTAAATGCAAGAAATGAATTAAGTGCATAAAAGTGCAACTATTATAAGAAACATACAAGAATTGTATTAAGTGAAAGAAGGACATTGAGTGCAAAAAGTGTATTAATTCCAGTAAGTGGAATAGCTGAAAGACGTGTAAATAATGCACTATGCTTGTTTGGTTCTTGCAATTGTTGTACTTCTTGGAGTTCTATGACTTCTAACACTACTTTGCATTTCTTCTAATTCAGGGGTCCGCAACCTTTCTTATCAAAAGAGCCATTTTACCTCATCTTCCAACAAAAAAAAAATACTCTAGAATGGGAAAACATCACTGCTTATAACCTTTTTAAAGTTTTAATCTCATTCTATATTGTAACTGTTGAATACAACTAACAAAAGTGCAGTGTGCATATGTGGGCCTACACTAAAATATAATAAATTTGTAGGTCTATTTGAGTCCTTTCTATATTTGTGTAAAATTAAAATAAAACTAGCCTACTTTTATATAAATAAAACATTTAGTTGCATCTCCGCAGGTTTAAAAGGGTAAACATAAAATTAGGAATTTTCGTGATAGGTTAATTTCTCATCTTCTTCCGGGTTTCTTTCTCAGCTAACAATCAACTGAAGCACCTGGAGATACATGGTATTACCATAGTAGATCGCATTTCAAATGTTCAGTTTATTTAATCATTTTGTCGAAAAGATATTTCCTTGAATCAATGGGTAAATTCTAAGGACAAAAATGACTCCTTGTTTGCCAATTTATTTATGTATAAACATGGTGAAAGTTTTGGGTCTCTGAACCTCTTTTCCCCTTATACGTCAGTTTGAATGATACATTTTCCTTACATTTTATATTTTGAATTACGTTTACATAATTTTGTTCTTCCTGTAGTGTACGTATGTACATCAGCTTACATTAAACGTACCAATGCTTGACAGTACTTCCACGACGAAAATTTCATCGCCTCTCTTTATGAAACTTACACCATAAAAAGACTGGCGTATGATCATTAACACCAAATTTTATAACATATTTACAATTCAGCTTCAAAGAATTTGCAACAGATTTATTAATCTTAAAATCAATGTTGATGAGTTGAAATAAACTGTAGAACGTAGTTAACCTGAGATTTATTTCAAAATTGTAACATTTTTCAATATCTGTTTATCCAAACTACTGATAATCGCTTTTTCAGTCTTAAGTGACCAGGAGTCGATAGGAAACGTTTCCAGAAAGTAAAGAATAAAGAGATACCGCCCAGCAATTATAATTTGTTTACAATTGTCGTACGCTTCTTTTGGCGCTGTGGGTATCTAAACCCTTCGCTTAGAAAATTTTGAAATCAAACCAATGTCAAAAACATTTCGAGACCTTATGAAATGTGTGTTTGATTGCATAATGGTTCTGAGGTCAGTGTTGATACTAGAATAATTGACATTATAAGGAGTAATAGTGAGTTATTTACGAATTACGGGTCCCTCTCTTTCTTACTGCACTCTTATCATATTTCCCTTTAAAATCCTCACCAATTATTCTTGTCATATGCACAATTTAAATTATTATTCTTATATTTATATAGATAAAATTTAATGAACAATATTAATTTGTTTTATCTATCATGTTGCTCAGAGATCACTGTCTTAACTGCTGCCTTCCAGACGAAAACAGTCAAGAAATGAAGCGTTATCCAAAAGCTCGGTTGGAGGTATGCACTTGCAAATTCAGCACTTATCCACAAATACAAGGTCAGTCTCCTCTTTCATCTATTCCCTTTATGGTTTGACAGTTTTAATAATTTCTCTATTTTAACAGCCTTTATCCAGAGCGACAAACCACAGAAATTCCCAAATTTATCTATAAGATACGTCAGAGGGTTAGACCCAATTATTAAGCTGATGGACTCTTCAGGAGAGGTTCAAGAGGTAATCTTTATAAAATTAAGTAAAAGATATATTTTAATTCTGTATTTCTGTTAATCTAGTTTATTTCAAATGATAGTTAAATCTATTATTGCATGCTTGTGAAAAGAATAATATAAATTTTATCTTTTTTCTCTCTTTTTTATATTTATATAGAAAGTTGGTATTTTCAACGGTAAAAATTTCATGTTTGACTCAACTAAAATCTTATTGACTGAAAGTAATATTAATATTGTCATAGATTATTGGAATCATTGAATGCATTTTTAATTTGAAAACTTTTACAATATATATATATATATATAATATATATATATATTTCTCAGACGGATTACCCGAAAATTTGAGTCTGTAAGTGTGTTTCCCTACTTTGTGTGTTGCTCTTTGTTAATCTCGAACTCGTATATATATATATATATATATATATATATTAAAAATAATCGTAAAATGCCGTCTGCACGAAGCTTTAATGCACGTAAGCCATGCGACAGAAAAGATAAACAGTGATTTTAATTTATTACATTATTGTACGTGCTGCTAATTTGATAATTATAGCGTATATGTAATCAAAAGTTACTGAGATCTTAAATCATCCAAATAGGTTGTAATGGATTTGATATCTGTGTTATGGGAGCAAGAATGATAGTTAAACTACATTTTATTAAACTTTAAAGGATATCATTTATCATAGAATCTGACCAACCTCTTTGTCACGTTTTGTCATCCTCGTTGCTCGTATAAGGTAAAGAACACTGTCTGTAGTGAAAATGAGTACTTGCATCCTGTAAGTAGCGGATCATTTATATTTGCATTTATCCAACTACAGGGCTTCTCTAATAACAGAAATGCGAGCTAATCTAACTGTATCTAGTCATACTTCTGTTCATCAAGTTTTTGTATACTTGAGTAATGCCACTTCAAAATTAAATTTTTGAAATGCATTTTAAACCCAGTAGTTTGGGGTAGTAATAGAGTGATTAAGCGCCTCTAATAGCCTTTAACACTCAACTCCGACTTTCGGCCTTCACGAGGCTACCCTGTTAATCTGCTATATGCAGCGACAAACGAAAGAGGAGGAGAGAGTGATCAGGGGCTGGCCTGACCACCTTCGTTTCACTCCTTCCTAATCCCTAAATTCCCTCTTTTTATCTCAGCCCCAATCTAAGGTGTTATGCGATCCGTGCCGAAAAATGGATGATACAGGGGTTACTGTATTATGAACGGAGCCTCAAGGGTACCAGGCGGTATACGGTTCTCTGCTGGAGCGGACAAAATACCACCGAAAGAGATACAGGGATTTTCCCCTATATGATACTAAGGAGAAAGAAGTCCGGAGACCATCCTGCGTAAGCGCACAGGATCCAAAAGCGCTAACTAGTGGGAGCCAACCTCCCACAAGTGCACCTAAGGACCCGAAGAAGACCGTCCCAAAGAAGGAGAAAGGAAGTTACTTTCTCCCGAAACTTAGGGAGCCTGAATGGACATTATCAATGATGGTTTATGCAGATTCTGCAAAGAAGAGGAAGAAACACCGTTGCACCTGCTGGCTGACTGTAAGGCTACTTTGCTGCCCAGAGGTAGCTGCTTCGGGATACTCAATAAAACCATAGAAAAACTTTTACCGCTGTAACCAGCAAAAGTGCTGAGCTTCTTGGAGGCGTTGAACCTAACTGCTGGGGTACTTTAGTACAGAAGAGGAGAAGTACAATAGTTTTTTTTTAAGACGCAGTGCTATAGTCACCTCAAATAATAATAATAATAATAATAATAATAATCAGTAGTTTTCTCGGAAAGATCTAGAAAAATTTATTTCATTTATTTAATATTATTTTACCTGAACTAATATTTCTTACTCATTCGTTTAGGTAACTAGCAAATAATACTATTTTCCCTAATTTCACAATACTTTATTATCCATTATTATTATTATATGAACCTGAACCATATCAAAAGTAAAATGACGAATTATCTTAATTATGACAACTTGGAATCACGTTTAAATTTGAAAATACTACATACAAATCTCATTACCCAAAATAATAACAAAAGAAACTTAACACATTGTACTGTTGTTTTATGTTTCTTTTAATATTGTTTTAGCCGATAAAGTACTTACCAAATATGGCCTAAATAAATTGTCAAATGCCACTTTTTTACTTTACTTTTACTAGAAGGGAATTAGAGTGATAATGAAAAAAACTTGATTTGAGATTTTTAAGCTCGAATTTAAAGAGATTTTACTGGTTTTGAAGTCGTAAATGCTTGACATTTATCTGTAATAATGTCCGTGTGTGTGTGTGGTGGATTTTGCTCTAGCCAACAATTTTATGATTACGCTACAGGGCACAGAGTTTGAAAGAAAACTATGAAATTCAGCATATATGTGTGTCAGCATATAATAAGAAACAGATGTACCCTATACTCCCACCCATGTCCATTCCATTTCCAGTCAGTCTTATTCAGAGGCACTCATCCTTAGGTTCGTACTTTCTGCCTTATTTTATTTTATATTAATTTTTGTACTTATTTACTTTGAACTATAGATAACTCTCTGGTGTCATTGTATTTTTTAGTTAATGCCTGAAGAAGAACACTACGTGTTCGAAACGCGTTGTTTATATCATTAAAAGTTTTATATGTGGAGACCATTTCATTAGACTTTTACCCTACAATGAGTAAATACCACATAATAACTGATTGCACTACATTAGAATATATGTGTGTTTTTGTTTAGAAAGCCGCATAGTTTTTGGACAATATAAATAAAGGCACAATCTGATATAATATGTTACTATTAAAACATAAACTATTTTCCCCTTACAATCCGCCATTCTGGAAACCAGAAAAAATAGAAATTTTGCACATAATTATTTTCATTTAATTATGCATTCGGAGATGTTCATTGCACTAAAATATAATTTTCAAGTAATCAAAGAACCTCGTGCGGCTCGCTTGATGCAAATACAGTTACATTAGTTTGAATTTGTCATTAACGTGGGCTTTGCAGTTTAATATATGGACAAAAAAGACGTGTTTTTAACGAAATAATGCACTCATAGCCGATTTTTTTTGTATTAGCGACCAGGAAGCAAGACGTATCAAAGAGGATGGTCGGTTTTTTATGATTACTGATATTCTGCCAATTTTAATAAAGTTCAACTAACTATTATTCTTGTTCCATCTATTATACACATACATTCCATTATACTGTGTATAATCCCCTGTAGATTATGTAAGTTCTCCCAAACCGAGAAGGGGAGGACCTTGACAGCGATTATTGAGACCTTGGTCAAATTTTAGCGATTATTTCCAGTCACAGATTTAAAACATTATTTATCTCCATCAAAATCTTATGAAAACACATCCATAATCATTGACAATGTTTTACCCATATTTACAACAAATCAATTAATAAAATTGATTGTTCAATATTTTTGTCAATAGGTTGGTTTACATGTATTTGGTCACACTTTTTTAAGTCTTTCTTTTTTGGCATAACCATATTTATGTATGTATGCATCTATAATACTTATTTGATCATATCAGATTAAAATTATTAGGATAGATTTTTTCAGCAGTATATTATTTCATATATCTTTTACTTGAGTGAAATATTTTAATTTTCTCTCTTAGTTGACTACGTATTGCTGTAGGTGAATGATCTGCAAAGATGCTCTTGATTTTTATATTATAAAATTGATGTTTCTTAAAACAAACTGTAAATGAAACAACTATATTAATTTTCTTTAATATTAATATGTTCTTTTATTATTGTTACTTCGACACGTCTTTATTGACATAATTTGTAAAATATTAATGTGACATTTATATTCAAAGGTTCTTGCAATAGAGAAGTGGGACACAGACGCAGTAGAAGAGTTTCTTAATACTCATTTGGAAAAAGATGACGAGAACAAAGACTATTTGAAGACAAACCAGTTGTAAAAGTTCCAATGGAAAACTTGTACAAACTTGTATTATACAATATATCATACGTTAATTGTCAGTTAGATTATATTTGTAATACAATGAAAAATGTTGTAATAAAATTTCATTTTTATTTATTGAATAAATATTATTTATTAATATTGCTTAAATAAGTAATTATTACTTAAATAAGTAATATTATGTCAGTACTAGACTACCCATGACATGACCCTTTGTGTCATCCAGAAATTATAACAATAGGTATTGAAATTAATTCACTCAACATAATTGACAGGGATAATTTTAATTGTTGTTTCTTCTTATTAAGGCATGGAAACAGATTCTTATTCGAGTTTGATATAGTATTCTTAACATGATTCAAGGTATATACACAGTAAGTATATTTAGCAAAATAAAAACAATTTGAAAGTAAAAAAAAATGTATCTTATATAAATAAATAAAACATCAATTCAGGTTATATACACAATGATGATATATTTAACACAAATAAAACTTGTAAATTGAAATATTCAATTTATTTACCTACCATAAAATAACATTAATGAAAGGAATGTGTCTTTTATCATATTATCTCAGACATTCGTATTTTATCGGACATTTGTTTCTACAATTATTCATTTTTAACCTTTAATGTAGTAGTTTATTATATGTTTCTTGCATTTATTTATAATACATTTGCACTACTGTCATCAGGGAACACTCAAGCCTCTGGGCTACTCTGGCTCCATGCCTTAATTTTATTACCAGTGTTTATATTTCGCAAATTTTAAATTAATTTTTCTTTTGTTACATTTATATGTAATACATTTTTACTACTATTATCGGCGAGCACGCAATCGACTGGCTACCCTGGATCAATGCCTTTACTTTATTACCATTGTATGTATTATTCAAATTTTAAATTCAAAAAATTTTTTTTGTTTCATTTATTTTTAATACATTTGTGCTACTGTCATCGACGAGCACGCAAGCCAGTGGTCTACCCTGGTTCCATGTCTTTAGTTTATTACCAGTGTTTTATATTATACAAATATTAAATTAAAAAAAAATTGTTACATTTATATATAGTACATTTGCACTTCTGTCATCGGGGAGCACGCAAGACACTTGCTACCTTGGCTCCAATTTTGGGAATATAGTGATAATTTTCTTTTATTTAATATTATTCAGGTAATAAATAATATGTATTTAATTTCAGGTCTCTATCCCCACAAACAAACAAAAAACTCACGAACTTTATATAGAGAGATAAGTTCAATTTCCTTTTTAAGTTGATTGTTTGAGTGATGACTTAAATAAAATGCTCAAAGATGAAAGTGGATCATAAATTCCTTTATAAGAAAACTTATAGTACATAATGCGTACCTGAATTTTACTTATTTATTTTGTTAAATAAAATAAATGCAACTCTGCTTTTTCGATCGAAATGGGCTGAACTTGACAGGTTTGAACGACAGATTAAGTTCAAAAAATATTTAGAATGTCGACTTAGAAATATCAAAACTGACCTCCTTGCATCTATAAAGCAAGGTAATTATCAGATTAAGGAAATGGGAAGGCTTTTTGAAAATACACCTGTAAAATTTGTTTTCACAATTTTGATCAAAACTATGGTATAAATATAGTATTGTATTCTATTCCGTCATTGCCTAGTGATTTTAAGTGATTTCTGAGTTGAGTAAGAATTTCAGTCTTAAATATTTTTATATATACTAGCCAAATCTGATCTGCTCTATCTCTGTGTAGAACACCCGCCAGCATATATTTGAAAGTTTCATCAATGTGAAATCAAAAAATGGGATGCAGATCATATCTTCAGCAGATAACGAGTGCCCGAAGATATTAGAAGTGAAGTCTGTCATACTACAAAAATAATGAAATGTCTATTACAATAATACTTCTTTTATAAAATCTATATATTAATATTTAGATTTTATATATATTATGTAATCAAACCACAATATGAAAAGGGAAGAAAGACTAAGATCTTTCAATCGTAACAAGCGGTCTTCGTCAGAGTCAAAAACCCGACTGTTGGGTTTTTGTTAGGGTTGTTACAAACCGCTTGTTACGGTTGAAAGACCTTAGTCTTTTTTCCGTTTTCATATTGTGGTTTGATCATTAATTGTTATTTCACGTGTTAATGTGTAATCTTGTTATATATAATATATATTTTAAAATTATAGGTTTTAATTTTCATAATTATAAATTATTGAAGTTGAAAAGGAAGTATAATATTTATTCGTAAAAGTTTTTAGATATTGTCAAAATAAAAGAGGAAAAAGTAGAACATGGTAAAAAAGAATTTGTAATAGATGGAAGAATACACTTGTGTCTCTTACAGTAATATTCATTGTTGTAAAGGAATATTTATTTCTTTAAATGAATTTCAATTCATTATTGGAAATATTCAGATAGGTGTTAAAAGGCTAAATATTATTATTTTCTATAAAAGATAGGACATACTGTGTAACATTTTTTTCTCTATCTGGTATATATGATTAAGTATAAACCATTAACATAAAATAATTTTTTCAACCCAAAACCATTCTAGAATTCAAGATCTCCGATCATAATATAACTCATTATGAATAACGGACTTCTCATTGTGGTAATACAATTATGGTCCAAAACACTATATACTCATACGAAGGAAACATAAAACATTATTTTGCCTTGTCATAATTGCACCTTGTTCACCCGGCTTCCAGTGGGTGAACAAATAATAATATATTATACTTTTTTTTTTAATTCATATTACCGTTGTACTTGTTTTGTAATTTCTTATTGTAAAGTATCACCGCCCCTAGTGGGGCCATGCAGCTATACCACAGGTTGCATTGGCTTTATTTTCCACACGGTTCTTCGAACCGGGGGCTACAAGGGCTACTGACTCTACCTGCAGCTGAGCAGGTTCAGTAGGACCATTGGTCCGGAGTTTGATTCGAAACTCTTAAAATAAGTCGATACTACGGGCGGCGGGGGCCCATGGAAAGGTTCTCTCTTCATCCCTCCAACTTAGGTTGGACTCGTAGTGGCTGTTTGTTCTCATCCAGGTTGGGTAGACCCTTGAGGTTGCTGTGTGAGAAGCAGTAACTTCTGGGAGGATGCCTGCTTAGCAAACCGGGGAGCTAAAGCCCCAAGCCTTGACCAGTAGGAACGGACCACGATCTAAGCAAAGTGGGCTGGAATACTCGTACTAGTAGTTGTTTTAATAGACGCTTTGGCTTTTGATGGGTTACTCAGAGTGGGGAAGAATGGATACAACCCTACCTCCTGCCCTTATATTCGAAAGATAGACCTATGGATGTACTCTGTCTGGACTTGTACCTTCCATGTGGCTAGAGATTTTTTAATCTCTCCATTTTCAGTCTCATTATATACCAAAAGGCCCCATAATTAGTCTCTGAGGGCCAAATTAACTATCATTGCAACTCCTGATCCCGGGGTAACGGGAATTACCTCTTCGGAGGAGGACGATCCAACTCCTAAGAGTCGTATGGTAGTCCATAAACTGTCAGCATAGGCAGTGGTCGTTAATTGATTGATTGTAAAGTATCAGTCCTAAATTTCACGTGACTCGAAATTTGTTACAATTAATTTATCAAATACAAATAAATGTAATTCATGACAATATATAAAGGAGTATCTCATTAAATTTATGAATGGTTAACCCAAATATAAAAAAAAGAATAATTTTAATTATTATTATTAATTTAGTAATGTGTCTGGTAATATAGTGTTGGGTTTGTAACCTATTAAGTGTCAAATTGTTGTCTTCAATGTTCCTTTTTTTTCTTATATCTTATTATGCTATATTCCTGCTAAACTAATTGTCGACATGTCAATTTAAAATGAAATATACTTTTCAAAAAATCCCATTTGGAGATTAGTGTAGATATAATAAAAAATACGTTTTTCAGTAATTTTTCTTTATTTAAATAAAATAAATAATTTATAAAATACAAACTTCAATTTGATAAACAATGTTTAAAATAAAAATTTGTTACTAATTACTAATTCAACCTTTATGGCACTTTTTCATGCACTATATATGCAGTCCAACATTATTTTTTACCCTCTTCCTGACAGTCGTTTTGTTCACTGCACACTTTCTTTGTTTCCATTGTTTGTCCTTTCGATGTAATGACCGACTTCACTTCTGCATATCTTCGATGGAGAAGATGCGGTCTGCCTGCCAATTTTGAATTCGATATTGATGGAACTTTCAAATATACTCTGGTGAGTGTTCGTTTGAAATAACATGTTTCCATTCAGCATTTGGTAAAGTACATGAGCATTTACAACAGACATGTCAATGATTTTAGTAAAAAATAGAGAAATATCATTTCTTCAACATTATCTTTACTCTGTGGTTCAGCCCATATGTACATTTTAGTCGCTTATGCACAGGGTTGAAGCACTGTAAACTCTTTTTTTTTTGGCCCTGGAATAATGCATTACCTTATACATTGGTTCTAATCCTTGATGATTTGATAAAACTTTGATGGTATTATTGCCCTTCCAAACTACTGAAAAGATACTATTTGCTTCATCCATCCTATCATCAAAAGCTCTTTTATCCTCTTAATAATGTCTTCTGTTTTTGATGGGAATTTATTAATTCGATATACCGAACAGTACCAGTGGCTCTTACATTTTTTTAACCAGATGTTTCATAAAAGAGTGGTTGTAAAAAACTGGTTAAAATAAAAGATTTGATGGATTAGTCACAACAAATATATACAGTCGATTACGGTTAATCGGGACCGAGGCGTTTTGTCCCAATTAAGCGGCTGTCCCAATTAAACGAATTTCACTTTTTCTTTTTAAATTCATTTTGATTGGTTTTAGGAACAATGCCATTAAGCATTGGAAGGGTGGGGGGGGGGGGGGTGTTTGTTTTGCCGCTGCACTGGCTTGGATGGAAAAGATAGCAAATGTGAACATGAGGCAGCTGCGGTTTTTAAACACGGTATCGGGTTCAGAAAGAAGCCGCCTTCTGGCTTTCCTGGGATTTAGATGGGGTGGTGTCTGTTTTGCCGCTGCACCGGCTCGGTTATACCGGAACTCAGTTAAAACATACTCGGTTAATCAGGACTCTACTGTACTATAAATCTTAAATTTACTGTCCAATTAAGCGGAATGTTGTCCCAATTAAACACACAAATTTACAATTGTAGTTCATAGTTTGGTTTCCGTTCTTTGAGATTTGTCCCAAATATGCGGCTGTCCCAATTAAGCAGTGTCCCAATTAAGCGGAATCCACTGTATATGTGACAGCAACAAAGCCTTGTACAGGAAATTTCGTTTCCGATTTATCTTCATGCATTTCTGCTTTAAAGGAATATTCACTTTTACTGCAGCACATAGCCCAAACCAAACCTAACTGGTTTGTTGCCAATGACCTACATACTTCTCATAATGGTGTTGATAGTACAGTATCATTTGTTCATCAATGCTCAAATGCTTGCAGAAATTGATGATTTATGTTCTGGATCAAAGGTGCAATTTTGAAACTTTTTATATTTCTGTGTACTTCATATTATTATTGAATTGAATATTTATTTTTTTCACTAAACAATGATTTACCAGTCATGTTTTATTTAATATTCTGTAGTTAAACGTCAACTACATTATAGTCACCTACTTCTTTGAAGAAATTAAGTTTCTGTTTCACCCATACATATTTCGCTGAATCATTTTTTTAAAAAAAATGTGAGAATTTTACATTTGGATCTTAAGCAAGCAAAGAATATTTATCTGTGATAAAGTGAACTTGAAGCTACCCAGCAACTTTAGGAATTTTGTATCCATTAGAACAGTTTCAACAACGTCATCCTCTTAATGATATCAACGTTATCTGGTGACAGTTCAACAATGTCCACAATATTATTACCCATCATCGAATTGGGGTAAAACGTTATCATTTGCGTTCATCATAAAATATCGTTATCATCTGTAGATCAGCTGAAGTATACAACTTTTTTCGTGCCATCTTGAAATAAAATAAATAAGCTTACTGAATCTTGTCATAACCTCAAATGAAGATCACTAGAAATCTTAACATAAAAATACTTCAACAGATAGATCAAACTTATTTGAATAGAGGAGTAAATTAAAAACTTCAAACAAAATCTTTGTCAGATATGCTCCAGAGTAAAATTTTGAGCAGATTAAAAATTAGGAATGACAGTGGAAAGTTTTCACTGTGAGTCAGACAAGGTAAATTGTCATGTCATCACTATAACTTCACAGTGACATTTGATATTTTTTCATGGTAAATGACAAAACTTTATCTAGGAATAAGAGAGGTGTATTCGAATAAAATATGTAATTAAAAAAAATATTAAATATCAATCGTGCCCAAATAATTAATGTATTTAACTTCTTTCTTATTACTGTACTAATGGAATGAAGTGCAAATGAATGAAACATTATTCTCTGACCTTCAAGTCTCAAAATACATAACTGACTGGTAAGAATATCTCTATCAAAATTTTGGAAAGAAATAGGGAAACTAATTATACACTTTTACAGTGTATATTTAGAGAGCTTAGATGACGTTATATACAAACATGTTTACAGTAAAAGTTGTAGGGAATCAAATTTGTAATCGACTATGTTTTTTCATGTTTCTTTAAAGTTCTGTATTATTAAAATATTGTATTCTAAAATACTTTATCACTTTTTATTCTTCATTGCTTATAACTTTTAAAGATTTAGATTTAGACATGATCTGAAAAGTCATCAAGAATAATAGAACTCTTCAAGAGTAATTAACGATATGACTTTAGTTGATTAAAAGTTAAGTGGTAAGAAATATCACGGCCTAAGGTTAGAAAATGTGTTAACACGCAACTTTTTTATATAACCGTTTATTATAATTATATATGAACTATATTTTCGAGATTTTGAACACCAAAATTTACCAAGAACATTTTTAAGAAAATGAGACCTCTGCCATTTGTTCGTACTATTATAGATCTACAAGACTGGATCTCTATCGCTTTAGTTTATTTTATAATTTTCATTCTTATTTATAAGAATTTATAATTTTATTTCTTAATTAATTAATTTTATCGTTTATTGTGTGAATTGTTCATTTTTTATTATTTTATTTCTTTTACAATTTTCTCAAATATTTTGCTATAGTACTATTATTATAGTAATTATTTCTTTTATTTCCTTTCTTGTATTCTTTTTTCTTCATCTATCGTCATCTTTCCTTCTTTTACCTTCTAGCTTAATGTAAACATTGATTGATGAAACAGGCTTACTGTGTACTCAGTCGGTGCGTAGTTATCTATCGGGTCCCTTCTTCCTGTGATGACGAAGAATACATTAAAGAAGTGAGTTGAATCAGTTATTTTTATGTTTTTTTCTCTATAATTTGGCATGTAGTTCACGTTAACTATTGATTTTAGTATTATGTATAGGTTCAATAGACAATATTAAAATATAAAATAAATAGAGATAAACGATCTAGTTATGATTAGAGATAACTAACTACCTCCTAATTACAGATAACAATTTTTTATTGTCCTAATCGGAAAAGGTTAACAAACCACAAAAATAAATATAAAAATATTTTATTATACAATTAAAACAGCAGAATATCATCAGTTACTCATTCTACACAGATAGACATGATTTCTTTGATAAGAAAGTATGTACAATAAACACAGAAAGAATAAACATGTATTAAATTCTAAGTAAAGTTCAAACAAAAATAATATTTACATACTGAAGAATTATCAATTACGATTTTTCTAATTATTATTAAGTACAGAAAAGCACCAGCAGCATTTAGACAAACATTACATTAAAAGGTAGCTGGATAATATGATTCATAAATATACCTAACATTATATTTTAAAATCCAGGGGAAATAAAATGCTTGAAGCAATTAATTTAAGGGAGTATTACTTTCATTTATATACAAAATAAATTAAATTTAAAATGTGAAATAAATAGACACATTTCAAACAAAATTATTCAGTTGGAAACAAGTTTTAGCATACATTATATATAATAAATTTTTAGACATCATTTCGCAGTACCATCTTTTTTAAATGATTAGCGTTAAAATCAGATGATAAAACAGCCAATAGTTTTACCAAACATCTTTCTATTCACATGTCATAAAATCTTTGAAGTTAATTAAAATTAACAAAACAAGTATAACTTCATGGTAATCTCAGGTTTTACATTTTAATTTAAACAAAGCTTCACCAATTGCTGACCAGAATTATTCAATCTGTATTTTAGAAATTAACGTGAGATCAATTAATAAATTGATTTAAATAATATAGACTAGCATTTTTGTGGCTATTGGATGGTTTTACAATTTGTTATCTGAATATCTTTACAAGTAAGAAAGACGTTTTGTGGTATTTCAAATAAATATATATCAATCTTTTCTTCCTTTGAATGAAAAACATATAACATAAAACTAAAATTGAGCAAATAACTATATGTTACATTAACTTTACACTTAAAAATTGTAAATCGGTAAAATATATAGCTAGTGTCAAAGTTACAATGCAGCTGATAAGATGAAATAGAAGCAAACATTATTTCAATAAAATTATAGATATTTAAAAAATGTATATTTATAACAAAACTACGCAGTAAAATATATTACTTTTATTTCTAAATTTGCGATATGGTAAATTGTAGAGAGTTAGTACATCCCATAATTTAAATAACCCTAAAACCCTTTTAAATTTATATTATGTATAATTTAACATGGTAAGATAATTCAACTCTTGGATTGATCCCTTAAAAAAATACATTGGTTGTTTTTAGTTGTTTGTCTTTAATTATCAATGCTGATGTGCCTAACTTTACTTCAACCTTGTAGTTCCTGTTTGTTTACGACATTATCATATTTACAACTGTATACACACTTATCCCGTCAAACTAATTGTGGTTTCAGGAATATCAAATACAGAAATTAGGTAAGTTTACAATTGAAAGTGGTAATAAGTTTAAACAATATATTCTTGGAAGGTAGAGTCTCTAATAAGGTTGTCGAAAATTAGGTTTTCAAAGATACCACTCACAACCCCTTTACCAATAAAACAATTTTGTTTTAAATCATTAATAAAAAATTAATGATTAATTATAACTTTGATTAATTTTGGTTAAGGTTTTGATTCCATTTATTTATTTATTGCGAGTAAGATGTTATTTCACTGCAATGAATGAACAATTCATGAACATATACGGTAATGAAGAACAAGAAAAAGAGATAAACACCGACAATGACTCTCCTCAATACTTCGACAACGGTCATCTTCAGATGTTCATGGTTTGAAATACAAATCAAGATTACCAATGCCTTTCAAGCTTTGAACATGTCCTGATGACGAAAGATGTCGAAATATTTAAGTGGATCATTATAGGTGTTATTTGTCTGTTTTTCCTGTGCTTTATTAATCATCTTTAAAGACCGTTTCACTTTGTAGAGAATATACATAAACGGATGTATTAAAATCCCTGTTTACTGACTTGAAATATATACCTAAGCTACTTCCTCTGCAGTCTATAGGTACACATATTACAATAAAGGGGTTAGTAGTTAAGGAATGTTGGTTATTGACTTCAGACAACTTCAAGTGGCATTCGGTGATTCTTTGAGTTGAAAGTTGCAGCAAAAGATGACAGACAATGAGCCACTCCTGATGGGGGTGTCAGGTCATAGCAGGGTTTTGTTTGGGCACAGCTAAGCACATGCTCTACAGTTTGAAGGGCATGTAGAGGCAATGCGTTGATTTTGTAACGTAGATAGATATCCGACATGTTCACCCCTTCTTCTTGCACTTGTCTGAACATATAAAGCATAACTAACATATAACACATCACTTAAACATTCATATTAATAAAATCTTAAGATATAAATCAAATTTCATATGCTGCAACGGTTTAAGATTAGTTGTTATCAACTCATTCTCATCACTTTAATAGCTTTCACTGGTACACTTAACAAGAATTGAACTATTTGAAAAAAATGATATGCTCAAATTTCTCATTAATTAGTATTGCCTATTTTTGAACATCTCTGTAAAATAATGCTGTTTAACTTTTGGAATATTTTTCTTTCTAGTTTCATCATTATTCAGTCATTCACGCACAATCAATCTTGAAAAATATTCATATTTAACTGATCGGAATATTTGGCTATTTATCGGAAATAGCCAAATCAAATGACAAATCTGCTTTATTCTTGATTAGTAAAAACGTTTCAAGGACATTTCTAAGTCTCACTCTAAATCAATTAGAGTAAGTTCTTAACCTCAATGCAACTTAGTTCAAGAACTGGCGCTGGAACACGGGGTTTTTCAAGGCTAAGTGATAAGAGTTCGTCTTTAGCATCTAAAACATTAATTAATTAAGTAATTAAATAAAGCAAATCAATTAAGTAATTAACAAAGAAAGAAATGTTATTTAAATTTAGATTCATTGAATTATCCTATGAATATAATAATTATCCTATGAATAATCCTATTGAGAATTAAGGAGTTCTAACAAATTCTTTGAGGTGATTAGTTAGTAATTAAAAACTAATTAGGATGGAACGGCTGGGTAAGGTCAAACTAAAAATAAATGAGAAATGTCAGATTTGGGTAACTTCATTCTTAATATACAAAATAATATAAACTCTTACTATAATATAGCATAATTTTTTTAATTCAAAATTACATGGTTTAAATAATTACCCACTACTTAATATCCACGAATACTTTAGTATCATTGATGTATATAAAACTACAGTTTGATAAACATAGGGCAAGTATGGAGTTAAATATTCAGAATAGCTCAATTTAAATGGGCAACTGGATTGCGTAGCAGGGGAATTTTCAGGATATTTACAAAGTAATGGAACATAGATTTGAAATAACTGACATCATGCTACCGTATTTTTTCGAAAATAACACATCCCCTGAGAATAAGCCCTAACATGATTTTTGGGACTTTTGGATATATAAGCCCTACCCCAAAAATAAATCCTAGTTATAATAATGTGAAAGATATAAATCGTTAAAAAATGCTGTTGAATTTAGTAGGTATCACTAGCTGCCCTAATATTTCAGAGAATTGTTAGAACAAAAAAAATTCTGAGAAATTCCTTGTTTATCTTTAAAGCTCGTTTCGCAATAAAAAAGACACCTCTGCCGCTTACGAGGTGTCTATCAACGTACTCGTATCTCTATATCAACGGTTTTTATAATTTTCGTGACTATAGTTTACAACTTACTTTAAATATGGAAACTTAAGTTGGAAATGGTTTCTTTCAAAATAATTTATTTTGCGATGAACTACTTGTTAAACTCACACCTACTATTGAAACCTTGCACTAATTTTAAAGATAATGTTTATCTTAGCTGGAAGGGATGCTGGACCATGAAGAATCTAGGCTCGGGAGTTTGAACCAGAGATAGGTAAGCAACCAGATATGAAAGTAAAATTCCTTACACATAAAACAATCAATATTATTTAAATAAAACATTTTTATACTTCATCAGCCATTTACCATTTTTATTATTCTCTGAATGAAACTTCGAGGTTTCGACCAACAATTGGTCTTACTCAGAGATATAAATAAAGAAATCAGTTCTTGGTCTTCTATACTATATAACAATGCAAATTTTTTGTCACCTGTCGTCACCTATTAGATCTATCTTTCTAATTAAGAGGCAATAGTATTATAGTAGTGAGTGCCTGTGATTTCTGTTATGTGTGTTCTTTCTGTGAATCCAGTTTATATATAAATATATATATTCACTATAAAATCGGAAAGACGTTTCAACCTGGATATGCACAATCAATGATTAAACCACAATAAGAATGGGAAAACAAGACTAAGATCTTTCAACCGTAACAAGCGGTCTTCGTCAGAGTCAAAAACCCAACTGACAAGTTGAAAATCGAAGAAAATTTTATTTATTTTGCGTTAATACAAAATTATCAAGCAATTTCATAACATTTTGTTAAATTGGTCGGGATGAACAATGTTCAATACTAAATAGAATAACTTTTAGAAACGCTAATGAAATGATATTATTATAGTTAAATTGACCTATCCAGGAAATTTGAGTGAACGTTTTGGTCAAAATATATAAGACTACCTTAAGTTCATTTAGCGTTTTATAGCAAAAGAAAAGTGAAATCCGTATTTTCAAATTTAAAAGAGAAGATTCCAAAGGAATTACAGAGTAATATTATACATAATGTAAAGAATGGAACAAAGTTTATTGCAGAGAAACCAGTCGTTTTTTGAAAGAAAGAACGTACCAGCACCCTTATTGTATAAGAAAAATTCAAATTAATGCCATTGTAATAGCAGCACATATTATTTAAAAAGGCCATAGTTTTGATTTTAATGAAATAAAAACAATTGTCAAAGAAATAGTTGAATAGAGAAGGAAAACTTTGGAAATGTTTTATAT
The DNA here is from genome assembly GCA_026182355.1 of Hermatobates lingyangjiaoensis. Lineage (NCBI taxonomy): Eukaryota > Metazoa > Arthropoda > Insecta > Hemiptera > Hermatobatidae > Hermatobates > Hermatobates lingyangjiaoensis. Next base: position 938,152 of record JAPFBL010000156.1, read on the forward strand.
TAGGAAGGACCAATCATCCATTAATTATAGAATTGACATTACAAATTTTAATAGTATTTATTCGGGTGTGTTAAATTAAAGATTGTTGATCGTTGCAAAAAGTGTTTTAGTGACTTTTTGGTAGTCTGGTGAAATTTGGTTACTTTGCTGGTTTTCAGTTCAGTATTATGTGTTTCATTCAAATTAAATAGTTGTTGCTGTAATCCGCAAACTGTTTTCTTTGTAAAAAAATCTCTAACGTAATATTTAGTTTTTCTGTTTAAAAATTTTTATATTTCTGTAAGCTCTCTCACTAACCTATATTCAACATTTCTATTGTATTTTCTTATTCGTAACTTTTTTCGCTTTTCACGGATGCTTGATTTTTGAATGACTGTATTATTTCTTATATTTCCTCTGTTTTGTAGGCCTATGAAAATGGTTTTAAATAAAAACAGAAACGTTGGCAATGAGAGTTTAGTTTGAACTTGAAGAACTGACCGTGACCGAGTCCAGATTAAATTTTATTTTGTTTCTACTTCACGGTCGATACTTTTATGAATATAATATTTTTACATACATCTAGATGAACGTAACGGCGTAGAATAGAAACTGGATCAAAGTTACCATTACTTGGTCAGTCTTCAGATTCAATTGAAACTTTCAATACTGACGTTTCGGTTTTTATTTAAAACTTTTTTCATAGTCAGAAGAATAAAATTTTTGAAACTTAAAATTAGAGTGTCCAGTGTTTATTTAGACTGGATTGTTGTTCTTGAAATCTCAAATTACTTTTTAAAATTTACTAACTAATAGTTAAGGTTTTCTATCACAAGAGTTTTATTCTTCTACCCATGAAAAAAGTTTTTAATAAAAACCGAAACGTCGGCATTGAAAGTTTGATTTAAATCTGAAAAATCAGTAAATATGATCCTGATGCAAGACGAACGAATAACAATTCTTTCCGCGCACGATAGTGTGCATTGTAATTAGCAGTTCCAGGTCATGGACCTACTTCTGCTGAATTTTTATACTGCTTTATTTGTTGAGTCAACCAGTAAGTGTCTGGGATCTTTTATTCGGTTTTCGGTATACATTATTTCGTGGTCGTCTGGTCTTCTTGAGTCGTGAAATGTTGTCAGTCTAGGGTTTGGCTTTCTACCTTAACAACTCCTCCATCCATGTCTACCAAGCCTCCATGATGGATGTGGTTGGGGAGTTCTTAGAGATAGGCTCTGAACAAGAGGGTTTGGACGGGGTGGGATTTTCGTGTCCTCATTAGCCACCAGTCTATTTGTGAGCAAGTAACCTGGGGTAAACAGCAGAGTTACCTGTTGCTGCGTCTCCAGGGCGCTTGGATTGGGCACTCTCTTCATTCTAGTGCAGACGGATTTTCAGAAAAATTGGTTTAGTGTGTTTCTTTTCTTTTTAAGGCCGCTTCATAGCAATTATTTTATTTGACATAATTTAATATGAAGATAATAGACTTTACAAGTTTATAGGAGCTTTATTAAAAGTGTTGATATTGGTACACCAGTTTTATTATGTTAGTTGTCCTTTCTACAGATTTATAGAAAACCGTTTAAGTAATAACTTACGTTCTGTAATGACTACCATTTCGACCATGTGAATGATTAGAACTATTGAACACTCTAGTGAGTGCACTGCGGGTGTTCAGGAACTAAAAAGGACCCGTTTTGATGGACTTTTTCATACCATACAGGACAGTTTGCATGGTATGAAACTTAAAAAAAAGTCATGTGCCTTATTAAAGTAAAGTAATAAAAATAGAATCTTTCCCAAAAAAAGAAGAAAAAGACTTAGTTTCCTAACTTACCCTCTATGTTTCCTTTCTATATTGGTTTTAAACTCAACTTTATTAAAAAAGTATTTATGTTTTGTGATTCCCTAATCTGGGAATGAAACAGTCAGTTTAGTTCACACTAGATAGAAATAAAATGGCGTATATTACCTGACGATGACTTTTCTGAAGAGAGTGTCGGCAGTGATAGGTCCAGTGTTGACGGTGACGACAGCTATGCCGAGGGGAGCCAGTTCATGTGCGAGAGCTGCACTGGCCCCCACGACGGCGTGGCGTGCGGCCGCGTAGGCAACGGCCCCCGTGCCGCCGCTCCCTCGACACTCGCCTGACAGACCGATCGTCACCAACCGACCTGCAACCACTTCATACAGTTCTCTTCGCCAAAGTAGTCAATCCAAAGGGGATAACCTTGCGACTCCACAAATCATTTATCTAAACAGCCTGAATTTCTTTTCACATTTAATAATAGTACTAGAATTACATGATAAATGACAATTACTGAATGAACAAACAAAATGAACTGCAAAATCATTAAGAAAATGACTCTTTAATAAATGAATAAGTTAATTAGAAAATATAGAAAAAGTTTCAACCTAAAGTAGTTTCATTGTCAAAACAAATGGTCCAAACACTTCGCTTTTATAATAAAACCACTTTATGAAGAATCATTTCGTATAATTTTCATTAATAAGTAAATACCTCGTAGAAACTGACTGTACAATTAATGAATGAATAAGGGAGCTGACATTTTTAGAATATTATTCATTTTGTAGACTTTGAATGTTTATTACGGTTTCTTTACTTCAGAGTGACTCTTAAAATCATTATTTTCACGGTAGTTATATCAATGGTAGTTATAACTACTACCATATCAATGGTATATAACTACTACACGGTAGTTATATCAGAAACAATACCTGTTTCTGAATCTGGTTGGTGTTACCTGTGAAGATTGGATTAGGTTACCTCTGGTTGGCCTGAGAAGAGGCAGGACAGCCCGTGCAGCCCTTAGAGTTCCTACGACGTTCACTTTAAACATGGACTCCCACAGACAACTCTCTTGTAAATCCAGTTTTCCTTTCACAGCAACTCCACAAGTGTTTATAACGGCCCATAGTCCTGCAACAAAAAAGTTTTTACTTAAACAAACTGTTTATCAATAACTAACAATTAATATTTTTAACTAGTAATACAAAAATAGCATTACTCACGAGCAATGCAATCTTTTATGGTTCAGTATTTACTCATGATTAGAATGAGGGAAGGAAAAACAAAGTCTCCACACAAAAGATCGACGCGTTCAGAACACTTAGGGATCATCCTCAGGTTACACCTGCCTTAATAAGGAGATGTAACCTTAGGTTGAACACCAAGTATTCGAAATGTGTCATTGTATAAAATAATTTGTGTGGATACTTCGTTTTCCTTGCTCTCATTCTAATCATGAATGTCAGAACTGTTTAGTAACAGCTAAGTGAAATAACAAAAATTATCTCACGACAAAAAAATTAGATATTTGTGTTTTTTTAATATTTGTATAATTCTCTCTCTTTCTCTCTCTCTCCCTCTCTCAAAGAAAAAAGAGAGAGAACAGGCAACGAAGGTAATAATACTCATTTCAATTTGATATATAATACAATAAACATCTATTCATACATACTCATATAAGTTTATTTCGTAAATCACAAAATATCAATGAAAAGATAAATTTCATTCATTTAATTTATGGTTATTTCTATGATTGTACAGAAATGTGTGTTCCTGTAACATTTCTGCATGTATTTAAAATTGTCGATTGTTTGGTATAAATATAAAAGAATTTTTGAACCAGTTTGTTTGTTGTCTTTCATCTCCTTTTTAGGTTTTTAAAAGTATTGTTATGCTGAAACGTCAGCATAGAAGTTTAATTTGAAATAGAAGAAACTGACCACATTCTGATACATGTACATATTCCGATACGTAATTAAAACTAAAAACAGCAAGCTTTCGGCTAATATTCATCATCATCACGTTTACTTCCAAGTGTTAACGATACTTTGATAAAACGTATATATATATTTCACAACAAACATGTGAAATAAAACTTAACGTCTAAACCACAGTAAAAAATCAGGAAAATGACAAAGATCTTTTAACTAAAACAAGCGGACTTCGTCATAGTCGTACTGATACTGATTCAGTCAAATTCATGATCAGCTTGACTCTGACGAAGGCCGCTTGTTTTATTTGGAAGATCTCATTCATTTTTTGATTTCTTACTGTGGTTTAGACATTGATATATATACATCATTTGGTATGAAATTACTAAACGGTCCAAACCGGACTGATAAATAACTGAAAAAAAAAAGAACACATAAAGAACGAAAACACCTACTGGGATCAATATTTTGAAACGAAGTTCGTTTTCAGGAAGAGAATAGAAGGGAAGAAGAAGAGGCTCTTTTTCTTCTTCTTCTCTTCTACTCTCTTCCTGAAGACGAACTAGGTTTCAAAATATTGATCCCAGAAGGTGTCTTCGATCTTTATGTGTTGTTTTTTTCAGTTATATATATATATATATATATATCAATGATCAAACCACAATAAGAAAATGGGGAAAACAAGACTAAGATCTTTCAACCGTAACAAGCGGTCTTCGTCAGAGTCAAAAACCCAACTGGGTTTTTTGACTCTGCGTTTTTGGTGACAGTCAGTTGGGTTTTTGACTCTGACGAAGACCGCTTGTTACGGTTGAAAGATCTTAGTCTTGTTTTCCCATTTTCTTATTGTGGTTTGATCATTGATTGTTATTTCACGAGTTTATGTAAAATCTTTATATATATATATATATGACAATAGACATATAAAATAAATTATATTAATAGCAACAATTTTTGTAACTCAAGTATGGAACCTTTTTGGTTTTATATAGATTTCAATAGATAAATTATACATATACATCGATTACATTGTCAAGACGCATTTTAAGGAATATCTAATAGTTTTTTTTCTCTAATGGAGCGATTAGAGTTAATATGGTCAGCAGTAATCTTGAGGCATTGCATGTGTGGTGACAGACAAGTCCTCATAAAGAACTAGTGATTCAGTAAAGTGAAAGTGTCTTTAGAAAGTATGATATTTCTAGAAAGATGAAAAGAATAGCCAGATAATACCTCTCTATTTTCTATTAATTTTAGAAAACTATGCATTAAATATCAGAATTATAATTTCAAAGAACATAACTGTACATAAAAAGGATCATTGATTATTCCTATTGGAAAAGAAGTTTTGTTATTATCAGAATAATGATTTGCTGTATTATTATTAATGTAATTATAATTCCTGCATAGTAGCGAAATAGCTTAGCGAGTGAAGACTGTCACCATACAAAAGTAAATTTGTGAACATATTTTTAGAAGTGTTTTATGTAAAAAAATGTATTAATTAGTGAGGTTAAAATCGATCAGGAGATCAATATACATAATATTGTTGACACCTTTATAAGCTAAATTTGATTCTGTGCAATTAGTATATTTGTACATTACAAAAAAAAGTGAAAATTTCTTGGATTAATTCGCTAAATTTATTATTATAGAGCAATAATTAGTTAAATTCGTAGTAATTTTCAGTAGTTTTCGTCAGGACCTTGAAATCAACAACTGTGTTAAAGCTTAATTCCTTATATTCCACTTTGTTTAGTTTGAAGTGTATGTTATTTGCCTACATACAGCAGGATTTAAAAGGCTAAATTGAAGTAAAACTAAAACACGAGAAGATTTTACAGAATAGGTAAACTATAAGTGTAATATGTTCATTTTTACTTTACTATAAGTAAAGTATAGTGATCGTGAAAAAATTCGATCTCGAGATTTTGACGGAATTACATGTTTTGAGGTCCCAGAAGTCGTTTTATGAGGTTTTTACGATGATGTCTGTGTGTGTGTGGGTGGGTGGGTGGGTGGGTGGGCGAGTGTGTTAGCATTGCTTGTTACCACGCTACGGTCCAGAATCTTTGATGGATCAAGTTGATATTTTACACAAAAATGGGCCCCATAAAGACGAAGATCCCTATTGTTTGTGAAGAATTATGCATGATGGGAAAGTCACTTTTTTTGCCAAAAACCGTTTTTTTTAAAACATTTATTTCTCTTAATCTGATAACCCTAGAGTTTTGAAATTTTGACATTATCTTTGAGGTTACAAATGGAACAAAAGAAAAATATATTCAAAATTTTAGAACAACGGGAAATATTTTTTTTTCAATAAAATGTAAAAATTTTGACTTATAATTCAATCTCAAACCTTCTGAAAGCGATACAAGCCATACTATTTGACGGATCAAAATGAAACTATGCCTAAAAATAGAACATTATGTGGAGAATGAATTGAGATATTTTTTTTCAAAATTACATTCGCTAATGGGGCGTTACAGTACGATCTCTGTTTTCAGAAAATGTTTTTTAGACGCTAAACGGCTCATTAAAAAATAATGAAAATTTGACCAAGAATGGAACAAAAAATTAGCAATTCATAAAAAAAAAATCATGAAGTTTCAATTACGGGAAAGAACAATAACGATATAAAAACTGTTTGTTTATCCTAGAGTAAGAGATCACCTGCTATACTTGTCGATTTTTTTATATTTTTTTACATTGTTTACATTGACTTAGAAATTTTTTGAGCGAATCCACTGAGATAAAATTGATATTTATAAAGGAATAATTTTAATTGTTTATTGACTTCTATGAGATGTAAGAGGAATAATATTGTGCAGGAAAATGATAACACACACTCAGAAAAAATTCGTATACATGTTATTTGACAAAGGGGAAGGACAATGATCTTATTAAATACTAAGAAGCCATAAAATTCAAAGTATAATAATTCTGTAAAAAATCAAAAATGTAAAAGATAATTCAAAATTGAAATCTTTCGTTTAGAGATTAATAAATGTAATTATCGTACATCTTTAATTAACAAATCACCTTAAAACAATATTTTCTTCGCTGTTTAAAACGTTTTTCAGAGAAAAAAAGGGTATTTTCCTGTTTTAAGTTTGAAAATTTTACTTTAATATTCAATGTAGAAGGATGTCAAGTAAACGATGTAAGAAATACACTGGCTGTTTGAACAAACGCCATGTTCTTTTGTAGGAGAATATTTTGTATCAAGAAATATTCACTTTGGTTTTTCAAAAATGTTATTACTGCTGTAGTTATACTAATGAAATTATTTGCAAATAATAAATTATTTGTGATGTACAAAATAAGCTTATAAATTGATATGTCCTTCAGTCACTATCTGTACTACCTCACGAATGAAAGACTAATAATTATATCCCATTTAGATATTTATGTTATGCTTAAATGAGACATTATGTTTTATATACTCAAGAAATTTGACATTAAGTTACTTATAGTAAAGTAGAGTGTAGGCCACTCCAGATTTTTTTTATCCTAAAGTTAACTCAATTGAATTCGAAACTAAATGATTAATAGAGTTTAACAATGATTTAGAAATCATTTTTAAAATGGAAATTTTAGTCTATATTCCAGAACGTAATATCACAAAGGTTTCCATCAAATATTCTATCAAATACTGAATGAAACCATAATGTCGCAACTAAGTTTTAATTGTGTTCAAAGAACCTCGACAAAATCTTCGTTTTACATATGCTTACACCAATTTAACGAACTAGACATATTAACTTAAGAATAATATTCTAAGACACTGTTATTGGTTATTCAAGTGTATTCATAACCTCTACAACCTTAATACAAAAGAAGCAGCACATATCGAAAAAAACAACGTTTATAGTAAATAAATAATGATTATATAATTATTAATGATTTAATAATTACAAGTTTTATAATTTAAGTTTCAAAATTAAAATTCGCTTAATTCAGATAGGTCTGTAACAAATTTCATCTCGAAAAACATGACATGCCCAAATGCAGTTTGAATGAAAAATGTCATTCATTTTATAAACAGATTCTATCGGTTGTATAGGTTACTGTATATATAAATTAATTTTTTTCATGATTCTATATTTTAAAATTCACTAATTAATTATCTTACAAAAATTTCTACAGTTCTTTTGCACCTAATAACTAACAAAGCAATTACTGTTATTTTGCCAGGTTCCATTTATTTATTTAATAATTTTTAATTATTCATGTTACTGAATTACCTTTGAACATGAGCTATTATTTCTTGCAGTGTCAGTGTCAGAACATTATTGCAGTGTATACATCAGAAAAGGCTTCCAAGCAACCATATATTTCGTGAAGTAATTATTAAGAAATTGAAGGTGTTATACTTTGACTAAAGAAATCAATTGAATGTACTGGAAAGTAAAATGATTTTAAATAATGACCTGTACTTTTTTGAAAAGCTATAGGATTTTTTGTGTTTCCCTGAATACTAAAATGAAAAAATATAGCCCACAAGAATATTTTGTGAGTTATCATGTAATTCAAGTTGTTCTGTTTAAAAGGTAAAACAGATTGAGAAAAAATAGTATATAAAAAGTAACATCCATCTCAGTGACATGAATTATCTTTCTAACTATCGTTTGACAATGCATAGTTGTTTTATGTTTGTTTTTAATTTTTAACTGCAGCTTCAGTGAAATTGGAATAGATAAATTGTAAATGTTTTCGTCCATGCTGGGTAGTGCACTGGGGTTCATGAATTTAAAATGCCCGTGAGCCAAACACGAGAAAAAGTGAGGGAGGATGCATCGCCAATCATACTCCCACTCTTCTAGCAAACTAAATACTGTATCTCCTTAGTTCAAATTTAATAACATAAAATATGTTCATAATCTGCAATATGTTTGAATAAATCAATATTAGTTTATTCGTGTGATTTTTTTAAAAATAATGTCATCCAGATATATCCAAAGAAATTTGAAGGTATCGGACCAAAACCCTTTCGTAACTCACTCACACTCAGTCAGTGTGACTCTCACTCAGCTGCTTCAAGCTGAAATTAGCTCAAGTAAAAAAAAAACATAATTCCTCAAGGTTTTGTTGCCTCATGTTTTCACTGAATATATGATGACGATATAAAATACCAAAGTAACCTGAAGGATGCAATGAAAAGAATGAATTGTAAAACTTGTTTTTATATAGAAGAGAGTTTGTAAGAGTGAAAGATCGGTTAAGTATATATTAGAAAACTGCTTCCCTTTATCGTTTAGGAAATCGCAGGAAGTAGAAAAGCTTCCCTGAGGACCTTCTTTCAAGGTTTTCGTTCTTGTACTGAAATCATTTTCGTAATTTCAAATTGAGTGAGCCACTTGACAGAGGACTGCAAGCGACAGGGTGAGTGCATATAAATGTAACACCCTCTCTTCCACAGGCCTCAGTGACATAAGAGGTATCTGACGTAAGTCACCAAGACATGTGTTCTACACAATGCTGGAGAGCGGACGTCATGCTGAGCCCTAGGAATGCCACTTTCTAAACGTTTTGCAACTATGCACGCGCCTTCTTCACGCACCACAGACCCTTCAAACCAACTCCCACCAGTGAGTTGTGTGGAATATCAACCCAAAAATTAATTTCCAACATGAACTCATAAAGGTAGTTCCAAGCGATAATTATTAATTCACTTAAACAAAAAAAGGAAATATTATCTTTAATAAGATCATTTATGTTGATATATAATACTAATAATATAAAGGCCAGCTTTATTATTTTAGTTTGTACGTAATATAAGAAATACATTAAAAATAATACATATAATATATAAACCGACTTTGTTTACTAAACTCCCCTGCAAAGTAGTGTCAAATCCAATTTTCAAAATTAAACCAAAAATTGTCAGACAATTCTTGATTTTCCGAGTTAGTTTCACGACGATAAATAGAGTATTGCTGGTATTTAAAATATAATTAATTTGAAAGTATTTGGGAAAGAAAGCCGTTGACAGTTGCGACCCTGATTATGGCCTGGGGGACAGACTAGACAGGAATGTAGGTCTGCCGTGAAATCCCCTGTCACTGCCTAACGGATCTCCAAACCCACTTCTGACCACGTCTCCAAGTAGAGCTATTGATACCAGCTGCATCTGGAGTTGAAATCATTTGAAATCACAACACAGTTGTGATCTTATATGTAAATCATGTAGACAACTTACAAACAAAAGGAAATATGGTTAAATACTTTTTAATATTCACTGCTTTTATATTTTGAAACAAATTCACCAAAATTCACACATATCTCAAACTGTTTATTAAACAACAATGATGTCATCTTTGTTACTTCCGTTGAACTAGCCACTATTTCCGTTGAACACCATTCTGATGGGAATTCTGATTTCTTTTGAGAATTTTATTGAAAATGTTGTAAAACGTATAAATACATTAATAAATACCTGCCACGGTTATTGTGGTTTGAGATTGTGAGAGATGGTATTGAAATGTAAAGTTTATCGCAATTTCAAATGGTTGAGGAGTTTCAAATGGGTGAGGAGGCCGCCTGGACGTGGACTTCTTGAAAAGTCGGCGCGCGTGATCTGCCTTAGGCAGGATGTATAGCTACAAAAGACCAAAGCAATATTTGTAGATCTCTTTAAGTAAAAGCGTCTGATCACCCCACTTAATACCGTGGAAAAAAGAGTTTGATTTGGAAATGCTCTCAACTATGAAATTTTTTCTGGTCGATGAGAATTTTGAAGAATGTTAATCAGTTCGAATGAATGTATTTTCTTCTTTTTGTATGAACTCAACCTAGGTTAAGAGAGAAGATAAGCTAGTCAGGAAGGTAAATTTAAAGCAGGTTGCTAACTATTTACTTTTTTTATTGCACTTCCTTCAAAATAAATAAAGAGTGACGCCTTCATTAATTTTTGTAGCTATAAATAGTTAATCATTAACTGGAAGAGGGGTTTACAATGTGAAAGCTAGGGATATGTAAATGAAAATACTTTCCTTGATATAATACGTTCGTCTTCTATTATGGACCAGTTAAAAGTTTAATGCTCTACACAACTAAAGTTGCTGGATTCTTTGAAGATTGTCTAGTCAAAAACTTAACTCTGTCTTCTAACGTTTCGAGAATTATTATTTTCATTATCAAGGTTACACTAAGTGTAGAAGTTAAAAACGGTAGGTTCTAACTAACTCAGGCTATGATTTCTATCCTGGAAGCTCAAAGAGTCCAAAAACATTAGTTGTGTAGTGTATTGAAAATACGTTAGTATTCCTGTTATTTTTTATTCTATTATGAATTATATACAAAATATTTTTGGGATAATCTAAAGAGAGGGATGAAAAATCGAGACAACAGACAAAATTAATAGCACGAAGCTCGCAAGCGACTCGGGGTGTTGTGATCGAAATGTGCTTGGGGCTTGGAGGGCGGGAGGACCTTCGCCTGGATTGGACGGCTCGTGACAGGCACCTCAATCTGCGCAGTCTTTCGTAAGCAGGCCTTCCTCCTAGGCTTGCGTCATCTGCCAAATCCAAGTGCCGATTATCTGTACACTTAAATGTACACCTTCCCTTCTACAGTCCAATTAATGTTTCAATTAACTAATTAATCAATTAACAAAATGATTCAGTTAGATATAAATTCAATAATCTAACTGAAATCCTTTTAAAAAGTGAAAGAAATTACATGCATAATATTTAAAGTAAGAATAGAATATTTTGAGCACTAGTCATTTTGAATTCGATATGTTGGAAATACTAACATTATATATTCTCGACAACAATTTTCCAATGAAAGAGTTTTGGAATACCTAATAATGGGTTCGGAAGGCTTGTCAAATAAGGCACTTCGAAAGGGTGAAACAGAGGATCTCTGCCGAATTCTAAGTGGAGAGAAAGCGCTAACTCGTTATTGCGGTCACTCATGCCTGAAATTCGCATCCCAGTATAATTCGCTACCTTTTCAATGCTGTTTATCATTGAACACTAATCTGTTCCCAATAAGTTTTGTAATCTTTGTAAGATATGTTATCAGCCTTTTCAATCTAGTGAAGAAATAATAGCGATTTAAACTTTAAAAACATAACATAATTCAATAGGAGTAAAATATGTCCGTATTATAAGGCTATATTTTGAGGTAAAAGAGAGCACTAGGCTGACTAAGTTCTTTGACAAACTGGTTCTTCAAGACAGAAAATAAATAAGATTGAACTAGCTGAAAAAAAATTTGCAACATTTGATTTTAAAAGATAAAATAAATGTAATGAAAAAAAATTAATAAGAGTTGTGACAACTATCTTTACTTTACTATAACTAAAGTTGAGCAATCATGAAAAAATGACCTCGACTTTGACGGATTTACATGTTTTGGTGTCTCCAAAGTTCTTTACCGACGTTTTTCCGATGATGCCTGTTAGTGGGTGGGTGTGTATCCGAAAGTTTCCGGGCACGCTGCAAGCCACACCGCTTGATGGGCCAAATTCATGTGTACAATAGACCCCCAAACATGGGGTCTATTAGTAGAGATGTGCCTATTCGTTATAGACTATATTGTATTATTAATTTTTGGCCAAAATATATTTTGAAACATTTTTTCCCTTAAACTACTAAATAATGGAAGCTCATATCCTTTGGGTTGCTATTAAATGGATAAAAGCAATGAGTGGAAAAGCCTCAGTTTGTTAAAACACTCTATTTTATTTTTGCAATAAAATGCAAAATATTTTACCTATGATTGATTTAAAAGTTTTTGGATACTATACAGTTCACACAGCTTGATCAATCATAAAGAAATATGTCCCGAAAAGAACCTTTAAGATGACAAGCTGAATATACTTTTCCGAAGTTTCATAGACGAAAAGGAACGTTATGGTACAGTTTATGATTCCAGCTAATGTTTTTAGCTTGAATCATTTCTTTTACGTAGTAAATTTGAAAATTTACTACGTAATTTTTTATTTAATTACGAAAATTAACTTTTCGAAATTAACGACAAGTTCGAAAAGTTAATTTAGTTAGTTAGACAAATTAACTAAGTTAGTTAGTTAAAACTTAATTAAAAAAATAAAATTTTGTTAGAAACATCTTTCTAGAATAAGTTGCTAGAAAAAAAATTAAGAAATTTTGAATATCAAAACAAAGAAGTACCAAATCAAATAAGATAAAATGAAGTTGCTGTACTTTACTTCTTTGTTATTTAAGTAAGTCATGTTGTCATAAGATATAATCTATCTCAGACATTTCTGTAAAATACATAGTAATATGTGACTATTGTGATTTAAATTGTTACAAATATTTTTATTTAGTTTATTTAAATAAATTTTAAAAAATTATAATTTTAAACAATTTATTTATAAAATGAATAAACTAAAACTATTTAGTGGCACTGATATTCAGCTAAGAAATCTAATAGTACATATTTTGTAAGTCCTTAGCAAATGAATTGAGGTGGAGAACAAATGTTTTCCTTGTAATTTACACTAGTTCTGTTACCTATAAGGCCTTGTACTACTTGCAAGGCTTTGATTATGTTCGGCAAACACTGTGCTACTAATTAAAGAGAAATATTTAAATATTCTCTTACCAATTATCTTTATTAATGAATGAACCAAATTAATAATTCAGAAAAACCAAAACAAGTTAATTTATTTAAATTAAAATGAGTCAATACATATATCATATAAAAATTGCTTCGCGTATTACACATACATACTTTTTTAATTTAAAAATGTTTTCAAGGTAAAAATTTGAGTAAAATGTTCAATTAGATAAGTCTAAACTTGATATTGTTAACCTTAGAACAAAAGTTTTCATTGTAGCCGTTAGAGTAAAGATAAGAATATATTTTTTGAATAAATCATTTTTCCGAGCACTTCACAGTACAAAGTCCTCTCTGTTTATAACCTTACCTTATTACTTTGATATAAGTGTAGTATAATGATCATGAAATTTGATCTCAAAATTTTGACATAATTACATGTTTGGAGGTTCCAGAAGTCGTTTTATGAATTTTTTTGATGACGTCTGTGTGTGTGGGTGGGTGAGTATGTATTCATCCTGGAGAAAAGGTTTACTTGCTATGCTTGTATTTAAACTTATTTACATTGACTTAGAAATTTTTTAAGTGAATCCAATGAAATAAAATTGATGTTTAGAAGTTTAATGACAAATTTTTAATAATTTAATAACTTAATATGAGATGCAAAAGAATAAAATTCTTACATTAAATTCTTACATAAAATTCTTCGGAGGGTCTCAGAGATAGCGTTACGAGCGCAGGTATTTCTGAAGATACTCACAGATTGGATTTATATGGCTTTTGACAAATGGAAACAAAAATAATTTTTAAAAAAAAACACTAGCATTCTATAAAATTCCAGTATAATAATGTTACAAAATACCAAAAGTGTAAAACATAATTCAATATTAAAAAATTCTTTGGAAAATAATGAATGAAATTATTTTACATCTTAAATTAAAAATGATCTTAAACCTAATTTTTTCATACATTTGTATGACATTTTTCAGACAAAATAGGAATAACTTTGTCTTAAATCTCCAATGTAGAAGGTCAGATACACTATGTAAGAGATCTATTGGTTATTAAAACAAAAGCCAGGTTCTCCTGTAAAACATCATTTCGTAAAACGAAATCTATACTTTCGGTTTTCAAAAATGTTATTACAGCTGTAGTTATACTGATGATATTATATTCATGAGTGGTGTGATATACATAAATAAACAGTGGATCAATCACTATCTGTACTACCTCCAGGAATGAAAGACTAATAAACATCTCTCTTTAAGATATTTATGCTATGCCTAAAAGGGACATTATATATAGATGTATGGGACAAACATATAAGTATTATATACCCAAGATGTTTGATATTTTGTTTACTTATAGTAAAGTATAGTATAGTCCGCTCCAGATTTTATTTTTGCAAATGGATAATGTAGTCTATTTAAACTTTTGATTTAATTAGATCTGGAACAAAGTAGTTTGTTTATTATTTTCATTTTATGAGGGATTAATAAAAATGACATATAAACAATGGTACATTTGTTTGAAAAATATTGAAAAAAATAAATGTGATACAGACAATCATTATTTGCAGATACTTTGCAAGCAAAAATGTTATTAGAAGATTTAGATACCCTTTCAAAAAAAAAAAATTGAATGATTTTCACTCAAGATTACTATAAGTAAACGAATTATCCAGCTCATTTCTAATCAATTTCATTACTTGATTTATTTTAATAGAGCTATATCCATTTCGTCAATTTAAGGAATATGTGATTCCTGTTACAGAACAATATTTTACAGATGGAAGTTACTAGTTTTCCTTTTAAGTGTAATATTTCCTTTTAGAAAATCGAAATTCAGAAAATGGTTATCATGGAGTATTCATATTAAGATATTACTTACTATGCAATTAAAGCTTCTAGAGTCATAAGATTAGGTTGAAATCGGTACGCCGTATGATATAATAAACGGTAACCACAATTACCAGAAATTTAAAGTATTTACCACTCTAATTAAATTTTAAAGTTAGTAGTTTAACGAAAAAAGGAAAAACTTGTTGTAAATCTGTTATTAAATGTCTATAAAATGTCATTAAAATTTGTCAAATAGTGTGACGTCTGAAGTGTTAAAAAACTTTTCGATAAATATATACATACATTGTATATACTTATATATATATATATATATATATATATATCAGTTCACAAACGAAGAAAAGCAACACACAGAGAAAGAGACACACTTACAAACTCAAATTTTCGGATGATCCGTCTTCAGGAGAAAAGAGAGAATGGGCGACCAAGCAAGCCGGAAACCGCCGGGTTTCCTTGGACCAGACTGGTCCAAGTTTTTGACCAGTTAAGATGTTAGTTCACTAACTATCTATTGTTACTTCATTTTATATAATGTAAATTTCATCATTTTTCTAATTCAAAAATTCTGACTTCTGCCTATGAAAAAGGTTTTAAATAAAACCGAAACGTTGGCATTGAGAGTTTGATTTTGATCCTGGAAAATTGACCGAATCCCGATTACATTATACACCTATTCTATCCAACGGTTGATATATTATTGAATTTTTTATGTATATATATACTTATAGTATATACTTCAGTACTGCTGTTAGCGACATTTGATAACCAAGGAACATTTAAAGCAACTCATAAAAACTACATTAAAAAGAAACTGGAAGCCACAAAAATGGTTTATAAAATCTAACTAATAAACTATATATCTTATCTAGGTTTGATAAGTAAAATATGCGTTTAAATAAAATATATAATTTATTAATAAATAATTGTTGTAGCTTCAAAATGTAATACGGAGTGTTCGTAAAAATGTCGCTAAGAGCTGCACTGTAGTTGATTAGAATACAACGGCCATGTAAACTTTTTTTGTAATGGAAAAATATTAAGGAAATAATGTATATAAATGACTTAACTTATATTCTTTTCATGTTACCGTAATTAATTTCTCCAATGATGTAGCTCTGAAGATGTCTACAAAATAGACAAACGTCTGCTTGAAGGTGTTTTATTATTTGGCGCTGGACCAAACCTCGATAAAGAAAAATGCGGTGCATAATATTATAACTATATATATCATACATATCTATAATTCTTCTACAGTTATCTGGTAAACTTCTTAATATTACATTACAAAGTTATGTTATACATTACATAATAACTATGTAAAGTCTGTGTCCAGAAAAATGAATAATCAGATAGAGTACGCTGTAGCTGAGTTTTACATACATTATTCAATATTGTGCAAAAAAAGCAGGATTCTTAACACACTAATCACTATACAGATTTGTCTGTTTAATGCATTTGTTATACATATTTGTCTGTCTTATGATTTTAGGATTTTTTATAAATATGTAAACTCTACAACATATTTGATAGGCTCACCTATATGGATGGGCACAGACAGTGATACATAAACAAAAAAGGATTAAAAGAACTTGAAAATGTGTAAATCCATAAAAATTTAAAATATGTTTATTTATCATAAATTTTTTTAATACTCGTAGCAAGTTAAAATAACGTGTGTTAAGTAGGACTGTGAACAATTATTTTTTTGAATGTTTACCATGTAAAATATACCTTGTAAATCTTTGATTATAGGCCACAGAAGACTATACCGGTGTGACGACAACAACAACTACATGCGAGGTAAGAATGATTTATCTAGCATATGAATACTAACCTCTGTGCTACTAACAATACGGGTACTTTCTACAATTTTTTAACCAAGTTGTAACTATAGGGTAAGTAATGAAGAATGTCCAAGTCTGAAGAATACATTCAACAGAAATATTGCACTTAAATTATACTTTCATAAAGCATTCACTTTAGAAGTTTAAAATGATTTTTTTTTTATTTTACTAAATAAAATATTTGAACTAGTGATAAAAACAGTACATATTTCTAAAGAAACTTAAAATGTTAAAAAACTTTGATTGACTTTAATAAAAACTTTTCGAAGCTAATGTAAACTAATCCAGAAATTAGAACAAGATTGAATTTGAATAATATTTCAATGTCATTTTTGACATAATGTCATGAGTTTTGGGCTTAAGAGCTATATTGCACTAAATTATTCTTCCTGTGTACCGAATTTCCTAAAATTTGTTTTATAGTATGCTAATTTTGGTTTGTACCAATTAATCGTACGTAACAAATTTTAATAAAGCAACATTTTTTTTAGTTTTGTGATAGGAAATATTTTATCAATTCAAGAAATGTACTATAATTGATTCCCTTTAAAGCAATTCTTCAGATCGGTAGATAGCTGATCCTACTATAAATAGAAGATTCTTTTTTTATTATTATGATGATCTGTCAAAAGCTGTAACTAGTTATGCTTTCATAATCTTTTGATGTAATCACAAGTCCTTTTTTTCTTATTTTTCCCAAAAGTTATTCTTTCTTCTATCAGAAAATTTTGAATTTTGTTTCACTTAAGACGAATGTTAGTTATATCATAACTGCAATATTTGAAAACTTTACAGTTAAAATTTAAGTACAGAAAATAAGTAAAAAAGCGCATAATGAGGAATAGGGTTAACTTACCATAAAGAAAATTTACCTAAAATCTGTTCAACCCGTTTATTCAATAACGACTCTTTTTGGGTATAGGTGGCCGACACCTACAAGAGCCTTCAGTTTTAGGACTACCTTACTGATCAAAGGCCTGGGTCGTCCCCCCAAAAAGGGTAGAAATGCCCATTTCTCTGGGACCCGGACTCACTTCGAGGGTGAATACCAATACCAAATTCATCAGCCAAGTTCATAGGGTTTCCAAATAGTAAAGGTCGAGGGTCTAGCTCTTTCTTGATGCTCTGAAGGTACACTCCCGAGAAGATACTGCTTCTCAAACAGGCACTTCCTTCTACCACAAGGAACCCTTCCTGGGTTATAAACCACAGCCTCCTCGAGTCCGACAATTATTATTACAATTATTTCATTATTACAAGTATTATTTTTTGACATAATACCAAAATCATTTAACAAACTGTGTGACATGTAGCGTGTTCACAAACTTTTGGATACCCACCCATCCAACCCAAATATATAGCCATCATCGAAAAACTCCAAAAATCCACTCAAGGTACTTGAAAAAAAAAGATATTAGCCTAAAAAAATTTGATATAGAATTTGTTCATGACTTTATTTCTACTTATAACAAAACAAAAAGCTATTATTTGTGATATATATTCTTAAAATAAATTCAATATTTCATTTAACTGGAAATAATCCTATTCATAATATACATGTTTACTTGCATAACTATATTAGTTTTCAAACACTTTTTTTAATATTTTAATAAACTGAAGTAATTTATGTGACATTTGAATATGCATTTAATATAAGTAAATATTCTTAAAGAAACTACCTTAAAAATTGTGCTACTTTATGCTAAGCATTTTCAAATTCAGGTCCCGTTGTTCCTCTCTCCTTACTACACCCTGAAGTAGCACTTAACCTCTTAAAACTCAAGGTTTTCTTTAAACATGTTTTTCAAGGCTTTTCCCTGTCCTATTTCTTAAAAATTTAAGTATAAATATCACTAGTTCCTTATATAGGAATAAACAATAAAATACTTAATGTACTTTATCATTCTTTACTTATTTTGTTTAGAGTCATTTATTATTTTTTAAAGTAAATAAATGCATTTTGTAAGTATATGTAGGTTAATGTAAGTATTTTCAATTAACCAATACTGTTATGTAATTGTGCCATTGTAATCATAATGGTTTTTTTTAAATTAAGTAAAATAAATTTCGAATTGTAATAAATAAATTTTATTATAATAAACATAATAACTAACTCTTGAAAGTCTCATTAATTGTGTAATCCGTAATTATGTGGTGTTTAATCATACTGGGGTAAATGGATAATATAACTTTAATGTAACCTTCAATTGGTAATTTATCTTGTAGATATTTACCTGACGATGAACACAAAGTGTTTTAAACGCGTAGTTTGAATTAAAAAAACTTGTTTTGTTTTAAGAATTAATATTATCCATTTACCTCAGTATTTTGGGAGTCTGTTTTATTTTGGCAATCGTGTAAACAGATTATTAAACTCTGTGATTTATCATACTTGTGGATATAACACAGAGTTTGATAACACTTATAGATAATCAATTTTATTACTTGATTTGTTTTAATGTAGTCATACACATTTTATCACAATCAAATTGTAACCATTGTTCTAAAAAGGGGGTCTCGAACTTTGTTTTCTTGTGAACCGCGTGAGAGATATTTTACAATGTGTGGACCCCCGCTCCCCCCACCAGCCCGGACACTTAAAAAACATAATTATGTGTATATGAATTTTCAAACAAACATATGTTTTTAGGTAAATGAAAGATGCAACTATGAAAGAATTAAATTATATTTACTACATGCTGTTGGAATACAAGCATCTTTTTAAAACAATAGCATGTTTCTTTATTAACTTTTTATCAAGTATTTTGAAATAAATTGTAAAAGAATTAGTTTTGAATATGACTTAAAAAATATTGTAATAGAACGTTTAAAAATTAGAACACTATACAAACTGACGAGGATATTGTGCCTTTATGATTTAATTATTATGTTAATTCATAAACTATTATGTTTATTACTTGCATATTATTATTACCACTGAGATTAGTATGATTTATATTATTAATATGGCAAACTGTCATACCTCGTACGATGATCTTGAAGTCGTTGGAGTGCTTTCGGACGTTGTCCATCTTCGATCGCTTAATAGGTTCGTTGCGATCGAAGATGGACAACGTCCGAAAGCGCTCCAACGACTCCAAGATCCTCGTACGAGGTATGACGGTTTGCCATATTAATAATATATATATTATAACTTAACTAAAATGTTTGAATATTTTAAAGCCTACTCGCTACACTTTGATTTATTTTGTTTATGGTATCTTCATATAAAATTACTTGGTGCACTAACCGAATCAGTCACACAGTTTCAAAATACTATTTTACCTTATGGATCACAACGTGGTCCAATGACCGAGAGCAGTATCTTACGCTACTGTAGATAAAACTTAGTAGTTGTCATTTTTAATGGAACATTACTCCTCTTCATATTGTAGATTTATAAAATATTCACTGTACAACAATACATAAATCAAAACTTTAAGTTTTTTGAAACACCGGAAAAGTATCTTAAAATAGTGGTTATTTTTTTCAATAATTACGAAAGTACTTTTCCCATTCTTTTAATTTTCCAAAACCAATAAGGTTGGTTACATAAATAATTTATATGTCTGAAATTTAGATTAGATAAAGGGTAGATTGATTTGAAGACTTTTGTAAGACAACAAAACCATCAAAACAATTTCCGTTTTTTTAATGAAAATTTAAAAAAAAATTATGTTTATCAAAAACAACTTTAATTTAACTAAACAAACAGTAGTGGATTTGTTGCGGTAGAGCTAGTTGGGTCAGTATTGTGCTAATATGGATTAGATACTTATTATTTTTCAAGTAAATTTTCTTTTTTCTAATTTCTAATATGCCTATTTTATTGCCTTTTGTGTAATATCTGTATCGTTATTAACAAAAATCCTTTAATAGTTTTACAGCATTACAGAATAGGTTTTTGAACTTTTGAACATCCGGGACGATTTTCATGCGCATTGCATTTTATATATATTTCATTTCAACTGAATAGCAGTTTTAACAAAAACCATGAGGACAACATTTTAGCAAAATAAAAAAAGTATAATTTTGGTGCCGAGTTTGCTGTTTTATCTCAATAACTCCAGGGACTTAAATTTGATAATTGTAGCGGTTTTCGTTTCTGAGATATCCTGCTCTCAAACACACACGCAAACACGCACGGAAACACGCAGCTGGAGAGTTTGAATAAACATAAACAAATATTAACCTTATTAAATTTCAAATACCAATTTCGTAAGAAAATATCTTTGAAATATTAACATCAGGGAAATAATATGGCGAAGTATTTTCATAACTTTACTGTAAGCAAACATATCATCGAACACAGATAATCATTTTAACCGATTTATGATGATGTACTTTGCACCATTTGTTATGGAATTGAGATCAGTGGTTTCAGTTTTTGCGACAATATAATATTATTGTAAACTTCCACCATACCTAGTATCTAGCTGGCAGAGTCGTCCGACCGGTTTTGGATAGCCTGCATTATAGAAGGGAAATTTTGAGATGCCTAGAATGGATGTATCCTCCCTTCCACCATTAAGAGGATCTTAATATTTTTGAATAAAGTTGAAATATTGAGATGCTTACTTGTGAAGCAAGTTTATCAAAATAAAAAAATAGGCATTCATGTAATACCGGTTACTCTGTTGGTTACTTAAGTCACTAATAAATATAATAATTTTAAATATAATTTTAAAATTTAAAAATTTAAAATATAATTTTTAAATATAGTAGTTTCACTTGTTCTCAAAGTATTTAGTGTAAATGTATTAATTTAACTTCATTAAATTTAACTTAATTCAGATTTAAGTAAATTTTGAAACAACTTCAATTTATATATTGAATAAATAAAATAATTCTCAAAATTTATTCTCTTTAGAGATATACTTTATTGAAAGAGAGGAGGCAGAAAATAATAAAATATTACTGCTGAGTAAACGTTGTAGAATATACAATATATATTGTGGAACATTTTTTTCTGTACACATAATGTTGAGTTTTGTAAATTAGATTTTTTTTTATCATATCATATCATATGGTTAGTAAAATGTAATTGAAATTTTTTTTAAAAAGAAGGTAAATTAATCCGACAATTAGGACAGGCGGAAATTAACGGGTGCATTGTTTTTTCTATTCCAAATATTCTATAATTATAAATAAAACATCTATCGATTCTAACCTTGTGGTAATATATAGTGTACGTAGTTATAATTTTTATTATTACTAGAATGATAGTAAGAAATAGTATCTGTATAATGTATTGCACAATAACTTACCTCTTCAATGGTTCAGCATTACTCAAAAACAACAAAATTACTCTCTTTCAAAATGCTAATTATGCGCAATTTTTCATAATTTATAATAACGTGAAATAATTATGATTATACCTTTTATGGAAACTTGAAGAAGAAGAAGAGTTACATATTCAGTCCAAAAATAATGGTCAAAAAAATGTAAGTTTGATTTTGAGAAGTGTCGATTTGGATGTCATATTTATATAAAAATTCAATTTTCAAGTTTAAGTTTTTTGATAATAAAAACTAATGAATATTTTTTAAAAAGTTTGATGCAAATTTCATTAATTGGCTATTTTGCTGTTTTTTGAATGCTAATATAGTAGTAATTTAGTATCATCCAATGATCTATTCCATGAACCTCTCTAAGACATCTGTCTAAGTGTGAGGGCTACACCAAGTCTGCACAGAGAACCCTTGAGTCACAGAAGCCTAATGGCAGAGGTTAAAGAACTGTGTGCGTGTTGAAAGAGGTTGTGAAAGACCGGAGGCAGGAGAGAGGCGTTTGAACGTGAAGGGGGTTCTTATCGTTAGTACATCCACAGAACAGTCTCTAAACAGCTCTGACGTCATATTACTAGGCTCTTAGCTTGCCAATAATTTTTTTTTGACACTATAATTTTGGCGTCCATCTTTTTTAAGAATTTCTCTGGTAGCAGAAGAAAAACAAATTTCCAAATCCACTCTT
Source organism: Hermatobates lingyangjiaoensis (assembly GCA_026182355.1). NCBI lineage: Eukaryota > Metazoa > Arthropoda > Insecta > Hemiptera > Hermatobatidae > Hermatobates > Hermatobates lingyangjiaoensis. Next base: position 961,088 of record JAPFBL010000156.1, read on the forward strand.
TATAATCATACTAACTATTTCATTTTGCCTTTTAAATAATTCACCCATTTGAATCAGAATATAACATTTTTACTGCAAAATAAGTAAAGTTTTGCGATTATGTTAAAATGAGATATTGAAATTTTAACGGATATAGTTGTCTTGAGGTCCCGAAGGTCTATTTTTGGCGTTTTTTCGATTATGTCTGTGCATTGTGGCTGTGTGTGTTCCAATAGTTTGTGTGTATGCTGCAGGCCACACCGTTTGATGGATCAAAATTCATATTGTTTTTGGACAATATTGCATCTTCGAAAAGTTTTTGATCTAAATATGATTAGTACAAAATGCCATTTGTACTAACAGGAGTAGTTTTTGGCGTATGTATCTTCAGAAGGGACACCATAGTAGACAACATTTTTTCTTCCAAACAACTGACTCCAGAGTGTCAAACTTTCGAGAGTTATATGAAACTGACAGCAGCATTCACGGAAGAAATGTTAAGATTATTTTCAATAACTGCAGAGGTGAGTTATTTAGTAAAATGTAACATTTTTGAATTACGACTGATTCAGAAAGCTTCTGTGCATTATAGAGGTGATGCCATATAACGGATAATAATGAATTTATACACAACGGTAGCAAACTTTGTGAGGATTAGAGGACTACTTCTGTGTCATAATTAGATGAACAAAAAAATGCCTTATGGTGTGTTTTATGATTTCAGACGGTTTTTTAATGCTAAAGGGCTAACTATATTAATATGAAATTTTGTAAAAAAAATTACATAAAATTATTATACTATAAAAAAAACCTAGAAATTCCGACTAAAGCAAAGGACAATATAGCTCTAAACACAGAAAACTCAACTTGGAACAAGGAATACAAGTACTTTACTTGTTGGAATTGTTTATATTGACTTAGAAATTTTTTTAGTGGAGTATGTCAAATAGAATTACCATTTAAATGTTTAATAAAAGAAATTAGAAGGTATTTTAATGTTTTAATGTGTTATGTAAGAAGATTTAATTCTTTCAAGCTTTAGAAGCAAACTCAAATGAACGTATATTTTAATATTCCACCGTCTGATAGATGATTGTATGACAAAAGTTGTCAATTAATTTACATGTTACTCTTTAACAAATCGTAATGTCAGTTACACAGTTCTTGATGCGTTTAAAAACCTCAGTGTTTTGGGTGGTATTGTATCATGAGAAACGTTTTTCGTTCTTTGTGCTAAAACATCCAATTTATGTTAAGCCACTTTTCAGTGGCTTATAAAATTAAAATTGTGTATTAGGTATTTTATATTTTGATATTTGGTATTTTTAGGTATTACTGTGAGTATTTCAAGTGCTTACAATATTGGAAGAGTAATATTTAACTAAAAATGACAGCTATCAGGTTCTATCTGTACTAACATGAGTAGTTTTTGGTGTGTGTATCTTCACAAGAGACACCATGAATATCAGAAGGGTAAATATGTAGAATGATCTTCATTATTTTTGGGATCAAAAATTAAAGAATAGAAAATTATTTAATGTTAAAACTCTGGGCTGCTAATTGGATACTAGAAGAGCTTTTGGTATCATGCCCTAGAATCCAGTGAATTACAACTAATATAAAGATGTTCTAATCCTAGAACTAAAAAATGAATTACAACATGATTTTGTCAGAATAATTATAATTAGTGAAAATATAGTGTATGCCAGTACTGAAATTGTGACAACTAAAGGCTGTGTTCTCAGGGAGGTGTGCTTTCGCCTCTATTGTAGTGAACAGTTGTGAATGATCCACTGGATACTCTGACTAATCAAGGCTACAATACCAAGCTATATGCAGTGACCTTGTTATCATAATAAGAAGAATGCTAGATGGTACTGCCTTTGAGCTTATGCGTCATGCTCTCTAGATCGTAAAGGAAAATTGTTTGGTTATAAAACCACCTCAGCAGTTCTCATTCCTTTCTCAAGAAGAAATAAAAGATGTCTCAATAAACTCTATGATGAAAAGAGTAGAACTATCGAAGGTGTGCAAATATCTTGAAGTCTCCTTCGATAAAACACCCAACTAGAAAAGCCATGTAAGAGATGCATTGGCCCTCAGTTTGATAATAATAATAATATGTACTACTTTCTGGATTTCGTATCACTTAATTACATTGTTTTAGTATTATTTATTCTTTAATTAATGTTTTTCTGTTTTTGTTCATTATATATATATTGATAAAAGTATCGACTGTGGAATAGAAACAAAACTAAAGTTTATCGGGACTCGGTCAGTTCTTCAGGTTCAAATTAAACTCTCATTGCCACAGTTTCGGTCTTTATTTGAAACCTTTTTCATCGGCAGAAGTATACATTTTGAAACAGAAAAACTAAGTTTTACATTACAAATTATTTTACAAAGAAAAATAGTATGTGGATTTTAACAACAACTGTAGTCTGAATGAACACGTGACACTAAACTCTTATATATATATAATATATATTATATATATATATATATATATATATATATATATATATTATAAGATCAAACCACAATAAGAAAATGGGAAAGCAAGACTAAGATCTTTGCCTTTTTACTTTACTATAAGTAAAGTATAGTGATCGTGAAAAAATTCGATCTCGAGATTTTGACGGAATTACATGTTTTGAGGTACCAGAAGTCGTTTTATGACGTTTTTACGATGATGTCTGTGTGTGTGTGTGTGGTGGGTGGGTGGGTGGGTGGGTGGGTGGGTGGGTGGGTGGGTGGGTGGGTGGGTGGGTGGGTGCGTGGGTGGGTGCGTGTGTTAGCATTGCTTGTTACCACGCTACGGTCCAGAATCTTTGATGGATCAAGTTGATATTTTACACAAAAATGGGCCCCATTTAGACGAAGATCCCTATTGTTTGGGAAGAATTATGCATGATGGGAAAGTCACTTTTTTGCCAAAAACCGTTTTTCTTAAAACATTTATTTCTCCTAAACTGATAACCCTAGAGTTTTGAAATTTTGACATTATCTTTGAAGTTACAAATGCAACAAACGAAAAATATATTCAGTATTTTAAGACAACAGAAAATATTTTTTTTTCAATAAAATGTAAAAATTTTGACTTATAATTCAATCTCAAACCTTGTGAGAGCGATACAAGCCATACTGTTTAACGGACAAGAATGAAACTATGCCTACAAATAGAACATTATATGGCGAATGAGTTGAGATATTTTTTTTTGAAATTACTTTCGCTATAGGGGCGTTACAGTACGATTTGTGTTTTCAGAAAATGATTTTTTGACGCTAAACGGCTCGTTAAAAAAAAATGAAAATTTGACCAAAAATGGAACAAAAAATTAGCAATTCATAAAAAAAAATTCATGAAGTTTCAATTACGGGAAAGAGCAATAACGATATAAAAACTGTTTGTTTATTCTAGACTAAGAGATCACCTGCTATACTTGTCGAATTTTTTGTATTTTTTTACATTGTTTACATTGACTTAGAAATTTTTTGAGCGAATCCACTGAGATAAAATTGATGTTTCTAATGGAAAAATGAAAATATATTATTGACTTATAAGAGATGTAAGAGGAATAATATTGTGGAGGTAAATGATAACACTCATTAAAAAAAAATTCGTATATATGTTATTTGACAAAGGGGAAGGAAAATGATCTTATTAAGATCTTACTAAGAAGCCATAAAATTCCCAGTATAATAATTCTGTTAAAAACCAAAAATGTAAAAGATAATTCAAAATTGAAATCTTTCGTTTAGAGATTAATAACTGTAATTATCGTACATCTTTAATTAACAAATCACCTTAAAACAACATTTTCTTCGCTGTTTAAGAAGTTTTTCAGAGAAAAAAAGAGTATTTTACTGTTTCAAATTTCAAAATTTTACATTAATATTCAATGTAGAAGGATGTCAAGTAAACGATGTAAGAAATCTACTGGCCATTTGAACAATAGCCATGTTATCTTGTAGGATACTATTTCGTTTCAAGAAATGTTCACTTTGGTTTTTCAAAAATGTTATTACTGCTGTAGTTATACTAATGAAATTATTTGTAAATAATAAATTATTTGTGATGTACAAAAATAAGCTTATAAATTGATATGTCCTTCAATCACTATCTGTACTACCTCAGGAATGACAGGCTAATAATTATATCCCATTTAGATGTTTACGTTATGCTTAAATGAGACGTTATGTTTTATATACTCAAGAAATTTGACATTAAGTTACTTATAGTAAAGTAGAGTGTAGGCCACTCCAGATTTTTCTTATTGTGGTTTGATCATTGATTGTTATTTCATGTGCTTATGTGAAATCTTTATATATATATATATATATATATATATATATATATATATATCGTTTTATGTTTATTTCATTTTTTTATAATTTTTGTCATTAATTTTCTTCATTAAATACTATTTATAGGTATAAAAAAATCTTTTTATCCAAAAAGTTATGGGCACGTTACAGGCCACATCGTTTGATAAATCAAATTCATATTTTAAAAAAAAAATGTTTCCTATAGTGTTTATAAATGGCGTCTATTGTTCTTGTCAATAATTCACCATGGGAAAATTAACTGTGGGCGAACTGTGATTTTAGACAACTTTTTTTTCTCCTATATTGTTAAGTCTAGAGTGTTGAAATTTCGGAATTATTATAAAATTAATTACAGTATTTCTTGACTCAAGTTTAATATAAAGTTTTCTAATAAATAAGAAAGTTAGTTTTGTAATAAAATGTAAAAATTTTCTGGATACAATACAGGTCACCGTGTAATAGATTATGAAGAAATTATATCAAAAAATTTATCCTTGTCAGAAAAAGAGTCTGTTACTTTTATATTTATACGGAAATAGACGTTATGGTATATTTTATAATTATATCAAAATATTATTTTTCCGCTAAACAGCTAAAAATGAAAAAATTAAATATTGTGAGTAAACGCTACTTCAAATTATTATTATTAGTTAAATTATTAGTTTATCAGAGTTGGGTGAAGATGAAAACTTTAAACTTCATGTTTATTAATTAAAAATTACTTTGACAATATCTGATTCTCATCAGAATCTAATAAGAAAAATAAATAAAAGTCAGATAATAAGTTAACTTTCATATTGGTACCTGGACAGACGGGAATACTGGAGAATGGGGCAGAGAACAAGTAGGAAATGTTTGGCCCAAACAAACCTTTTGTAGTTTAGTACCTTATGCACAACACGCACCAGCTTCCACATAGATGTTATTAATGATTAGGTAAGAAGAAAGCGGATCAATGAGGTCTAATTCAGTCTACTAAGTTTTATCTAACTGAAATTAAATATGTAAAGAATATAATAAATCATCAAATGAGGATATAAAAACATATGTAGAACATCTAACCGGACATTATATTCTTAACTATCACTTACGCAAGCTGAAATTAACTTCATACAAAAAATGCACAGTCAGTCTGCAAGGAGCATGAATCTTTGCATACATTCTATGTGAATTTGGTAAGAACATGTTTAAGAGGTTAATAATTTTTGACAATATGTAACTAAAACTAATATATGTGTAGAAAATTCTCTAACATCAAATAGGAAGTTGTTCACATAACTTAAAATCTAAAGATCATTTTGGAATCGACAAAGGAAAGCATAATGTGACAGGTATGGCCACAGACAAATGATTTGTCTGAAATCTGCCAATTAATTTTGATTATTATAGTTATGACTGTGGTCTTTTAGTTGATATTTAATATGTATAAAGTGCAATCTACGTAGAAATTGTCCTTCAGAGTCAACAGTTTAAATACTCTGCTCTAAAGTAGGAATAACTTAACTTTTTAAGTTCTACTATGAAGTTGGTTTGAATAAAAACAAAAAGCCAATAAACTATAAGCAATAAATATTAAATTGGATTTCATTAATTATTGAAACATATGCACACACTCGGACACACACACACGCACACACACACACACACATACACACACACACACACACACACGTATATATATATATATATATATATATATATATATATATATATATATATAACAGATTCAATAATATATCGACCGTTAGATAGAATAGGTGTGTTCTCTAATCGGGGTTCGGTCAATTTTCGAGGATAAAAAATCAAACTCTCGTTGCCAACGTTTCGGTTTTATTTAAAACCTTTTTAATAGGCAGAAGTAAGAATTTTTTAACTAAGAAAATGAAATTTACATTATTTAAAGGAACAACAATGTTAACCGGACAAAACCTTCTATATATATATATATATATAATAAAAAAACACCAAAATTGGCTAATATCTGTTTCTTAACAAGCTTCTCAGTTTTTCTAAATAACACTCTCGTTATTTCACCCACACAGTAAAGTATATTTCCTATAGTCATCATGTTTCTAATGATACAGATTCATTTTCAGAACCTCAATAACATCTTGTGTGAATTTTCTCGTTTATGTAAGCGAGTTTTTCTAACATACCGGCTATAGGAAATATATTTTACTGTGTAGACGAAATAACGAGAGTGTTATTTAGGAAAATTAGGAAACTTGTTAAGAAACAGGTATCAGCTAAGTTTTGTGTTATTTTCAATAATGTATGTCTTAAGGAAGGACTGCTACCAAAATTTACAAATATACTCGTATATATCTTTGAGAGTGAGAGCATAACAACTGGCACAAATCACAAACTATACTGCTTGAACAAATGTATCGACGAACATAAGAGTAATGAAGGAATATTTAAAAGTATTATAAAGAGCCATGTTAAATGCATTAAACCAGAAGATATTGTGGTCTGATAACTTATTACTAAAGTCCTTCAATAAGTAGTCTGGTTGTGAGGAGCAGTACAAGTGTAAGTGTTCATGGGTAGGAGGAGACCAAGCTTGAATCATGCCGCATAGGGAGCTGCGAGATCGAAAAACTGGAAAGACAGTAATATGGAAAGACAACAATATTGCCCAGAAGAATAGCTATACATCTTTTTTCCACTATGCGGTGCCTGCCACAATAAAGAGTTCACAAGATTAACAGGGAAGATGATGATATACTGCAAAAATTATTGGCAAAGAAGGAGACCATTTTAAATTGCAATTAATATAACTAATTATGATTCAGATGAAACAGATAGTCATGAATGTCCAACTCTGCAGTCCTTATAAAATATTAAAGTTGTATCCAACAAGCTGACCCGAATTATCCAGGTAGAAGGAGAGTCCAGCAACCCTACCTTAGTCACCCAAAAGCTCCCTGACACAAGAGTGACGACTGACTAAACCTTGAACTACAACCCCACCGCAATGAAATGCATATTTCTTATGGACAAAAAAAGAGTATACTTTTTAATGGTCGATTGTAAAAATGATTGTTTTACAATCACACAAAACTGCTAAAACTTACAGATTATAATTTATTGAAATAATCTATAGCCTACCATAAATTATTCACCCTGAAACTTCTCTTATGTTGCTGTATAACAATATTTTGTGTAAATTTACTTTAGCATTCATAATAATAACCTTACAAAGTTCCTGATGTAAGGCGAATATCGCTAAAGTGCAGCGCTGGTAAATGGCAGTGTTTATTTAAATACAAAGGATTAGTCATTGTTGATGGAGTCTACATTCGAAGCGAGACAAGTTACGACAGACTATTAATAGACGGACACTTTGTAGCCGATAGCGAGATGGAGAGTGGAGGAATGCCCAGCTCGCCTTCTCCAGTCGAATAAATCACTAGGTTGGACGGTGCCGAGGCCAGCCCCACGAGCCATTGGTAGCAGCTGTGTCATTTCCAGTAATAGTCCATCTCAGCCAACATTTCTAGCGCTTAAATCCCATCCTCCAGGCTAATATATTAAACAATCATTTCATTGTTTCATCATTGTTAACTACTATTTTTGTAATTTTGATCCACGGTTTAATTTCTAAAGAGACAACAAATATCTTTTACTAACATCAAATGTCCTTTGTGACTCTCCATGACTGCTTATACTTTAGACTGTTCAAAAAAAAAAGTTTTTACTCTACAGTTCACTACATTAAACAGATCTTAATAAAGTTTAAAATATAGTTTTTGTTTAGGAAAGAAGTATTGTTTTGGCCAATATTGTAATGTCGGAAATTACCTCATTGTAAGATATATTTTTCAAAACAGATATTAATTTTTCCTGTTCATTTGTTTGTATATAAATCTATAGAAGTCAAAATAAACAATTTATTAGAAGTGATATATCTTTTAAATACGAATAGTAATAAAGGATTAATCTAAATATTACAAATTACATCAATAGGAATAAAATATGAAGTGACAAATACATAATAAATAAAGTGAAATAATTATTTATAATTTTGATGCTAATAACCATGACTCTTTCACCGATCCTTTCCAGATTATTCTCAGAACTAACATATAATTTATTCTATTTATATGTTCATTATTTCATATTTAATTTCTCTTTGTCAGGGAAATAATTTTAATAGCTTTACACATGAACAAATTTAGTAAAATATTAATCCATTATTATTTATAATTTTTTCAAAAACTCTCTCAAATTGAAAGAAAAATAAATTGGCAATATAATTAATTATGCAAACTGCCGCACCTGGTTTATAATGTGCTCAACTTGTTCGCTCGACTGAATGATTTGAATATTAGTATAGTTCAATTAGAATTGCTAATCTTACTTATTATTTGGCGTAAATTTTGCAAGAACTTGTAAGGTCGATTATATTTTCGTTACGGGTACCAAAATAGACATAGTCACATTAAAACAAATCTGCTATTCAAATTGATTGTAAAAGAGTTTCATAATTAATTTATTTCTAGTTAAGTTGACTGCAGGCAATTTGAAATGATGGAAGACTAGTTTCTTATGTGGAAAAATAGTACCCGATTTGCCATATGATACGATAAAGTATATTTCCCATGCTTTTATATCTCCCAAATTTGATCAATATCTGCGAGATAGTGGATTTGCAGACCATTTAGGCTATTTATTTTTTATTCAGTAGACTTTCTATAAAGTTTTAGCTTTAATTAGTAAATCTGAAATCTCTGAAATTCAACAATGCAACAAATAACCATCTCAAAAAACTAAGCTTTTTTAGGGTTTCATTGTTATTGACTTTGTTTTGTCATTACTCTAAAATTATTACAATGATTGATGAATGTATTAGTATATCTTTCGATTATGAAGTAATTTAATAATTACTTATGCCAATACTGATTAGCTATCTGTTTTTTAATCACGTCCGTGAAGAAGAAACCCTAATGACGTTGAACATATCACTTTATTTTTGTTGTTGGAGACTGAATATTTAGTGAATAGTTTGAGATTTAATTTTTATGTCGGTTTAAACCAAATAAAACAAATCTCAAGCAAAATGAACAAAATAATTTTAAAAAATTGAAATCAGATGAGATTCAGTTTTACATACATTAAAATATTGGTAATATAATATGTGCCAATTTTACTTCCTTGAAGTAAAATTCAATGCAAATAAATACAGAAGAAATATCAAGCAATAGTTTCATAGCCATAACAGTTATTTATTTGGAAGTTGATGTTATTAAATTATTGAAGGAAATTAAAAATGATGTGGAGTATAATTTAAAGACTTTTTTCCTCTTAAACTGTTTACCTTACTATACTGTATTTGCCAATCTTTTATTGCAAGGTAGGACTTTAAAAAAACAAAAGGCTTGTAGTTGAATAGAGTACACGAGAGGGACATTAATGGCTCATTAAGAACAATAGCGACTGTTCGTCTTTGGCCGTCCTTAACCAGCCTTTAGCGTTAAGCACTTAGTGTCTTCGAAGCTACAAGTGTTCTGCAAGTCAATCTGCAAGGCTATTTCGAAACAGGCTACTACAGCCAACAAGGAAAACCTCTCCTTAAAGGAAATCAATTGCGACGCAAAACCATATGACTCATTAAACTCACCTATGAGCAATGAATTAAAACTAAACCAAGCAAAGTAAATCGAAAATACTCTCAATGGTTCAAATAAATTCCTTGATTGAAGTATCTAATAATTATAATAGTCTTTTTTTATTCGTATTTTAAAGTATGAGCATTTTTTTATTCGTATTTTAAAGTAAAAGAGCATTTTTTTATTGTTGTTCTGATATCATTTACAATATTTAATTCTAAGACCTTAGACTAAGAGTCTAAGTAAGGCCTGAAATAGTCGAGTTTCTCCTAGACTGTCACAGTAAAGCAATATTCACCTTCAACATTACATTCACCTTGGTATAATACTGGTAATTTTTTTAACTAAAGAACAGCTATCCGTGTTATACAACCCCATAGTATGTGATGTGTAATGTCAAAGTGAATAGTATTTCTTTAGTGGTACAAATTAAACGACAAATGAACTTTTCCTTTATTAATTTTTATTTTTAAGAGTTCCTTTCGAAATAAGAATTAAATAATAAAGTATTTTTTTGTCTATTTTTTTGTCAAAGATTTTTTCTTAAAAAAACGAAATAATTGTCGAAAAAACGAAATTAACAATGACAATATGTTGTTGATTTGATTGTCTGGCCAAATAAAATCATCAGGTATCTACGTACATGAATGAAGAAACAAATGGTATTGCTGTGTTCTAGGACTAGAGCTCAAAACACGAATAGGGTATCTATTATTGAGTTAATGTGGTTAAAAATGTGCAAAAATTAAAGTTTATCATTTTATGAACCGTAAATGAAAGTATCTTATAAGAAACAAAAGGAAAATTTGAAGTATACTTTTTTTTGTAAAAAAAAAATTGTGATAATTTGAGCCTTTCCGATAGGATTTTACGGTAATGAAAAAAAGGTAGTTTGCTAAATGGTGTACAAGCAGAATTACTGAATGACAATTAATTTATCATGGATAAAAATATCTCGTATGTCGTGCTAAGGTAATTTATGGGATTCTTCATATCAGCTACATTGTTAAAATTTAAAGGTTTTGAATTAACTTGGGTGGAAAGATAGCTAAACGCAATCATAAAAAGGCAGGCATAATAAATTTATTATTAAATATCTGAATTAATCCGATTTCAGCGTATTGTAGTTTTTGTGCTTAAAACATTTTTAACAACACCCCTTTCTTGTCGGTTATTGAACTTATTTTAGTTATTGCTTTCAGTGAGTAACAAAACAAACGTGGACATGTAAATATAGGAGGGGGTGGTGATGAAAGGTGTCGGGATGAGGCCTTTCCCCAGGGGGTGACTGAGGACGGTGGAGCCCAAGGACTCCGTGTTGTTTCGTCACCCTCAGAGGAATGCTACTCCACCTGCTGCGCTGGTCCACCCAGGCCCCCTGCCTCGGCCCCCTACTTCATTTAAATCTCCTTAAGGCCATCATTTTGAAGGCGTTCTCTCAGTTCTGATTTTTAATTCTAAAAATCTTATTTCTTTTCAGGTATCTATTCACTTGTTCGAAATCAAAGCAGTCATCATCCATTACATTATTCCTTGTAAATATACACCACTGAATTGATGTGTATTCCCTATTACTGTTCCATAAAATTTAATTAGGTGGTTTATTCCATTATTAATGCATTGCTTAGTCGTTCAAACAGGTTCATCCATGGAAAAAAATTCCATGAATTCTAATTCATATAATGATATAATATTTTCATACCTCGTAATATGATATTCTTGATATATGATATCCTTGGTACAAAAATATGTATACACCTAAATGCTAATGAAATTTAAATAGGCGCAAGTGAATTAAAACATTACATTAAGATATGACGACGCTTTTTTTGACTCTTATGAATTTTCTTATAGCACTTAAAGAGGAAGAAAACAACAGTGGAATCAACAAAAACTCTCTAGATGTTTCTATCTTAAATCGAATATTTTATTTGAATTTAAGATATTGAATTTTGCATACTTTACTAATACATCAAAATGTTTTGAGAAATGAAAATTGACTTTTAAAAAATTTGAAATATATATAAAACGGCATATATTGTCATCAGGAAGATAAAACGTTAGCTACTCAGGAGGTAAGCTAATACTCAACCAAGCATTCTAAGTGACTCACTTCTCCTCCCGATGCCGGTGAGTGTTGAAATACACAGTGAATTTTTGTTCCATCTTCTATTAGTTTTCTATTTGAGTACATTATATTAATTCGTTTCAAGCATTTCTAGTAGTTTTGTTTATATTATTACGTAACAGGAGTTAGATATTAGCATTAATAAAAAAACAAGCAAAAATGCTAACTTAGCTGTAACCTTTCGGACAGGAGTCCTTCATAAGAGCAACGACAAACAGAAGGTTATTGTACTGTTAACGAGTAAAGTGAAGAGGAAACTGTGTATATAAAACAAAGTCATCATATGATAAACTAAATACTGATGTTTTGATACCTTGATGATGAAAATCGATAAATGTGAGCCACATCAGCTCCAAGAAAAATAATATTTAAAAATACTTTCTATATATAACTTTTTTTTCATCGTTTCAATAAACAATTGAAACATTGAAATTATTATGTTAAGTGATAAACAAGTGAATTATTAAGTTTTCAATTAATTGGCATTTTCCCTTAATATTTTTTTATCTGGATTGTAATAAAATAGCAAAATCCAATAAGTGTTTGGTAGATATAGGAAATTAAACATAGCTTTGAAGTAATGAAGAGAAATATTTGTGAGTATGCTATATAGTTTGTGTGAAAGGTAGGTCTGCTGAGGATTACTGAGTGAATGCTTTAGGTGTACACTATCAGTGACCCGATTGCTTATCAAGGAATTGATGCACTATGTGTTTACGTGAATGGAAGTAGCTTCGAAGAATTGTAATAATTATCAAGTAACAATCAAGAAAACTCTTTCAGCAGACTTAACCCAACAAATAAATAAACCCATAAAAAATAATCAATGAGTTAATATCAATTTCTATACAAAACATAGACAAGATTAGTCCATGTTCTATGGATAAACTATGGATTCACGTCATAATGAATAAATAAAGAAGAACAATCTTATCTTTTAATATAGTGCGTTTTATATATAAAACGGTATTATGTTTTGTTCTATGCTCGATGGGTTTGAGACTGCTAAAGATCGAGAAGAGGTGAGATCGATGTTTAAGGTTATTGTTGTACCACAAGCTGGATTCTTTTGATTTAAACATGTTAAACATTTTTGAGAATCTTCCAATAAGAAGAGAGCTTTTCCAGTGACCTCTAGGAAATTAAATTTCTCCATATAAATATTGAATACGTTTAATGATACATTGTTTTATCATTATTTAAAATATTATTTAAGTAATAGTTTTGCAAAGGTAAAATTGGCACAGATTGGAAATGGTTTGAGAATATTGTGCAAAATATTCTAAGAGAAGATATTTACAGTTGTTTTTAAGAAACAGCCGGTGGATGAGTTTCATAATTCGATGGAAGGAAGGAGCACTAATCTGATAGGGACCCGAGACTTGGTGGGCTAATTGGGAAAATTGCTTTTTGCGTCACTAGTAGATAGACATGAAAGTGATTAGAACTGAATAACATGTTCATCAGTAAAACAGAAGCAAAAAATAAAACTGGAACCTAACTGAAACTTACAAACATTACTATTTAAAATATTACTAACAAATATAGCCAACATGAACATAGGTTTCTTTAATCAAGTGAAACTAAAAATTCTTTCATTAAACAACATAAGCAATTAAAGTAATTAATTAGTTTATACTGGGGTAAATGGATAAAACAAAGTCTCCACACAAAAAAAGAAGCCTTTTTATTCTACGCTTTTCGAACGCATTGTGTTCATCGTCAGGTAAACTTTCAATGCGTTCCAAACATTTCGTGTTCATCGTCAGGTAAGCCTCCATTGGAAGAGGAATTAGAATTATTTTTTCAGAAATTCTATTTTACCTTTAATATAATATATTAAAGAATTACAATAATATTATAATTAATTATATATATTTCGAACAGTCCAGTCGAAGGTTTTGACAGGTTAAGATTGTTGTTCCTTTAAATAATGTAAATTTCATTTTCTTCTTCAAAAAATTCTTACTTCTGCCTATGAAAAAGGTTTTAAAATAAAACCGAAACGTCGGCGATGTTTGATTTTTGAACCTAGAAAATTTGACCGAATACTGATTAGATAAAACACCTATTCTAACCTAATCAAACGCTCCATATATTATTAAATCTGTTATATACATATAAAATATTGGTTCTTACAAGGACCAATACATAAAACTTAGAATTTTTTATTCTTAGAATACTAATAGGATAGATAGAAATTAGAATAAACTAAGGGATAATTGTAAAAAACTTATCAATCGGTTGAATTAATTATTTATATATTGCAGTTAATTACAATTGATGAACACGATGTGTTCGAAACGCGTAGAATAAAAAGACTACTTTTTTGTGTGCGGAGACTCTGTTTATCCATTTACCCAGTATGAATAAATACCACACAATTACGGATTATACAACTAATTAGTTTAATTCTTGTTTGCCCTTATTGAAATATTAGACACACGACTGACATTATAATTCATGTAACCTAATTAAAATGTCTAGATTTCTTATATGTATAGATAATTATACCAACTATTTATATAAAGCTTATTTATAAAACATCTTGATTGAAGCGTTTTAAAAAAATATAGTTCAAAACTGATATTTTTGAAATATTCAAAACAAATGGATAACTTACATTATAACTATACTATACATACATTATTTTAATTAATGTAGTTCATTTCACTAATTCAATTGCAACTTATTGCAAGAGTAATTATGGGTCATTTTGAATTGAATAAGAGTGGAGGTAGCATAAACTTGATACGCAGAAAGCATGCACCTTACGTGCACTTGATTAGTGTGATTATAAAATAGCACTCATTATTAGCATTTACCATATTACTATTACTAATACCAATTAGTAATATTACCATATATTAACTGTTCAGTGTTTATCACTCATAATCATTCAATAGCTAATGCAAATTTCCAATATTACAACAATTTATTTTAAACTACCCAAAATTTTGTAATTACCCAACCAGTCATACCTCTTGTAAAATCTTAATCAACATAATTAAAGATATATTCTATTATGTAACACTATTTTTGTCTATCAATGTTTTGTCCAACATTACTCAATAAAACACCTTTAAGCTGAAGTTTCGTCTATATTTGTAGACAACTTCAGGGCTAAAAAAATAGACGAAACATTGGCTTAAAGGTGTTTTATTATGTGTCACTGGACCAAACCTTAATAAAGAAAACTAGTTTTGAATATATGTGGTCGAAATAAGAAAACATTGAGTCCTTTATATATATATATATATATATATATATATATTATATATATTTATATATATATGATCAAACCACAATAAGAAATGGGAAAACAAGACTAAGATCTTTCAACCGTAACAAGCGGTCTTCGTCAGAGTCAAAAACCCATTTATATATATATATATATATATATATATATTACGCTTTTATAATCTTTCTCAAATGATAACATAAAATTGACAATGTAATTAACCATATAAAATCTACTTCACTCATTCATAAATCTATTACATGACTGAATATTTTATTTTATAACATTTAATGATTTAATTAATAGTATCATTCAATGAGAGTTGCAAATGTAAGTTATTAGTTATATTTTTCTACCTGATCTTAAATTGGAAATTAATTAATGTTATGTTGTTTTTCGTTTTTGAATCACTATGATTCAGAACATAACTTTTAAGCATCTATAATTGTTCTTAACAACAATTCCAATTGCATTTGATCCTAATTGGTAAGTTGTAGTAGCCTAATTATTATAAATCATTAATTTATATTGATTCCTCATTATTTGTAGTGATCAGTTTACTCTTTTAAGTACACTAGACTCTAGACCTCTGCGTATTTTTTTTACTAAGGTCATTCATAGTACGATATTATTATAAAAATATCCTGTACTAAGAACAAAATGAAGGAGTTAATTGATAATTAACAATTAAATTATTATTATTATTTGTTCACTTAATGACTGTTTACTATTCAGTGTGTGACTCTTAATAGTCTGTTAAGAAATCATGAAATCAGTGGAAATAATAAATTCATGATTAAATTGTACTATTTATATAATTATGTAGTTCAATTAAAATAAGTTCACAATTGTAGTATTCAAGATTATAAGAATTTAAAAGCAATTACAATTATCTGGTTGGATTAACTTCAGAAAAACGGTCTTTTAATAATAATAGGGAAAAATTGTTGTGAATGATTGAGGTTCGCGATGTACATGCTGTGACGTAAATATGGTTAATTTTAAAATGTTGTTTAATGCTGATGATTATACTATGTGTTGGGACTAGTGTTGCGTAGAGTGTAGTGCATCTAGTGGTGACTTCCCCATTGAAATCGTTTAGGCCCCACCCTGTCAGCCCATACGCGCGCTCCCACATCCTCTGAGAGTCTATCGCAGGCACTTCGCATCATTACCTCCAGTGTCTGTCTGTAGCACCATCTTCTTTAACCATATACTTCACTCTTAGTAAAACATTTTTTCATTCAAACAATGTGAAAGGTACTTCTTACAACAACAAAAAAACAAACTTTTTTTTACAATCAAAAGAGAAGAAATATTTTATTAAAATAATTTATCTACTTGCATCTTTCAATGTTATTGGATGATTGTTTTCAATACTGTAGGTTGTTCATTTATATATACTATTTTTCTTTATCGAGGTTTTAGTGTAGTGTGAAACAATTCTCAAAAAACACCTGTTCATCTATATTTCTGGTAACTTCAAGGTGACATAATTAATTTTGTATTCATGCAACCCTGAATATGTCTAGGGTGAAAATGTTGGTCTAAGATGATTGTTTTAGAATTGTTTCATACTGGACCAAACCGTGATAACGATAAATAGTGCGGAATAAATGTAGTCAAGATATAGAACTTTATTAAGATATATATGTAGTTAAACTGTGACACATAGAGAGAAACGTAACAAAGGACTCACTTTTCAATATTTCGACCGCCATAACGGTCGAATCAGTCCTCTGGGATTGCATTTTGTTTAATATATGTATATACTCTGACGAAGACCTCTTGTTACGGTTGAAAGATCTTAGTCTTGTTTTCCCATTTCATATTGTGGTTTAATCATTGATTAAACATTATATATATATATATAAAATGAAATTAGCGCTAGTTTTTGCATTGACTACTTTCTTCCTATGTTCTCGAATTTTTTACTCTTCTGAGATGAGACTCAGTTATTTTCCAGAGTAGGTTAAAAAGAGATAATTGTATCTAAACGCTTAAACATTGTTCAAATAAAAATCACTTTAATCACTACTGAAAATAAAACTAAGTAATAATACTAAGGTCCTACTAAATAATAATAATAATAATACAACTAATAATAATACTAAAATAATAATACACTACTATAACCTACAAACTTTTGGCTACCATCGTCAGGCTTAGTTTTATGATATCAGTTAATGATTCAGTAGTTCTAAAGACATTAGACCTAGTATGGCATGCCTGAATGTCACACTTAAACTAGAGAGGCTAAGACGACGAGGGGTGGGAGAGAGGGTGAGTGTAGGGCGGTCGCTCACAATGGCCGCTACCTGCAACTCAATCAACTCCTCACCTCCCTTACAACCCAGTAACTGTTTTCAAAACTCTTAAAACTAGATACAATTTAAGGTCATAAGATCATTCATTCCTTTGAATATTTAAGTTGTAGTTATTGCTCTTGATGTATAGTGCCTTGAGTATATGTAGCCTGTTAGCGTTGTTTTCTTGGATTTGGAGGTCTCTTCAATCAATGCCTCTTTGATTGATCTAATTTTGTAGGTTCGTTCTGAGTGTGTCTTATGTGCTCTGCAGCTAGGTAAAGTGTAAGACGCCGTGATACCTTCGTTGTAGTCAGCCCTATTCATGTCGATGATAGGTCTGCGCAGTTACTTGTTTTTAATTTATATTCATATTCAAGATGACTTCAATGCAACTAAAAATAAAAAGACCCAGATCTAATCTTTTCTAACAAATCACCAGCTGAGATCCCGGGCCTACAAAGCAACCACCTTGTATATGGATAACAAATAACTACTAATAACTGTGCAGATCTACTATCGACATATGGTATATAGTACTGACTACAATGAAGCCATCGCGAGGTCTTACACTTCATCTGACTGCAGCTGTAGGAATACGTAGAATAAGCTCACAAAATTAAATTAATCACAGAGGCACTGATTGAAGTAAGAAAGTAGCGACGCTAACTGGCTGCATATACTCAAGGCACGATACATCAAGAGTAATTGTCAAATTTATATGTGCAAAGTTATGACCTAAACACTGTTCCTGGTGTTTTATAATTTTAAAAATAGTTATAAGCTTTTAAGGGGTGCTTAGAGTTGAATGATTTGCAGGTAGCCGACAGCCATTGCTGAAGGGCGACCGGCCTGACCTACATACTCCCTCCCTCGACTGGAAAATACCTGAGGCCTATTGTAAAGTACTAAGAAAGTTGGAGAACATTGTCACAAAAGTGATCAGAGTAGAGCCTGCTGTTAATTTCAATAATATATGCATCTATGAATACCTGCTGGCATTAAATACAGATATATGTATCATTCAAAACATGAAATACTCCGTTAGGAGAACTTATCAAACGATTAAAAGAAAAAAAAACTAGAAGAAACAAGATCAACAAAACTCATCTTAACGTTTTGACCTCATAGTCCTAGAGAGGAGAAGAAGAAGAGTTTTGCTCCTGCTGAAGATGTGGTCTTCATACCTCGTCTAAACTTCACCAAGAAATTTACAAATTGGACTCTGCTCTATCGACGGATTAACTGGTTGTCGATTGAAACACCTTAGATAATTCCTGAATTTGTTACTGTGGTTTAGTCGTTGATTATTATTTAACGTGAATCTTGTTATATATATGCAAAAAAAATCACAATAAATACGTGATGAAATCACAATTGACACGTGATTTCAATGATCTCAATGAAGTTTAAACTACAATGAAAAAAGGAAAACAATAGAAATAAATGCTCTGAGGCCTTTCAAATTATATCATCAGAGAGCAAACAAAGTAAAAACTGAGAAGCTAACATAAAAGTAATGGAGAAGAAAAAAGTAATCCCTTCTCCATTACTTTTATGTTAGCTTCTCAGTTTTTACTTTGTTTGCTCTCTGATGACATAATTTGAAAGGCCTTAGACCATTTATTTCTATTGTTTTCCTTTTTCCATTGTGTTTTAAACTTCATATATAATTATATATAATAATACTATATGTAGAAATTACAAGCCGTTGCGTCTACAACGTGTTTGGTCTCCCTTTTTCTTTTCTCCTGAAGACGGATTACCCGAAAATTTGAGTCTGTAAGTGTGTTTCTTTTACTTTCTGTGCTACCTATCTTCAATTTTGAACTACTATATTATATATATATATATATATAACATCAACAAAATTAGACATTCCGTAGGACTAATTAATAGTCTACGAGAAATACATGTATAAACACAAACAAAGACTAACTTTAAGATTGGTTTGCCTTTCAAGTTATAAACATCTCTTCCTGATGATGACGGCTATCGTAATTTGAAGTGAATCTTGGTTGGCATTTTTATTTTGCTGAATTATAAATAAATATTGTAAGTGGAAGAAAGAAAACCATTAAAAGTAGAAATGGAATATATTAAAAAAGAATTATGTGAAATTTTACAAAAGAAAATTTTTGTTCTTTAATGATGTACCCACTTTAAAATAGATTGCCCGGATAAAGAGTGTCTTCATTGTGATCATAATAAGCTATTACATTGAGAAAGTCAATTTTAAAATGAATGTTGGAAGTGTTTTACTATATTATATCTATTTGTATTATATTAATATTAGACGTTCATAGTAACAGCTCTTATAGTATTTCCTTATTTAAAAAAAAACTTAATTACTGATGGATATTATAGTATTAATTTTAGTTTTAGGAGAAATGTAACTCAAGACTGGTCGTTAGGGTTGATGTTTGGTGGTATGAGTGAAGTAGTTAGTTGAAATAAGACAGCAAAATGTGGTGGAGTAATGTTCTGATTGGAAGAATGTTGATGAAGGAGGAGTGTTTGAGCACACGATTCGCCGCGGCTTCCAGGCCTTCACGCTCGTTATGAGCCAATCGTCACCTCCGTCACTGCTTTTGTCACGAGCCAACTTAAAGGGAGATCTAGATCTCATCTAGACAGTTACTCAACATTTTTCGCAAAACCTTCTTTCTATATGGTGTCTCAGACGGTAGATAATCTCTAATTCACTTATTCTTCAGTGCCTAGCTTTATTAAAATGAGACTTAAATGAACTGCCTATGGACGTTAATAAATCTGAGCACGTCGTCCCTCGAAGAGGGCGTTAAGCAATCGGTCCCAAGACTGCGATGTCACGTACTCGTTGAAGACCTCTACTCTAAATACACTAGAGTTAGACAAAGTTTAGGATTCCCAATTTAGAATATTCGTGTGTATGGTATCACAAAGGGCGAATGTTCGACCTATGTGTGTCCACTGCCATTGCAACCTAACCTAACCTAACCTATCATTGAATTAATTCCTCTTCTTCGTCAAGTGTAGTCTAGCTGGTCACGTTTTTGCCTTTAGTACTGAATATTGGAGGTTTGAATCTTGTCCTTGAGTCTACATTTTTTACATGATCACACCCTTCCACGGAGAGGGCATAAAACTGTCGGTCATGAGAATTTACTAGCAGAAGACATCTAGTCTAATAATCTTGAGTGAGGTAAAATTAGAACTCCTCATGTGTAATCCACTGGTATATGGCTTACCCCAAAATAAAAAAGGTGGCAAATAACTAAAAAGCCACACTTTTTACCCCGAGAACCGCAATGAAGGTGAAAGTCTGTTAGAAAATAAACTAATGTGCTTCTAACTCAAATTATTGACTCCTGTCAAATGCTTTCTATTTTTTTTCTATTTCTATAAAAAGTATGCAGCAGTAATCGTGATTTCTAACGTTACATAAACAGTCGTTAATTAAGAATGTTGTAATTACTAATGATAAAATTACGTTTACATTCATCAAGCTATTAACCAAATGCCGTGATTGTATAATCAAAAAATCTAAGTAAATTAAATTTGACACCAGAAGATGCATAATTCCATTAATAGTTTTCATCTACTGAAGTCATTTCAATAGTGTCATTCCCTTTAACGGAAATATATAAAAAATGTAATAAAAATGCAATGGCAATAAATATGTATGTAATTTAAAACTCTATGAAATGAACATTAATACTAAATCATATTTATTCAAATGAAAGATCATGAGGTTCCTCTTCTCTGTTATTTCATTAGGTCTCTCTTTGTTTTCTCTATTATGCTGCACGATTATTGGGATAAAATTTGTTTTTTCCCTTAACTATTTGATATTTTACGTTATCAAATATTTTACTTTTTAACATAAACTACTTCTCAATTTTTCATTTTGGAAGAATTTTTATTGATTATATTAAAAAACATCTCATTTTGTTAGAATAGTAAAGTCAATTTTATACGTTTTCGATTCATGCAAGTAAAGTTGAATAAAAAAATATTTCTATTAGTATTCTATTTATATATAAAAAAAGTAAAATAATAAGGGTAAAAGTGGTGGAGATGCATATGAAGGAAGGAAGAGACGAGTAGGGCAAGTGGAAAGCGGAGGTCAGAGAAGAGGTCGAAGGCTGCTGCGGCCGCACCCTGCTCGGCGACGTGAGGCCCACTTTCTACTGAATTCCTTAAGTCGCTACTGCCTCCTCCGAGCTTAGCCACTCTCCAATCCTAGCGTAAACAATCGCCAACTACCCACACTCTAAGTCTCAAACATCCATTTTAAACATATTTTAAGCAACAAACGAACATATTCTTTAACTACCATTTTATTTTACTTCCTTTTGTACATACATTTAGAAAACATCTAATGTATTCAATACAAAAAATTGTAAAAATTACAGATTATATACATCTTTTACAGTATAGTAATATTTCATTCAAGCAATATAACTTTTAAACGTCTAACTCGATCGCTCAAACTCATTTTTACTACCAAAATTATTGCACTAAAGTTTGGGAGTTCTTATAGTTTTTACTATTATTATATTTTTACAATATAATAATTGAGCCCATTAATTACTAAATAACGAACATACCAATATATTATAATTGTTATATTATTATACGAACATAGGATAACATTTACTTTTTGCATAATTATTCTTCATGCAAATTTTTGTAATTGCAATTTTTACTTAGGAAAAATTTGCAGAAACTCAAATATTTGATAAACAATTTGAACACCTCTATAACAATATATATGTTTTTAAAATATGAATTGCATTTTTATGAATGCGCTATTTTCCCCTATTTTCCGCATCCCTACTTAAGATGAATAAGTATGATTGTTTGCTCCAAACTGGGATCTCACCGTTTCTCATTGAAACTTAAGAGTTACGTGTACTTAAGAATTCTATGGCATGTATTTTTGATATTTTTGAGACGTTTATGAATATGATTTTAATTTTAATGAATATACGTTCTATCATCTATAAACAGTGTTCGTTTCCTATTTCTTCATCTGTGTCAATTATACTAAAGAGAACTTTGTCGATGTATGGTTACTTTCAATTGTTAGTCATCTAATATTTTGGAACATGGTTTTTTTACATGTAAGAATCCCAATGAAAAAAGAGGAAACAAAACAAAGTATTGAATGAATAATATATATGTTAGAACCATGTAATACATAATATACACTTTTTTTATAGATACGTTTAATCGTATACCTATTATATTAATATTAATGTAATAACTATATAACTATTATATTAATATAATATTATATAACTATTATATTAATTAAAAGAGAACTGAAACATTATTCTATATGACTCTGTTAGCCGTAAAAATGCAGAGCTTTACTTATTTAGTGGTTCCAAGTATTCTCCATATATATTAGAAATAGATAAAACCGTCATACCTCCTAAGTTGTTTTTGAAGTCGTTGGAGCGCTTTCGGAAGTTGTCCGTCTTCATATTTGTAAGAATCAGCAAGTTGCGATTGAAGATGGACAACATTCGAAAGCGCTCCAATGACTCCGAGAACTTGTTACGAGTTATGATAGTTTTATCTATTTTTAATATAAGTCATACTGACCTTAGTGGCAGTAACAATATGCATGTATCCTACATTTACTTGTAAAAATAATATAATCTTATATGTAGAAAAATCACAAGTCACTAGGTCAGAAGTGATATTTATATTATTAAAAAAGACTATTGAAAAGGCATTTAGTTCTTGAAATAAAGGTATTCATTTTACTTGGGACTTGGTAAGCATTTTTAATTACTAACAACCAAAAGTAAAACCAAATCGAAAAAGTCGACCAAAAGTGGTAACTCATAATTAGAAAAACCCTGAGGTAAAAATATTCTATAAATGTTTTTTAATTGAAAAAATGAATGTACATAGAGTATGAGCGTGAAATCAAGTGTTAGTTGTCTTGTGTTATTCATTGAAATTATGAGGACTGTGTCAAGACATCTGATGAGGAGTTAGAGCAGAACAGATTGGAATCACGAACAGAAAGTTGTTTACAATGAATGAACCCTATCTAGTACATTATCTTGAATTGTTACAAAAAGTGATATTCTTTCTCTCAGCTTTCTTAAAGAGTAGGTTACAAAAATCATAACTCTTTTAAATCAAAGGCTATAATAGTAATAGAATCAACTGGGATTGTAATATTGGTTATAATCAAAGGGAAAATTATAAAGAAGGTAGGAGAATGTTTTCAGCAGTCAGATTTCAGACGTCATAAGAGCTTAGAACGTGACCTTATTTGGATAGCTTGTACTGTAAGGAGTTTTATTTTTTTGCGAGATGCCGTTAGAAGCGTGTCTGACTAGATGCTTTGTACCTTCGAACAGAAAGCTTTTGTGTAGCCTTGCACGTGACAGAGTATGAGAAACTAGGAGGAAAGGCACCGAGGTAAAAAGAAACGTAGTGGGACAAATAAATTAGCTTTCTTATTAATAAATCAAACATGGAACAGTAATATGAAATTTAAAATGATTATCTATTTGAAATAGATAATTGTAGGGTAAAAATCTAATGAAATGGTCTCCACATATAAAAATGTTAATGATATAAACAACGCTTTTCGAAACACTAGTGTTCTTCTCAGGCAATTAATAAAAAATACATATAGACACCACATGGGAGTTATCTATTAGTACAAAGTAAATAAGTACAAAAAGTAATATAAAATAAAATAAGGCAGAAAGTACGAACCTAAGGATGAATGCCTCTGAATAAGACTGACTGGTAATGGAATGGACATGGGTGGGGATATAGGGTACATCTGTTTATTCAGAGGCACTGTATTTTTTATTAATCGTATTTTTTAGTTAATGCCTGAGGAAGAAGAACACTACGTGTTCGGAACGCGTTGTTTATATCATTAAAATTTTTATATGTGGAGACCATTTCATTAGATTTTTACCCTACAATGAGTAAATACCACATAATAACTGATTGCACTACATTAGAAATAGATAATTGTTTACAAATAGCTATTAAGTACAACCTATTTAGCTGACAGATGGTATTCAAAAAGTCTAGGTTAGGCAAATAATAATAAATATTTTTTACATAATTTAGTTTACATATCTCTTTTTCCAATTTCTTATTGTGGTTTGATCATTACATTTAGTGTGGTCAGCAATAACCTTAGTTCAGCGTACAAGTTTAGTAGTGTACTTTGTTATAGTCATTAAAATAATATAATGAAATAATTACTTGAATGGTTAATTCATGAACTTTATTTTTGCTCCAAGGGCATAATCCTTACCTACTTCTATAAACTGAATCATAACTGAATAGTTTTAGAATATTTTTTATTATTTCTGAGTTGAAGATTGACACTAGGGATTTTTACCTTACTATAAGTAAAGTATAGTGATCATGAAAAAAATTGATCTCAAGATTTGACGGAATTATTTATTAAAGTACTTTGTGTATAGGATAATGTATGTGATTATATAGGGCAAGAGAAATTCTAGAGTCCTCACCCAAGTGCCACCTCTGGCGTTCAACACTTTTAATTTCACTTTTTCGTCCAATAGAGAAAGTGTCCTGTCCACTTAATCTTCTATACATTAGGGAAAGTACCCTATTCTGGTATTTATCTATAGCAAAGACTCTTGAGGTGATTTTGAGATGTTAGGAATCAGACGCTGAATTGAAGTGATACGAGTATTTACTCTTTAGGTATTTTCAACAATTACGCATGAACTATTTTTTACGAGTAAAATATTGGTATAGTAATCTGTTTACAGAAGTAAATGTCGTAGGGATTGTAATTTAGGTAATTAAAATATGGAAGTGAGAAAGGAAGAGAAAAATAAATTACCACAAACAATGCTATAACCAGTTAAAAAATAACTACTGACATTTTATTTTTTAGTGAAGACTTTGGGCCTTCTTTCATTCTCTCTGCTTCCCTCTTTCAGTCTCTCCCTCTCTCTCTCTCTCTCTCGCTTTCTCTATATTGCTATATAGACTTCTAAGCACTGTATCATGGAACTCTACCTATTCGTCATTAAAATATTTATATCACTATTATTTGATATCATTCGAATTAATTATATATATTAAAAAATAATATTTTATTTAATCATGCAGAAATTACTAGTTTTAATATTGTAAAGGGAATGAATATGGTTGTTTTGGCTTACGTTTCTATCATCAAAAACCAAAAATAATTTGCTGGCCTAAGTCAAAAATTGTCTGAATGTCATATCTGACAAAAATAAAGTTAGGTTAAGAATGTTAAAACATATTTCAAGTATATAATCAAACCAGTTTTTTTCAATGAAATAGATAAAGGTAACTGGCCAAGTTAGCACTGTGACAACGTGATACGTTTGGACTAGTTGACAGACCCCGGAGTTCAATACCCCTGTAGGCCTCGGTTTTTTCAGCGAGAGGTGCATAAATCTGAGCACTTCGCCACTCGGAGAGGACGTTAAGCCGTCGGTCCCGAGCCTGTGCAATGTCAGTTACTCTTTGAATATCCCTACTCTAAATACTCTTGAGTTAGGCAAAATTTAGGACTCTCAATGTCAAATCAATCTTCCTTGTGTTGTATCACAAAGGGCCAATGTTTGGTCTATGTGTGTTCCCTTGTGAAACTGCCACTGCAATCTAACCTTACATAAGATAATATAAAGAGGTGAATGTTTCTCGTCACTAATTATGGATAATGGTTTATTCATTGGTTACTGTCATTTCCTGGAGGAGATTTACAGGCAGGTGGGCAAGACCGGTGAGTCGCAGTCCACTGGCTCGGGCACCTGTCGTCGTTCTCGCTCCCAGTCCGCTAACCTTAAAGAGAGGTATTAGAAGAGACTTTGCTGCCGTTATTCCTCAGACATGCAATTGTCTTAGTGTTCACTCGCAGTCTTCACTGTATTTAGTCACTCTCTGATAATCTCATTATGAATCAAATAATGTCGTCCTTCCATCCAAAAATTCTATTCAACAACTTTGCTAAATCTCAATAATTTAATAAACACCACTGAAAACATAATATACGTACTTATTTAAAACTAGTAGATTTGTCCGTTGTTCACATGAACCCTTCCATGTTTCACAATTTTGGGTAACGTCTGTTTTTATGTGATGGCTGTGTGCAACTAAAAATAAGTAAACACGCTACAGAGTTTGGGTTTACAAAAACTTTTTAAATTCAATACATAAGTAGTACATAGATATGAAAAACTGAACAGTATTGGAAAGGAACTTTGACGTACAATACGTTAAAAT
Organism: Hermatobates lingyangjiaoensis; assembly: GCA_026182355.1. Classification (NCBI taxonomy): domain Eukaryota; kingdom Metazoa; phylum Arthropoda; class Insecta; order Hemiptera; family Hermatobatidae; genus Hermatobates; species Hermatobates lingyangjiaoensis. The sequence goes on from JAPFBL010000156.1 coordinate 987,950, forward strand.
AGAAACTACTTTTGACACTTATCTGGTGATTGTAAAAAATTATTGTTCTTTATGCAATATGACCTTGAAAGGAGACGTAATTGAAAAGTATTTATTCATTTATACATAACAGTGAGTCTAAAAAAAATCTATTTCTTCCGACACTTGTTGGATTTGTTTACCTGATTGTATAAAAAAGAAAAAAAAATGCAAGGATTGAACTGATAATCGCAAGCATAATTAAGAAGAATTTTGAAATGTTAATAGAGTTAGTCTTATTTAAATGTATATATTAGAGTATTATCTAAGATGCATGCTTATAAAATAATTACGATACCGGCGCCAAAATGATGCATAATACATGAGGCAGGTGCCCATGTTTTCTGTGGAGGAATTGCTATTCTTAACTCTAATTAATAAAACATCAGTGTTTTTATAACCCTGGTGAATAATTACGTTTCTTGAACAAATTTGTAGATCTTTGTTCAAAGACTGCGACACTAGGGTATCGCATAAGAAATAAGGATATTGTAGTTGATCTCAGGGAAGAACACATTTGGACCAACCGACCCGTTATGGTACACACATAGGGTTGTTCTACCAATTTCCGTTCGATTTTGATTCAACAAGAGAGTTGTAAGTCTAAGAAAATTTAAGATCCACCAAATTATTTTAATTCCAACAAATTTTCAAAAATTAATTCACCTAACATACTTCTTCTTATCTGAATCATCAGTAGCTATTACAATTTTAGAAGGATGACTCACTATAATCCAATGCTTTGCTGTCAATGCTTCGTCAATTGCAACTATTCCTCAATTAAAGGATAATGAATTTACCACTTTGTTGTGTAAAAAAAGACTAATGTTGTCTAGCTTAAAGAGATTTTGATATCAGTTAAAAGCTTGAGGGAAAGAATAGGATTTAGAAGTGATACCCAAGTTAATATAGAGGGGAAGTCAAAGAGATGTAGAGGGCGGGAGGGTGCTAGTCGCAACAGATTCGTACTTGCGATGGGAAACAAACAACCCTCATTCTGTTGTGATTTATAGGAATTTTAATTAAAGCCCGAGGTATCAATCAACAGATGATCTGTTCTCATATCTCCACTGGCATTAACACTGTTGCCTAATACCTTGTAACGCGTAATTATCTCTGCGGTGCGAACGAGACTATGGGAAAGTTCCTAAGATGTTGAAAAGACCTTGGTCTCAAGCCAGTTTGCTTATTAGGCGACGCCATCAAGACTCCAGGACCAGGTTCCCTTGAATTCAATTATAAGCCGTTTGTCATGGTAAATATTGTTTCAGGTTCAGCATTCAATAAACACAACAGACCCTGGGAATGGTCCATATTTTATGCACATTTTTAGCAATCAACTCTAATTCTTAATTCACAACTTGTAACCTTCCTAACTTAAATAAATACAATTATCTAAGTCTGTATTATAGATACATCGTGTGGTATCTACTAACAATGTTTTTGAATTTATTATAAATAATTAATATTAGATTATAGTGGTAAATATCCTGTTATATTAAATACTAGAAACGTTTTTCTCAGGAAACAAGTGCAGGTCACATCATGGCATCATTTTCCGATCACCTTGAGAGATGATTGACGATTGACAATCAGAACTCTCGTTAGAAAAACTTGCTTCTAAGAAACAAATAAATACCTATCTCTGTAAACTACTAAGAACTAACTAAGAAAGACTATGTGATTTCCCCTCAGTGTACTCTATATTGAGAAACGTGTCCTGTTCCATTTGAATCAGAAAGAGTCGTACAATGAGACCATAGGAACATTAGCCGGTTCAAGCAGAACTGCCGAATTATGTAAGTAAACATATCTTGCGTTTTTACTTTATTATAAGTAAAGTATAGAGATCATTAAAAAAATTCGATCTCGAAATTTTGACGGAATTACATGTTTTGGGGTCCCAAAAGTCGTTTTATGAAGTTTTTTCAATGATGTCTCGGTGTATGTGTGTGCGTGGTTGGGTGCGTAGGTGGTGTTTAACTAAGGGCTTATGAACACGTTACGTTCCAGAATTGATATTTTACACAGAAATGGGCCTCATAGTGTAGATGTGCTGTATAGTTTGGGAGCACGAAGGGAGTCACTTTTTTTGCCAAAAATGTGTTTAGACATTTTTTTTCTCCTAAACTATTAACTCTAGTGACCAGAAATTTTACATTATCTTCAAATGTACAAAAGCAATAGAAAATATCTCCAGATTTTTTAAAACAACTTGTAATATTTTTTTCAATAAAATATAAAAATGTTGGCTCATGATTGAATCTGAAACCTTCTGAGGATTGACACAAGCTATGCCGTTTGACAGATATAAATAAAAGTATACCAAAAAATAGGGTATTATATGGGGGATAAATTGAGCTAATTTTTTTCAAAATTACATTAACCAAAAGGGCGTTAAGGCTAATTTATATTTTTGGAAAATTTTTTGACGCTAAACGGCTCATTATGGAACAATGAATTTTCGCCATAAAATTAACTAAAAAATTTGCAATTTATATACAAAAAAAGATGAAATTTCAGTCATTGCCAAAGGGCAAAAAGCTGTGAAAACTGAATATTTATCCTGGACTAATGGATAACCTACTATACTTGTAGGAGTTGTTTACATTATTTGCACTGTTTTTATTGACTTAGACATTTCTTAACTGAATAGATTCTAATAAAATTATGCTTACAGATTTAATGAAATAGTTTTAAATGATTTACGAGGTGTGTAAATAAAGTAGTGAGACTGGCAACGTCGCTTTCGATCTGGCAACGCTGGAGACGCGTGGCCTTGAGTAGCGTCAGGTGCACGTGTGATGCGCCTCCAGTATGAATCTGAACTCGCCACAGTCATTTGTTTGTCCGTAGCGTTGGTTTTCGTGAAATGGTTTTTTCTTGAGCGTTTTAAAAATGAGTGACCTCAAAGTTGAGCAGCGGTGTGCAATCAAATTTTGCTTCAGACTTGGACATAATGCAACCGAAACTTTTGAAAAACTTCAGGAGGCCTATGGAGAACGTGTTTTATCAAGGGCACAGGTTTTTTCGGTAAAATATAAAAATGTTGGTCATGATTGAATCTGAAACCTTCTGAGGATTGAACCACAAGCTATGGCCGTTATGAACACGATATAAATAAAAGTATACCAACAAATAGGGTATTATATGGTGGATAAATATGAGCTAAATTGTCTTTTCAACAATTACATTAACCAAAAGGGCGTTAAGAGCCCTAATCTTAATAATTTTTGGCAAAAAATTCTTTGACGCTAAACGCTCATTATGGAACAATGAATTTTCGCCATAAAATTAACTAAAAAATTTGCAATTTCCATATAAAAAACAAGATGAAATTTCAGTCATTGCCAAAGGCAAAAAGCTGTGAACACACTGAATCATTTAATCCTGGTCACTAATGGATAACCTACTATACTTGTAGGAGTTGTTTACATTTATTTGCACTGTCTGTATTGACTTAGACATTTCTTAACTGAATAGATTCTAATAAAATTATTTTTACAGATTTCATGAAATAGTTTTAAATGATTTAATTACGTAATTGTGAGGTATAAGACGAATAAAATTTTACATTTAAAAACTCTATGTCATAAAACATATAATTTCTTTACTTTCCATGGTGTGATGGATTTGTCTAAAAAAAATGCTCTAATCAATCTATATCTTGCACCTTTGAACAAAATTTAATATGGGATGTAGATTTGCTTGTATTTATGAATCATATTAACTTTGGGTAATATTTGGTAGAAATGTCAGAAACATTTTTTCTTACAGTTTGTGACATTTTCAAACAAAATAGGTATATTTTGAAGTCTTAAAGGGGAAACTTTGGTTTAATTCTTCAATGTAGAAAGAGGCCAGATAAACGATATTAAATGTTATGTTACATATGACGATGTATGAGATCCACTAGCTATGAGAACAATAGTCTTCTACAATATTAGATTGTTTCGTAACAGGTTTTTTTTTTGACTTCACAAAAGTGTTATTACTGCTGTGGTAATATCAAGGATATTATATAGATCAGTTGTATGATAAACCAAAATAAGCGTATATATTGATAAGTGAATCAATCACTATCTGCACTACCTTCAGGAATGAAATACTAATAAACAACTCCCATATAGACATGTATATTATGTTTTGAATGGCACATTATAAACCCAAGAAGTTTAATGGTGTATAAATAGAAGTAAATCAGTATATTTACTTATAGTAAAGTTCAGTTCAGGCCACACCAGATTTTTATTTTTAACTTTAGGTCCAACATGAATTCACTTCTCATTTTAAAATGTATTTCTTTAATAGAATTTCTAGTAATTTCATTCATTTATGCACGAGAGTTAAATTATTGGCTGTAAATACTTATTATGTAAATAACGAAACTAAAATTTTTGTGTGAATAATGCTTATAATTTAATAATTAAGTTCCATAATGGAAGTACAGGACACCAACGCAAGCATTGTTACACCAAGTAATAATAAGCACAGAACTACTGACCAATCGTCAAATAAGACCAAGAAAAACGGCAAAGGTAAAGAACAGTTATAACTTTCAAATTTTCATCAGAATAACAAACTACTTAAAAAAAGAAGTATCTCATAAAAATGAATTATTTTATAAATAATTTTAAATTGTGAATAATTAAATATATATAATTCTAGAAGAATATGAAATTAATTTTTTTAGATTTTTAATTTCTAAGAATGAAATAAAAGTAACGATAACGTCACTCTAAAGACACTTGTTAAAACTACAATAAAAGGAGACTTGAAGCTTGCTGTGTTATTAGTTTCTGTGATCTTATTGACTGTAACATGGCTATTAAGAACAACTTCAAAAGGAATTATTATTTTTTTACGACTCATTGGAAGATGAACCCTATAATTGGATATTTAATGTGTTTGCTTACACAGAAAGTCATCAACAAAGGTCATTTCGATATCTCTTGTCAACTAGAGATGTGGCCTGTTTGAAAGAGAGACAGCTGCTAACTTCACTAACCCAGTTGGGTTTTTGACTCTGACGAAGACCGCTTGTTACGGTTGAAAGATCTTAGTCTTGTTATCCCATTTTCTTATTGTGGTTTGATCATTCATTGTTATTTCACGTGTTTATGTGAAATCTTTATATATATATATATATATATATATATAACACAAGATTGTTAGCTATAAACAAAGGGACTACTTCTACCACAATAACGAGACTGCCGAAATCGTTGTGAGTATTTGAATGTAGTATCTTTATTTGTTTTTTTCTCTCATGTGTTAACTATATATGTACAGAGATTGGGTTATATAAACAACTGACAATAGACCAATATGATCAAACCTAGACGAAAAGATCTTAGTCTTTTTTCCCTTTTCACATTGTGAGTTGGGTTTTGACTCATTGACATATATGACGCTTGTTACAGTCAAAAGAACTTAGTCTTTTCCCTTTTCTCATTGTGGTTTGATCATTGATATATATAGGAAAAAGGAATTTACTTATTAAGAAAAAAGAACAGCTACTTAAAAAGTATTAGGAAAAAAGAACAGCTACTTAAAAAAGTATTAGGAAAAACGAACAGATACTTTAAAAAAGTATTAGGAAAAAATAACAGCTGCTTAAAAAGTATTAGGAAAAAAGAACAGCTTCATAAAAAAGTCGTGAATACAGAATCTGCTCTGCTTTTCAACAATGTATGCTATGGATGAAGATCTGCTGCCAACTTAGCTACATATATATAAATTAGTGATTAGGATGTAGCAATCTCTTGCAAACATGCTTTCTTAAAAATTATGCTAATTTCATGCTTGAATTACCTTTGAGAGTTTCTCTAATGGCTTACAGCTCTTCTCAACTAATATAATGTCCTACAGGATAGTGTTAGATCTGCTGCCAACTTATGAAAAAAAAGTTGAGCGTTGATATTTATATTCGAGGACTGAAGGATGATTAGCAAAACTCTCAAAAAAGGTAACCAAACATGATTTGGCGTAAAATTTTATGCTAATTTCATGCTTGTTTACCTTTTTTGAGAGTTTCTCTAATGACTTACAGGCTCTTCTCCTAATGTAATGTTCTACAGGATAGTGTTAGAATGTATAGTTATGAAATATAGTGTTAGAATGTGCAGTTATGAAAAGAAATGTTTGGGCCAGTTGATTTTTTTATTCCCCGAGGAACTGTGAAGAGCCTGTAGGACATTAGAGAAACTCTCAAAAAAGGTAACTAAGCATGAAATTGGCATAAAATTTTTAGAAATATATATATATGTGTGTGCGTAAATGGAAAGTTCCGGATATGAGTTTCTGGTCATTCACCTGGGGATGTCATAACCTCCTCACCCCGGTTACTAACTTCCTCATCCCCCATCAAAGAGTGCGCTAGAGTCACTTTACCCAATATGAATGGACAAATGAGTAAAGGACTGGAAACATGTATTGACCAGCACAAATATGCTATTAAATGATGGGAAACATCGAATGATTTATTTTTGCATAATAGTCATTTTAAACATTCTAATAACTAGTAACAATCCAAATTATCAGTTCATTAAATGGCAATTATGAACTAAAATTGTCATCTGTTAAAAGGAATCATTACTAAATCGGCCCTGATAAAAAAATAATGTTGATTACTTGTTTGAAATCAGCCTTGAGCTACTAAAAATGAACGGACCAGAAAGAAAGATGTCAGACTTGTGGTTTTCTGTTTCCCTTTCCAATTGCCTCATGTTGGGTTGACTGATATGTTTATGGTCCTGAAAATATTCTTTCACTTATACCGACACCTCTAACTCCTCTCTACTTATCTTGTACACCTCCCTCTCCTCCTTACTTCCATTGTTTTCACTTTCAGTTCTTTCAAAACCAGTTAACACTCGAAAGTGTTATTTCTCGTTTCTATTTAGTAATGATTTTATTTTTATATATAAGAAAATAAATCCAATAGAACCAAAGAGAAGTAGTAATAAATAAATAGTTAACACAATTTGAAAGTCTCCAGTAGGTGTGTAGGACATCAAAACAACATTTATTCTCTATGAAATCTTACATTTCGAGACTGTAAGTGTGCTAAATATTTACTATTTACCGTTAGTTTACTTGAACCGTTTTTTGTCCTTTTTGGTAAAGTTAGTAAATATATATATATATATACTTTTCATAATAACTATGGATACAGAGTAAAGGGATGAATACACTTACAGTCTCTAGTTTGACATCCAACCGTCGCTTCCAAGTCCGCTTGGTGTCCCTTTGTCTACTCTCTAGATGACGGTTCAACAAAATTAGAGACTGCAGGTGTGTTCGTCCCTTTACTATGTATCTATAATTTACTGTCAAATGTTTCTTCTCCTTTGTGGATCGTTTTCCTGTTGAATACATATATATATATATATATATATATATTTAGTAGGCCTATGAAAAAGGTTTTAAATAAAAACCGAAACGTTGGCAATAAAAGTTTAATTTAAAGCTGAAGAACTGACCGAGTCCCGATAAACTTTAGTTTTGTTTCTATTCCACGGTCGATACTTTTATCAATATATATATATAAAGATTTCACATAAACACTTGAAATAATAATCAATGATCAAATCACAATATGAAATGGGAAAACAAGACTAAGATCTTTCAACCGTAACAAACGGTTTTCGTCAGAGTCAAAAACCCAACTGTTGGATTTTTGACTCTGACGAAGACCGCTTGTTACGGTTGAAAGATCTTAGTCTTGTTTTCCTATTTCATATTGTGGTTTGAATATATATATTATATATATATATATATATTATATATGTGTGTGTGTGTGTGTGTGTGCGTGTGTGTAAATGGAAAATTTCGGATATGAGTTTCTGGTCATAACGTCATAACCCCCTCACCCTGGTTATCAACTTCAGGTTACAAAAAAAGAATGTAAGTTTAAAATTAAATGTTTAAATAAAAAAATAAATAAATTATTAATAGTGATTGTGGCTTAGAGTGATCAAGCTGAGAGATAAATTTTGTTCCAATTGTTCTCTATTAACCAAAAAATTGTTTTAATGGAACATGTTTGAAAGAAAATCTCTTTTTGAAAAATTATTGTTACAATGCTGATTTGTTATTAAATAAATTCTTGACAATAATAAATTGTTCCAATACATAATTTTCACTCTTTATTATTCAACAAAATAAAAAAAATTGATCAGTAAAAGGAGGTATTATTTATGAAATTCTACTTTCATGGTATCTAAATATAAACGGTAACTAATGATGAGTAAAGAAAGATATGCATGAAAAGTCAATGTGTAAAAAGCTATTCAAAAGAAAAGTGAAAATCATTTCGTTGTTCAGTCATGAATAAAAATTTTATTGAAAATGTGAGAAATGGCTTAACGCGTTCTGAGTTGAGCCTAGGATCTTAGCACATTAGTATAATTGGCCTAATAGAGGAGATAGATGTGTTTGGCAAGCGGAACGGAAGTTGGTTGAGGAAGGAGTATTAGAAAGCAGGTAAGGTATTTGGAAAGGGTGCGTGAAAGCGATGGAAATAAAGAAGGGGGGTTAATGATTGTGGAGACAGTGGTCTTGGGACTAGTTGCATAAAGGTGTCACCCTTCTCAGTCTGAGGGTAGTGGTGTTAAGCAACTTGCAGTTCTACTTCCTGTGTGCTGAGCCACCGGCAGAATAAACACTGCTCAATAGCAGCGCAAACACATCCCTGTGCTCTAGTACAGCAATCATTGTGATTTAGTTGGCATCTCCAACCAACGTACAAAACCTCTGAACAAGACTTCCTCAAGTATCCATCATCAAATCTAAACAAGTTCAATCAAAAACTAATTATCTAAGACAATCAACTCCGAACTAATCAACTTATCATAACTTTTTTGTTGGTGATTCTTTTTTTCCTTTGTAGCCCTCTACACCGACTGGTAGGAGGAACAAGACGACTAATTAAGTAAATTTCAGTATTTACACTTTTTCAAACTAAAGTGTAGTTTTCGAATGCGATTCGAAAATGTAAGCATATTACGTGCCGTAATATGGGGTTCTATTACGTACATTTACGGACGTAATGTAGGGTTATACTATCACTACCGCAATATTGTAATATAGGGTTTAGATTACTGCCATAATAGAGGATGTATATACATATAATATAATATATATAAAAATTATATATATAAATATTATACCATTTTTTCTCATGATTTAATTTCATCAAAATCTAAGTTTTCTAATGTAGCGAATCCTTCTAACTTTTGCAAATAGAAAATGTATATATCTTTCACACTCATTATAATATCTTATACACTTAAAAGGATATAGCATTTGAAAGGTAGATTGTATATTGTAATATATATTGTACATAAATCTTCTATATATACGATCAATATAATTTAAAAGCCAATATTATGTAATCTGCTAATTTAATTTATACTCGTATGTAATTGTAATTTAACCAATTTTTTGTGCTTTAAAAAACATAAAAGTAATAAAATGCTTTTGAATTCCAATAGCATCAGATTTTAATATCAAACATCTTCTTAGTTGGAGCTACAACAAACCTTGTAAGTAAATTTACATTCTGTAATGAAATATGAAATACAATTTAACTGTATTACATTCAAATCCAACTGAAAACATCTAACTAAATACAATAAAATCCTCAAAAAATACGATGTTTTCAACCTTAATCCTTTAATAATTACATATCTAAGCCTACAACCCGATATTTGATATACATATATGCGATCTGTTATGAATAATTCCATAATTTCCTGATTCAATGCTAATTTTCATCTCCTTATACCAAAGATTGCTGGAAGAAAAAGCATTGTGTTCAAATTATCTGAACAAAACAATTCATAATGCAATTGAATGCATAAACTAATTAAAGAATTAATAGCAAAATAATTTGGACTATAAATATAATATATAATAAGAACTATAATATAATTTGTAAGTAAAACCATTATTTTTACTATAGCTTTCATAAATTTATTTTTGATCCGAGTTAATAATATTCATAACAGGATGAAAGCGGAAACATACTCTAATGTGCTGAGGGTTATTTCTGGGTTGTACTAAATTAGCATAATAATAATTATCACTAAGACTGTTGTTACTGCGTAAGTTCTCAATAATAACGCAGTATTTGGTGGATTTTTGAATTAGCGTGTGAACTAGTTGTGAATTAGCACTGATTCACTGACTTGGCAGCGAGATGTATCAGGGTGTTACATCTCTTGTACTGTATAATAATATCTGTAATCTGAATCATACACTGGCAACTACGTAATAAATATGTAACTTATTACTGTTCTTATGTGAAATACAAATATATATATATTTATATTTTAACAGCTATGTTGTGAGCACTAACAATGTAAAAATGCTCATTCATACAAGAATTACATACTGATGTACAGAAGTAAACTAATTGCCTACGACTAAGATCTTTAGTAGAAGTTTAGGCAGATTGACCAAACTACGTAGTAAATACGTAAAAACCTATGTACGTAGTAAATACCGATGGGTAAAGCGTGTTTTGAGTACGTTTAACCGAATAATGGGCACTTGATTAGTGAATATGAGACGCAATATGCAGTTCTGAGAATGATAGCTTAGAGAAGATCTTTCTTGCACCCAAAGATAATATTGTTATTATTATCCCACAGTAGTGCAAACAAACTATAGTACATATACAGCGCTTAATTTTGTTTACAATAGAAAAAGAGATATTCAAAAAATTAATTTTAAAAACTGGAAAAAATCAACTTTGGACTATTATGAAAAGTTCATGCATTTCATCATTACCCAGAGGTTAGTATTATTAATATTAAACACATAATATACCGTCTTACCTCGTACATTGCAATCAGAGGTAATATAATACCTCTGATTATACCTGATTATATAGGTTATGTAATCAGATAGGTAGGATTCATTAGATCAGTTCGTGTTGAAGATGGGTGACACCCGAAACCGGTCCGAGAGCTACGGCAATAATGTACGAGGTAAGACGGTATATTATGTGTTTAATATTATTATGAAAAGGTTCTATTCACAACTCTGTATTAATATTACAAATCATTTAATAAAGAAAGACGTTTGAAAAAGATATATTAAAACATTTAAAACTAAAGTGTTAATATTAATACTTGTTTGAACATCATGAATAATAACTTTATGATAAAGTTTTTTAATTCTTTCTAGACTTTCCCTTAGAATAAATTATAAAAATATACTTACAGAATGGTAATGATCACTCACCTGTAACAAAATAAGTCATTAGTTCTATGGAAATAATAAAGGAGGTTATTTCAAACAACACACTAATAAAATTACCTACATCTGGTCAATAAATATTGTAGCAACTAAATATTTTATATTAAAAATTTACTTTAAAAATAAATAAAATAAGGAAATAAGTTATCTTCAATAATTTCAAGAACCAAGTTACTTGGAAATGTGTTTCTTTCACATATAGGTGTAATGATGTCATAGGCAACATGCATTTTCCACTCTGTTTTTTTTTTCACTTTAACGGGCCATAAACTCTGTTTAATAGGCTACTACTAAACGAAATAGGCATCGTTAATTACGTATTAAAAGCTTTAAGTGGATTACTTTTTATATTGCCTTTAAGTCTAAATATGTCAAATTAATAAATAATAAAAAGTGTACGAAATTATAGAATAATAGTCGCATTAACATATCTTAAATGCAAATGATTTTAGAGAAAATCCGAAAACGCAAGATAGATTACAAATTTTATTCTCCGCAAGTTTTATGCAAAAATTTTACTCTTTGTCGTCACCTAAGCCTGAATATCTTATAACAGCTGTGAAAGTGTAAAATTGGCGTTTACGATTTTGTAGACATTCTCACATTCACCTGTCAGTATTGCAGATATTCTTACCGAGCAGATATCAACTTGATGTTGATATCAAGTTGATTATGAATTGACTATTTATAAATTTCATATTGGTTCACTCATTTAGACTTTATTTCCTTGTTTAAATCAAGACAAATAAGTAATTACTAGTAATTGTTATCAGAATTCTTTTCAAAATTCCTTTATATTAACATAAATTCTTTGATAACCTTTTATCGACTTGTGTGATTTATATTAGTTTCTCCTTGATGGTTTAATTCTAATGAAATTCCATTCTTTTGAACTGTATTGCCGGTTATCTACAATATAGAAATGGCTACACACTTATACATGCTAGTACTTAAAACAAAAAATTCTATCATATGAGTATTATTTCCCCGTACAAATTTGAGAGACCTGCTGGTTCTAAGTAATTTTTGATGGATATGTTTGTCTAAACATAATATTAGAATATTCGAGTATAGATTTCAAAACGTACTTGCTAACTGAGACATGAATGAAAAATTCTTTTATTGAGGACTACAGCCCATAGTTTACATTACGGAGGTAGCCTTACAGTAGAGACTAAGTCTCTTCTACCAGGCTTTTTCCCCCTTGGACAATATTTGAAACCTTACAGCTACTTACAACTAAAGGAAATTTGCTAATAATAATAATAAAAATTAATCTGAGTGATGAAAAGTTTTCTATATTTATATGGGGTATATCGGGCTCGGGCCGGGTGGGTCGGGCTATAATACCCGAGTGCATGGATCGGCTCTGGCTGGATTTTTTGAGGTCAGATCTTACCTCCATGAAAACTTTTTTTTTAATAAATATAGTAATTTTTATACGTAGTAGTAACACAAAATCAGAAAATGGATCGTTTGGTATCATATTTATCATTTCCCACAAAGCCTTTATAGATTGTGTGAAGGATGGAGCAATTTATTTGCTCTACTAAGGTTATAATATATCACAGGTGTATTTCGCTACGTTCGAAGAAAAGCTACCGGCCAGTGAGTGAGTGACTGGAGTTAACATCCTCAACGCAAAGTACTGTGATTCTGTTCACGATAGAGTCGATGCTCGCGATAGGGTACCTGCCTAACTGTCACTATAGCTTCTCTTATATAGTAAACACAACAGAAAAGTATACTCTCTTTAAATCCATCAGTAACAAATGATTGTTTAAGAATTACAAACAAAAACTTAAAGATATTTTAAATCAGTGATAAACACAATTATTAACTATGATGAATGCTGAACGCTAATATTTGAGTGTGACTATAGCACTTATAGAGCGTTATTAAGACAGTGTTTAAACAGTAGCCAAAACCAACTGAGTTTCTTTTAGAGTTCAAACTTGAAGTATTAAAAATGGTATTCCTTTTATCACAAGAGAATAGATAGCATAAATAGTATAATAAATATTACTGGATCATAAAAAACAATAGGTTATTAAAATAACCAGTTATTTATTTGTAATCGTTATACATGTTGTGTTCAAGCACTCATTATATTCAGTCTATTTTTTTTCTTTTTGGAAGTTCTGTCAAGTCATGACAAGTAACTTTTTATATTCAGAAGTTTCGAATGACTTGTTGAATGAGATGTAACTGGCAAAGTTTTAATGAATTCTGTTCATGCAAGTTGAAAATTCAACATCACGAACAATAGTTTCAAGTACACAATCAGTATGAGGAATATTAGGCATAGACTAAAGCCATTCAAAAACTGATTAGTTTTATAAGGTAGCTTAATTAGTTATCTCAACATACAATTAAACCTGTGTTGACCTTTATACGCGCCAAGCCATATTTCTGGCCATATCGTTCATATAATTAAACCAAATTGAATTATTGAATTTTGTTTCGTGAAGAAGAAGAGAGTTGAGATGACAGTTGTTTCGTGCGGGGAGGTGTGGTATTTGGGGTAGAAGAGTAACGGTAAGAGAAGGAGAGGTGCAGAGAGGCTGAGCTGTGGCCCGTTATGGACTATTGGAGGAGGCCTCAGTGCTCAGTGGTCCAGCACAGTCTGATTGGCGTGAGGGCTGCACTGCCGCAGCGCGGCCTCACAGCATTCCTCAACCCATTCTGCAGCCACTCCTCTCACTTCTGAATGAATGAATGAAATGAATGAAAATTTCTTTATTAAAGGCCTTATGCCCAAGGTATACAAGGCTGGGGTAGCCGTACGGAGAGCACTGGGTGCTCTCCACCAGGCTTTTTCCCCTTTGTACATAAACGAAACATAATAATAATAATAATAGTAATAGTAATAATTATAATAACAATAATTATAAAGATTAATAATATAGTATTAGTAACAACTACAATAATAATAATAATAATAGTAATAATTATACTAACAATAATTATAAAGATTAATAATAGTGTAATATAGTATTAGTAACAACTACAATAATAATAGTGATAATAATAATAATAGTAAATATTATACTAACAATAATTATAAACATTAATAATATTGTAATAACAACTACAATAATAATAAAAATAATAATAATAATAATAATAGTAATAATTATACTAACAATAAGTAGCAACTACAATAATAATAGTTATAAAAATAATAATAGGAATGGTAATAATAATACTAATAATAATAATGATTTTATAATAATAATAATAATAATGATAATAACAATAATATTTCTTCCCTTTGTGGAACTGTATTATCCCTCGGCTCCTGTGTAGGACAGCGTCAACATAGGCCCACTACCTGTTCCTCTACTGGGTTGTTGTCCATATCAGCCGCAGCTCTGCCCATCCCAGCCTCTTCCTCCTGCATCACTTCAGTGAGTAATAAACCCTGAATGGCAGCAATCAGAGGGTTAGTTGAAGTGGCATTTCTTTTGTCCTCTTTCCTGCCCAACCTGCGGACAAACCTGGAGAGACGCTCCAACTTGACTTCCCTATGCAGGAACTCGTTCGTCGCGTAGCGTGGTGCGCCCAGGATAAGTCGGAGGGTTTTATTCTGAAACGCATAAATGCGTTTCATTAACTTACCCGCCGGCTTAGCCCAGGCTGTGACCCCGTACGCGACGATTGGCCTTAAAAGTGCCTTGTAGAGGTTCACCCTGGTCCGAAGGGAGAGACCAGAGCCAGGCCGTAATAAAAAGTAGATGCCACTCCTGGCGCCGTAGGCCTTGCCAAGTGTGCAGCTCACATGGTTTTTTAGGGACAGTTTTTGGTCAATGGTAACGCCAAGGTACCTAAATGAATTTGTTACGGGTATGTGTTGTTCGTGGATGCGCAGTGTAGGTGTGTATCCGAGTCTCTTGCGCAGGTTGACAGTGAAGGTGCATTTGGATGGATTAATATTCATCCTCCATACCTTAGTCCATTGCACCATCCTGTCAACATGTTGCTGAAATTGTCTTAGGGGGGTATCTATGAAGTACGACCGGCATGATACCAAAATGTCATCTGCATAGATACCCTCTAGTGTCTGTATGTTTCTATTATTTTTATTCCACTGGGGAAAGTCCTGCAAGTAGAAGTTGAAAAGGATAGGCCCCAGACAAGAGCCTTGGGGAACCCCCCTCTCAATCTTGTACTGCGAGGATAAAGTGTCTCTGGCTTTGACTCTAAAGGATCGTTCAGTTAGATAGGTCTCACTTCTGCCGTCTTCAAGTATTATATACTGTCAGCTCCGGCTTCGCCCAGCACAATCAAAATAATAGTCATTAATTAGGTTCATGTCTTCGCCATTTCTATACTGTACAGCTAAATTTAAATGAAACAGATTTTGTTACAAATAAACTATCTACTACCTATAAATAAAAACGAATATAATTCATACTAATAGATAAATGTTATATATTGGATTTAAATTAAGAAAATATTTTTTTTTACAATTACTATTAATTAATTTAGAGTTGCTGATTTCACCAATGGAAAGAAGTTTAGATGAATGAGAGATTATCAAATATTAAAGTAGCAAATCGCTAACATTACCTACATCACTGATATATGAATGGCAAAATATGAACAACTTGTTTATGTAACGTCAATTTTATCGAAAACTGTTTCTAATAAAAGTAGTAAACAATAAAATTTATAATCGAATATACTTTCTTATATTTCTTAAAATATTTTGTTCTTAAAATATCTTAATCTAAACATTTCAGAATTGATTTTTTACATACTTTATCAGTTCTAACTTCTAGATTAAGTTTATAACAAATTTAATCTTCTTAGATACGATGTAAAAAGTCAGCTAGAGTTTTTCAAGACGTAATAAGCAATAACAATTGCTTCATTAAACAGCGTTCACACATATATTATGGCTCATTTAAGCAATAAAAAAAAGTACCAACAATTTGAATTTTTATACAATAACTTTTTCAAATTGCATACGAAAAATTTTTTTCAAGACAAAAGAATTTTTTTTTTCATTTGACCAGGAAAATTGATAAGAAAATCATACTCGTCCATTTTATATTGGATGACATTTCACCATTTCTATATCGCAAATGGGCCCGCAGCGATACTATAAATTAGCATTTGAAGTCTGAAGTAGCATTCAATTGGAAAAAAATACAGACTGATAACTTATTCTTTTTTTTAATTGTTTAATTATTTATTATTATAAATTCAGTGCAAATCAGAGAACATGCAGAATTTTTATTTTCATCACAATTCTTACATCGAATTTATATATATACTTATCGAAATATTCTCTAAATAATCAATCCGTTTTAACTTAAAGAACCTAATTAACCTCTCAATTCACTATTTTAAATAGTTATCTCATGAAAAATATTATTGTTAATCTAGTATAACACAGCATAAGTTTTTATTACGGAAAATTAGTGTTTCAAAGTGAATTTTCACTTACTACTTTCAAGATTTTCAGAATTTATAGATTTGTTGTGATACCAGACATTTATAATAATTTATCTCCGGACTCCATTACTAAAAAAGTATAAATATAAACGATTTATCGTAACTTAATGAGCGAATGGTTTGGTTTAAGTAGCTCTTCACTTGCAAAACAAAAATGTACACTGGCTATGAAACTGCACTAGATTGTAATATTTTTTTATGATAAACCTGTAATAAAACACTCTACATTTGTGTATCTTTCAGCTTTATTTTAAAGTTTAATTAAGAAACCATCTCTTTCCATTAGAAATTGATGGGATTATTAGAGATGATTATTCCAATTTGCTTCAAATGATATAACTGTGTATAATAATTTAAAGTTTAGAGATAGTAATACAGTTTTTCTTTCAGAATTTAGTTGTGTATTGGTGATAAAAGTTTCAACTATGAATAGAGCACACATACAACAAAATTGTGTATGAAATGAATATAAAATTATCACAAGGCATATGAAAAATAAACAAAATGCAGAAAGAGAAACCCGTTAAGCGTGAGTAGATTTCACTTAGTAACCACGCAATTACTTGACTGATTCTGTTAAGTGGGCTTTTCTACTGGGAGAGAAGCAGTTCTCCTTGGATTGGAAGGTGTTCCAAAACCTGTACTCTGCGACCTACATGCCCCAAATCTTTCACTTTGATTATGTGTTAACCAAAACGATGTTTAAAACAAACGCACTTCATTGTTTTAATCATAAATTAGTCATAAAGACTGAAACAGTCATTTTCAAATTAAAATGGAGTAACTTACACTCATCGAATTTTTGATGTCCACTGTACTTTAATTATGGTAAAGCAAAAAGAAGAAATTGTCAGAAATTGAACTTACTTGAATAAATTAAACATACATATTATTAATCTAATACTTTACTGAGAAGGGGACATTTTAAATGTGTCCATGAATAGATAATACGAGAGTAAATTATATGTAAAAGTTAAACTTATTATTTCAAAACAAATATTGCCTTCATAACACTTGTATGGTGACATCAGCCTCCGTCTACCCACTGGTTATTTCCCCGGTATAAATTTGGTACCATCCAAAAAAACTCTTCTCCATTTTATCTTCCTCGCTCTGCGTTTCTAGTATTTTTCCTAACCTTTAAGCTTACCCTAAAGCCGTCGTCCGAACCTTAATCGTGAAACCTGTCATGAAAACCACTAATCTGCTGGAGCCAAATTGTGTGGATGACGTGGTTACATAGCTGCCCTATTCTCAAGCATGAACTTCATTTCCCATTTTCATCCCACGACATTACTTATCATATTTCGAACAACTGCTTTTGTACCTCCAAAACTCCACCTTAAGATCTAGTTTTGGATGTACAAGTTGTAATTTTACTTAGATGAGGCTTCCACCTAGCTTAGCATCCATTTAAATGGCTCTTCTTTAACTCTCTAACTTTTCTTATTAACTGGACACGCGAGGAGCTCGCGTTTCTAACCACCACTTAGTGTGATTGGTATTTCTCTTTCTGCTTTCCTAATGACGGATTTACGTCTATAATATATATATATAGTACTGTTAAAAAAGTAGTAACACATAAAAAGAACGAGACACTTACTTTCAATATTTTAAACCGCAGTTCGTCATGAGAAAGAATCTATAAGAGAAGAAGAAGAAGAAATGGTATATTTGTTCCAGACGGACGGTGGAGAGTCAAGTACGAAGGTACCTCTTCTTCTTCCCTTATAGTCTCTTCCTGATGACGAACTGCGGTTCGAAATATTGAAAGCAAGTGTCTCGTTCTTTTTATGCTCTGCTAGTTTTTTAACAGTACTATTTTGTCCGGTTTGGACCGTTTCTTTATTACATGTTATATATATATAATTGAAGTCTATCAGGACTCGGTGAGTCCTTCAGGTTCAAATTAAACTCTCATTGTCTACGTTTCGGTTTTTAATTAAAACTCTTTTCTTAGGCAGAAGTATAACATTTTTTGAAACGGAAAAACTAAGTATTACATTAGAAATTATTTAACAAATAATTAAATCGGTGGTACCACGCCGACTTCTCTTTTCTTTAGTAGTCCTGTCGAACCTTTTAATTTTCTTTATATATATTAAAGTGAAAGAAAGTTCTAGAAAAAGAAACGTGCAACAAAAACTCTTGTTGGTTAAAGATGTATCAAATTCCAGTTGTACTTTGATAATAATTTTCTCTTTTTTTTAAATTATATACACATTTATTTTTTACTATCTCATATACATATCAGTATTCCTTTAACTTTCTGTATACAACAAGACTAGCATCTAATGTATTCTGTTTGATTTATTTTGAATTTCTAAACTGAAAATGTTATGCATGTAGTATAGAAAATGATCATAATGACTATCTAAATTGAACGGCAAAATAAAAAGTAATATTAATTTAGGAATGAACGAACAGGTATTCATGAAATGATTATGGTTCATCGATAATAATCAGTATGGCTTGCACTTGTGAGAAGAAGTTTAAGAAGGAACTATAACAAAGAGTAATTAGTCATCTATGAAGTCAAGGTGAAGGCCAGGAATTTTCTCAGCATGAGGACATTCTGAGCCTGTGCGCTGCAACCAAAGACTGGCCGCGGCAGTTCCCACGCGCTATGTCTGCCGCGCTCTCATTTACCTATTAAAAAACAAATTATAAAATCAATTTTATACAACAATAACGTCCTACATTCCACGATATAGCTTAGCAATAGTTTTTGCAAACAGAGTGACTTTTATATTAAACTCTAACGGTATTTCCTCAGTTAACAGTTTTAATTGGAAACTCTAGAGATTATATATTTTATTTGCTTGCTAAATTTATTGAAATATCAATAAATTAATCTAGAATCGCAAATGATTTTCTCAGAAGATATTTTATAAAATTGTTTCTATTTTTGAAAAACCGCTATCAGAACTTAAAGAGTATTTATTTACCAAAAACTTATTTTAATTATTTCAGTTCCACATGTTCCACATTAAATAGTCTTATCACAAGTCTGCCCATAAAACACTAAAATTCCATTGTTACATTTTTACAGTACATTACGTACAGTTTGATGGATTACACATTATGAGGTCTCCTATATTAATTTCTAAATCAATGGTTTAACAGTTATAAATGTAATTTGACAAATATAGTCTTTCATGCGAAAGAACCCTATTGTTTCTGGGAAATGTTACATAATGGAATGGATGGGTGCTTTATCATACTTTATGTCAAAACGGGTACTAATATATTCCGTTATAGTCAGTCTGAAACTTTAAATTTTGTAGTTGGTATTACCTTTATGTGTGTTTTGCATATAAACATTCCGTTCGCATTGTATTATTTCCAGAGCTAGTATAACACCTAAACAAGAGGTTTCAACACGCGGCCCACGACATATTTTTTTTGCAGCCCACAAACAGTGACATTTTTATTGAATAAATTCACCAAAATACCACTGGTTGTGTTTACATGTTTTACTAACTTATTTTAGTGAGTAAAAAGGTTAAAAATCTTTTTTATGGAACTGAATTAAGCAAATGAGTATGAACAATTTGATTTACTTCCCAATTTTGAATTCATTAAAAAAAAGTTAAAAAGATGAGCTTGAAAGTATATACATATGTTTTGCCTAACTTACTTCAGCAATTTGATTTGAGTTTTAAAAACATTATATACTGTAGCCACAATTCCAACTATTATTACGCCATTTGAAAATATCCTGAAGCATTAATATTCAGAAGGAGATATTCCAAAATTTTACAAATACCTTTGGAGAAAGCGGATTTTAAGAATTTCAAGTACATATGTATATGGTCAATTTTTCTGAGCCATGAAGATTAACATGTCTGCACTAAGATCGCGGCTTACTGATGAAGATTTTTGCGATTCCGCTGAAATTGATTTCTACTGCAACAATTGAAGCCTAACACTGATGACCTTATTGATTCAAAACGCTACGAGATGAGTAGTCAAAACAAAATCTGTCTGATGCACAGTTATTAATTACAGGCTCTGGGACTATCTGAAATACGAAATTTATTTTTTCTTATTATGTTTGTTACTGTTTTTGTTTGACATCTATAAAAAAAAAACTGTTATTAAGTTTTCTATTTAGGCCTATAATTATTTACTCGTATCATTGTCATAGTGCTGCCCTCGGGTTACTGTAAAAGTCCTCATTCGGCCCTCAGGGAATTTGAGTTTGAGACCCCTGACTTAAACTGACGTTTCACGTGGTAACTACAGTATAGTTATCCCACAACTCCGTGTGCTTACTGTGGACATATAATGATTAATTAACTGTACAACATATACAAAATCAAGTTTAAATATATATTCCATTATGTTCAACCTATTGCACTTGTCAGATTTATTTACTTTAATCTTATTGAAATCTCAGAGCTGAGATTTAACTAAGCTCCTTCAATTTACTAAGGAGTTTATTATATGCCAATTACTTTGTTACATTAATCGGTTTAAATTATCCATTAAAATAATTCATATTTGAAGAAAATTCATTTGTAATTACCAATTCAATAACCTATTCAGACTTATTCAGCTTAGAATAAACCTTATGATTCCCTGTTTATGGTCCTATTAAATCTAGTATCTACAATTTCATTAGATCGAACCATGAAAGTAGAAAATAATCAGTATAAAGAAGTATTTAAAAGTATTTTATAATTAAGTTTGTTATTCATTTAATATGGGTTTATGAATTCTCCCAAACGATGATAAAAGTTAATTGGATGCATCAAATAACACTTGTGATTGCATTGCTTCTTACTTACATTTCATTTAATGATATATTCAATTGTACTTTACCAATCTTATCTTAATTGTAATAGTAACATCTCTGATTTTGTGATTAGCAATTTTATTTGCTAAATTATAGTATTTTAATTCATCTCAGTGTTATCTGTTTCTTTTCATTATATAAAAACAGTCATTAGAAGAAATATACCTTCCTAGTACGAAATTGTTCTAAATAAATTTTATTTTCATATAACTGGTAAAGATTAAACTCTTAAGTAATTAATGTTATATTAAATCATTGAAATAAATTGATTGTTTATTATTTTTGATAATGGGTTAGGTTAGATAGCAGTTGCAGTCCCACGAGAGAACTCACACAGCCCATGGACATTGAGAGTCCTAAATTTCGCTTACCTCAAGGGTGTTTGGGGTGGGATCTTTAATGAGTACCTGACTTTGTATTGCAACAGGACATACGCTTAAATTCTCTCCGAGGGACGACGTGCACCTTCCACGTGAATAAATCCAAAGAGAGAGTGGGTATTGAGCCCCGAATCTACCATCGAGAGGCGAGCATGTTGTCACTGATCTACCCTGGCCGCCCTTGATAATGGGTATTACTACAATAAAGCTGTGACACATCACTGTCCGAATTATTATGTTATTATATTGTCTAATTAATCAAGGTAAAAATTAAGAGTCTTTTCGGATCAGAAAATTTCGAAGTTTGGTTAATTTCCTAAAGTCTAGTTATAATCAATTACTCGTATATTATGAAATAAGTGATTATATAAATGTATCAATAATTATTTAAAGCACTTAGTGACTGAATTAAGTTCTTTCAGATAAAATATGGTCATAATCCTCAATTAGTGACTCAATTTAGTGATTTTTGTTTTTTTTTTATGTTAGTTCTGATACAAACATTTTAATAAAGGTTATATTGACAGTAATCCGTGAAGTTTTTATAGTTATGAGGTAAGCATAAGCAACATTTAACAAGTAAATGCAAGTAAAAGGTTCAAATGAAAAAATGCTTCTTCAGAGCCACTGTTCGTCTCGATTTTGAAGTCCCTTTCCCATTGAATAGAACAATGGCACACTGAGGCAGCAGACAGAGAGATTGGTCATGTTTACATGGATATATTCAGATAGGGTCTCCTAAACGAATGACACACACAGACCTCCATCTGACTTCCTTTTAGTCAAAAAATTCTCCAATCAAGTCCAGAAAAACATATTTTTACTCAAACTAATGTATTACAGGTCCAAATTTTAATTTTTTCTATATTTATTTTTGTATAATTTACTATGCATTCTGTTTGTTAAACTATAACTTGTATTTTTTTGGAACAGATATCCATTCCATGATAGTCGTATTTATATTATAGGCGTTGAAATTTATGCCCATTAGTTATTATACAATAATATATAAACCTGAAATCATTGATAAATATCTTTTGGAGAATCATTAGAAATAAGTTATATCCTTTCTAATTAAATACTATTTGTATCATGATAATATTTAATTGTAATTATCTTACATCTTATATATGATCCCAATCAATAAAAACAACCATATTTATTGGTGTATCCCATCTTTCTAATTTCATATATTAATGACATAAAATCTCAAACTGACAGTGCAGTTAACTGAATCACAGCTACCACAAAATCTTTCTTTCTGAATATGTTACTATTTTAAATATCAACGTTCGGAGTGGTTTTAGATTATGAAAATAATAGCGTTGAAGTAGAGTAGTGGACGTATCGATTATAAAGGCCTGCTATTGTTCACTCAAGCCATTGTTTAAACAAACGGTTTAAGTTTATGAAATACTTTGAAAGAATCGATAAATTATAATTTCAATTTGTGGAATCCAATTTTTCATTGTTCACTAGTTGTTACACCCTTTGCTTTACTGGGATAGGTTAGTTTCATCATTTGTCATGATAAATCAATCAAGTCTTACACACTGATTATTCTGATGATGGGTTAATGTTATAAACCACGGGGTTTCAGTTTTGGATGTGTAATTGAAAGCCTCCTAATGGTAGCTTTGTGATTCTTATCCTCCAGTGGGACAGCTCTACTTTGAAGAGATTTTGAAACTCTTTTTACTTCATACACTATTAATTAGGTTAGTTTAAGCGTAGTGGCAGTACCACAAGAGAACACACATAGGCTGAACATTTGGCCTTTCATGTACTACGCTACACTGGGAGTCCTGTAAATTTTGCCTAACTCAAGTTCATTTAGAGTAGGGATCTTTAACGAGTACTTGACGTCTTACAGGCTTACTTAAGACTGATGGCTTAACGTCCTTTCCGAGGAATTACGTGCTCAGATTTATTGAATAAATAGACTGCCAGAGTGGTTATTGAACCCCGGAGGCGCCAGCCCTGACGCGAGCACGTTGGCGCTGGGTCACATACAAAATGCAGTTATTATAAAAAGTCGTACTTACGAACTCATTAGGCCATTCAGACACAGTAATACATAGACGAATCATGCATTTTAAGTAGCCTGCTTCATGTAGTTTCAGAACACAAATGGTTATTTGGGTCTATCATAAAATTCTTAGTAGGACTTTGATAAACTGACCCCGTAATTAAATATATTAT
Source organism: Hermatobates lingyangjiaoensis (assembly GCA_026182355.1). Lineage (NCBI taxonomy): Eukaryota > Metazoa > Arthropoda > Insecta > Hemiptera > Hermatobatidae > Hermatobates > Hermatobates lingyangjiaoensis. Next base: position 1,012,082 of record JAPFBL010000156.1, read on the forward strand.
ACAGTATTCTGACCAGACTACACAAGAGTGGACCAAAATACGTAATAATAAACATTTGAGAGAATTTTTTAATCTGTTTCAAATATTAGTACACTGTTTTGTATGTTTTGCGTTTTAAAATAGCTGCCATTATTTAAAATGAATTGTAATTTATGAGAATTAAATTGAATATAAACTGTATATAACGAATATATCATATATAACGAATATTTTATATATAACAAAGTTCATACTTATATATATAAAAGTTATATATGAATTTATGGTCCTAAGAATGAATTTACGAAAAATTATTTTCTAAAAATTATTGTTAATTAACTTAACGGTACTTACGGTATCTGACCCAACAGAGAGGTGAAATTCAAATTGTTAACAAATTACTAAATGCAAATTGCACAATTTTACCGTTGTTTTAACATTTCGAAGCCTTTTTTCATAAAAAAGAGAAAAATGGTTGGAATAGAAGATATAGGGGATAAAATTTGTTATCGAATACGAGTGCCAGAGTTTTTTTTTAGGGATTTGTTTTTAAAACATTTCTAAATGAAAATATTGGGATTAAGTTTTATGCCTTTTATCGACTATTGCTAATACAGATTTAGACGTAGACATCTCACAAATTTAGAGATTATTTGAATACCCAGAACTGTTATCACATTTAACATAATTGGAATACTGATGACAGCTACATTAAAATCAGTTAGTTAACTTGATCACAACATAACTGTGATAATGCATATAAACATATAATGCTTATATATTCTATAATGAGCTATAATAGTTGAGTATAGCTCAAGTTTTATTTATGCACTACGTATGACTATATCTTTTTTCTATATACGTATAGTCATAAATTTCTATATATGACTAAAACTATTTTCCTTAAATATTTCAATGTGCTCTTAATATAAATATAATTTTAGCAGTAACGGCAGGGTGTTATTAAATATATGATTGACACACATTGTGATGGGGTTAAATAAGTCCTTGGAATAATATTAACATGTGGGCATAATTGGTCACTGAGTGGTTTCACTATGCCAAGCTCGGTGCGATCCTCTTAATTGCTCCCTGCCCGTCCTTGAAGCTATCATTTGTTCAGGTTTGGATTTCGATTTAACAATCACTTCATTGTTTCATGTATTTGACTGCAATGGTAGTAAGTTTCTCACGCTTTATCTCTTTAATGTTTCCTTTTCTGGACTTAATTCTAAGGTCGTCTTTGAATATCATCATTTTTTATATGAAGAATATTTTCTTCGTAGATATTTTTATTTCTAAAATTATTTATGAGAAGTACTTGCATTATTTATTGAAACTGTATGTTATAGGGATTTTCTAAACAGTCATTTAAAAAATTTCTAATAATTTAGAAATTCAAAAAATAAGACAAATTTACAACTTTAAGTCCCTCTGTTTGTTTCCACCCCACACTTACAGAGTTCACATTGAGCTCAGTTTGAGAGGAGAAAGTGTGATTCGTTTCAGGTTTAGTTGAGAGAAGACATTAAAAGGATGGTTAATACATTAATGAGGTTCTAAATTTACTACATACAATTTTTTTTTTGGTAGGAAATTTTAAGAAGTACCTGACATCGTGCAGGCTCGGAACCGACCGATTGCCTTCTATCAGAGAGACTGCATGCTAGATTTTCTATCTGCCGCATGTAAAAATCGAGGGTCATGGGCAAGATGCAGCTGATATTCAGTACTAAATGCAAGCGGGCTATCTGTTACATCACACCTGACTGCATTCTTGAATAGCCCCATCGACTCCGCACTGGCAAACCTTTTTATTATCAATACTTAAAGTAACTTCTTTTAACAAAAAGAAACTGCGTTATTATCTTAATAATGCTATAACAATTATCGCAGAAAAAAGATGACACACCAGACCAAAACGTAAAACAATCATTTCAAAAATTCTGGAAACGATTTTCATCCTTGAAGCAAATAATCACTGAATTTAATATATTTTGAAATTTTTTAAGGATCACTATCATTATTATGATTTTGGACACTTTTTAAGTTTAAAATGAATCCTGTTAGATAAGAGTAGTATTTATAAGTCAATTGCATTTTATAGCAGTGAATTTATATAAAATGAAGTTGGAAATAAAGGTAATTAATGGTAATAACTCTCCAACTATTTAAACTAAGTGATAGATTTGACCACATAGTAAAGATATATAGTATAAACATAGTAAAGCTGCACTAGCCTCTGTCAGGAAGGTTGAACTGAAATGGGTTTTTGTGGATACTTACATGTATTTTTGTAAAAAAAAAAGTTTTAGTTTAATTAAAGATGCATATATCATAAACAAGCATCATATTAAACATACTGTGTATTTCTTTTTAGATAAATGAATATCTAGAATTGTAAATAAAAACAGCAGGAATGATGTGTTTAAACTGATGGTTACAATATGGCAGGAGTGGCTGAATGTGTATTCCCACGGAGCCTCGCACCATTGTCCAAGTGAATACCCAGTCAAGATCAAGGCTTCAGGCCTTTTTATTTGAGTTCTGCGTCGAAACATAACGTCAATCAGCCTCGCCTTCCACTTAATTGTCTCCTCTTATGGAAATCATCTAACCGCCTTCCCACACCAATTGCACCTCTTTCCTGTAATTGTAACGCCATTGTTTTGTTGCAAAACAATATTTGCTATTTTCAAAATGAGTAAAATTTCAACAAATGTTAACAAAAATCCTTAAAAAGTTCCAAACTATGATGGCTGATATTTCAAAAAGTAATATAGAAAAGAAAAATAAGAAAGTAAGTAATATAATAGAAGTAAGAAAAAAATAGTTCAGCATGATTCCTGAAGATGTTATATAAGATCTAAATATATTTCAGGGGTTCAAAATTACTAGAATTCTTGGGTCAATTAAAAGTTTATTTCAAATAATTTTAAAATCAAACCGTTATGAAATGAAACAAAAATGCTCCCGTGTTCACAAACTTTTTCAAGTCCCAGCAGGAGTGAACTCTTTCGAATTTTGTTTACACTTATGCGCAAGTAATTAGTAAGAAATTCAAATTCACAAACTAGTTTACTTTTATTACCAAAAATTCATTACAATGTTAATAAATAAGCTAATTTTACTTCTCATTGATATAATTTACTAAATATTAGATTAATAGAATAAGTTATTATTTTCTTGTACCTAATGACATGGATAAGCCAGCGAAAAATTGTAAATTTTCTAAAACCTTTGAATGACTGCCACCTCATCATCTTTCCTTTGTCATTTTTTTTTATCGATTTTTGCTCTTTATTTCAGAGATCACCGAAATCATTTCATATATGGTATCGAAAAAGCAATTAAAATTCGCCGAACTTAATCACTTAGATGGAGGTATTCTAAGGTTAAAGTAACTTTAACTTTAGTATCTTTAGTAACAGCAGTGTCCAATTGCTGTTACTAAAGTAGAATGTACTAGCGCTGAAACAGGAGTAGGAGCTGCCATAGCAGCCGGCAATCAAGAAGAAAAGGGAATTTGAGCACTTTTAGTAAAACCGGCCAAAATTACTAAAAAAAATAAAAATAAAGACCAATTATAATTTATAAAATTATAATAAAAAAATGTCATATATAAATAAAATATTCATATTTTACTAAAATCTGCAATTGTGCCTATTTTACTTGTGGTACCACTGTTAAAATGATGTTAAATCGATGCAAACTTATCAAAATTATTATTTTAAAAATATTTTACAAGGTAGGTAATAATTATCTATGATAGGTGTTTTTTAAAAATATTTTGTTTTTCATTTAAGAAGAAATCAAATTCATTTTGGGTCAAAAATTAAAGCAACGATAAAAACTATCTTCTGCACCTACAATTTATTTCTCATTAAATGAAAGGAGGCCGAGTGGCAGCAGACGGGCCCTTCCCCCTTGTTCCCAAGTCGAGAGCTCTTACACGTAGCCAGTTATTCTTCTCCTAGCTCAGATTTTTAATTTATCTTGTTTTGCATCATTCTCCACCTCTATCCCCGTCCCGAATAATCATTGGTCCTCTTTTCTTATCCATTTCATGTTAATTTTTATCCTTTTTGAATATTACACTGATTCTTCAACTTTTTTATGTTAACTATCAATAAGTTGTAAATAATTTTCACAGGGGAACCGTTACAAGCTGTTTTTTAAGTAAGACTAATTTGATATTTTGAGAGTTTACCGTGGTAGAAGTTATTGTTGTTACTTATTCCAATAAGTATATAGTCACTATTTTTTACCATGTGGTTACTGAAGACGAATAAGTTTTTTACGACCGATATACATATTTTAATTTAAGACATTTAATAACCATAGAGATCTAAAATCATGAAATCAAACACTGTTAAGTAATGTTTTCTTTTTGATGGATATCGTTAGTAATTATTTATTGTCTTATGAAATAAATTTTACAAATTAAACATGATGAGAGGTTATTAGTGCAGACAGTGATTACACGTTGACTGTATCTGGTTTGGATCGTTAAAATCGGCAGAAAGTAATTAGGTTTTGCGCACTAGGTGGCCCAGTAGATCAGCAGCGTGAAGAGAGGATTAGAGGAAATATAAGCGGGGGCTGATAGAGTCACGGACTAGGAGACAACAACCAGTGTCTAGTAACAGCCAGTTCAACTTTTGCTATTTAGTTTTTTGCATTTTTAAAGAATAAACAATATTCTAACTAGCTGACGAACCCAGATTTGTTGGGATCATTCAATCTCACAACTGTCAGTGCTAAATCAATCACACTTTACACGCTGAATGTTCTGACAATGGGTTTTAAGTAAGATTGCTGGGTACTTCAGTTTTCGACACGCCATTGAAGTGTGCCATTGTTACTCTGTACTTCTTATCTTCTAGTTAGACGGTTTCTTGAAGTTTTTTACTGATATCCTCATGCTGTTAACTGATTGTCTTATTCCACTATCTTCAGAGTTTCATAGTAACTTCTTTCTATCTTCTCGAAGGGTTTTCCAGTAGTTCTTCTATTTTAAGCTTTGATTCTATTTTAAGAAAACCTTTGAAGTAGGCCTCATTCAATTAACTTTCTTGATAATGATTTTTGGTCAAAACTCAATTACATGAGTACCAAGAAGTAAACAAAAGGAGTTAAAGATAAAAAAGTAATATATATTCAATGTGACATTAATCTTTTAATATATCTGCAACATCCAAGGATCAACCTGAATAAATATGTGCAATTTTATAATGTTTAATAAAGCCTTTGGGTATACATAGCAGACAGACATTTATACAGAAAACGCCATACAAAAAACTAAATATTTAAAAACTTATGTTTTAATTCAAGAATATATGTTTAAAAATGTTAACATCCTTAATTTTAAAATAAGGATGTTAACATTTTATTTTAATGTTAATAGTAATTGTATTAACATTACTATTAATATTAATTTTAATATTAATATTAATTTTAATTTTAATATTAATATTAATATTAATTAATATTAATTTACTATTTAAAAAATAAATTAACTATTTATTAGCGTTCAGAATGGAATATGAGCAGGGACTGTAGAGTCACGGATCAGGGGAGAAAAAGTGTTTAGTAAGCCGGTCAAATTTTGCTGTTTAGTTTTTGTAGTTTTAAAGAATAAACAAGATTCTAACTATAATTATTCTAATGTTGAAATTATTTCAACTGTTATATCAACATCAGTCTTTCTCATCTATATAACAGTGAAGAATGCGAAGAGAAAATCACAGAAATAAAAATGTAATATGAGACATGGAGAAACCTAGATTAAAACTAGTGGGAAATTACAGATTATTTCTTCAAGTGACTGGAAGTAATGATACATTAAGAAATACGATGATGACGGGTGGATTAAGCGTGAGTGTGTGTGTCGAGTGTTTGTGCGCGTGTGTGCTCCACTGGAAGCTTGGGCGGTGTCCAGTGGCTTGGCTAATTTCCTGGCATTGCCACAGCTGGAGAAAGTTAGCCCACGGCCAGTCACCTCATTCCAATTACATCTAGTTCTCCTCCGCAGCATTTCACATTTTAAACATTATCACTACTGAAAGTTTTCATACCTGATAGGATATCGGAAAAGGAAATCCCATGGATGGTGGCATGCCCGGGATTAGTGTACAAATATTGTGAATTAAAAACAATAATTCTGTTAAGAAGTATACAATAATGAAATATCATATAAGCTTAATTTGTTTATAAATATAGCGAAAACTCAAAAAAAAAGTATAGGTATGTACTAATTATCAAAAATAAAAAATGATCTAGAAAGACAATTCTTCTTGTTTCATAACCAAAATAGATCTCCGCCTATTAGATTGTAGATCTACTTTTTACGGCCATTTGAATAACCGGTTTCAGTTTTTGAATTCACAAAAGTGCACATACACATGTCAAAAAAATTTGAAAACATTGAACTCAAAACAAGGGACATGTGGTGTGTGGTGGTAGTGTTTGGCGGTGTGTGTGGTATTTCTGAATTCAACATTTCTCAATTTCTTACTGCGGTTTAGACTTTCATTTTGATTTTACGTGTTTATTGTGAAATTTTATTACTATAAATATATTTTCTGACCTTGAAACCTTATACATATATATATATATATTATATATATTTCTATTTTCCATATTTACACAGGGCCGACGTTTCGTCCTTTTTTACGTGAAAAAAGACATAATAACTATTAGTGAATTAAGTAATGCTATGTAAAATGCATGTAGGGTATTTAGAAACAAACCAGTTAACACAAGTTTATGTTTAGGTTTATAAGGTAAATTTTAAATTGGAAAAATGTATTTTATTAGTTATATTTGAATGAAGCAAAGTGACTGTTAATTAAATAAGAATTTTATTATGAATTGTAAATATATTGTAAAAAGATTTTCTTGATAATGGTCAATGTATACCGACATATATATATATATAGTTCAATGTACATAAAGAAACGTAGAGAAATTAAAAACACACACTTAGAGTCTCTAATTTTCGGTTGAACCGTCTTCAGGAGAGATAAGAAAGGGAAACCAAGCGCACTGGTTCAGAGACGGTTGGAGACCAACAATGTTGCCTCCAACATTGGAGGCAACACACACACACACACACACACACACACACACACATATATATATATATATATATATATATATATTATTATAGACGTGTTCTCTAATCGGGGTTCGGTCAATTTTCCAGGATAAAAAATCAAACTCTCGTTGCCAAAAGGTTTTATTTAAAACCTTTTTCATAGGCTATTGAATCTGTTATATATATATATATATATATATTATATATAGGTATGCACATATGGTATATACAAGATTTCACATAAACACGTGAAATAACAATCAATGATTAAACCATAATATAAAATGGGAAAAAAAGATTAAGATCGTTCATTGGTAACAAGCGGCCATCGTCAGAATCAAAAACCCAACTCAGTTTGATCATATATGCACACACACACACACACACACACACACACATATATATATATATATATATATATTGATAAACGTATCGACACAAACGTATTATAGAAACAAAACAAAGTTTATCAGGACTTGGTCAGTTCTTCAGGAAACGTTGGCAATGAGAGTTTAATTTGAACCTGAAGAACTGACCGAGTCCTGGTAAACTTTAGTTATATATATATATACATGATTTCAAAATGCATGAAGAGTAACACACAGAGTAAAGAAACACACGCACAGACTCAAATTTTCGAGTAATCCGTCTTCAGGAGAAAAGAGAAAGGGAAAATAAGCATCTTGTAGACACAACGGCAAGTAACCCGAAATATATATATACTATTTGTGAGCATGTGCGCGTATATGCATGATATGATATGCAATCTTGTAATGATCAAAGATGAATGTCTTCACTTCTACATCATTGTTCATTCTATTGTTCTTCTGAAGACGGCGGAAGACGGTTCTCTGTAAAACCAAAATTGTGGAGAAACGTGACTGTTTGTCTTTATTTTATGTTCCTGCTTTTGAAATATAATTTACATATTAATAAATAAAATTTGTAAGCAAAATACTTGCTTACGACATATATATATATAATTAATATATAATAATAATTATATATTATGATCATATATAATGAGAATTAAGCAAGTCGTGACTCAAGGCTTCCTATTTCCTTTAAGGTCCACTAATTTGTTTCCTGATATGTCTACATAGGCTTAAACTTTCACCTCAATCTCATTAACATTTCCTTAATTATAATAATATTTTGTTCGATCGCTTGGGTGAATTAAGAGTGATTGCCTTTCGAACTAGCAGATATAATGTAGCTTCACTATCATTACATATAAAAATAGTTTATTTTCATTAAGCAGCAATATCTACTCAGTGGTTTCAAGTAGAACGACTTAGACACCTTGCTTAATCGAACAAACTATCTGTGACTTACATTTGGTAACTATTGTATATGCATTCCTTTGACGATCTCAAGCAAGAAAGGCTAATCTAATACTGTCTTGAATAACTTCAATTGCAGTTGTAATATTTACATTTCATTTTCATCAACTTAATTTTATATATATATATATATGTTCTATTAAAACCTATGCCTTTTTCAATTTTGACACATTTTCGAATTAATGTTAATATTAATATTAATTCGAAAATGTGTCAAAATTGAAATAGGCATAGGTTTTAATAGAACATGCATCAATGAAGGCCTGCTCCCCAAATATACGAATATATATATATCCACTTAAAATTCGAAAAAACGATCCAAACTGGACGCAAATCAGTTCACAAACGAAGAAAAGCAACACACAGAGAAAGAGACACACTTACAAACTCAAATTTTCGGATGATCCGTCTTCAGGAGAAAAGAGAGAAAGGGCGACCAAGCACGCCGGAAACACAACGGCAGGAAAACCCAAACGGTTTTCCTGCCGTTGTGTTTCCGGCGTGCTTGGTCGCCCTTTCTCTCTTTTCTCCTGAAGACGGATCATCCGAAAATTTGAGTTTGTAAGTGTGTCTCTTTCTCTGTGTGTTGCTTTTCTTCGTTTGTGAACTGAATATATATATATATATATATATAAACCATATTTGCAGAAAAAACTCATATAAAAGAGATTTGATGGTTCTACCCAATGACAATGCAATAAAAGTATAGTAGTGAGTTTTTGTGATATCTTTTATATGTATTCTTATTGCAAATTTAGTTTTTTTCAGATCGTGGCATCGTTTCATTTCATTTATATATATATATATATATATATATATATATATATATATATATATCATAATAAAGTCGTGAAGAAAATGTCAAAGTGCGAGCTTCACATAGACTCATATAATGAGATCTGTCTTTAAAGTGTAACGAATATTCTGTTTTTTACTGGTAAGAAGCATTCTTGTCTCCCTCTAAAATTTTATATTGTACTTTATTCGTTTAAATATATATATCAGTTCAAAAATGAAGAAAAGCAACACACATTTTTGAACTGATTTGCGTCCAGTTTGGATCGTTTTTTCGAATTTTGAGTGAATATATATATATATATATATTATATATATATATATATATATAATTTAGTTAAAATTACAGAACAAAAAATAGGAGAAATACAAACATAGAGCCATAATTGAGCCAATATTTGTCAGAATGATGATCAACAAAATAAATAAATAAACAAATAAATGATGAATTTTATTTGTAGAATAAACTGGAGTGAAGGAGCTGATCAGTTCTAGGACCACACATACATTCACACCATCACAGAACATGCATGTGTGTGCACATATTGCGCAGAAAAGGATTTAAAGCTAACTGTGCTATAAATGAACTGTGCTTGTTAAATGAACTAATATTCTTCCAAGTAAAAATGCTAATATGAGAACATGTTTTAGATATTACTAGAACATTAAAAACAATGAATTCCATTGTTATTTGTGCTAATAACTGTAATTAAAAGTGACACTGATTTTTGGCAAATGAGAAAGCCGGTGGTAGAACTGACTGAGATGCATAGTGCGGATGTGGTGCTGAAGAAGAGAGCGACCTCGAGCAGCCTTCACGCACTGATTCTGGCTCTCTGGTCCTTATCGTAAGGCACAGCACTCTCACCTGGCAGTCCATGCCCGCTACCTTGCCAAGCAACTCAGAAACGTAGCTTTAACAAACTCTAGGCAAGTGGAGAGCACGGCCAGCAACACCTTCATTTATTATCAATAATAGGCCTCAATTTCACCCAGTTTGAGAAACCGAAAGAACTAAATGTTCTTATCCATGAGATTTTTTTGGAAAAACTTCTATTTTCAATCAGAATAATTTATCAGATTATTTTTGTGTTCATTTCTGTAAAAAAACATATGAAAAGTAAGAAACAAGTTACCAAAGAAAATAACAGCAAAAATAATACGATCTGTACATGTATATTGCAATAGTCATTTATTGAATGAACTGATAAATATATCATTGAAAGAATTTACAAATCATTTGGTAATTGTATTGGGTATCTGCATTGAAATAGTCTTCACCTTATTAGTGCCATATTGGGACCGAATATCAATACCTTTCGGAATGGTCATCAGTTGACTCCAAAGAACATATGATAATGGACGCAGGCACCCATCTTATTTGATAAAGTTATATTAATCTGTCTGTTTTTTTCGTATGTTTGTTTGTTGTCGACCTCCTCCTAGGGTTTTAGAGATAGACCCCATATCATATTGAAACTACATCAACTAAATTACTAAGCATTACGTGTGTAATGCTTACTGACGTGATACATACTATTTGTTTTCATAGCATTTCGAATGTTGACACTATTTTCAATCACTGTAACGGGTGTGTACTCTCTGTGTATCATCTTCCCATAAACGAAAAAAACATCATTAACTACGTGACGGCAATTTCAGTAGGAAAGATTTTTTATATGTCTATGTCTACGCCTGTAAAAATGATCCAAAATATTCTGATTAAAATATTTTTAAAAAATTAGAATTTAGAGAAAATCTGGGAACTCTCAGTTCATTACTTGTTTTATTGTTTACACTTTCAATTAAAACATGGTTCTCTTTGACGCCATCTAAGTTCATGAAACCTTAAGAAATAGTTGTGTAAAATTGGCCTTTGCCACGTTTTTACAAATTATCATTCAAAGGTATTCTATCAAGAATTCGATATTATTTTTGTCACTTTAAGATCTGATAATGTTCCATTCGTTGGAATATAAATCCATTGATGAAAGTATGCTGAAATCCATAGTTAGCTTTTTATCTATTATAATATGATAGATATTATAATATGATAGATAAATATGAATTATATTTGTTTTTATTTGATTGGTTTATTCTTACGAATTCCGATTGAATTCAAATTTAGCACAAATACTCTGGAATAAAGAAATCAAACTAGTATTTAAATTAAATATCCTGTGATTTTTTTTTATTAAAATGCGTATTTATTTTAATAATTGAGTACAAAATCGAAGAAGAGTAACATACAGAGTAAGGAATCACACATACAAACTGACATTTTCGGGCAATCCGTCGTCAGGAGAAAAGAGAGAGGGAGACCAAGCACATTGTGTGCACAACGGCAAGTAATATCGTTTCTTTATTTTAATTAATTTATAAGTTCAGTATTATTACGTCTTTTAGTTACCCATTCAAAACATGCGCTAGCAGATAATTAATACTGCAAGTCATAAAAAAAATAGAGACAAGTTGGCAGCCTTTCTAATAGGCTTCTGCAATGCGAAAGGTGAATCCACCGGTGATGAACTTTGCAAAGGTTACCTAACTAAAGTTCATGTTCACTCGATACAAGGAGTCACATCACCTGACTCTTGTAATACCACCATCCAAAACTAGGCTTTTATCCATCATTCCCTATACTGTTTAAAATGTTTCATCTATCTTGCTTCTAGTTAAATATATTAATATAACATCAGGTTTTACGTTTTATTCCAATTTCATTTAAACCTGACAAAATATTTTCAATAATATTTTTGAATATTACATTAATTTGCATTCACAAATTAACCTAATACTAACATTAACCTGTATTTTAACTAATTAATAAGTATACCTAAAACACTCTTATTATCTTGACTTCAACACTTGTCAAGCAGGTCGCATATTTTAACACATTTTGGCTGCAAATAATAGTTGTTGGGTTATTAACTTAAACTCATTAGACGCTATAGTCAAAATAAGATATGAAACATGGAAACAAGTTGTGTGACAGTCTCACTGCAAAGTATTCCAGGAGTGATATGCAAAATTATATATATCGCAATATACAATTAAATATTAAACATCTTTTTTCTAATAAATAGAATTCTTTTAATTAAATTATTTTCGTAAATATACATTATTACGTAAATATTTCAATGATATATGTTTTATAATGTATAATATGTATCATAATTATAACTTAGTTTATGTATTACAATATGTTATTTCTATAAGTAGCTATGAGTATTTGAATAACTTTTACCAAGGGGGGGGGGGGGGGTAATTTTTTTTAGTTTATGAAAGATAGAGTGTTTACAATTAAATTAATGGAACCTTAACCAGTTAACTTAGTACGAGGTTCTTATTACGAACAATGTTGTTTCTGCTTTTCTCACTCAGTTGTAAAGCTGATTTCTTATAAAATAAACATTTTATGTTCACTTGTAATAATTTTTTGACTAAGTTATTTTGTCTAAATTTGGACTGATTAATAATAAATATAATTCTTTAATCTTAACAGTAGATAAGTAAGTAAACAACTGTTTTCATTCCGTTTAATTTAATGTGATATAAACCCAGCACTTTAAAGAAATTTTGAATTTTCCTGTCTAAAACCTATTCGACAATAATTTACCGTCTTCATCCCTTGTCCACACGGACACAGCATGATGAGGGAGTTTGTACAAGTTAGCTGTATACCTAGCTGTTTTTTACTGGATAATGCAATTAACATCAATACCAGATTTTATCACCCAATTTTGTAAAAATAATACAAGAAAGTTTGTTTTTAGATTTGATATTCACTATTGAATTAAGAGCATGGCTTGCTATAACATGAGCAGCATACAGCAGGGTTGACTGGACCCTTAAGGAATGCTGTCCGGAGGAATGGCGAGGGTCGGGAGGCCGTTGAGAGGCCGGCACTTTCACGACGAGCTGGTCACGGTCCAGAGATCCCTTCGCACTATGCAAATATAACCCCCCACTGCTGCTAACCCGATTACACCAAACGGACCACTGGCTATCTGACCGTGTCCCTCAGGAAGAGTCCAGCTCTATCTCTCTCGAAATCCACAAATCACGCAATCTCCTTCGGCGATATTACGTGAAATCCGCTTCTTGCCACCTTCTATTCCACAAATTGCTAATTCACCTGTTTATTCGCTTCTAAACCGTAACGCAGACCACATAACTAGAAATTTGATGCAACATGAAAACGATGACAAAAGATCTGCATAACTTGCACCACACATCTACTGAATACATCCTATTAACAGCTACAACCACACAAGATAAAGTTAATACATCCTTAATGGCATTCGTTGTAATTTAACATGCACAACGAGGTGAAAACTAAAAACTGATTACTTTCTTTTATTTTCAAAAATTCTGCTATTTTTAATATATCTCCGTTCTCCCTTCTATATTGCTCTCTATTTTCTACTAAAGATATATAATATATTTTAACATATATATATTTCTTATATAAATTAGGATATATCAATTTCTCTAGACAATAATGAAATGAGACCATGAACTATTCAACATTACAAAGGCAGAAACAATAACTTATATTTAGTCTGTTTTTAGACCTTTTCTTGGTGGAGTCCTCGACTAGGATTCTCAGGGCATTCTCCCTTTGTTGCTATACAGCAAGGAATGCTGTATAGTATATGTTTATAGTACGTATATGGGTATCTGTGGCCTATCTGTTCAGAGCACGAACTCAGAATCGTATCCCGTTGCAAATTTTTGGGGCTTTCAAGTTTCGTATCATGAAATTTGTTACTGCTACTAAATCGCAGCATGACTGGTGCTCCTCTTATGTTTTTACTCAAGAGCAGGCAGTCCAGAAGCAGTAACAATTTTTCTAAGGGTGGATTCAGTTTCTCTAATGTATGGAACGTGAGTAACTTGAAATGAGTCAGTTCTAAGTAATCTATAGACAAAACCTTTCTTTTATTTGTATAGATTATTACAATAATTACAATAGCTTACTAGTATTATTTTCCGCTTAAAAATTGATAACATATTCATCAGAATACTATATTATGTACAGTACTACTATAATCTATACAGTATATTGAATACTATATAGTATTAGTGAAATAATTCTTTACTACATACATAGTAAATAAATACATAATATATTTATTTATTTACATACATAGATAAACAAACTGTCTTATTTCGTACACTAGTATTGTCAAATAAATATGTATGTCTTATTTGATGTGCTAAACGCACGTTATCCAAATAAGAAACAAAAAATTACAATTTGTAATTTAAATAATTATAAGGAATGACATTTACTAAAACATGTATGATGAGATGTCAACATGTAAAGTGGTAATAGTTAGAAGAGAGTTGGAGTAAGCATTGCACCTGTTTATAGCTCGTAACGAGGATCGTAAGCAGCGCTCCGCCAAGCGTCTCCCACACGATCGACCTACGCTTCCACTTCCACTTAATACTTCCTCGTCTTTATTGCATTATAGAATTTATTTTTAACCTAACGACAAAAATGTTAATTAACTAATCAGATTCTAAAAAAACTATCTGTATAATAAGCAAATGTAATCAATAACTCTTTCGTAATCTTCATTTATAACTATATTTACACAGATTTGAATTATTATGACTTTGATGCAATGATGGCATATATGGGCAGCAGAAATGTCACCTTTGAATGTAGGACTCATATATACTGCACACCTATCTATCATTACTGGTTTTTAGCTCTACAGCCAAAAGTGAGAGAATCCTTCATATGTACATTTACCATAGAGAGTCACAAGAGAAAATTAGGTTTTGAGCAGGTTTGACTTGAGATGTTCGCAGAAAACGGAAAATGGAAACTATTTACCATGAATCACATTCAAAAACCATATTTTCTAGTAATTTTTAAACTACATATTAAAAAATTATTTTTTATTTTTTTAATGTAATTAAAAGAATAAAAAAATGAAATTTATGAAAAATCTGTTAAACTTACGAGCAACATGACAGCATTTCTATTTCGATATTTATTGACCTTTACTGTAATGATGATTGAAATATTGTTAGAATATTGATCAATTGAAGAATTGATGAAGGTATATTTGAATCAGTTATGTAATATTGTATTGGGAACAAACCAGCATTTATGGTGTCGAATCTGGCCTATCATTTGAGAATTGAAAATTTGCATGGAAATAATTTAATTTAAGCTCCCAAAAATGATTTAAAAATGTTGTTGTGATTTTAATCAA
Source organism: Hermatobates lingyangjiaoensis (assembly GCA_026182355.1). NCBI lineage: Eukaryota > Metazoa > Arthropoda > Insecta > Hemiptera > Hermatobatidae > Hermatobates > Hermatobates lingyangjiaoensis. Next base: position 1,027,534 of record JAPFBL010000156.1, read on the forward strand.
TTTTAAATCGATATTCTTTATCCTTACAATATATTCTATGAGATGTGGTGGGTGTATGCATGTAAGTAAATGTATTCATTATTAAAACTTTAGAAAACACCATGAAACTCCTAGATTCATGATACTTTAACATATTAACAATATAGTATTTTTTACACAAAGTTGGCTATAGAATTATACTCTATTAATTCATTAACTTCTGGTCTAAACTTAGAACTTTATTAACTGATCGACCTATTTTACCTCGATCTATCTAATTTCATTGTCGGATGGTCAAGAGGAGTTAGTCAATAGTCATAAGATAAATGTACCTAATAATCTTAGCTAACTCAGACTGGTGTCACTTATATAACCAACAAATATTGTAGAAAGAGTTTCATAGTGATGGAGGAAAAGGCAGAGTCGACGATACGAGTGCATGAATATTCACAGAGAGTGTTATTTGGTCGCACTCCCTGATCTTTGATGAAGTCACGCACTAGCTCTCACAAAGCCCCTGAGTCATCCCTGCAATGGAAACAAGCCACATACGATATACTTACCACGTAATCACCTTGATTAACAAATAATTTTCTATCTCATACTAATAAGATCTTTATTTAAGATAAAAGCAGTCCTGACTTCCATGTGCGAGCGAAAAATAGTAATGAGATTTAATTCCAGATTTTGTTTTATAAATAGTGGGATTTTACCTTTGTCATTTGTTTGCAATACACTACTAATTGTTAAGTGAGTCACAATTTGTTAAACTATCAAATACAAACGACTATAATTCATGTGAAAGATAAAAGAATATCTATGTCTTTGTAATTATATGTGTAACTTTAGAAAACAAGAATTTATAACAATTCCTATTATCTTTCAGTTGTTAATTAAAGAAATTATATGAAATATAAATGAATCAAGCATTATCAGAACACAATTATTATAAAAAAAAGAACTCATAGGTGAATGTCAGAATATAAACAACTTGATAATTCAAACTTTTACAGCTTTTTTTAAGAATTTGAGGGTCCATGAAAGATGACATCACAGAGAAAAACCTACAAAATAAAAGTTGTAATGACAAAGTTTGCAACCGACCATGTATTTTCAGATTTCATGTAAAATGATTCGTTTTAAAAAATCTTCATTTCTATATTCTAGTATTAATTGTTATATATATATATCAATGATCAAACCACAATAAGAAATGGGAAAACAAGACTAAGACCTTTCAACCGTAACAAACCTTTCATTGATTGTTATTTCACGTGTTTATGTGAAAGCTTTATATATATATATATATATATATATATATATATATATATATTATTATTATTATTTATAACTTTAAATATGTATAAATAGACACAATTTAAAAAGTAGAATGTATGGTTTTTTGTTAATATGGAATTAACAATATTCTTTTTTTTACAATAAAATAGTATTGTAATAGTGTAATACTATTCTAATAGTGATACTCTATATTGTACACATAGGGAATAGGGCTCGTTGAAGTAATCAGAAATAGAACCAAAAATGTGAATTATTTAAAAAAAATCGTAATTATAAAGTCATTATGCAACATACGCCTTTCCAAGTGGCATGTTCATATAGTCTCTTCATGCCATGATCTCTGAAAAACTACCTTGGAGGCATTTCATATCAAACAGACTCTACAAGTTTATCGAATTAGACAATTAATTTATAAACAAAATTATAATTTATTTATATAAATTTAATAAAAATGTACTAAATGCCTACTATATCTTTCTTTGGAACGGAGTAGAATAGTTAACTTTGAGGGTCTCAGGATGTCTACAGAAGACTATTAAAAGATTATTATTTTTTTGGAAATATTGAGCTTTAATCAATTAAAGGGTATTAATTAATTAAAGGGTGATTAGAGGGTATCTTTCCCTTGTAAGAACACAAAATTAACATTATTCTTAAAAACAAAACTGTACTGACTACATTCTTATGGTATGAGTTTGTTTAACGGAGAAGACAGAATAAAGGAATTAAAGCAATGGGCTACCTCCCAGTGGCAGATGAGGTGGGACAATGGGAACACGGGTCGCTGGATGTACAGGTTCCTCCCTCGCATCGAAGAGAGGTTGAGTTGGAAACACCTGCACCCCGATTATGGACGACTCAGATTCTGACAGGCCATGGGGACTTCGGGGAGTAACCTTGGCGCTTCCGTCGCCGCGATAGCTCTGCCTGCCTCTGCGGTGCAGCTATGGACTCTGTAGCACACATTTTGGAAACATGCGCACTGCACGAACGTATCAGGTTCAGATTCGAAATGTCAGTGGGTGCAAGAGTATCTGAAATGTACGAGGACTCTCTGAAAAAGAAGTTCCATGATGCTTTCATGGACTTCATATATGCCATTGGGAGAGCCAGAAGAACCTTGGCGCTGCAGCGGGCCTGACTTCTCAGCCAAGAGTCATATGTTAATAGACAGTGTTAACTGTCTATACAATAGACGTATATTGCATAATGAGACGGACGTTCAAAGTTTTAATGTACTTTTAGGTTTAATTGAGTGATGTCAGTCGTGGATGCCCGCCTCCGCGAGGTCCACCTCGGGCATTCGGCGGCGTCCTGGCGGTTTCACCTTCGGGTGTCGCTGGTACTACGCCGAATGGCTAAAAGGGCAACACGTTAAAATAACATCGACCTGCTCTGCTATATTCCGTGGTATGATTTGAAAAAATCCAGGTACACGGCAATAGATCAAAACAGGTATGAGTTTGTTTCAATAATATCGATATTAACTACGAAAATTAATAATAATTTGTTGGTATAAAAAAATTATAGAAATAATAACATTTAATGGCTGAAAAAGCCTAAATAACCTTTTCTAAATAACCTGGCAGCCTTTCTATTTCGATATTTATTCACCTTTACTGTAATTATGATTGAAATATTGTTAGAATATTGATCAATTGGAGAATTGATGGAATGTAAATAACCTAAATTTTTTTTCTAAATAACCTTTTAGTTAAAGTATAAATATAATAAGAATTACAATTCTCACAAAACCTACAGACTTCTTATGAGTGCCATTGCAAAGAAATATATTAAAGATATTTTTAACAAAATATTAATGTTAGCATGACTAAATCTTCATCAAATGTATCTCCATATTGGATCCGTTCAGTGAAATATTACTAACACCATTTTCTTATATTCACTATTTGGATTAAATATTTGAAAAAGGTCATCTTGTACAAAATTAAAGTAGTAAGAAGTAAATTCAATAAAACAACGTATAGAAGAACTTATTATAATATTTATAAACTAAATGAAGATCATCCTCAAATCAATGTGGACAATCTATAATTATTAAATTTATTTGATAATTCACTCACAGAAATATGGGAAATTTTGATAGATGGTAAGCTAATAGGATTAAAGCGTATGTGATAGATCTGATGTAAAGGCACATTATAGTAGGATTAATTATAAGGAGTATTGATTTATTGCATTAAACTTATTTATTAGTAATCTTTGTTCTATCACATTCAAAATTTAAATGCTAATCTGTTATATCAATTAGAGGTTGTTAATTTATTAGCCACAGCTTATTAAGGCAATAGAGGTGAAGTGGAGGTTATGTTACACGCAATGTCATTTGCTGTAATCCTGTTAATTGCATTCTATTCAGGATATGAAAGCAACAATAGTTTGCTGGCGGGGATTGGAAGGATTCGCATAACGTTACAGGAAAGTAAATACTGTTTACATTTATCACTTACATGACATAATATAACAATTACGAAACAGACCGCAAAAAACAGAAGAGCGTGACCTAACGCCTTTCCAATGTGTCGTGATCCTGGTGACAGGATATTAGAAAGGTTTTACATCATAAGCTATTAAATTTCTTCAACCTATTTCATAAACCCACAGCTGATTAACAAAAGTGAATTAACGAGATCTTTCCACTGAGTAGAATGCATAACCATGGAAAAATTGGTTCTTATTAGATGGTTCTGATGGCTTGACACTTCTAAACATATTTTTGGGATATATATATATATATATTATATATATTTGTAAATTTGGGGGGCAATCATTCTTTTAGACATGTTTTGTTAAACGACCTTTGTACTAAGACATGAACAAAGGTCGTTTAACAAAACAAATATATATATATATATATATATATATTGTATGTGTGTTATGTGTTTGTATTTAGAGGGAGATGTTTTAAAATTTTGTGAGCATCATGGGATATCATAATGAAATTAGATAAACAGGTTAGGTTATAGCAGCCGTTCTAAGAGAGAACACAAATAGGCCAAAGACTGGCTCTTTGTGATATCACAAACTGAACACTCTACATTAGAAGTTAAATTTTGCTTAACTCAAGTGAGCTCCTCGCATGATCAGGGTCCCCTCTCTTGAAGGTCCCTTTTTTTCTGTGGGCTGGAAGACCTCCCGATTCCCATGTGTGCATCCGAGGACGTCAGCGTCCTCACCGCGAGAGCTACTAACAGATTTTACTGATTACGTAGACTAACAGATGGAAGGTTTTGTGGCAACTGTCGTAACCTGCAGCTAAAGCAGGCTCAGTAGGACCTAGGTCCGTAGTTCTACCTGAGGGCTTTTAAAATATTGTCGGTACCGCAGGGTCAGGGAAGCCATGCGAGATTCTAACCTTTATTCTAACCAGATATTATTTCATTTCTTCAAACACTGGTCATATAAGATTGCAATTACTCTTTATAATTGTAATAATAATATTTCATAAAAGTAATTTTTATTATTTATTTTTGTTATTTACTGTATTTTTTTTAGAAAATTCAAAGTATTCTTCAGAAGATTAAAACGCTATCATTAAAATAATCTCTTATGATCACCTAACACATATGCCTACATGTCTGATATTAAAATACTGAATAGATACAATATATATAACTGCCAATTGAGATATAAATGTAATTTTTAATCCTTATTACAAGTACAAATTTACAATTTCTAAAAGAGAAAATGTTTAATCGGGATTTATAATGAAGAATTGTATACGAATGTTTATGGTTTGATATTTCTTGACCACGTGTATGAGAGGTCCTCTAGTGAAGGAGGGCTCCAGTGCCCACTTTAGGCATATTATTCCAAGTATTATAATAAGCATTCAATTGATTTTCATGATAACTGGCATAGTGACTCAACATACATTCGATCAATTAATTAAGTTTTGTTATCATCAGCTTTTTAATATTGTAACTCCACTTACTGTAATGTTGAGTGGAGGCTTTCACAGATTTTTGGTTATTTCAATTACTAAGAATAGATTAATGAACAAATTATTGCATAGTATATGAATAATGAAGTTTAATGTTGTATTTTAGCAGACTGGGATTGTTGATTAATTATATAAAAATATCATAATCTCATAACTTCTATATAATTCAATATGTTTAAAATTTGCTTAGCTGTATTCCTTTAATTAAAATAAATTATTTAAAATATAAGGAAAAGGGTATAAACTACTTAAGAAGAACTAGTTTTGGAGTCAGGAATCAAGTGTAATTAGATACTTGAGAGCATGCCTCTAGAAGTATCTAATTGAGGCATATGCAATGCAAGAACTAACTAACTTTGCCAGTTTAAAGAAAGGTTGTTTGGCAGCTTTCTCCGCTAAGTTTTATTGGAATCGCAAGCGGCTTTCCTCAGAGCTGTGATCACTTTCACTTCCTTATCAGGTGCTGAGGGTTAGAGCCTCTTGAGAGCGACTTGCAAATCACACCCACTAACTGTACCCTCTATTACTTCTCACCACTGTCAGAGTAACCATTAATAACGCAGTGATATGAATGCATTGAGGTTATGTTGAGCAGTTAGACAACAGAGGAATGGAAAAACAATCAAGTGTACACAATTAATATGTAATTCTAATATCACTTTATTGACAAATTTACAGAGAAATTAGTTAAACTAGACTAACAACAGAAAAATGATAATATATAAATAAATGCAAAGTGTTTATTCTTGTATTTTCTTTTTTTTATCTAGAAAACAATTATTGTTTTCTTAGAAAACCGTAGTTTGTGCATAATGTTTTCGGTCATTTAAAGTAGGTGCCACTTGGGGCCAGATTAGACCAGTCGACTAAGTGCTCGCCTCTGGACTGGTTGATCCTAGGTTTGATACATACTCAGGCCCTTGATTTATTCACACGTCAGGTAAAAAAATCTGCAAACCCTCGGAGAGGACGTTAAGCCGTCGGTTCCCAGACTGTCAGGTACTCGTTAAGATCCCTACTCTAAATAAACTTAAGTTAGGTAAAATTTAGGATTCCCAAAGTAGAATGTTAATTGCGTGGTATCACAAAGGGCCAATCTTTGAACTACTCGTATCTTTATTTTCCTATAAAATGGCAACCTATTGTAGCGCTGTCAAAAAAAAAAAAAAAAATGGACAATTGCAAGAGAGAATATAACCCTAAAAGTACAAATTTACCTGGGAATAATATCTTTCTTTATTTGTTGGATTTGCTTACGTTAAGTTAAAATAATTTTTATCAAACTCAAGTCAAAATAAGTTATTGGAGTTGAAATATTATTAACAGAATCTAGGAGTACTTTCTAAAAGTTAATTAAAAGTAAACTAAAAAGTAGAACATGTTGGAAACTATGAAAGCAGAGTCTTTGTGGGGTATACATTTCAATACTATATCCATTTGTATGTGTTCTTTGTATAGGGAAATTGCATCACTCTTTACTGTATAGTAAAAATTTTGAGAAATAACGGTAAAATAATTATATGTAGTTACAAATTTCAAATATAAATATATTATAGGTACGGTATGTGTAGGTCATCATGGTACAGTTTTTGCTTTTAGGTAATATTGAAATATGGGAAAGGCACATCATAGTACTTTATACTCGAATCGGTACTAATTTAATCCTATCAGTAATAATATTATTGTGTTTCTAGAAAGTTAGAGTTTCTAGAGTTATGAAGTTGTTAATCTAGAGTCAGAGTTATTAAGTTTTTGTCTTTGAAATGGAATAATTAGATTTCATCTGTAGCTGCTTCTGAAATTGTGCTATGACAGTGATTACATTTTTGTTATAATTTATAGAACACGATGGCTAGATTAAAAAGAAAAACAACAAAAAATAATTTGATTGTCAATGACTTGATAAAACAAAATTACTTATAGTAATGTTGAGTGTTGGGCTTATCAGATTTGTCAAATTGTTATTTAATTTAAATTAGCATCAAGTATAAATAGTCGTGTATTTGTATTTGTTATACATACATCATTATAAATTATGGGCAGAGATGTAAACACCTGAAGAACCAGCGCTAACGCCCATGCAGACACAAAAAAAGGTGTTACTTAGTGGGAGTGGCTCAATAACAACAAAGAAGTTTATTGCAACTTTTTTTTTTATAACAAGTATCTGGAAGTAAACAACTGATTCTAATAGGTTCCTGGTCCCACAATTAGTGTATTGTATTAGTGAATATTTTGAGTAATTGCAGACATGGCAGCTTACTACCGGTATCTCTTTCACAGTTTTGAATGTTTTTGACTGTAAAGTAGAAGTTTTAGAAGATATGTTTATCGAGTACAATATTCTTTTCTGCGATACCTTTGTTTTATTAGAACATATTTCTGTTATTTATGAGGTTAAGATAATTATAAATTATAATAGTTACTAGAGGACCCCGTGACCTTCTGTATCACTCACTGTTAAGAAATTATAGTGATAGTTAATAAAATACATTCCATGAATGTGATTGACAGGAGTAGCTGTCACTGCTGTTTTTTGTTATGAATTCATGAAAAACAAAGGTTCTTGTACGGCCCCAAGCTTTAGATTCAGTATTCTTAACATGCGGCCAGTGTGGCTACATGTTCACTTCCATGTCATTGTCATTTGGATAGTTTAACCTTCCATAGTGTTTTAGTAATGTAATTTGTAATAGTTCATTAATTTTCAATTATTCCTAAGTTTGCCTCTGAAAAAGATTTTGAATAAAATCGAAACGTCGGCAATGAGAGTTTGATTGGAAGTGGAAGAAACTGACCGCATCCCGATTTATCTTTTTTAGTTGTATCTGTCCCTCGGTCCATAATATATTACTGTTTATATATATATATATATATATATATATTGTTTGTTTTCTTATTAAGGACTAAGTCATATAAAAGAAAATTAACTCCTTCATAGGCCAACGTTTCGATGTATATGTACATCATCTTCAGTGCTAAAATTAGAGTAAGAACTATAATACATTTACCAAAACAATCTACAACCCACATAGAGAACTAAATTAATGAGATTAATGCTTTTTAAATAATTGTATAAGCAATAGAATAATTATAACAATATCCTTATGTCAATATAAAAAAAAATCCATAGTCGAAATAGCTGATTTATCAATAAATTCCTCTCTGTTACTGTACATATTAAAATGTAATAAATAACCAAATAGTAGTAATAGTAGTGCTAATTGTAAAACAATCATGTTATAGCCCTGAAGATGACATAAATATATGTCGAAACGTCGGCAAAAGGACTAGTTTAAAATCATTAAACCTCAACCCTCAAAAAAATTACATAATATAAATATTGGGTCAAGAAAACAAATCATGATATATATACCAAAAATTAAAAATAAGTAATTGAAATAATAAGTAGTAAGTACGTCTAAACAACAATAAGATTTGCAAAAAATGGACTATGGCCTTTCGTAGAAAATAACTGGTTAGGTTTATTCTAAACCTAAATAAATTTTGCATTTATAGTTATTAATTTTACCTCACTTATGTGTGATAATTTATTTTTCATTCATCTTTCTTTTAAGATATTCTTAGTAAAGTCATATATTACTCACTGTTTTCTTTCAGTATTTTTTTGAATGATCTAGTATAAACTGAAATTAGTATGTATTCCAAGTTTCACCTGTGAGCAAATATTCAAGCAAGAACTTCAGATTTTTATAAGTGTGTAGATATAATATCTGATTGTTTATTAAATTTAGAGATGAAAAAGATATTGATTTTTCAGTAAGCATGATTGAAAATTATGTAATAATTAATTTCTTTTCAATCCCATCAATTTAATTAGTATATATTTGACCACAAATTTTAGCCTAGAGAACGTATTCGTTTTCTTTGTCTCTTCAAAAACACATGAAATATATTTATCTTTCAGATCATAAAAACATATCGTTTTAGTGACTTTTCTAAAAAACCAGGATAGAATAGAAAACCTTGAATAAATGTATCTAAAAGTAACATGTGATTTTAAGACCTTAATTCAACCCATTCTGCTTGTTAAATATTACCTTAAATATAACATAAACGAAGCACCCTCCTTGTACCTAACACCTCTTGTACCTCTTGTACCTTGCACCTCTGTAAAGTCTGACTACCTAATAGATATCAATTGAAATCGGAATCTTGCAAATGATTGTTTTCTTCTTTGATTTTAGAGTAGACAAAATTCTGTCACTCTCAAGACTGCCACTGTTGTTCTTTACGAAATGATGAAGTTCTGTAAAAGCTTTAGAGATTTTATTATCTCTACAAGTATTTTTTATTGTTGATGTAAAGACATTCTCGACAAATTCATTCATTGGTTGTATTTGAAAAATGAAAAAATATTTTTGCGACATTTATTGTTGATTACCATTAAAATTGGTATATAGCTATTTTTGAGTGCTATTTTTGTGTTTAACAAATTCTCCTCTTCTACAGAAGCCAATCCTACTGTAAGTGGATTTCTTAGTGGAGACTTTGTTTGTTGTATTTTATCTGTGCTTAATATCAAGTCTGTTAGCAGGTCAAACAAATACAACTGCCACAGACTAGACAGAATGCTATAGATCTAGGTCGGTCGTATTTTGCCAGAGAACTTAAACAATTAGCTCTCCTTCAAATAATACTTAAAGACATTTCGAAAGATAGCATATTTTAAAAATAAAAGTCAGAACATATAATATACTTATGTATATGAATAATATGATGCACCATGAAAATTATATCATTTATATCAAAGAAAGATTTTTAGACAATTTATAACAATGTGGTTGGTTAGTAGCGGTCATAGACGTGTTCAATATACCAGTTCCTGTTAGATGAAAGAAGTTAAGTTACTTGGGCGTTTTTGCACTTGGCTGGGTGACACCGCATGTCATGGGCATTCCCGGTAGTGTGGATCACCCATGCAATGAATGGGTGCCGAATCACTAATGAGTCACACTTTCACCTGGCGCAAAGTTGAAATGGCGTAAAACCTATACAAGGGTAAGAACTGGAAACATGTAGTGTCGATTACTAATACTTTCATTTAGTGCTATAAAATATACTGTAGATTTAATAAAGATAAAATTGTTTCGCGGGGTAAGATTTTTGGGTGAGGAAGGATAGGACAGTAGTCGGGCAAGAGTGGCCTGACCAAGGGCCGTTAGGCCGAGATTGGACTGGCGTGCAGGACATCCTGGAGGCCACAGTTAGCCGGCGTAGAAAGCATGACAGCCGTCAATGGAATACATTTAACGTTCCACCTAGTCCAGGCTTTCTCTTATCCTCTCTGCTCCCACATGACATGTCTGCCTTTCCTTGTGTGCCAACTTTGCAGCTATGAGCTGGAATGAAATATCAAACATTTCGGGCTTCTTAAATTTTATCTACAATCTCTACGAGTTTCCATACGTGACGATATGATTCAGTCAGTGCAATGCTTTCGTAAAATTAAAATTCCTTCCACAAGGATATTAACGAACAAAATGAACATAATACTTGACAAAAAAAATATTTTACTATTATATTAGAAACTCCCACCATGAGTTTTTTTCCAAAAGTTTCTCTCATTATCTTTTGCAAACAAAATAGTACTGTCCTTAATTAATAAATATCAATGCCAGATACCTAGAGGTATTATAAATGTGATAAATTTTTGCATTACTTTTTTCCGTAATCTTACCTCTGAGAATGAAAGATACGGGGTTAATATATTTTGGCACAGCTCAAAATGACAGTAAGTAACAATTCAAGTAAGAACTAAACCCAGCATTCAGAATTAATTTTAATCATTAACATAACCTTACTTAAATTACTGTCATTAGCATTGTCTATACTGGAACCGGTTATTTAAATAATTCAAAGGCTATTTAACATTTTCTGTTGTACAGTTGAAACATGTGCTTGATCAACGTTTATAATTTAAATCCTACTGGCGTTCAACTGTTTAGATCGAGAACATTACTATATACAATTACTAAAATCGTAATTTGATGTATAAATTAAATATTAAATTGTTCATCATTTGCCGAGCAGTTGAAATATTTCACTATGATACCTTGAAATTAAAAGTTTTCAAGCATGTATACAAGCCTATTTTTATGTACTAATTGAAACTAAAGCTTGCCTAAGAGGGAAGTGCTTGGCGAAGTGGTGTTTACGGTTTAGTGGAAAGCGCGGAATGGCTGGGTGGTTTGCTGCAGGTCTACATCTCTTTCTTCCCCATCCTCGTCACTGATTACAGGCAGGAAATCAAATAACATTGCTATAACACAAGCATGGCTGAGAGTATGGCAAGCATTCTAAAACTGCAAAAGTGTTTTACGTAAAAAAGAAAAACAAAATGAAAATAATTGCTAACTTGCAGTAGCTGCAATGGTGATGGGTGCTAAATTAAGCCATTCCTCCAATTAAGCCACTTAATGCAATCACTCCTAAATGAACTCGGCCCACAAAAACCAACCTTTGTATAACAGACTTCTCTGAGAAATAGTAAAACACACGTTACTCCCTTCTTTCGATGATTCTTATGTGTAATTAAAAAATGAAATTAATTAATAATTAAAATTGAACAAATAATTTTTAAACCAGTCTTATAAAAAAAAAAATCGAAGTTTTTGCTAAATCTATATTTACATTTACTGAAAAATTCTGACAATTCTTTCTAAGATTTTAAGGAGGAGCTAATTGTAAACTTGAGTAAACGCCTGAAGGTCTCCTTAAATCGGTATTTTCCTTTTAAGGACACTGATTAATTCCTTAATACAAGCTGTTCAAATACGAAATGTCTTTTCCATTATTGGTATCAGTTCTTTCGTTCCTTATTTCATCATTATTCAGAAATAGATGTATTATGAATCAAATCAAGATCCCCCCTATTCAGTAAACATGAGTCACCTGATCACACCACGGAAATTACAATATACCACACTCCAAAGTTTATTGCTTTTAAACATCACACTTCTATTATGCATTTCTCCAAATCTAAAGAAAAATAAATATTGGTTATGAAATATAAACTAAGTAAAGATATTATTTATTTTTTAGTGTCCCTTTTCATATTATGTCATAGTTCTTTCCTTGAACTATTCTATAGGTAAACACTGATTTCCCCAGCTACAAATGTTGTTTAAAGAAATCATAGTTTACAAAAAAAATTAATCATTACAAAATAAATTAAATATTTAATTTAACGACTGTTAATTTATAAGTAAATAATTATTATCTCAAAACTCATTAAAAACTTTGGATTATCATAATAATTCAGCTATTATAAAAAATAATTAGCTCTTACATCACTAAATATTTCTTTCACTTCTAAAAGTGGATTTGTTTAATTGAAGTTTTGATTTGCACTGGAATAACAGTATGTCACTATTTATGTTTGTTACTATTTAGATATCTTTGCCAAAGAGAGATGCAAATGCCTATAACGTGTAATCACAGGGGAAAAAAGACAATTTAATTGAAATTCTATTTAATAAAGAATAGTGATGCAAGGCGAGTAAGAGGGTAGAGTTTGTTTTGCAATCTAATTGGGATATGTTTGATTGACGTGGGAGTCAGCACAAGTGCTGCTAGGCTGATCTGTGGACCATTTTCTCACGCACCCAACCCACTCACAGCCTTCTAATGTCTCAGTTATCGTTATTTAGTACACCATTTAAAAGTAATATCCCTTGTTTCCATTACATTCATTAATAAAATGCTGTTTTTTATATCCTTGCACTCTGTACCGCTAAATACATAGTACCAGTTTTTATGGCTCATTTACAAGTATGAATTAAATTATCTGCAAAAGCCTGTAAACACATTCTAATCAATGCGAAACACCAACTGAAATTTGTATTTTTACGAAAATCACAAATGATTGACAAAACTTATTGTAATTAATAATAAATATAATATCTTGAAAATATTATTGAAAAAATCAATACTAGGAGTGGCCTACACTCAAATATAGCATAATTAAGTTGAGTATAGGCTACTCACTATGACATATCAACCAACTGACTTTTTTGTTTTATATTAATGTTGCTATACTTACTTATTAACCAATAACGTATCATTTGTTTGCATGTAGCTATACTTATTTTATCACTAATAAGAAACATGAAATGATTGATAATATAGCTTGTTATTAGAATTTTAAATATTAAATTAAAATCTTCCAATGAAGTTGAAAGCCTTGTGGTGTTACTCTTGGTTGAAATGTTTTGTTGGTTGAAATGTTTTAAAAATTAAAAGAACATGACTCTTTCACAGAAACAGTATGTCTCAGAAGTTTCGCTATCATCTCGATTCTTCATTAATTTTGAAGCAATTTTATCTTAAATCATGACATCATTAAGGCAATAATGCTATAACCTCATCGTTCGTGTTGTGACGAACCACAGTATTCAATCCTTTGGTTCTTTCTTTGACATTTTCCTTAGTTTAGTTATATGTGATACAAATAAATTTTAACGCAGTAATGATGATAAAAAACGAAAACTATATGATTTCTAACACTTGCAATACATTTCACCAGTCACTGATCCAGTTAAAAAACAAACATGCTGTTGTTTCGCTCATTTTACACTATTAATCAATAAATCAGCAAGAAACAGTGTAAACCTGTCTAAAGATGAATATCTGGAATCCTACATGAAATTATACATACAACCCTCAATATACAACATGATCATGATAAACTTAACTAACCTAACAATATTACGCATTTCAGTGCCATTCATTCATCAGTAAAAATGATTACCATGAAATACGATATCTAGTCTATTCAGTTACTCTAATTTTAATCTACTTTTTAAAACTAAATTCTTTAAAGAATTTCCCTTTCAACGAAATCTAAATCCCATACTCTATAATTTGATCTTTTGATTAATGGACTTGCTGACCACTGGTTAATGAGATTAGTTTTTCTTTTATTCCCTTCATTTTATCTTTTATAAATTGAATTTTACTAATCATTTCAATTACTTGAGTTTTTTGCCACAGTATTATATTAAATTTTTTGTAAACCTGTTTTTTTTTTAATTAGGATGATTTATTTTATTCACTACTTCACATTTTTAAATAATATTTCTGAAGATGAATTTCATCTCGTATTATTGAAATATAAATTTTCCTCAGCAATGATACATTTTTACATTTTATGTGATAATACATTTCTGTTATTATTATTTGAAGTGATTTATTGAACAGGGTTAATTTGTATAATTGTTTTTTTATCCATGGTCATCAGATATGGCTTCACTGTCTCAGGGGGGAAAGTGTGGCTACTGTAGTCATTCAACACTAACCCTGGCTAAGCGATATTCGGTGCGCCAAGGTACAGGTACCTTGTGAAGGCGCCAAGGTACAGGTACCTTGTGAAGTGCGCCAAGCATTTCAACAATGTCCAATGTTAAATTTCAGGTGAATACAGGGAACCGATATATTCATTATGGCTAAGTGTAATTGATACACAATGTGCTTATATAAGTGAGATTTTTTTCTTATTTCGCATAATATAATCTGAGTGAGGGAAAACAGAATAGAGAATTGCATCCAGAGATCGGAGGCAGTTTCATCCATTTGGAATATTTTTGTGTCCGTTCTTGCCATTAGTACTGAACATTGGATTTTGAATATTGGTCATGAACCTAGATTTTAATGTTTAAATAAAAAATGCTGTGCATCCTGTTCCTCTCAGAAGTTTCAATCCTGTCCGATGTCAGGTAATCGTGAAAAATCCTTTCACTGACTAATAAACTTGAGAAAAGTAAGTTTTAGGACTCCTGATGATCAATATAATTATGTAACTCGCCTGTAATTAAAAGATTAAAAATGACTAAGATCAAAAATCTTAATTTTGAATGAGATTGAAAATTTAAACTAATATATTCATACATAAAAAAAAGTATGAAAATGTTTTCAGGTTGTTATTATAACATTATCGCAACCATTTTTTAGAAAAAAAGCAACACTTTCCATTTCTAGAACAGTGCTGGAGGCGAAAGGTCTACGAGTGAGGGAGTTAGAAACAACGACAGCATAATGCCATGTTAAGCACTGGGAAACTGGAAAATGTCAAGTTCTGTATCTCAAGTTCTTGGATAAACACCCACCACCCACAAACATCATAATAAGAATATCAAAAAAGGAAAGCCAAAAACTTTTAAACCCTTTGAAATCTCGAAATCAAATTGTTTCTTGATTACTATAATTTAATTACAGTAAAGTAATTCATAATTATAGGAGTATACCAGTCACTAGGTTTGTGTTCTAATTGACTCAATCAAATTCATTGAGTTAAATATTTAGTTCTAAATATTAATTCACAAATATTTCTATTAATTCTTAAACGTGGAATAATCCATTTAAAATAAGTATTTAATCGGTATAATAGAGTCAGCGTTGTTTCTATTCAGCATGCTTTCCACAAAATCCTGTTATCTAGAGTTCATAGTCCATTTAGGCACTTCATTTTATTCTAATTTAAAAATATAAAAATTTTTCTCATTGGATATGGACTAAAGCCGCCCGGCTTATAGACTGTGAGATCTCTACTATCAATAAACTTGAAGTTGGTTGAATTAGAAAAGCAACCTGAAGTGTGATATCATATTAAAACATGTCCTTTACAACAGATTATCTCTATATATAAGCTACCACAACATAACCTAGTAGTTTAATGATAAATTGACTCAAAAGAATCTTTCTCAGGTTTAAAGATTATGGTTCTTGTTTAAAGATTATTATAACCTAACCCAATAGTTATGACGTTTAAAATGTTTAATTAACTCAAAACTTTTTCTCAAATTTAAATATTGTTGTTATTGTTTAAAAATTATTCCACACTAAAGTTTGGAATATAATAGGATTTCTTATAAATAATAAAGTTTTGATTGAGATTAACATTTTAAACTAATATATTCATACATAAAAAATATATTAACATTTTTTCCGATTATTATTATATTAATATGTATCACAATATTAAATCATTAGTTTGTTTCCTTTGAAATTATTGTGATTGCGACATGTGATAAAGACATTTACAGCGTTAGACCTCCAGTTTAGGCCATACTGTTTTAGCTAGTACGTGTCCAAACCCCCTGAGGCCATCACGTTTCATCACTATCTTTTGGTTCCTTCATGACCGACCTCTGCTGGTCGAATTGGCTTCCAACTACTTCAAGAAACCGAAACATCTTGCTAACTCATGAAAACCGTAATCGGCATTTACCGTTGTTTGAAAAACATACAATGGTAAGTTTCTACATTTACTGTTTCAAGATTTATGAAACATATTGTAGTACCTCGGTGTTGGAACCACTTTAAACCCGAAGAAATCAAAGTTCAAACAGAGATATTTGATCTTTGAATAGATCCTCAAAATCCAAACATAATTTTGGAACTCAAACAGTCCAAAGTTCGGAACTTTACAGTGCAACAAATATTTCAGTAACACCATTAGATTACAAATACTAAACAGCATGAGGTGAACATCAGATGAACGATGTAAATCGTCAGTATCAGTTAGTTTAAGAAATAGCCGTTTGACGAGGTTATTTGTGTTTGTTAGCTTTACCCTTTGTTTTTCTGTGAACTAAACCAGTATAATGAATTATGATAATTTAAAACATTTCGTAACTACAGTGATAATAGGAAAGGGGATAATTCGTTCGGTTAGATCATATATAGGAGTTATTTTTTTTTAAATATTATAGGTTTCTCTGTACAAAAAAGTCTTTATAAACTTCTAAAAGTACATTATACATCTAAAGTACTGGACGACTGTTTGAGCTCCAAAATTACGTTCGAATTCTGGGGGCATAATTTTCTAGATTTTACAAGTGTCATTTAACTATTTCATAAAAATCGTGATTTTTAAATCCTATTTAACTATTTGTTGTGATTTATCACTTCTGAAGGAAGAGTGATATCCTTGTTTTCATATCATTTACTTTTATGATCCAGTAAGAAACCAGATTTGAATCCATAATTCCTCAGCACAAAATACTAACTCTTTTTTGAGGTCAACTCATATAAAAATTTGGAAGCATATAATACTGTGAACAAAATTTTAGTACCATGACATCCTTAAAACAAAATTAACAGCCTAACTCAAGTCAATCTTGAATTTTTTCTAAAACTAAATACCCTAGAAATATAGATCAATTCACTCAATACATGAAACAATATTTTTTCATTTATCTTTACAATATCTGACAATAAACGTAAAATAGAATTAAATGTGTTAAAGAACATAAAAGATATATTAGTTTATCTGCACAAATTAATGTAGAACTTTTTTAAGTAGTTTCCTGTGGCTCTGTGTTAAAATTCCCTGAAATATAATAACTCCATTTGGAGTTATATATTTCACTTTAAATGGCTCTTTAAGATAACAGGATATCCACATATGTGTTAAGGGAAAACTGATATCAACAAATTTATCTTTTATTTTATTAGACTTTAAATCATTGGTAGTAAGTAAGTATAAATGCGATGTTAATTGAGTTGAGAAATGTCTTCCTTGTTTAGCTTTAAAAAGATTAGTCTGTAATCTTAAACCAAAAAATTGTTAATATATTAATCCATAGAATGATTGCAACACATACTACTTGTATTTCACTTGTTTTTATAGAACTTATAAAAGCCTGTTGAAAAAAAAAGTTGAAAAGGAATAACACTGTCTGAATTGTAACTATTTAATTAAAAAAAAAAGGTTTCTAAAATGCTGGTTAATTCTAGTTTTCATTTTATAAAATGTAGAATTTAATGTTGATGATAATTTTTATGGACTATACAATAATTATATTTATAATGTAAAATTTAGTTAAAAAAATTAGATTATAAATTATTTAATCATTTAAACGATTAACTTGAACATTAAATTATTAATGTTAAAATTGAATCTTCGATGTATAGAAAAAATATTACCTGAAGAAAATTAAAGATAGTTTATTAAGGTTATATATTTATAAGGTTATATAAGGTTATATAGATTATAAATTATTTAATCATTTAAACGATTAATTTGAACATTAAATTATTAATGTTAAAATTGAATCTTCAATGTATAGAAAAAATATTACCTGAAGAAAATTAAGGATAGTTTATTAAGGTTATATATTTGTGAACTGTTTATAAATTTGTTGAGTTAACCTGAAATTCAGCAAAATAAAGAGTGTTGTAAGCAGTTCTTTTGGAGGAGAGTGCGGCTACCCTCAAGTCGAGGTCAGCGTCTAAATAGCGTAAGCTGTGCCATTTGTTCCCATTTCGAACAAATTCAACTCTTTGTAGTATTAACGAAATACAATCCATTTCTAAAGGGACTGTTTAAATGAAACGGACAGAGATCAAAAGGTAATTTATCACTAATGTATCTAACCGCTGTCCTGCATCACAGAAGACGACTGTATACAGGCATGTACAAGCCTAAAATGAACATCAAAGGTATAAGGCTACAGAATGTAGTATCTAAATTTAGAATTTTCCTTTGACACTGACAGTAGTAAATGCTCTGTTTTGAACCTCATTTTAACAGACTGTTTCTCTTAAAAGGATTTTTATTTTTAGACAATTATTATAGCTTATTGCTGAGTCCCTCCTTTTGTCGTGTTATAAATATCCTTTACAATTTTTATTGAAATAAAAATCAATATTGCCAGTTCTTTGCAAGGATCTGTGATCTAGTTTTACTTAAAACTGAATGAAAATTTCTGATTTTTGAAATAAAAATCAATTTTACCAGTTCTTTACAAGGATCTGTGAGCTAGTTTTACTTGAAACTGATAGAATAGATTTAATTTGAAACCCATTAGAGGTCAGCTTAGCTTAGTGGTTACATACTCGCCTCTGATCTTGGCCCTTGATTTATTTACTTAGGGAGGTCAATAAATCTGAGTGCGTCGTCCCTAGGAGAGGACGTTAAACCGTTGGTCCCGAGCTTGTACACTGTCAGATACTCGTTAAAGATCCCTTCTTTAAAAATACTTGAGTATGGCAAAATTTAGGAGTCCCCATGTAGAATCAACAGGTGGCTCGCCCATTACTAAGATGGGTGCTAAATAATAATGAGCCAGAATTTCCGCCTCTAGAAAATTACTTAAAGGTGAAAGCCTTATAAGTGTGGGCGTTGTAAAACAAACAATTTCAAACCTAAGTACTCAACAATGACATCCACGAAATTCATCTTAGGGCCTCTTCACTCCCAGTATCGTTATTTATTGATTAAACGGTACTGAACTGGATTTTTTCCCTTTTTTTGCTAAAACAACTTGCGTACGAATCGTCATAGAGACTTTCTAGGTCAATGCAAATCACATCGCATAATTATCTATGTTGATTTTCATGTCACTGTGCAAGTGCTTAAGTTTAACTAAATTCGACTCCGATTTTACCTCAACCACGTCGTAGAAGTTACACTAAACTTGTACGCTATAAATATATTATGCATTAACAGTAATATGATTCAAATGACTCATTATGCAGAACACCCACTATAGGACCATTTTAACTTTCTTATGTCTATGCTATATCTGTGAGTGTGTGTGTGTGTGTGTGTGTGAATGGGAGAAAATTTCACAATACCATAACTAACAAGCATTGACCAACTATAAAAAACAAACTACCACAGGTAAAATGTTAGAAGTAAGCGATATTTACACAGGGTTGTAAACTAAATGTCTATCAAAGAATTTGGTTGCTTCTTTAAATAGGTCGGAAATAATTCAATGAGAAGAATGTATGCAATTTTCATGAGATGAACAATCAGTTTAATGATACTAATGCTTGCACTCTTATGCAAAAAAAATGTATTATTTATAATATAATTGTATATGCAATCACATAAATATGTTATATTTGAAAGAGTACGATTGACATCAACATGTAGCAATTCCTTTAAAACCTGTTTGTATGATATCCATTTTTCAAATTCTTTAACGCATTATATTAACAGACTTTTCTCACAAGGTATTATCAAACCACTTCGTTGCAACTAATGAATGTTCTACATATTATTGCTGTTACTACGCTAACAATGGAGTAATATCTCTGCTGTACCAGATGTAGAATGATCTATAGCACAGGTTTAATCTTAACTATAACAGTCAATAAATTAGTTTGTGCATTCTTGATAGTTATGTCCAAGGACAAACAATAGTGAAGAGGATATTAAAAAGTGACTTAGATTTCAACAATGACGAAGTTTGTAACCAGTCCGTAGAGGATGTGAGATCTCTTTGTAAACAATCCGAAGAGTCGCAAGCGTGACTTTCACAGAAACACTACACTCCAAGAGTCACCCAGTCAAGGTCATTCAAATTAAAAAAGTCATCATCAATAGATTTACTTCACTTGAGTAATAAACTGCCTTTGGATTATACTATTTTACAGTAGGTAATCTAAGTGTAAATAGTTTATTTGACTTTAGTGATAAACTGCCTTTGGATTACATTATTTTACAGTAGGTAATCTAAGTGTAAATAGTTTATTTCACTTTAATGATAAACTACCTTTGGATTACATTATTTTACAGTAGGTAATCTAAGGGCAAATAGTTTACTTCACTTGAGTAATAAACTGCCTTTGGATTACATTATTGTACAATAGGTAATCTAAGGGTAAATAGTTTACTTCAGTGATAACAACAAAAATAAAACAAATTAATCATTTCACTGCAAAACATTTAAATCATAAAAATTACCATTTATAAGAACAATATATTTAAGAAACAACCTGATTTAAATAAAATATATATTGGATTAAAAGGACAGGCAAATGTATTTGCACTAGTACCTTAAAACCAGTAGGATGTAGTTCATCGGCCATTTGGACCCGACAGACGAATACGTCTTATTTCGACTTCTTACTTCTAAATTTTTTCAATGACACACATTTTTAAATTACTATCACCCCTTAAACATCGGTTTTAAGCTTCGATTTTGCCCGAACTTTCTGTTTCTCAACCAAAAATGTCACCAAATTGTATGTGTATTTCTTAATTGTTTGTTAACTCTTTTATACTCTGTTTATTGTAAAGCATTTATAAAAAATCTTTAACTAACCTTATAAAAAATGTAGAATGGACTAGACTCAACTCGTCTATAGGTAAACATGTAATTAAACTAGTTGATGACCAATTTAATTTTGAGTTTTTTGGTTTTAATTATTTTTAATTATTTTAATTTTATTTATAATTATTTTAATTATTATTTAATTTTAATTATTTTTTTTATTTTAATTTTGGTTTATATTAATGCTAAACTCTAGGTAAAGGTATTATCAAATTATAGTGAATTTTATAACCTCATTTATTTTAATGTTGCTACATCCATTTTTTCAATCAAAACAAAAATGGAATCAAAACATTAAGTCAGAAGTTAGAACAATTTGACAATTTACTCGAATTGAAACATAATAATTGCCAACTTCATACTATTTCCTGTTATAAAATTCTAAATGAATTAAATTTGTATTATGCAAAATTCATATTAGGCAATAATTGATTATGGTATTAAATTAGGTAATAATTAATTATGATTTTGTGAATTTTCACATACAAACACATACATGTACACACTTCCGTAAATACGGAGTCTCGTTCGGGCGGTGATAGTAAAAAAGATATGTTTCCCTGTTCGTGACAAGTTGTTTCCTGGCTCTTCGGCGTTTCCAGGTATCGATGGATTTCCTAGCTACCTGTTTCGTCAGAGTTAGAAGTTGGGTGTTTGAACATCCTGGTACAATAGTGTTTGGGCACTGTTCAAAGAAAGCCAGATCCAATTATTCGTGTTGGGTTGTTCATGGGTATCATATAAGGGTGACACGGACTAAGATTTTTCAACCAAAACAAGTAGTCTTCGTGAGAGTCTAACTAATCCTGAGCCATTTTTCTGATTTTCACACTATGAATTAGACGTTGATTTTCATTTCATGTGTTTATTATGAAATCTTGTTGCATAATTCATATTAAACACGTGAAATAAAAATTAACGTCTAAACTACAGAAAGAAAAAAAAAATGACTCAAACTGAGTTTGAGTGAAACTCTGACGAAGGCTAGTTCTTATTTTTATTTTTGGGTTTAAATTAATTCTGATTAGTCAAACGTTGTGTTCATGCTTTCAGATTCAATCATAAAACATTTTTATGGTAAATGGCTTTCATATATATCAAAAAACATGAAACTTTTTTCAGGTAATGCTAATATATTTGAATACTAACAGCAAATAAAACTTTACAGCTCGTCTACATTCTAAGGGTTATTTTTAAGTCACATCAAAATGATCCATCAGTAGCGTTTCAGAAACTTTTGGATACTTAGCCATCCATATATCCGCAGAAGTCTTTACACAACGTAAAAACCTTCAAATACGAACTCAAGAGAACTCAAAAGGTTTAAATCTGTCTAAATCTCGACATGGAAGATTTCCATTACTAACGACCTTTTTCTAATAAGGTCGTTAGAAGCTGAACACAGTGTGGACGGTGAGTAAGGTTTATTTGTAGGACATCCCTGACACAGTTAATAGTGCGACCAATGACTGGGTGGCAGGTCTGCGGGCTGCTGACAACCTAGTGTCAAACAAGACTAATGAGTCCGTCACAGACCTACCCCGAAGTGACGCCATCACGATGTATAGACACGGTGTTACAAACCGAGGTTCAAGGTTTTTTAGAAAACAATAGTACAGTCTCAAATTGTGCTTATTTTCGAAGCAACAAAGCTAGCAAACCTTTCAAAAAAATCCTTGAAGATTTGAAACAAATGTATCATTAACTATCGAGAGTCTTCAAATCTTGCTTCTTTAGTAAATATTTTTTCTCTTTTCTTCTTGTTTTCCACATATTAATAAAAAGGCTTAGTAAAAAAAATATGATACGATGTTAACCCTCAGTTGTTTGTTTCACTATCTTATTACAAAAATTAACTTCCTTCTGATTCCTATTTATCATTACCTTATACACCTGTTAGAATTTTTTTTTAATTTTATATGTATTTTTAATATTTATTCTCTAATATCATATATTTGTTACATATATCATATATTTTTTTCGTGCCGTCACCTGGCGACTCTGATTTAATCTTTCTATTAATTTCTTCAAATCCATTTATGCTTTAATTTCATTTACTCAAAGCGTTTGATACTTAGTTCTTGTATTAATATCGGACCAAGAAGTGACAGTTTGGTAAGTTGTGTTTTCTCCAAACTCATTAACGACAACAGTATTTCTTTTTTTCACAGCTATCACTGCCCAAAAATTAAGAGAAATCCATCCTTCGATACCTTTATTTAGGCATTCAGGGTGTTTAGTTAGTACGACAATTACCACATCTAGTTTGACCACCCAAGGAAAAATCTGGAGTGGTCAACAACTCAAGTATAATATAGCCATTTAATTTAATTAACCGATTTTGTAAATCTTATACTGCTTTTTGCCTGATTTACGTCTTGATGTCCCTTAGTCCATTTTTGAGATTTTTTGATGATGTTTATATGTTCGTGGGTGGGTGTGCATCCAAAGTTTTGTAATCAAGTTCCTACCAGAAAATTAAACTAATACAAAACAAAAACGGTTAATGACCAAATTATCTGAACTATTTTTTCACTAGATCAATAAAACATATTTTCAAAAAAAGTTTTGATATCTTCAAAACTTCTAATAACATGTGATATTAATCGACTTTTTTTTCTAAGTGTATTATCCTTTTAAGAAACTTACTACCGCAACATTTTAGAAAGCGATAAAGAATAAATGCTAACGTTATGAACACAATAACTTTTGAATAGTTTTGAACTGAATACACTTCACTAAACAGAGTGGTGGTCGCTTCGCTTACATACTTAAATATATTCACCAAACGTCACTTGTTTGTAATATCGGGAATATTTAAAGCACTTGGAAGGAGACAATGCCTATTATGCAAATTAATTCACATACATTATAAAGCAAGAATATTAACAGTCGTGAAATAGCGATCATTAAAACGATATGAGTTTAAAATCAGGTTGCCTATTGGTATGTGAAAGCTGTTTATTTGGGTTTTTTCATTAATTGGGGCCTCCACGCTACGCTTGCTCATATGTCATGGAACACTGCAGTTGAGTAGAACTGCTTGAAAACCTGGCCTTGACTACTTACAAACAACTCCTTCCATCACTATAATACAATTGCTTTAAATTCAAAGAAACTCAAATATCCAATCATCTTAATGTCACTCATATATAATGCTTTATACTGTTTATCAATTAGACAGTATAACATTACATCCCACTAGTTAATTCATGCTGCTATTATAGCCAAGTTAAATAGTATGTATTCAATGATTTTCTAAATTGATTTGATTGAGTTAATCAAATTTAAAAAGAACTACGCGATCTTGTAATCATTAATCAATGATGACTTATAACAGAGAGGATTACCAGAGCTTAAATGATACTCTTTAATCTAAGTGGCTCATCGCCTCTCGGTGGCTCATCGCCTCTCGGTGGCTCATCACCTCTCGGTGGCTCATCTTTCTCTCGGTGGCTCCTCACTTCTCTGTGGCTCATCGCCTCTCGGTAGCTCATCACTTCTCAGTGGCTCATCTTCCTCTCGGTGGCTCCTCACTTCTCGGTGGCTCATCACCTCTCGGTGGCTCATCACCTATCGGTGGTTCATCTTCCTCTCGGTGGCTCATCGCCTCTCGGTAGCTCATCACTTCTCAGTGGCTCATCTTCCTCTCGGTGGCTCCTCACTTCTCTGTGGCTCATCGCCTCTCGATGGCTCATCACCTCTCGGTGGCTCCTCACTTCTCTGTGGCTCATCGCCTCTCGGTAGCTCATCACTTCTCAGTGGCTCATCTTCCTCTCGGTGGCTCCTCACTTCTCGGTGGCTCATCACCTCTCGGTGGCTCATCACCTGTCGGTGGTTCATCTTCCTCTCGGTGGTTCATCGCCTCTCGGTAGCTCATCACTTCTCAGTGGCTCATCTTCCTCTCGGTGGCTCCTCACTTCTCGGTGGCTCATCTTCCTTTCAGCGGCTCCCATCCTCAAAAGTGCCTTAGAATTACTTAACTCTAGATTCTTTTCGTTGCTGTTTAAGTAGTTTTTTTTTATACTGTGTACATTTAATAAAAACTGGTAAGCTGATTTACATTAAAATGTTAAATCAAAGTTGCGTAACTGTAAAAACATCTGACAAGAACATTGTAAAGAGAGGAAGGATACGTGTCGCTGAGCAAAAGATTGGTCATATAACATTCTCGCTCCTAGTAAAGTTTTTTTATAATTTTATAATCTCTTCTCTTATTCCATAATACCATACAATGAAGACATTTCAGGATCTTCTGATAAACCCACTCAGAACTATCTTTTTTTTACATGCCCATCCCTTGGTCATTAGTGTGTCTCCAAAGACATTTTCGACAACTCCAATCAACTCTGTCAAGGGTAGAGGTCTAGACCTCTGATAATTTTCTCTTTTTCTCTAAAATACTTTTTTTTTATTAATTTATATTTCTATAACAAAATGAGATATTTATTCATTTTTGAACAAAGTTATGATTCTCAAAGTTATAATGTTATATTCATAATAAACACACGTCCTGTACATTAATAGATGAAGATTTTGGTCCACAATATTATTAGAAAAAATGAAAGAGCTCTAAATCTTTGCAATTGTTGTCCAAAACAATTTTTTTTCTTTTTTAAGGGCAACTAACAGAAAATCTTGAAAACATGTTTATTTTTCTATGAACTTTTAAGAGATTTCTTTGAAAATATATATATAAAGTTTCTTCATCTCGATCGCATATATTCTACACTCTTTTTTTTACTCCAGATTCAAACATTTCTCAAGAAAATAACTTTAATCCAACGTTTTGTTTATATTTCTAGACATTTTCAGGGCAACATTAATGCAGAATTAATGACAATAACAAAAAAGTAAGCAAAATATTTATATATATGCACATTATTAGCTTTCATTGGCTAATAATAATAACAATATATATTCATATTAATACTGTACCCCATCTCCCCATTATTGTGACTAAGTCTGTATTGATATTATCTGAGGTTCAAACGAAATTTGCTTACAGGTGTTTTTTTGAGAATTGATTTGACGCTAAACCAAACCTCGATAAAGGAAAATAGTGTTATTTATATAAATATAGTTCTATATGTATATAATTCTAAAATAGTTTGTTTATGTATATATAAAACTCTCAATTACACATTATATATACATAAATAATCAAATCAATTACTTGATAGAGAAATGAAATATCCTAAACTAAAAGTCATCACAAAGCAACTGATATCTATAAGTTAAGTCCTGTTCTGATATTTAGAAGACTCCTTGATACTTTCTACTTTAAAAGAAACTAGTAGATGATACTTAATAGCTTCGTGATTCCGATTTAATAACTCTTTTTTCCATAGATCTTGATGGGGAAAAGTTATGATAACCAGAGAGTTATCCAGCTAGCTTTAAAAATATTCTGTACTAAAAAATATTCACTGTCTGTAAATGGAGCGTGGCTTATTATCTAAATATCCGTCCAGAGAGTGTAAGATGGGATTTTGATGACTTGAACTTAATGGTGCCTGGGATAGGGTTCCTAGGATATTACTTAACACGGTTGATTAAGGCCAAACTACTGGAGTAGTGACAAGTATAGACAGATACTCACCATTTTCTCCAACAGGAAGATGTCTTCGAATCCCATCAACTGCCTCATGAAGGCTGTCTTCACGAGTTGCATCCAAGGATATGAGTATAAGAGTGCCTAGCTTTTCACCAGCAGCTTCTAACTGTTTTAGTTTTGCCCTAAGTACCTTGGCAGCATCTTCAGTCTCCGGGTCACCCTTGATTCCGGCAAATACGCGATAGCCACGGCGTGCTAGATAGAGACAAAGTTGAAGTCCTAAGCAAGTATCGACAGATGTTACAAGGAGACTGCGGCCTGCGACGACATCAGTGGGCGTCGACGCGGCCCTACGAGCTTTAACAGCGAGGTAAAGAAGGAGCGAACACGCAATGGATACGAGAGCGAGCAGCTGAACGCCCAACACCCAGCCGGCGTAACCCTCCATGCCAACACCATGCACTGACTGATCCCCACTCCGCGCTGCAGCGCTGCCTTCACGAGGCCTCCTTCGCTCAAAGTCCATCACAAACATCGCTAAACAAACCCAGCTAAATCAATAGTTAGCAAGTTTCCTTTAAAACTTTTTGATTATAAACGTTAACCATGAGAATATATAATTTAAAATAGTTATATATTTTAACAATAACTAGACAAAACTATTTTGCAATATTTATTAAATATTTATCATTGATATATATATATATATATATTAGTATATTTTGGGAGCAGACCTTCATTAAGACATGTTTTATTAAAGATTATGCCTATCTTCATTTTCGTTCGTTTCTTATTCGTATCATATTCGTTCTCCAGAAAACTGGAGAAATTAAATAAGAAACGAACGAAAATGAAGATAGGCATAATCTTTAATAAATATATATATATATATATATATATATATAATTCACTGTTTTGTTATTGAGGGCTAGGTCAAATAAAAGAAAATAAACTCCTTTCTAGGCCGACGTTTCGATGTATTTGTACATCATCTTCAGGGCTAAAATTAGAGTAAGACTATAATACATTTATCAAAACAATCTACAACTCACATATATATATATAGATATATATATATATATATATATATAGTCACTGCTTATTGCTGTTAATAGAAAAATTATTTTAACAAACTATTGTTATGCTCAATTTTATGGCAAAGTATAAACATTTCTTTGAGGGTGGAATGGAACATATTCTTCACTGGTGAAAAATGGATTAAAAAAAAGTTAATTACTCAAAACACGGATTAGATACGGTGAAATCGATACAGCATGTTCAAATGAATTGAAATTGAAGTAAGATTTCAAAATAGCAAGGATCATAAGGATGTTCATAAGGATGTATAAGGCTTTTTAAAACCTGGATATTGACGTCTGTACTACGTCCTGTGGGAACAATATATTTAGAAGTTGGACTTCAAAAACCACTTGAAGTTCAGTACATCTGCCGTTAAACTGCACAGGATTTACCTATACTCTTTACAATATTTACTCATAAGAATGCAAAAATAAAGTATATGTGGCCACCTAGTAATTTATATCTTTAAGTAAAATGTGCGAACACGTAAGTACTGAGAGACAATTCAATGGATTCCGAGTCATGTGGATGTAAGTGGGAATGAGAAAGCGTATAGCTTATAGGGGCTATCTTCTTCGATCGAAAGCCTTATGCCTTTGTCATCAGCTCAAGTGAATCTAACAGAGATTAAACCAAAAAAACTATAGAAAACTACAAACAAGCGGCAAATTTTAAGGAATGGGAACTTCTAATAACAGATGACGATAGCTATCTGTCATGTCTCACTTGTCTTGCTTGATTTCCTCTATACCTTTATAAAACATGATTTTCTTCCCGCCTACTTGACTCAAAGAGCAGTGCTAAAATCTGGACAATGCCCTTTCTTCAAGCATCAGGCATGGATACACTGCAATCATCAGGTATTCAGGATGTTTGGGTTGACAGTCCACTATCCACCGCACTCGGCCGTCTTAACAAGCTTCACTGGACTGCGCTGACAGAATACCTGGCGAGTGGAAATTATAAAAAGGAATAACTTCAAACAATCAAGACATACCTAGTCTTACTTAATTAACTCAGAGTTACTAAACTTATAAAATCTGTTAAACTCAAACACAATTTCAGTTTATCTCTAAAATATTTTCGAATCTTCTGCTGCTGTCCTAAGTAGTACAACATATAACATTCCTGTTAAACCAATCTCTTTTAAATAAAGAAAGAAATAGCGCTTTATAAGGGTTAATTTTTATTAGTATTTCTCTTAGAAACTTGTTCACATGAGATTAAAAAAATCATTAATTGGCTATAAAATGTCATTATCATTATTTAGCACAATTAAAATGGTAAAGAACTGTTGCAATTAAAAGAAATATTGGTAGATTTAATTAATGCAAACTTTAGAACTAATGCAAAAAGCTTTAGAAAAAGTTTAAATAACAAAGTAATTTAAACAATTACAGGAACCGAGCAAGCAAAAACTAAATGACTAAACATAAATAGTCTAATGGGTCATGAAATCAAAAGTCCATGCAGTTTAGTCTATATATCTCATAGATAGACTATATCCATTCATAACCATAAATAACTGCTATTTTATCATTTTCATAGTAGCACATGTAATTTCTGTTAAATATGAAGCAGTAAATATAAATTCTTAAAGTATATTTAAATGCTTTATTTTAGAACTGAAGAACTATATCCTGAATTTGGGCTACGTCTAGGCATACAATGTTTATAAATGTTCTGGAATGTGGAAAAGCCCTTTAATGTTGTTATTTATGTCACTATGGAAAGTTTCAAAATAATTTTCTACAATGGCTGTGAAAAGACAGTTTGTCACTGTGTCATAATGGTGCCTACCACTGAAGACTGTGGCGTTTCTGCAGGCCTTTTAATATACATGCAAGAACATTTTTAAAGAAACGGGTCCGAAAACCATGATCACTGCAGAACTCTAATCCACTTCGCTTTCCCATTTTATTTTATGTTTTAAAGTAGAAATCTCAAATTATAAGCGAATCTGAGAATGGAATTCTATAAACCTTTTCGATCAAAGGACATATTTATACATATTCATAACCCTAATTTAAAGAAGGACACACACATATATATATATATATATGAAATCTTGTTATATACATAAACACGTGAAATAACAATCAATGATAAAACCACAATATGAAATAGGGAAAAAAGACTAAGATCTTTCAACCATAACAAGCAGTCTTCTTCAGAGGTTGGGTTTTTGACTCTGACGAAGACCGCTTGTTACGGTTGAAAGATCATAGTCTGTTTTCCCCATTTCATATTGTGGTTTTATCGTTGATATATATATATATATAATATATATATTATATATATAACAGTTCAAAATTGAAGATAGGTAGCACAGAAAGTATAAGAAACACACTTACAGACTCAAATTTTCGGGTAATCCGTCTTCAGGAGAAAAGAGAAAGGGAGACCAAGCACGTTGTAGACGCAACGGCTAGTCAGTTGCTTCTTTTACTTTCTGTGCTACCTATCTTCAATTTTGAACTGTTATTGTGTCCAGTTTGGATCGTCTTTCCGTTTATCAAGTGAAGTATATATATATATATATATATATATATATATATATATATATATATATATATTAAGGATGAAATATAATCGTTTAATACTAATTGCACAAGCAAGGAAAGGAAGTTTGGAGTGTTACAAAGAGATTATATCGTGACAGCACCAGAAGAAAGGAATAGTGAACTGATTGAAAATAGAAATTGAAAACCACAGTAATGATCTGATCACAGTATTTTCTGATAAAAGTAATCCAAAGTAATCAATGATGAAAAAGGGGTAACATTATTATATGAGTATTGACTTTCAAACTATTCTAATAATAGAGTATGAAATGAGTTATGTGAAGGAATAATTGATTCGTGATGCTCCTCTGAACTGTCCAACATCAAACCTCCTCAAAAGATACCATGGAGTCCTCACTCGGAAGGATGTTCTTCGGACACTTAGTCAGTCATTCAGATCATTCCTTATGATCATATTTTAGTAGCAAATTGTTTAGTACCCAAAACTGAAATTAATACAAATATTTCTGATGTTACCATTGCCAGAGAAGCGACTGAGTAACTTAGCAATAATACAACCTGAAGTTTTTTTTGACAACAGTATGTTGGAACATATTTATTAAATAACATATTAATAATTATGTAATAATTATTAATTATGTAATTTAATAATTATTAAATAACATATTTTTAATTAAATAACATATTATGATTAAATAAAACTAGGTTCGGTTGCGATGGCAGTTCTACAAGAGAACACACAAATGCCAAAGATTGACCCTTTCTGATACTACATAATAACCATTCTACATTGAGAGTTCTATATTTTGCGTAACTTAAGTCTACTTAGCGTAGGGATCTTAAACGAGTACCTGACATCGCACAAACTCACGACCATTGGCTTAACGTCGTCCCCAAAGATCTTTTTTACTTCTCTCGTGGATAAATCGAGGGTCAGAGTAGTATCGAACCTCGGGTCTACCAGTCTAGAGGCGGGCACATGAGCTATTGGGCTACCTTGGCCCCATACATGAAATTAATATTCAATTTGTATTATCAAATTCAAATTAATGTTTCTTATACAGTATTTCTTATCATATAGGCATAATAATTTGTAAATCTTTGATTTCAGGTGTTAATCAATGAGTTGGCCCAGAGCAGCACTCTTCTTTTGGACATCAGTTTATGGAAGAGATTCAATCAAATGAGTGAGAGAAATAAATCAACGATGGAGTGGTCAATGACTTTGTGCTGCTTACCAGGGAGTATTGATTGTCTAACTCTCTAAAAACTATATCGACATTTACTTATTTTTTTGTTAATAATCTTTCAATTTTAAATATTTTTTTAAAATGATTGTTTTGATATACAAACTAATTAATAGGACATTCTCAGAGCGTAAAAAGAGATTTAACATTGAAAAGAAATCAATAGAGAGGATTTATGGCTTGTACAATAAATCATATGTGTATTAATAAAAAACACAAATTATGTAAAAACAAGATTCCATTGGAAACCGCATATTTGAATGATAAAGAGTAGTTTTAATATCAGTTCGGTTTGTTGCTAAATACTTGGGTAACTGTACAGAGAGTTAGGAGGTACTCAGAAAAAAAACTGGTATCGGGAGCTGTTTATTCATCATACCACCACAAGACAAGGTCATCCTCTTTCAAAAAAGCGGTTCTCTCCTATATGTTTTATTTTCAAGTTCTATAATCCAAACCGGTCCGTTGTAGTTTTTCTAACTACCTTGACAAGGACGATGTTCATCTGATGTCACGCCCAGAAGCGTTGAACAATTCGCCGAGCTAGACTGACTTGCTAATGAGCCGTCTGAATTCCAAGGCCCAGCGTTAAGTCGTAGCCTTGAGTTTCTTCCCTTCTCCAATATTACCTTAAGAATTCTGACGGACAAGTACTTTTTTTTATTTATGAATTTGGGTGTCAGCAATTAAGTTTTCAAATAATTACTAAAGTTGCAAAATCATTTTGTTAAATAACAATAACAGAATATACAATATCCGATAACATGGATACGCCCATTTATTGACCCTATTCAAATTTGCGTAGCGTACAATAAATGTCAAATACATTGTGTGTATATAGTTTATAACAACTTACAATATATAATATATATATATATATATATACACTTTTTTCGTTGGAAATACGATCCAAAACGGACAAATATAGTTCAATATAAACAAAGAAACATAGAGCAATCAAAAGAACAACACTTACAGTCTCTAATTTCGGTTTGAACCGTCTTCAGGAGAGATAAGAGAGGGAAACCAAGCGCACGTTCAGAGCGGTTGGAGACAACCGTCTCCAAACCGTCTCTGAACCAGTGCGCTTGGTTTCCCTCTCTTATCTCTCCTGAAGACGGTTCAAACCGAAAATTAGAGACTGTAAGTGTGTTATTTTGATTTCTCTATGTTTCTTTGTTTATATTGAACTATATATATATATATACATCAAATGAGTTATATGAAGGAATAATTGATTGCGTGATACTCGTTTGAACTGTCCAACATCAAACCAACTCAAAGTCAAAAGATACCAAACGGAAAACCTTTTTACTTTACTATAAGTAAAGTATAGTGATCGTGAAAAAATTCGATCTCGAGATTTTGACGGAATTACATGTTCTGCGGTCCCAGAAGTCGTATTATGACGTTTTTACGATGATGTCTGTGTGTGTGTGGGTGGTGGTGGGTGGGTGGGTGCGTGTGTTAGCATTGCTTGTTACCACGCTACGGTCCAGAATCTTTGATGGATTAAGTTGATATTTTACACAAAAATGGGCCTCATAAAGACGAAGATCCCTATTGTTTGGGAAGAATTATGCATGATGGAAGTCACTTTTTTTTGCCAAAAACCGTTTTTTTTTAACATTTATTTCTCCTAAATGATAACCCTAGAGTTTTGAAATTTTGACATTATCTTTGAAGTTACAAATGCAACAAACGAAAAATATATTAAAATTTTAAGACAACAGGAAATATTTTTTTTTCAATAAAATGTACAAATTTTGACTTATAATTCAATCTCAAACTTGTGAGAGCGATACAAGCCATACTGTTTGACGGACAAGATGGAACTATGCCTATAAATAGGACATTATGTGTAGAATGAGTTGAGATATTTTTTTTAAAATTACATTCGCTAATGGGGCGTTACAGTACGATTTCTGTTTTCAGAAAATGTTTTTTTGACGCTAAACGGCTGATTAAAAATAATGAAAATTTGACCAAAAATGGAACAAAAAATTAGCAATTCATAAAAAAAAAATCATGAAGTTTCAATTACGGAAAGAGCAATAACGATATAAAAACTCTTTGTTACCCTAGACTAAGAGATCACCTGCTATACTTATCGAATTTATGGTATTTTTTTACATTGTTTACATTGACTTAGAAATTTTTTGAGCGAAACACTGAGATAAAATTGATTTTATAAAGGAACAGTTTAAATTGTTTATTGAATTATTGAGATGTAAGAGGAATAATATTGTGCAGGATAATTATAACACTCACTCAGAAAAAATTCGTAATATGTTATTTGACAAAGGGGAAGGAAATGATCTTATGAAATACTAAGAAGCTTATTATTATTATTATTATTTTAAAGATTAAATTCCCAGTATGATAATTATATAAAAGACCAAAAATGTAAATGATAATTCATAATCTGAATCTTTCGTTTAGAGATTAATAAATGTAATTATCGTACATCTTTAATTAACAAATCACCTTAAAACAAATTTTCTTCGCAGTTAAAGATGTTTTCAGAGAAAAAAAGGGTATTTTCCTGTTTTAAATTTAAAAATTTTACTTTAATTTCAATGTAGAAAGGTATCAAGTAAACGATGTAAAATCTACTGGCTGTTTGAACGAAAGCCATTCTCTTGTAGGAGAAAAAATCGTTTCAAGAAATGTTCACTTTGGTTTTTCAAAAATGTTTTACGCTGTAGTTATACTAATGAAATTATTTGCAAATAATAAATTATTGTGATGTACAAAAATAAGCTTATAAAATGATATGTCCTTCAATCACTATCTGTACTACCTCAGGAATGATAGGCTAATAATTATACCCCATTTAGATGATTACGTTATGCTTAAATGAGATGTTATGTTTTATATACTCAAGAAATTTGACATTAAGTTACTTATAGTAAAGTAGAGTGTAGGCCACTCCAGATTTTTATATAAGTTTAATTCTTGTTTTAAGTTTATATTTTCTGTTTTGAAGGTTTTAATATATATATTACTATAAATTGGCTGCAGATTTTTTTTAAACATATTTTATTGAAGTGTACGGCAGCTTCCGCATTCACGACCTCTATGCTGGTCTGTTCTAGTCCCTAACTATTTTACGTTGCCTTCTCTAGAGGGAAGTTTCCAAAGAAGTTGTCCTAAGGACTTATTAAAAAAATCTGGAGTGGCCTACACTCTACTTTACTATAAGTAACTCAATGTCAAATTTCTTGAGTATATAAAACATAACGTATTATTTAAGCATAACATAAATATCTAAATGGGATATAATTATTAGCATTGCATTCGTGTGGTAGTACAGATAGTGATTGAAGGACATATCAATTTATAAGCTTAATTTTGTACATCACAAATAATTTATTATTTGCAAATAATTTCATTAGTATAACTACAGCAGTAATAACTTTTTGAAAAACCAATGTGAACATTTCTTGAAACGAAATATTATCCTACAAGAGAACATGGCTATTGTTCAAATAGCCAGTAGATTTCTTACATCGTTTACTTGACATCCTTCTACATTGAATATTAATGTAAAATTTTCAAATTTGAAACAGTAAAATACCCTTTTTTTCTCTGAAAAACATCTTAAACAGCGAAGAAAAATGTTGTTTTAAGGTGATTTGTTAATTAAAGATGTACGATAATTACAGTTATTAATCTTTAAACGAAAGATTTATATTTTGAATTATCTTTTACATTTTTGGTTTTTAACAGAATTATTATACTGGGAATTTTATGGCTTCCTAGTATTTAATAAGATCATTTTCCTTCCCCTTTGTCAAATAACATATATACGAATTTTTTTTTAATGAGTGTTATCATTTACCTGCACAATATTATTCCTCTTACATCTCTTATAAGTCAATAATATATTTTAATTTTTCATTAGAAACATCAATTTTATCTCAGTGGATTCGCTCAAAAAATTTCTAAGTCAATGTAAACAATGTAAAAAAATACAAAAAATTCGACAAGTATAGCAGGTGATCTCTTAGTCTAGGGTAAACAAAGAGTTTTTATATCGTTATTGCTCTTTCCCGTAATTGAAACTTCATGATTTTTTTTTTATGAATTGCTAATTTTTTGTTCCATTTTGGTCAAATTTTCATTATTTTTAACGAGCCGTTTAGCGTCAAAAAACATTTTCTAAAACACAAATCGTACTGTAACGCCCCTTTAGCGAATGTAATTTTAGAAAAAAATATCTCAACTCATTCTCCATATAATGTTCTATTTATGGGCATAGTTCATTCTTGTCCGTCAAACAGTATGGCTTGTATCGCTCTCACAATTTGAGATTGAATTATAAGTCAAAATTTTTACATTTTATTGAAAAAAAAAATATTTCCTGTTGTTTTAAAATTCTGAATATATTTTTCGTTTTGTTCGATTTGTAACTTCAAAGATAATGTCAAAATTTCAAAACTCTAGGGTTATCAGTTTAGGAGAAATAAATGTTTTAAAAAAAACGGTTTTTGGCAAAAAAAGTGACTTTCCCATCATGCATAATTCTTCGCAAACAATAGGGATCTTCGTCTTTATGAGGCCCATTTTTGTGTAAAATATCAACTTGATCCATCAAAGATTCTGGACCGTAGCGTGGTAACAAGCAATGCTAACACACTCACCCACCCACCCACCCACCCACCCACCCACCCACCCACACACACACAGACATCATCGTAAAAACGTCATAAAACGACTTCTGGGACCTCAAAACATGTAATTCCGTCAAAATCTCGAGATCGAATTTTTTCACGATCACTATACTTTACTTATAGTAAAGTAATATTGTTTGGTACAATAACTTGACATATTATTTTCACTTAAAATAATGTAATAAGGTAGTATAATACCTAACAAATTAAAACAAGCTTTCGATTATCTCTAATTATCTTCTGGTTCACTAAATAAATAGGTAAGAACAATAAGTAATAAATAATTTAAAGTAAACTAAGGAAAACTAAGGTACAGATCAAACACAATAAGCTAAAGCATAGTAGTTGCAGTGAATTTTTTGAATTTTCAAATTTCTTTTTTCTCACTTTGTTTGCTCTCTGATGACATAAAGTAAGCCCTCAGAGCATTTATTTCTTTTGTTTTTATTTTTCCTTGTGGTTTAGACTTTACTGATTGCATCACGTGTTTAATTGTGATTTTCCTGCATATATATATATATTTAGAACCTACTTAGTCTGTCTAGATCTGATATCTGATTGGCTATTTGATGATCAAATGAACTAGTTGTTTTGGTATGGAGTAGAATGTCCTTAAAGTTCTATTCCTCTGTGGCTCTAGTAAGGCACGTACTTAGTACATCTCGTCTGTGTTGTTACTTCAATCAACATCACTAATGTTTGGAGGGCTCACACTGCTTCAGTTTATACGGATATTGGCTCCCCTGCATGTCACATAGTAACACTTTGATTTCCTGAGGGAGTATGCGCCCTCCAAATATTTGTCATGTAGATTGAAGTAACTCCACGGACGAGATGTACTAAGTACGTGCCTTACTAGAGCAGGAGAGCCGGTGAACTTCAAGGACATTCTACTCCAAACCTGATGACGTAGTCGAAATATAGTAGGTAGTTTTTGTGATCTCTTGTATGTGTTTCCTTTTTATGATTCAGTTTATATATACATATGACATAGAACTCACTATTATATGTCATCGTCATCATCAGGTAGACAGGTGAGTTGTTCCCAAGACTAGCGAAGAAAATGCTGTTGTCCTCGCTTATTTTTGAAGAACTCACATCCTTTCTACCTGATGACGACGCAGACGAAATGTAGTACTGAGTTTTTATGCTCTCCTGCATGTCTTTTCTTTCTGCGAATTTAGTTTAATATATATATACTAAAGACGATTTACCACTTCACAGATACAAACTGAACAGACTGTAGTAGAGCAATCCTTGCAACATCTTACTTCTAGTGACTACAATCTGTTTACCATACTCATTACTTCCACTTATTATTTCAGAAATGTCGACATATTAAGCCTAGAAAATGCTGTTCATTATTTCTTTTGCATCTGATTCATATATGATGCTGAAATCAATAAATATACTTCTTTTTTCAATCTAAAGCAGAATTCACAAAACTTTTCTACCTTGAAAGAAGTGTAACACCTTCATAATGAATTAATTTAATAAATTCATCGAACATTAATTTTTATAATTGGATATACGTAATTGACCTTTGTAAATACTCATTCATATAAGAGCAACTTTTTGATGTCTGTTTTAAGTTCATTTACAGTGCACATATGCGACTACTCCTTATGTTAAAAGCAAATATGCGATGGCAAAACTCGATCAATAAATGTTGCTAACAAATAAAAACCAGACTATTTTGCAAACCTTTTAATAAATATTAACATTAAATAAATGCTATGCGCAAACTAAGGAATGTTATACTTACTACGATATCCTCAGCACATACCATACGTTTATAAATTTGTACACTCACTTTGTGTGGAGTAATTATTGATTTCATTAGACATTCAGATCAAAGTAAATTAAAATTAATCTGGTTGATTAAATTCCTGGGCACACGATTGAACGAACATGGGATTGGCGGACATTAGGCAACGAACATTGCTGAGTCGGATATTTAGTCATATGGATATAGAGTTACAAGAATATGTTTTTGAACTAAACCAGGGGTTCTCAACCTTTGTTTGCTTGTGGACCCCCTAAAAGCTACTTGTGTACCCCCTAAAAGCTACTTGTGGACCTCCTAAAAACTACTTGTGGACCCCCACTCCCCCGGATACTTAAATAACATAATTATACAAATTTATAAATAAATATTTGTTTTTAGGTAAATGAATATCGTTAATTATGAAATAATTTCATTACATCTACAACGAATGCCGAAATACAACAATGTTTTTAAAACAATAACAAAATATTTCTTTATTAAAATTTTATAAAGTACCCTGAAATAAATTGTAACAGCATCAATTTTGAATGTACAATAAAGAGAAGTGAAATAGAAAATTTTAAATCATTGGAACATTTCAACAAACTGACGAGGATATTAGGCCTTATATTTTAATTATGTGTGAATATTGTACGGCCAAACTTACTACGCTTTGGTTTATTTTTTGTTTGCTGATAAATTCATTTAAACTTAACATAGAGCACTAACCACGTGTCATGGACCCCTGGGGGTCCATGTGGACCACGTTGAGAACCACTGAACTAAACCAATGATCCCACCTATGTACTGAACTGAACACTATCCATACTTTAAGGAAAACCTACACAAGTTATTGATAACTCATTAGTTGTGTGGTATTTACTCATACTGGGGTAAGTGAATAATATAAAGTCTCCACAAAAAAAGTTTTTGTTGTCTCCACAATTAAAAAGAAGTTTTTTAATTTAAAGTACGTGTTTCGAACACTTCGTAAAGGTAAACATCTACAATAAAATTTATAAATCAATAGTTTCAAAAATAAACCAGAATTATTCATTTTTATTTTATTGTATACAATTCCGGTTTATTTTTGTAACATTTAATTTATAATATGTATAGTAGATGTTTACCTAACGATGAACACTAAGTCTTCGAAAACGTATTTTTAATTAAAAAAAATTCTTTTATGTTCAGACTTTTGTATTATCCATTTCATTTACCCCAGTATAAGTTATTGTTTCGTTTTGTTAAAAAAGTATGATTTTACAAAACCCCCACATAACATTCATAAACATTTTATTTCTAAGACAATGCGTAACTCTCTTTAATTTTTAAAGAAACTGCTTTACCAAACCATTACCTTTACAATAAGTTGATTAGTATAGCTTGATTTTGTCTCATTTTATTATAACAGCTTAAGTAAAATATGTGATAAATTATTACCAATTCATTAGAATACTAATTATAAAGTCAAATCGTAAAGATAAATATGTTGGTTATATCGCTTCTACAAGATCAGAGAGGCAACAGTATCTATCCATTTAAATAAATTTGATCTAACAATTTCTTTCTGCTTAACTTCACATATACATGACTACCATATTTGTTAGTTACCTCAGTACTCATATACAAATGTAAAAACTAAGTTGTTATTATATTGTTTTCAGAGATTGGTAACGAGAGTTTATCAATTCTGCTATAAAGGACTGTAACGTAACATTTACTCCCACTGTGATCTCAATTCAGTTGATCAACAAGACTAATTTGTCGCAATACTCTGTACAAGACCTCTTTCTTTCCTCTCTAACTGACTTACTACACGATCTCATGTAACTCTAGATCGTGTAGTTATTGGTATAAGGAAATTCCCAGCATTATCTGTAATAATGTCAAGCCATTTATCTGTAGCATAACCAGAAATGATGAGTCCAACTTATCTTTGTCACATTCATGGTTAACACACATCTCTTTTTTGTTTAAATAAATATATTTCAAAAAATAACAATTTCAAAACAACTGTAGCTACACTCTTGGTTTCAGAAAATTTCATTTATCCATTATTTTTACAATTACAACAACATTATTTTGTCCCCATCTTTAAAAATAAAATACAATTGGTACAATTTATACATAAACGAATTTTGCCCGGTGAATGCTGTGGTAACTTTTTTTCAAATATTTTTGAGAAACAAACTTCAAGCAATGTAGATCGAGGCCACTCTGATTCCGATATAAGGCTTCAGTTCATCTCTGAATTCATAACAAGCGTAATGTAATTTCATTTAAGTCTTATGACATTCTTTTTTATAACACTCACATCTTAAATACTATAAAAAAAACCTCACATTCTCCTTTTTACATTCTTGTAATGTTATTTACAATTGCATATTCATGTTATTTCAATTACATAAACAATGGACTGAAACAATTACTGAATTATAATACTGAAATTTAAATAAATAAGGAACAAGAATACAATTTAAGAATATTTTTAAGAATTTTAAGGTCATGAATACAATCCTTGATGGATATTTGAGGCTCTTTGTACTCTGAGGGTGTCTATATACAAACAAGTCTTTTTACTTCCTGATCCCACTGAGATCTAAATTCTGTTTAAGTTCTTTGAGACATCTTTCTCCAT
Organism: Hermatobates lingyangjiaoensis; assembly: GCA_026182355.1. NCBI lineage: Eukaryota > Metazoa > Arthropoda > Insecta > Hemiptera > Hermatobatidae > Hermatobates > Hermatobates lingyangjiaoensis. The sequence continues at coordinate 1,068,358 of JAPFBL010000156.1, forward strand.
ATTTCATCAGACTCTTGATAGCCAACTGCAGGGGCAAACAGAACAAATGTAAAATTAGTATATACCCATGAACCAACCAAAAATCTAATAGAAAGCTATCAACAATCAATTCTATTATGATTATTATTTCAGTCTTTATAATATATCAAGTAAAATAGTTAATTTTAAATAAATATTAAAACATTTGTAACAAAAACTTTATGTAAAATAATAATTTTTAATAAATAATAAATTTATTGTAAATGTTAAATAATATTTCTAAAATCTAAAACTGCATCAACAAACTTGAACGAATTTCAAAACAGACAGAACTTAAAAGTTGGATATAAGAGATAAGATGTCGCAGCATAAGATTTCTATCAAGCACTGTTACGTTGTTTTATTTCAATAATTATTTAGTTTAATGTTTTATTCTCCTTAAATCATAACAACCTGACTAGATTTAACAGAATAACATGCTGTTATCTAATTTCAAACCAAAGTAGCACTTTCTATCCATATCCTACAATTTATAAGTTTTTAATATTTTCTTATTTCAAACAATAACTATTACAATTATAACTCAAATGTAAATTACAGACTTTGACATAAGTAAGTTATTTAAAAATTTCACTTCTAATAACCAAATATTTTTCTTCTTGCTCTGAGACATGATTGTTTTTTCAGTAGTACAGAATTGTATTATATAACCTACATACATTGTTATTGATACATACCTTTTTTTAATAACGAAACAACTTACAAATACAATATGCGATAAATCATTAGCATCCCATAAAAATATTTGCCCTGAGAAAAATATACAAGTCACTTTCATTGAGTGGATTTAATATTAATATGTCTAGTATTAAATAAATTTATTCAATAGTTTGACTAAATTTATTTTACACTACATTTATTATTTAAAAAATTTTCACTTGAATATCTTGTAAAAATCTGCAATTTTTTTTTAATTTTTTTCCAGACCTGTTTGATTTATATGCATGCACCCTGACCTTTCGGTCAATAACATGACATGAAGCAACCCAAATCGATGTTTTTGACATTGTGTCCTTTATTTTTTTCCAGACCATACCTTACTAAAATTCTTGGAGTAATGGAATAAACAGTGGACATTTGATTTAGCCTGAGCGTTTCATCTGTGCTGCAGGTCGTGCCTGACTGTACCTTTTTACTTTAATATAAGTAATAAGTTAATATAAGTATAGTGATAATAAACGATTTTGATTTCGAGATTTACATGTTTTGTGATCTCCAAAGTATGACGCTTTTTGGATAATGACTCTATATGCATGGGTGGGTGCCTATCTAAAAGTTTATGGAGATGCTGCAGTCTATAGTCTTTGATGGATCAAATTACTACTTTACATATAAATAGGTTATTAACAGAATATGTAGATGTGCTCTATTGTTTGGGGCAATTCTGTACAATGGGCACTCTTTTTGCCAAAATGTGTTTTTAGACAACATTATTTTTCTCCTAAACAATTGACTCTAGAATCTTGAAATTTTAGCATTATCAGGGAACCAAAAAAGGAATAACTAAAAAAACCTTTAAATTTTTAAAACAACTGAATTTTTTTTTATTAAAATGTAAAAATTTTGACTTATGATTCAATCTGAAAGGTTGTATAACCCGTATAGGGGGATACAGGTTATACCGTTTGACAGATCAAAAAGAAATCACACCTAAAAATATAGCATTCTGTAGGAGATGAGTTCAGGTATTTTGTTTTAAAATCAAAATAACTAAAAGGCCGCTATAAAAATTCATAAAATTCTGATTAAGGCAAAAGGAAATATACCCATAAAAACTAAAAATGATCTTGGAATAATGGATCACTTGCTAAACTTGTTGGTTTTAGTATATATATTTACATTTGTGAGGGATGGATAGACAGACTGACATGGCTTCTTTTATAATAGTATAGATTATTTATATTTGTTATGCAAGTAATATTGTTATTAGGTTACTCAATATTAATGCTAAATGTATTACTTAGCCCATTATACTACGTTTTTCAGATGAAATGGAAAAGAAATATTATCTTCTAATTGGAAAAGGGAATCTAAAAATATGTTTAACATTTTTCAATATTTGAAATATGAATTGAAAGGGTTTAAAAAAAATTCTCACTAAGTGATATACCTTTGTAATACAAAGTCAAAAAATATTTTGACAATAGTTAGATAGAGGAAGTGAGAACCTCATCAGTGTGATGTTTGTTGGTTTTGAAGTCGTGCCTAGCCCACTGCCTCAGTTCTTCTTGATCGGCTTTAGATGGAATCTCTTTTATAGTCTTGAGTATTTCCTTGTATTGAGCCAACACCTTCTTTCTCAGCATAAACTGAAATAACATAACTTTAAACTAACATCATTTTTTATTAAAATATTGCAGGAATTAAAAATATAAAGGGTAAATCAATTTAACAATTTTTAATCAAAACTTACTTATTTGTTAGTTAAAACAACTTCCTACTTAGATTTTTCAAAATGAAGTTGATAAGAGGAAACAATGCTCTATGAAACGATGTACATTAAATATTATTGAAATTGAAGACCAATAGTTATTTTTTCCAGATAATATAAAATGGAAAGAATATTGCTTCCTAGTTTTTATGGAATATATGGAAACGTAAGGGCTGAAAGAATAGAAAGTAGATTATGCATATAATATGGTTCCAGCTATTGCTCAGAGTGATCCTTGCTCAAGGAGAACAAAAAATACTTATAAATACCCGGAAGGAAAGAAGTTGGACAAAGGACTGATACTTCACAACATTGTTAACTTTAAACAATCAACAAAACTTCAAAACTTTTACATTATAAGCAACCTTTTTCTCGGGAGCACCTAAGGGCCATGTTATTACGAGTAAACACCTGTATAGGTTAATTTCAATAACAGTTTTCAGTATAGGGTATATAAATGTGAAGATGACGAGCAAATTTGGAGGAGGGCTACTCTGAAAAGCATACTGAATAGAAGTTACTTTTGGGAATAATTCCTATTTTTTCCAAATAAAAGGTAATTTTTGAAAATGCCTTACAGAAAAAATATTAATTATCCCCCATTATGCTTTAAAACATGTTATACCAACTCCTTTTAAATTGAGAGAGTACTGTGAAGATTTTTAATATTTCTACTTTACTTCATGTAATATAAGACAAAAAAGTGAGGAATACATAACAACACGTGCACTTTTATTACAGTTTGTAATATTTCCATTACTTGCATATTTCTTGTCATTGAAAGTAGTTTTGACACTGTCACATCAGTTACTCTTAACACTATAATTACTGTCAAAACAACAGTTTTATAGTTTTACATTATAGTTTTCCTAAGAATATCTTGTTTTACGTTTAGGTGAAGTAATAACAAATTTGTTTTATACCTCAATATATTCCTTAACAATCTGTTATTATATTAATATAATTAAAAGTAGAATAAATAGCTGCAGTAGATTTCTTTTATTAGCTGCCTGACTATAGTTTTGAATATATTTCAAATATAATTTTAGTAAAAAAATATACATATAATTTCATACAAATTTCAAAATACAGATTATTAGTGCGGAAGCACTAAAGAAATAAAGAAGAAGTAATTCATCTTAATAACATGTTATACTAACTTCTTTTAAGTTGAGAATCGGCCTGTTCATTATTTTTTTAATAATGATGACTGTCTTCGTTTTATACCATAAGAGAAAAACGTCAAATAAATAAATGCAATTAAGGGGAATGTTCTACAAGTATATAACAATATTAAGGTTTACAGTAACTGAAATCTTTCCAAGAATACTATATATAGACAATAAAGAAAACATTTTCTAAATAAATGAAAGAACCATTATTTTCACTTATCCACACACTATTATAGGAGTAAATGTTCCAACTTTTAATTGTGATATCTAGTAGAGGTACTAGTGACAAATGAAGTGCTATAGATTTTAATAACCTAGATTTCCTAAAAATAATATTACTAGTAATGACGTTTCCTCTTCCCTGCAAACAAAAACGTACAGTCCATAGGTGAGTTGAATGAAAGATAACGCGTTACCTTCCCAAACTGGTTATCGGGTGATCTGATACTCAGTGAAGAATGATGAAACTGAATTGATAAGTTTTGGTATTGTTTTTGAAAGTTTTGTATTCTTCGTGGATGCTGACTGAAGTTTCCAATAAACTATATGGAGTAGAATAAGTTTTAAAATGATGTCGGAATAGAAAGATGTTATTAAAAATAACCAGTTGTTAAATAATGGTTGTGGTAAATTAAACTATGATAATATATTGTACAAGGCCATTCCCAAGGTTTCCTAGAACAGAGATAGTATTTAGTGCCTTTACTAACCATTCATTTAAGCCAGAATGTCGGTCTCCATGCATGTTCGGTCTGTTTTGAAAACATGTACAAATAAATTTCAACATTTACGAGCAGTAAGTGTACTATTTTTTCTTTTGATAATAAATTGTCCTGATTTCATGTTTTCAATACATTTGGTTGATAAGAGTTCATGTTTACTCGTTTTTTTTAAACTAATATAGATACATTAGATGTCTCAAATTTTACAAAGGTTTCTTCAGAATATTTATGTATAGAACTCTATATAAACTAAAAAAAGTGATTATTAGCTAATATTCTGTATTTAATTACTATGCTCAATGCTAGTGTTTTTATTAATTGATTATTTTTTCTAGGTGACTACTTATTCAGTATTAAGAAGTGAAATAAAGGCTGGATTAAAAGGGCAAGATTTTCCCTTGACAGATACATTTGGAAGGCAGCACACTTATTTGCGCATTTCTCTCACTGAAAGATGTAATTTGAGATGTAAGTGATTTTATTAATTGGAATTCTTAGATTTAGGAATTTTGTTAGTTTGAAACTGAAAAATAACTATTCATTCGTTTATATGGTAATATCTTATAAATTTGTTGTTTCTGTTGCAAGGTTTGGTTAAGGATGGTAAGATAAATATTCCATTAAATTTTATGAAATAATACGTAATAAATAGTCTGATACTTATGAAGACGATATATTTTTGTAATAATATTAAATTGTGAAGGTCAGTATTGCATGCCGGCTGAAGGTGTGAAGTTAACTCCCCGCAATGATCTGTTGACAACGGATGAAATGCTGACTCTCGCTCGTCTCTTCATCGACCAGGGTATATCCAAGATAAGGCTAACAGGAGGAGAACCAACCGTGCACAGGGATATAATCACCATTGTTAGTAAGTTACTTTCCATGTATCACCTACATCATTACTGCTGAATTCATTTGGTTTGTTAATCAAACTTTCGTTTTTTATTTTGCATCCGTAACATTTAACTATACTTATGCTGTATGTCATACGGTATGGTATACCATGTAATAGTAATGACTTTCATTTTAGATACATTATAAAACAATATTCATAATGATACATGACAATCAAATCATTGATATTTGATTCAAATTTATAATATTTTTAGAATTTACGGTGATCTAGTTAAAAAGAACTACGATTTGACACAATTGTGTTAGACAATTATTTTTGTTTAGAGAACTGCTTAAATGCTGATTACATGTTTACAAAGCTGAAATTAGTCGAACAAATTACATTTTGCCAAGGACTGAGTTTATTCAAGTGTAATCAAAACGGGTTCAACCACAAATAACTAATTAAATCTCAATAAATCAAATACAACACACTCTCCAGGCAACCATTGAGTACTGGTCGCTTGTTTATGACTTTCCCGTATTCTGTCATTGTTGGCATTACTGTGGCCTCCTTGTGGAAGTATCTCATGTTGTTTTGGTTGAATAAGATAGATTTCGCACTATTTCAATTTTTTTGCAGCTTGCAATTTTTCGTCTGCTAATAGCTGCATTATATAGCACTTGCTGATATGGCCATGTTTATTCTTATCTCCCAATTAAAGAGCTTGATATTAGATCCATGGACTGTACTACAATAATTGCTTGTTTTTCCCAATTTCGGTTTTCTTTTTATTCAAAGTTAGTCCTGATTTGTAGTTTTTCTTACATTATTTAACTCTGCGGTAATGTTCATATTGGTCTGTGTAAAATACTGGAACATCATCCATTAAGCATACAGCTCTTAGTCTTAGAATTTTTGTCATTAGTTTTGAAAATACTTTGTTGCAGGAAAAATTACAATAGGTTGTCGTCGAAATCTCTACCTTTAATATGGTGTTATTGATATCAAATTCTTGGAGCTCTCTTCTAGGGATATTTAGCTATGCTGATAACTTCGAGAATTGTTTTACTTCCGAAAAAATGTTTATGCGTATGGTGATATAATGGCTGAATATTAACTTTTCTACAATCCACACGAGCGATGACACCGTTTTCTTTGTGAATGACCTCCATTGGCGAGCACTAAGACGTTGGATCTATAGCTCTTGAAATGATTCTCTTTTGCTCCAACTTTATTCTTTTACGTCTGTTCGTAGAGGTATAGGAACTTTCTCAGGTGATACTTTTGGTTTTTTTTTATTTTGTTTGAGCCAGAAATTTTTTCAATACCAGCAAAAAGATTAGGATGTTGTGAAACAAAGACTTCAGTTTAATAGTTACCTCTCACTACTAGTTACAATTCGTCTACTCCCTGTTTCCAAAAAAGGGTTTTGTAAATTTTCGATAAAGTATAAATTTCTGTTAGTTGATTTATTACCTTGGCTCCAAATTCCTCTGTTAATCTAGCACATTTAAACTATTTATTGTCAACTCCAATTGTTTTCGTTTTGTTTTGAGAGTTCTTGTAATCCGAGTTGGTGCATATGCAGCTGGAGGTGCCGTCACATCACTTAAGTGATGTCTAGATTAAATTTTATTTGCTCGTCACAATCACCAGTCATAATACCAACAGACGATCAAGATTACTTTTCACCTTGACATTTAAAAGAACCGCTGCCACAGTGACACTACTCAAATCAGGGACCTAATCTTGATCTTGCCAAGTGTTCCAATTTTAAATATCTTCTTCTTAAGTTACAGTTTCATATTGATAATTAACATTAGTTTTAGCCTCACTTCTTCGATATGCAGGAAAGAAATTGTCCTGGAATTGAAATTGTTTATACAAACTAATTTTATTAGGATGGTTGTCTTGTTGCACATGTTTTAATAACGTGGTGATCATGTTAATAAGAACATACAATACTTAATTTTTTTTTAAAAAACTATGTAGGAACATTCTTTTAGTTTCATTTTTGTGTGATGACCATGTTAATGAAAGCGAGAGTAGAATTACCAGTTCCTAGTTCTGATAAATGAGTCTTATTTCCTGAATAAGAAATAATTTTGACGATAATTTCGTATTTTGTATTGAACGTTATTTTTGAAACTATAAGTTATGTGTAAACATCGTGCGCAGTGAATTATTCATATATGCAGACTGCAGTCGGATCAGTATTTGAAATTTTTTTCGATTTGTTTCAGGATTTTGAATACCAACTCTGTATTATTATTTTTTTTTATTTTTATTATTTGAGGGTGACTATAGCACTGCGTCTTAAAAAAAACTATCGTACTTCCCCTCTTCTGTACTAAAGTACCCCAGCAGTTAGCTTCAACGCCTCCAAGAAGCTGAGCACTTTTGCTGGTTCCAGTGATAAAAGTTTTTTTATGGTTTGTTGAGTGTCCCGAAGCACCTGCCTCTCTGCAGCAAAGTTGCCTTACAAGTTATCAGCAGGTGCAACGGTGTTTCTTCCTCTTTGCAGAATCTGCACATACCATCATTGATAATGTCCATTCAGGCTCCTTTTGTTTCGGAGAAAGTACTTCCCTTCTTCTTCGGAATGGTCTTTTAGGGTCCTCAGGTGCACTTGTGGGAGGTTCCCACTAGTTAGCGCTTTTGGACCCTCTGCGATTCCGGAGGATGGTCTCCAAACTTCCTTCTCCTTACAGAGGAAAATCCCTGAAGCTCTATCCCTGTATGTTCATATAAATAATATAACATATTTATTTCAAGTTATTGTTATTAATTCTGTATTGGTGCAACCTTGAAGATGTCTATAAACATAGACGAAACTTTGGCTTAAAGGTATATTGATAAGTATTTGACTCTGGATCAAACCTTGATACAGAAAAATAATGTAGAATATGTGTGTTTGAGATAATAAAACATTGAATTATTTGTATATAAATTAATTTTTTTTTCTAAATGAAAGCACTAAACATTTGTCGTTTTGTAAAATCTATTGGTTATTTTTAAATCAAGATTACAGAGTCAGAAACTCTAATGTGTAATTCTGACTCCAAGTATTCGGCGGATTCCGTCCTTAACGATATTAATATGTAGCTGTCACATTAAGAAATGTAAACTATATATCCAAGGAAGGATGTAAGGAGTCTCTACTATTAGATGATAAGAGTCTAAATTTTAATTTTTTTTTCTCCATCTGGTTTGTAACTCGAAGGATTTACTTCATTTGGATATGCTGAATCCCTTAGTAAAATCTGTTTTTCTTTATCATGTCAAATGTCCTGAATGCACTGTACAATCAAAACAGATTTGGTAAACATTGGCAGATTAAAACTTCAGAACTTTGGAACTCATATGTGTATATATGGACATGATACTAAACAAAAGTGTAGATAGATGAACATATATTCAACTTTAAATCCTTTGGTATTTGACATATGTAACTTTGATGTTGTTATTTTGTTCCTGTTTCATCTTTCTTCCTAATAAAAGTTAGGGATAAAGATGTCTCCTTTTGACAAAGGGTTTCAGTGAACTCGATAACAGTGTTTTACCTAATAATATCTTGGTAAAACGGCGAATCGCTAACAGCTACTAAAGTTTTCAGCTAGAAATCAAGTGGGAATGTCAAGGTGAATTTTAAGGGTTCTAAAACCATTTTCTACAGAAAAATACAACATTTTTCTTGTAGTTACAGCCTTTCTACTCTCCCTAAAGCCCAAGCATGTACCTTTCAATGAACACTACTACTACTGTGGGATGTCTATACACCTGGCAAACAATTGGAATCATTTCTACATACACACATTGAATTTTGTTTTTACAACCTTGACCCCAAGAGTTTATCTTGTTGTTTCGAAAAGTTTTAAATCACGAACCAAATCGTTTAGTTATTGAAAACAAATTAATTTTTTAATAGCAGATTTCAGTAGGACCTATCTGCGGGTCAAACCCGAATACCACTTTATTTGCCTCAATCTCAAGATGTGACCAATATACCAGTATATAGAGTAGGCTCCTATCTTCTGTGCATGGGTTCTACCTTCTGTACATGGTTGGTTAAAACTGTTGTCATAAATTTTCATCTCATATTTAAAGAAGTGTTATGAATATATTTCTTTCTGATACTAGAGTCAGATGATTTAAGGTCTTTCTATAGCAATAGACTTTTAGAATCCGACTGCACGTAAAAGCCATACGACTCCACTATGTAAGCCTGATTTAAATTCTTATATAGATCAAGGTGTTATTTTTAATTCAATAAGTTAAAACATCAGTTTTTAAGGTAGATTATATTTTTAGAGGTATAATCGTTTCTTAATACCAGAAGAAAGTTAACTTTTAAGACAATCAGAATACCCATTGTTAATATTTTAAAACTTACAGTTTCAATGTCAGCTGATTCGAGATGAACCCTTGTTAAGGAATTTATAGTATTTTCTGTGTTTCTAATTAAAATTTAAATTTAAAACAAATACAAATGCTTCTAATTGTATGCAAGTTATTTGCCCGTTTTCAGAAATAGAATATGAGATGAAGACATAAATAAGTAATTTTTTTTTTATTCAGCAAATAAATATTAAGTACGCATAGGTCCTGAACAGATGGAGGTGATTGTCAAAATGTTATTTATGAGAAACAAAAATAATATGTTTAACAAAGAATTAAGTAATAAGAAACTGAGTTTATGTTGCTTCATTTAGAAAGGCTGAAGGAGTTAAAGGGTTTGGAAACGGTGGCTATTACGACAAATGGAGTTACGTTAACGCGACAGCTGGTGGAGCTGCAAAGAGCTGGATTAGACCAACTTAACATCAGTCTTGACACCCTCGACCCAGTCAAATATGAGCGCATTAGTCGCCGGAAAGGATGGCACAAGGTCATTGCTGGCATTGACCTCGCTGTCCAACTGGGATATCACCCTGTCAAGGTACTTCACAACCTGTATACTATATACATATACAAGCACACTTATTCTAAGGTATCATATATTGGATATTTGGTTTTAAATTAATATTGTTGGTAAGAATATAAACAGAAAATTGGTTAGTACTTTACAAATGAGGAACATAGACATTTAGCACAACCTCAAAGGATGAATTAGTTTTCAAACTTTTATCAATAAATAAAGATTGTTATTTCAACAGAGGTCACCATAAACTGGATTGTTATTCATTAAATCCATCTTGAAAAGTGTGAGACGTGAAAACTGAGTCGTTATATTAATCAAACTTAAAATATAGAAATTAAATTCACCTCAGTTCAGTTTCCCTAAGTGGTTGTATCAATACAAGTAAACCAATGTTAGCAAAGAGGAAAGCCGTGATGTGCAAACTTTCTTTTAAAATAGAATTAAATCCATTTAATCGGCCAACTTCTTTTAAAAAACTCAACGGTCTGCTTTCCGTAAATGAGATTTAATGAAACTGTTTCTTGGCTTGTGTTTGCTGAATTTATTCTGTACTAAACTATTTTTCTATACTTTTTTCATTAAGGTAAGGATTTGAAATGCCAGTGAAATAGAGTTTTGTTAAATAACAGTTCATTTGTTTATTTATTTAATCTTTTGTTGTACAAATAGATATAGACCTTGAGAAATAAGATTGTGTAAACTTTAATTATCTTTAAATTTAACGCATATATTTACATTTCTTTCATCAAGCAATTCAGTTCTCACATGTTCGATTGGAGTTGTTTTTATTTTATTTCAATATTGATTATATATTTTACTTAATTTTCTAGTTAAGGTATGTTACAAATTACCGTTGCTAATTCTGAAATATTTTGTTGTTGTGTTGTACTAGTTTTGTTATTATTTATGTTATACGTAAGAAAATATAACATTCAGAAAATTATAATAACCTTCCTCCAAGTAGGTTGTCGGACTATTTTGAAGGAATATGGGTCTTTGACACTTAAATGGCAAATTATTAACCCACATTTTTGAAATGAAGGTCTTGTATAGAAGTAGACATACACATATATTATATATTGGTATATTTAGGGAGCAGTCCTTCATTTATACAGGTTTGATTAAATAATACGCCATATTTACGATTAACTAGTTTCCTCGTGTATTTTTGAAGAAAAGATTTGAAGACAATGGAACCATTGGAAATGTTCTGTACAATTTGGATGAGGACGCAAGAAGATTATTCTGATCCCTTGAAAAATACACGAGGAAACTAGTTATTCGTAAATATGGCGTATTATTTAAGCAAACCTGTATATATATAAAAAAAGTGAAATAACAATCAATGATCAAACCGCAATAAGAAATGGGAAAACAAGACTAGATCTTTCTTCGTCAGAGTCAAAAGCCCAACTGAAACACTAGATGCAGAAAACATCTGGTGAGGGTTTGAGAAGAGTGGGAGGGGAGTGTGGTATTTTAAAAGGGTGAAAGCATAGGAAAGGACAAATGTCCAGAAAGGGATGTTTGGGAAAACAAAGGAGTACAGTAAGAAAGAGTAAAAAGTTATCCGCTAGCTGTCTACCCTCTTAGAAGAGGCTGTTGCCCTCGTAACGAAAGTATCAAGTTTGAAGAGACCGTTACTAATGTTTATAATATTTGATCTATCAAATTTAAATAGAGACGATTCAATGATATTTCATAACAACATCGATTTTTGATAGGTAATAAATTTAGCTCCAATTGACCTAATGTTGTTAATCTTTTCATTAAGGAATTCAGGAGGGCACACTCTTAACGAACTCAAAAACATATTTCTAAAAACAGAAATTTTAACATTTTTTGGATGGGAAGAATAAAAGTGAACATATGCAAGTACATTCGTAGGTTTTTTTTCTGTATACACTAAAGCGTAACTACACATAACTTAATTAACTCTATTATAGTGATAGATGGAAGGGGAGGGGAATAATTAATTAATTCCTCCTGGAGTAAGCTCAAAAGATCTGTTGTAGGTACATTGGTAAAAAGGGACTTCACATCAAAACTGATCAATCTATAATTTTTATATATTTTGTTGCTTTTTAATTTTCTAATTAAATCAACATAGTTTTTAATATGGTTGCCTGAAATTTTTCCAATTAATGAGCTTAAAACACTTACTAACCATTTGGAGAAGCCATATGATGCCGAACCAACCGAACTCACAATCAAACGTATTGGGTAATTATCTTTATGTGTCTTGATCAACCCGTACATATATGGCAAAGAAGGGGATTTTGATATAAATTTAGTAATAAGTTCGGGTTGATTTTTTAAGATAGTTTTAATTTTTTATTAAACGAACTATTAACCCTTTCCAAAGGATTAGACCTTAACTTTGTATACACATTTTCATCTTTTAACATATTCTCTATTTTATCGACGTAATCTTTTTTATTTAATATTATTGTTACTTTAGATTTATCGGCTTTAGCAATTTTTATAATATTATCTATTTCAAGCTGAGAATAAGCCTCGATAAAACGACTAGATATACTAACAATATCAGTTTTTTCTGGAAGACCGTATACCATTCCTTTAGAATATTTAAATTATCCATATCTATATTATTTAATTTTTCAGCGTTACAAAATCCTTTAGCCACCTGGATATAAATTAAATTATTACTTTTAGGAACAAAATTAATTTCTGGATATTAGTCCTTTACTATGCTTTCACCCTTTTAAAATACCACACTTCCCTCCCACTCTTCTCAAACCCTCACCAGATGTTTTCTGCATCTAGTGTTTCAGTTGGGTTTTTGATTCTGACGAAGACGGCTTGTTACGGTTGAAAGACCTTAGTTTTGTTTTCCCATTTCATATTGTGGTTTGATCATTGATTGTTATTTCACGTGTTTGTGTGAAATTTATATATATATAAATTATTAATCAACAATAAATCTTGATATAATATATGAATTAAATACCACAATAAACAATATATATTAATTAAAATGCTCTAAGGCCGTTCGTTACATCATCAGAGAGCTAAAAAAAAAAAAAAAAAATTGCTCTGATGATGTAACGAAAGGCCTTAGAGCATTCTAATTATTATATATTGTTTATTGTGGTATTTAATTCCTATATGTACATATACTAGCCGTTGCGTCTACAACGAGTTTGGTCTCCCTTTCTCTTTTCTCCTGAAGACGGATTGCCCGAAAATTTGAGTTTGTAAGTGTGTTTCTTTACTTTGTGTGCTACCTATCTTCAATTTTGAAGATATATATGCATGCTCATACGCAAACTTACATAAAGTTCTTGAATATACATACAAACTTGAATATATGTTCAAAATGTGGAAGGATATTCGACCCTCTACTTATAATAATATACTATTTGTTATCTGCTTTATCATAGATTAGTTTTTGTATATTTTACACACCCTTTTTTTTATAAGCTGTTAGTATTTAATAAATTACTTTTTTTTGACCTGGTGACTATTTATTAGGGTGAATGTTTAAGAATATTTGGGTTTCAGATTAATGTGGTCGCGATGAAGGGCGTAAATGACAATGAAGTTTTGGATTTCGTTGACTTCACTAAAGATAGAGCTGTAGATGTTCGGTTTATTGAGTACATGCCCTTCACTGGAAACAAATGGGAAACGGAGAAGATGCTTTCTTTCAAAGAAACCATGGATATAATAAAGCAAAAATATCCCTCCTTGACTGTTTTAGACAATCATCCTAATGATACTTCGAAGGTAAATAATTTGTTTATTTCTTGTGAGTCTTCTTGTTCTTATGAACTATATTTTATTGTCATTTCGTTATAAATATAATATTTAAGCAGGTTAAATCATACTAGGAACACAATTTAAGTGATTTGACTGGACAAAAAGTACTATAACATGGATAAAGGGACAAAGTTGCTGCGAAAACTTATTTCTATACTTCGACGCTATCCTCATCAGGAGAAGTGCTCTGATCTGGGTGACACTAGACTACTAACTCTAAAGCCAGAGTATTTCTCTGATGAAGATGAATGTCGAAATTTAGAATGAATGTCGACATTTCTGTCACCTTCTGTGTCCTTTTCTCCATACGATCTTGTATATGTATGTATAATTGTTTCTGATTATTTTTCTTTAATTGAATTTGCTAATTACAAGAATGCACACTTAAACCAATGTTTCTTATTTATTTAAAGACATCTTCAGAAACATAAAATGTAACAAAATTGTTTAGTGATAATAATGTACATATTATTAATAATAATCTTGTTAACTCAAAGAAAAGAACACAGAAAATCACTAAATAACTCATTTCAAATTTCGACATCAGTCGTCTTGAGGAAGAAGTACGTTGCTCGTGCGTCGAGAAGCAAACTGCAACTGGTCTCCAGAGAAATTCGTTAAACCACCTCATTGCTGTCCTCCGACGGAGAGGAGGTGGTCTTTTCTTTCTGTGAACGAGTTTATTGTCGTAACGGACCTTTCATTTTACTCGACATATTATTAATAATATGTGTATGTTATTAATAATTTATTTTGATATAGCTTCTCGACCACTGATTTATCAAGTTCAGAGAAAAGGTTCTTGAGGATTTTCTTTATGACCAAAATCCTCAAAAACATTTCTTTGAAATTAATAATTCATATAGTAATAATTCTTTTGTAACTATGACAGATATTGAAAAAAATGCCTTACTTCTTTGGTGGTATCTCCAAACCTCTACATATTTTACCACCTCTAACCACCTTGTATGTAGTACAGTGCTGCTTCTAACTGCATTAACATGTGACAATATGGTAAGAATGAAAATAAACTGTAATGGAAACTCTACTATAATTAGTCCCTAACTGTTTATAATAGTAATGCATATTTAACTTTAGTTAACGGTAATTTTTTTGTTGATTTTTGTTAATTTTTTTTAAAAAAAACAGACACCGATGACTTAAATAAAATATGTAGGTCTATCCAAAATATTTAAGAACCACTAAGGTATGTTCAGGTGATGATAAATAGAAGTTCCCTTTCTTGTTACACGAGTATTAGTAACTTGCTGAATAAATCTTTCAGTTTGACCTTGTATTTATTATTATGTAAGTTTCTCTCTAGTTAATGCAATGTTTTTGATATATAAAGGTAGTATTGATTTGCAGGCCTTCAAAGTGCCTGGTCACAAAGGTCAACTGGGCTTCATAACATCAATGACTGAACACTTCTGTGGAAGCTGCAACAGGTTGCGTCTCATGGCAGATGGTAGTCTCAAAGTATGTCTGTTTGGAAATACTGAAGTGTCTCTCAGGTAATATTTAATCAATGTTTTAGTACATTTTTGCTGTATGTAGTATTCTCCATAATATTAATATTAATTATAAAAAATTTTAACAATTGAATGAGGTTTGATCCAGCATCAAACACTTCTCAATAAAAGATTGTTAAGCCAACGTTTCGTCTATATTTATAGACATTTTTATGGCTATACCAATACAGATTTATTACATTGACTTGGAAAAATATGCTACATTATTTATTTGAATATACATAATTACCTCGTTATTTTTCTGTTGCAAAAAATTTGCATGACTATACTATTCTAATCAACGACAGTGGTGCTCTCTTAGCGACATTTTTACAAATACTCTGTATCACATTTTGATGACCCAGGAAAATTTAAAAAAAGATACAAAAAGAACATGAAAACCACATCGAAAAAACTGTAAATTACAACATTTTTTAGTTGCTAATTAATAAACTATATATTTTTTACATAGGTTAATTAGCAATTAAAAAACATGTTTCTAGTTTCCAATTTCCTATGGATATAGTTTCCAAGTGTTGTTTAAATTTTCCTAGTTTATCTCAATGTGATACAGATGTATTTGACGTTTGACCAAACCTCTATAAAGAAAAGTAGTATATCTTACTAATAATAATTAATTCATACTTTATGTTATAATTTAATAACGAAGCCTTTTGTTTTAGAGATGCTTTGAGAAGCGGCTGTTCAGAGGATGACCTCATTGCCATGATAGGAGCCGCCGTCAAAAGAAAAAAGAAACAACATGCAGGTATGAAATTTGATGATTTGAACCAGCATTAATTCTAAAATTGTTACAACTATAATCTATGTTGTGATGTAGGTCTTTTACTTCAGCATAGTTTAGAATCAGTTATGAAATTTTTTGAGCTATTGTCAGTAAAGTCATTATCATTATGAATAGTGCAATAAAATGGTAACTGGATCAAAGTAAAATACTTTTATTTTTCTATTCCAACAGTAGGTTAGATAAAAGAAATCTATTTAACCTCCACTTTAGCTAGAATAAATATAATTCCCTCCCTAATGAATTCAAAACCTCTATGGATTTTAACGTTTTACCTTAATTGGCTGTATCCAGCGCTCCGATTAATTATTAATAACCTCATTAGTTGTAATTAAGATTGGTATAAAAACAGACATTTCTTCTTTGTTTCAGGAATGCTTAACCTCGCCAAGATGCCCAACAGACCAATGATTTTGATTGGTGGGTGATACTGAATGTCTCGTACTTCTTGCTCTATCCTGGTCACCTTTTTCTTTATTTCATTTTCATTTTATTTTTGTAAGTGCAATATGTTTTGTTTCTGTATCATTGTAGCAGTGTAAAATATTTGAGTAATTTGTTAATAATTAAGTAACTTCTACTTACCTACTACTTTTAGTTAAAAATTTTCTTTTGTAGGAATCAACGATAATAAGTCGAAGTAGTATTCCACTTATATTAATATTAGTGAAATGTTTTCTACTTATTGTAGTTTTATTTGCGTTGTTTTTAGCTTATAGTTAAAACGCAGGGTAGCTTAAGATGTTTAAACCTACTACTAATTATAATAAAAATTACAACGAAAGCAGCACAAAGATAGACACAGACATAAATCACTTCTATATTTCTACAATTGTTGTCAAAAGGAGACGAAGAGCCCATACGGAGCTGGATGGTGACTAAGAGGTGGTGGTGAGGTGTTTTATTAATTCTAATACAAATTAGAATTAATTGTTATCTTTTATATTCTTATTTTTTCATCCGTTCATAATTTCTTGCTTCCTTACTCCTCCCTTCCCTCTGGGTGATGGTATCGCTGAGTGTAGAGCGGTCGTGAGGTTCGAGTCAGCCCTGCCTCCGTACGGCACTCTGTACCCTTATGACGGTGTTTGTCGAAATATAGAAATGAGTTATATCTGTGTCTATCTTTGGTTACTTTCGTTATCATTTTTATGCAAATTCCATCTTGCCGTTTCATTTGATTTTTAATGTTTGTAATAATTTATATATATATATAGATTGAGTTAGCTTCAGCTACTCAAAGGGACTACTTCTACCCGATGACGACGACTGTCGAAATATCGTTGTGAGTCTTTTGTGTGTGTCTTTATTTGTTTTTTCTTTTTCATGTGTTAACTATATATATATATATATATACGAGGGTCGTCCAGAAAATAAGTTCCGTTTTGGTCTGTAGGGCGGTAGGAGTGGTTTTTGCCAAATCCGGCAACACCGCTCGAAGAGGAGAGGTGGGGAATAGAATGAGAGGTGGGGGACCTCAGTCGGTCAATTACCAACGTCAGGCAGGTAGTTGAAATGGAGCCCTCCATGTCACGTCCCGCCACCTCGATCCCCGTTCCTCTCGAGTTGTTTTGCGCGGAGTGATTCAATTTCTTTATGCACAGGGTTTCAAATCAGTTCAAATTCACGAACAGCTCATTTCTGTTTATGGAGAAGGTGTAATGAGTGAATCAATGGTGAGGAGATGGTAGTGAATTTAAGGCGGGAAGACATTCAGCTCTCTAGGGACCCACCGGGCGGAAACTTCCGAAAGTCAAGTTTTTCCGAGACGATCTCATGGATGAGGGATCGTGAGATGTCTGGGAAACTCAGGTGGATTCATCCAGGTTAAACGACGATCTTTGCGAATTGCATTGTCGATTTCTGCGACAATTTCGTCCGTCACAACTGAGGGTCTGCCTCTCCCACTTCATCCTCAAGTGAATGTTCTTCCCGCCTTAAATTCACGTACCCATCTCCTCA
This sequence comes from Hermatobates lingyangjiaoensis, assembly GCA_026182355.1. Taxonomy (NCBI): domain Eukaryota; kingdom Metazoa; phylum Arthropoda; class Insecta; order Hemiptera; family Hermatobatidae; genus Hermatobates; species Hermatobates lingyangjiaoensis. The sequence continues at coordinate 1,086,545 of JAPFBL010000156.1, forward strand.
CCATTGATTCACTCAACACCTTCTCCATAAACAGAAATGAGCTGTTCGTGAATTTGAACTGATTTGAAACCTGTGCATAAAGAAATTGAATCACTCCGCGCAAAACAACTCGAGAGGAACGGGATCGAGTGGCGGGACGTGACATGAGGGCTCCATTTCAACTACCTGCCCTGACGTTGGTAATTGACCGACTGAGGTCCCCCACCTCTCATTCTATTCCCCCACCTCTCCTCTTTCGAGCGTGTTATTGGCAAAAACCACTCCTACCGCCCTACAGACCAAAACGGAACTTATTTTCTGGACGACCCTCGTATATATAATATAATATATATATATATATAATAACAGATTCAATAATATATCGACCGTTTGATAGAATAGGTGTGTTCTCTAATCGGGGTTCGGTCAATTTTCCAGGATAAAAAATCAAAGTCTCGTTGCCAACGTTTCGGTTTTATTTAAAACCTTTTTCATATGCCTACAAACAAAGGATAATAAGAAATCACATATCAACATCAAACATATACACAGTATGAAAATGGATTGTTACAACTTATGAATATTACAAGTAGAAATATTTCAAGATACATAAAACAATATTACTTACAGAAGTAAGAATTTTTTTAACTAAGAAAATGAAATTTACATTATTTAAAGGAACAACAATGTTAACCGGACAAAACCTTCGACTAGACATCTCAAGATGAGCAAAGAAGGAAGACACTTGAGATGTTATATATTAAAAAGGATCTAAGTTCGATTAATCATAGAAGTGATATTACTAATTTAAGTAATATTTATTCTGGAGTGTAGTGCTGAGTTTTAGTGAAATTTGATTTCTTTAGTTCCCTTGAGTGAACAGTGTTGAGGTTATTTGTATTGCTATCTTATTAGTCTAGTCGAAGGTTTTGTCCGGTTAACTTTGTTGTTCCTTTAAATAATGTAAATTTCATTTTCTTAGTTAAAAAAATTCTTACTTCTGTAAGCAATATTGTTTTATGTATCTCCAAAATATTTCTACTTGTAATATTCATAAGTTGTAACAATCCATTTTCATATTGTGTATATGTTTGATGTTGATATGTGATTTCTTATTATCCTTTGTTTGTAGGTCTATGAAAAAGGTTTTAAATAAAACCGAAACGTTGGCAACAACGAGACTTTGATTTTTTATCCTGGAAAATTGACCGAACCCCGATTAGAGATACCTATATATATATTTGTAAAAGTTGGGAGCAGTCCTTCTTCAATACATGCTTTTAAAAACTGGATGTCTGTTTCCACTTGATTCAATTTCGTCTTGTATTTTTTCCAAATTACGAAATTTTTTCTTCAACTCAGAACTCAACTTAAAAATTAAATCACCATAATTTTTAAGTTGAGTTCTGAGTTGAAGAAAAAATTTCGTAATTTGGAAAAATACAAGACGAAATTGAATCAAGTGGAAACAGACATCCAGTTTTTAAAAGCATATATATATATATATATATATATATATATATAACTTTAAATTACATAAAGCACTACACAAAAAAGAGAATAAAAAGAACACTTACAGAATTCAATATTTCGAACTGTTGTTCGTCATCAGGAGAGTAGACTAGAAGAGAGGACGAAGTGAGAGAGATCTCCCTCTCTCAATATTATAATTTTATATTTATATATTAAATATAAAATTTGTAATGATTTAAAATTAATTTTAATAAAAGAGTAAATTTTATATTTAATAAAAATATAAAATTAGGCTTAGTGTTAGATATATTGTGTTTGATTTAAAGATGGATTTAGAATCCATTGGTTTTAACAAATCCTTAATTGTTGGTTCTTACCAGGGGATGCCAACTTGTAATAGTAATAGTGGTTTTATTTTTTTTTCAAATATTTTATTATGTAGCATGTTGAAGCTTTCAATGTGTCTGGTTTATTCCACTTTCTTTGGTTTTTCTTTAGCATGTTTCATTAGTATTATAGATGTTAAAGAGAGTCGTTAGAAAATAAAGGTGCTTCGCTAACTACATTTCGTAGGAGCAGTTTAAGGAGATTACGTTAGCAAAATAGTGACTTCGAATTACTGGAAAAGGTAAGCTTACAAAACCTGATTTTTTATTTCCAATAAAAAGTAAAAACAAAAAGCGTTTTGTTGTGTTGGAAGACTAAGTTAAAACTCTGAGGAATATGGAAAGCAGTCTAAAAGATTATAGAGATATTCTTTTAGACTGCTTCCTCAGTGGAATTGCTGGTCTATTGTGAACGTATATCTCGATTTGTTTATTGTTTGGATAAAAGTACAATTAAGGGAAAATTTAAAGATTAATTGAGAGGTATGTTTGCAGATTACATCAGTGCAGTTCAAAGTTTAAAAGGAAGAAGGAGTACTGATTCAGTGAAGATGACTCCTGGGATCCTCACAAGAAAGTTGAGAAGTACACGTATGGAGGGTTTCCGGTTTATGTCAGAATTGTCACATGTGACAGGTAGTGGTGAGGCGCATATGGTAGATGTTGGAGGGAAATTGACGAGTAAGAGGACAGCTCAGGCTGAGGGGGAAGTTGTAGTTGGATCGGTAGCAGCGCGACTAATAAAAGATAATGTGGCTCAGAAAGGAGACGTCCTGGGCGTCGCACGGGTTGCAGGAATCATGGCAGCTAAGAACACAGCTGGTCTGATCCCGCTCTGCCACCAGGTCCCTCTGAGCCACGTGGTCCTCCAGCTGAGCTTGCGAGATGACACAGTCATGATCACCGCCTCAGTCTCCTCTGAGGGGCAGACTGGTGTAGAAATGGAGGCTCTCACGGCTGTCTCCGTTGCTGCACTCACTATCTACGATATGTGCAAAGCTGTAAACCGTGCTATCTTGATCAAGCACATCCGACTCGTCTCCAAAACCGGTGGCACCAAGGGAGATTACAAATCCCTACCACTGTGATCCAATTTTATATTCATAATTTTTGAAAATTGGATGAATTGGACTTCTTCTTTCTTCGGATATCACTCACAATCTATTTAATTCAGTAATTAACTAAAATTCAGGGTTGGAATAAATAACTTTCTTGTCTACTATACTACTATACAATAGTAGATAAACTAGTACTTGCTGCTATACAATAGCAGTCATAGTTTAGTATTAGTTAATAGCAATGACTGCTTTTGTATACAGGAGAATATATATATTTATGGCTACTTAAAAATGTATGTACAGTGGACGCTGCTTAGTGTAATCACGGATAATGTTATCAGTCGGTTCATATTATCCTTATTCCTGATCCCCGCCCAACACACAATATGCAATAGAATTATATCGCTTATTGTAATCAGAACATCGGTTATTGTTATCAACTTTTTCGTATACGTGGCGACTTTTTTCGTTGAGTTCAGTTTCAGTGTGAATGCCAAGCAAGAAGTTGTTGTTCTACTTCAGTTTTTTGCTTTTTTAAATTTCTCCCAAACCACTCAGTTTGAGTTCTGTACCAGATTAATAGGTGTGACAAGCGATCTGTCGAATAGAATAAAGACTCCGTGTCAGTGACTTTTTTGTTTCCATTGATTTTCTTACCCCTCCAAGACGAAGAAACGCAGAGATTTAAACCTCAAAGAAAAAGCTGAAATTTTAGAGAGCTAAAAAGAAGACTCAAAAAAGAACACCTCAAAAAGGTACTGAAGTCTAATTCGCTTTGAAAATGTTTACAAATATCCGAGAAGATGACTCGGAAGCATGTTTCAATTCAAAACTGTTTCAAGAAAGGGTATGTACCACTACAACCACAAAAATAGAGGACATTGTTACTGAAAGACCAAGTGACATGAAGCTAACCAAGTCCGAAGAGTGGAAGGCAGTGGGTCATGACCTCCATGGCTGCAAAGTTAACGGAGGGTGCTGTTACTCGAACTGGGAAGAATAAAGTAGGCAGTTGCGATGAAGCAGAGAATGATCAACCAACAGTGTGCATTCCAACAAATAAGGAAACGTGGGAAGCTACTGTCGTGTTGTGACTTTGAGTGCAAAATAGATCTTCTGAACTTGAACTTCATTATGAGTACGAGTACTTTACAAATGTTTTGCTGTGAATAGATGTGAAACGGACAAATCTAGACACTTTCGTAAATGAATAACTCATTGTATTACTTACAGTTTAAATAGAATAACTATAACTTATAGTTTTACTCTTTATTACATATTTCATTTATTGAGGTTTTTTTTTGCTATATCTGCAGCTTTGTCTCATGAACGGTAAAATGGCAATTTTTATTTCTTCAGTTAATATTATTAATCTGTTGTTGCTATCATTTTTGGTGTTTACAAAAAAGATTATATTAAGTGGCTGCCACTGTACATACAAAACCACTGTAGATGATGGTAAATTATATAAAATATTATTGAAACTTCAAAAAAGTAGTATCAAATTATTAAAAGGAGTATAATAAGTATACTTCATATTGAAAAATTGTTTTGATTTATTTGGTATTAGTTCATTTGTTTAGTATTTTTGAAGTTCTTGATTGTATGTGTAGACCACCACTGAAGTATCAAAGTGATTTTATTTTACCATGTCTGCAATCTTACGTATGTGCAGAGTCTAAATTAACAGCAATCATCTTAAAATCGATTTTGATGTTTAGTAAAAATAGCTCGAAGAATAATCACATCTTAAGATTATTACAAAGCATACGCATAGAATCAAATATTTTGGGAATCTAACTTTTATAATTGATAAATAAAGTCTGTGGCTTTACATTTTTTAGTGGTTAAAAACAGTGCCTTGTAGTAATAAAACCTTGGAATTTGTTTTCCTCTTTAAACTACTCCAGTGAGTAGTTTAACTTTTGCATTATTAAAATTAATACTTGTCTTGATCATATATTGCTCTCATTATTCACCGTGAATTGTAAAGGTATCCGAATTTCACAGGGCAATGACTTACAGAATCATCTGTAGAAAAATACAAAGTAACGTACTTGACAAATGTAAAAAATATATTTTTGTAAAATTAGATTTAATGAAGCCTTATTATTTTTTAAAAAACTGATTTCCCAATGAAAGCGAACTAAACGGATAAATTTACAGCCAAGAACATTTTGTTCTAATGATAGATATCTAATTTCATTTTATAGTTAATACTAAGTACCCAAAATTTGCCAAATAAGTATGTCCGAACATATGATAACAGAAACTAATGTGATATTCTTAAAAGATTTAAAAAGCATAAAAAAAATATTAGGAAGTGTATTTGTTTTGAAAACTTAATAATATATTTGTTATCGGTACGTAAAACAAGAATTAGATGTTTTTCGGGGCATGGAAACTGGCTAAGAGAAAATGATGTTCAACATTAATTTTGAAATAACTGTTGGTAAAATTTCCTAAATTATATTTTTATTTATACAATTACATTAAGTTTATACTTTTGATTGTAGTATTATAAACTAGTTTTAGAGATTTTACACGTAATAATAACGTTGTGTAAAGTTGATAGTTTACTATTAAGAATTGTCTGTAATTTGACTACTTTATTCTGTGATAATTCGTGGTGACAAACTTTCATATATTTGGTTTTTGTTAACTTGTTTTCGTAACCGAAGTTCAAAGTCTATATTTTGATCTCTATCATGTTGTAAAACGGACTTCAACATGCCAGTTAATTTATTTCTGCTTAAATTGTTATATACATACTTGTTTCTGCTTTTAATGGGAATTTATTTTAGGAATGCATTATTATAAGATATATGAATTGTTTCCCTTTAATATTTTTATATCTTGTTGTGAACAAGCAACATAACTATACAAAGTGCATTGTTAATATGTTATTATTATGTTAAATATGTATTTGAAATATATATTTATTTTTACAGTTATTGTACATTTAAAATATTGAACACTGAACAAAATTCAAAAATGTCAAAACATATAAACAATAGTATGCTATTAAAATTAAAACAGAATACATTGAGTACATAAGAATCATACACTGCTGCATCAGAAAATCTTGATTAATATATATAAATATTGATAAAAGTATCGACCGTGGAATAGAAACAAAACTAAAGTTTATTGGGACTCGGTCAGTTCTTCAGGTTCAAATTAAACTCTCATTGCTAACGTTTCGGTCTTTATTTAAAACCTTTTTTATACTTCTGCCTATTAAAAAGGTTTTAAATAAAGGCCGAAACGTTAGCAATGAGAGTTTAATTTGAACCTGAAAAACTGGCCGATTCCCGATAAACTTTAGTTTTGTATATACTCGTATATAAATGTACGTTGAAACCACAGTATAGAATTCTAAAGTAGAATTATGACATTTTCACATGTAGTAGTCTTCTTCAGAATCACAAACACAATGATGGCTGTATCTCTGGCGAGGACATCTTCAGATCAAAATTGTTCATTTGTTTTCCTATGAAAAAGGTTTAAAAAAAAACCGAAACGTCGGCAACAAGAGTTTGATTTTGAACATAGAAAATTGTCTGAATTCCTATTAAATAATACACCTATTTTATCAAACGGTTGATATATTATTGAATTTGTTATATATATATATCAACGTCCAAATCGTAGAAAGAAACCAGAAAAACCGCTGTAACCAATCAAAAGATTCGGTTAAAAAATCTTAATTTTTTTTTAATTTCTGATTTTGGTTTGCACGTTGATTTTTATTTCGCGTGTTTATTGTGAAATCTTGTTTTATATATATATATATATATATATATAAAACTTGGCATTGTATAATCATAACATGGTTATATGGAAATATAAACATGGAAAGAAATAGACTAAACAATATTTATCAGGAATCGCTTAGTTTTTCTGGTTCAAATCAAACTCTCAAAGCCGATGTTTGACTGGGAAAATCCATTTAACAGATACATTGGATAAGACTGCATTGTTTATTATCTATATAATGAAACAAATAATGGCATCCAAGCGCAAGATGAACAATGTTTATAATTCCCATGTTTATAAAATTTGTTCAAGGTTTGTCAGAAGCAATTAAAAAAAAATTCAAATGATTTTCTGAAGTAACTCTTGCATTATATAATAAAAGAGGGGTATTAATGGAGTGATTATGCACCTCTAATAGCCTCTAGCACTCAACTCCGACTTTCAGTCTTCGCGAGGCTACACTGTTAAACTGCTATATGCAGGTGGGCAAACGAAAGAAGAGGAGAAGGTGACCAGGGACTGCGCCTGACCACCTTCGTTTCACAGTCCTTACAACTTCCCAAATCCTCCCCTCAAATACCAGCTCCAATCCAAGGTGTTACGCGACCCGTGCCGAAGGATGAATGATACAAGGGTTACTGTATTATGAACGGAGCCTCAAGGGTACCAGGCGACCCCCTTGAGGAAATAGCCTTACTTCGGTATGCGGTGCTCTGCCGGAGCGGACAAAATACCACCAATAGAGCTTCAGGGATTTTGCTCTGTATTAATAGGAGAAGGAAGTCCTACTTCCTCCCGAAACATAGGGAACCTGAATGGGCATTATCAATGATGGTTTGTGCAGATTCTACAGAGAAGAGGAAGAAACACCGTTGCACCTGCTGGCTGACTGTCAGGCAACTTTACTATACTGAGGTAGGTGCCTCGGGACACTCAACAAAACCATAGAAAAACTTTTACCGCTGGAGCTAAAAAAAGTGCTGAGCTCCTTGGAGACGTTAAAGCTAAGTACTGGGGTACTTTAGTACAGAAGGGGGAGGGGGGGGAGTACAATAGTTTTTAAGACGGTGGGCGGTGTTATAGTCACCCTCAAATAATTATAATGAAAGAAAAGTTAAAATTTGTTTTAAATATAAAAGAGAAGATTTCAATTATGATTACAATGTACAGTTTGAAAAAGTTTATTATGGAGAAACTAGTAAATGATAATTACAAATATATCATGAGCCCTTAAAATAGTGCATGTTTAATTATTTTAGAAGAATTTTTTTTGCAGAATTTTCATAACACTGCGATACTCTTAGGGCGCAAAGATACTAGATAGATACTTATGCCTAGAGGACGCAAAAAAACCCACTATTTTCTTAGATTCATAATTTTTGGAAATACATTGCAATGAAACCCTACTATTTTAAAAACGAAATCTATAATAATCTCGGTTGTTTCTGTAAAGTCCAATTGGTTCACATTTTTCTTGATATAAAAATCTTGTATGTTTAACATCTATATATCTAAATTGAATTCACTATATAAATATATCAGATATGAAGTTCTAAAAAAAACGAAGCACAACCAAGACTTTTTTTTTTGTAACTTTAGATGGCATCTCTATTTCATTTTCACGCCACAGTGTAAATGTTTAGTAAGACCTTTAGATCAGCAATAGCCCATGCCAGATTCACGAAAAGAATTAGACCATTCTACATTTTATTTCATTTTAACAAGCACCTTCAAGATCAGACATGTTGGATTGTGGTTTCCATGTTGTATAAACATATATAAACTCAGACATTATAAAGTTGAAAATAGCAACTCTGCATACTTTGACAAAGGCTCGTAATAAATATAATTTACTGGTGTTGTCTCATTTTTTTGAAGTCCTGGATTACTCTTAAAATCAGAACGTAAAGTTTTTAAATTTCTAATATGTTTTCTTTCTTACTCCAGTTTAACAAATTTATATAATTAAATATTATTCGACATATACAAATGATTTCCATTTTATTTTGCAAATAATTCAATGAGGAAATGAGACAAGTGTACATAAGTAAATGAGAATGTGCAATTTGCTTAAATTAAGGAACATAGGAGATCCGTATTCCTAATATAGTGGGTATATGTATAGGATCACTGAACGTGAAAAATATCCACTGGAAAATATTTACTCTCTTTGAGAGGAAATAGATCTGTTAATGTCTTTTTACTTTACTATAACTGAATTATAGAGTTAAATATATGTACATCTATTTAATACAGCCACTCTGGCTAAGATTATGATTAAATTTGAACGACTTCGCATGGAGGTACTAATTACCAACGCTAATATTTGGTTTAATTAACTTGCTTAATGTATAATATTATACCTAAATTTGCAACCATTAAATCTAACGATATACGAGTTATGACGGCTTATAAAATAATATATTAAAGTATAGTGATTGCGAAAAAATTCTATCTTGACAAAATTACATGTTTTGAGGTCTGCGAAGTCGTTTTATGAAGTTCCTTCGATGATGTCTGTGTGTGGGTGGGAGGGTGCATGAGTGTATATCCAATTGTGTGTGTAGACGTTGCAGTCCGCAATCATTGATGGACCTCATCAATATTTTACACAAAAATTGACCTCATAGTGTAGATGTGCCGTATAGTTTGGGAACAATTATGCATGATGCGGAAGTCACTTTTTTTGCCAAAATGTGTTTTTGGACCTTTTTTTCTCCTGAACTATTCACCGCTAGAGTATTGAAATTTCGACATCATCACGGTAGGTAGCAATAAAAACACCTAAAGCAGTAGCTGAATTTGGTAGCAATAAATAACTGAAAATATGTCAAACTTTAAAAATAACTGGAAATATCTTTTTTTTCAATAAAATGTGAAAATTTTGACTTATGATTCAATCTGAAAGCTTGTGAAGACGAATCAAGTCATACTGAAAACGGTTCAAAATAAAGTTATACCTACAAAAAGCACAATATGTGGTGGATGAGTTGAGGTATTTTGTTTTAAAATTACATTAACAAAAGGGGCGTTATGACTAAACAAACAAAGTGTTTTTTGACGCTGTACGGCTCATTAAAGAACAATGAAATTTTGACAGAAAATTTGCAATTTATATATATGTATATATTATTACATTTATAACTAGAAAACACAAAAAAAGAGACTAACACCCACGATTCTCGATAATTTCGACTTTTTTGTCGTCTTCAGGAGAGGAGAAAAATAAAAAGAGGAAGGAACACAGGAGTGGAGACGTGAAAGCGTCCACTAACTGATACAAAGTGCAACCACCTTACCGTCGTGGATTGGTTTAAGCTATGAATGAAATGAAGAATTGAAAGTCGTATTTAATTTAAGGAGAAATGAAAAGAATAAGAAGACAAAGGAAAAATAAAATGATAAATTAAAAATTTGGGCTGAAGTGAGAAATAATGAAGATATAGCAGGAAAACATCAAGTAGAAACTAAACTTTAGACTACTGAAGTGTGAAAAATAAAAAACAAATTTTTAGAAAAAAATCACAAAAGAGTTAAAAAATAAAACATAATGAAACAAAAATAGTTAATATAATAAAATAAAATAGTGGAAGTCATCTGATTAAGTTAAGTCCGGGAGAAAACCAATTAAAATGAGTGTTAGAGAATAGGATGAATAATTTTGGGCAGACTTTATTGAATAAAAAGATGGGACTTTAAGACAGCGTTGTGAAGTATACATTCATGATTTAATACGAGAAGAAATAAATTGAAGAAATTTTTAAATTTTGAAAACAACAATAAATGTATTTTTTCCAATAAATTGTAAACAATCTTTGACTTATGATTGAATTTGATAGCTTTTGAGCAAGCAAATGTCAAGACGTTGTAAACTAGGTTGACGTTTTTTCATTTATAGTAAAGTTGAGTGTAGATCAACCCAGTGGCTATATTTTAAAATATAGCTATATTTATAGCTATTTAGATTTAGCTAGTCTAAAATACAGCTTTTAATAATGGAAGCTATATTATTATTGTATAGAAGCCATACTATTCAAGTTTGGATTAAATTGATTAATGCAAAGCTGTAGGTTAGCTTTAGATAACAGGTTATATTAATAACGTAGGTTATTAATTAGATAACAGAGATAGATGCATTTTTCTTTTTCCTTTCTTGGTCTTTCAGTTAGTGAAAAAATCTTTCCTAAAGTTTGTAAAAAAAGTACGTCTATAATTAATTCTCAACATTTGTAGAAAGAAAATTATGCCAATACCGATATAATTTAATAGAACTTACAATGAAGATATGTCTTAATAATGTTTAGCATTTGTTGGTTTCAATCTACAGATAGAGTTAAGCAACTCACATTGTTTAATACAGTAAGAATCAGACTGGGTGATCCTTTATGTCAATTTAATTCAAAGTTTACATGATATTGTAAATATGTTTACAATAACAAAATTTTAGAAAAATACTAGCAGTTATTGTTTGTTCTCTTCTTCAACTGACACATAAAATACTGTCTAAAAAAAAACCATTTAACTCAATAAAGATTTTCTTGTTATTTTTCATGGCCCAGTAAATTTACTTAAACCCTTTGACGTAATAATTTATAAAGTAAAGAAGACTATTAGAGATAACTCTTTTGTATAATTCATAATAGGATACAAATGTTAAACTTGTTATACTCTCGTTCCATTAATAATCACTTGGATATGTGATGAATGAACAAAGGCCTATTTTCTATTTAAATAATGTAAATGTGTTGTCTGATTAACTACACTTGACCAACAATTATTTTAATGGGTTGGTAAATTTTCCAGAACTTAATCTTAAAAGCAAGAAAAGATAGTAACAAGTAATAAATGTTCAGTTTGTTACTTATAAACCGTTTATAAGTTCTTTGGCTAGGAGTCAATGTTAAATTAAATTGTTAAACATTGAAACATTAATTATTCGTGATTTTGATAAAAAATTTAATTATAGTACAGTTTGGCATAAACAACATTTTTCTTTCAAAGAAATAACCATACAAATTAATTTTTATATAAAAATAATTTTTACTTTAAGAAAGTTATTAATAAACAAACCTGTGGCCATTGTTCTCCTATTACGTGTTATGCCCTCGGGAGTACCTTTTATAATATAGAAGTTTATTAATTCAACTTGATATTTCATAAAATGATAACTTCAAATCGTAAGTACGATTTCCGTTTCAACTTATTTCTGTGGTATAGTAACTACATAAATTGTTTGATATTAATGCTATATGAAAAACGTAGTTAATTACTAATAATTACTTTCAATCAATATGGCGGCTTAATAGTAAACTATCATTCTTTTTGTTAAACACGTTTTATGTCTTTTTGCTAAAATAAAATTTTGATGATTAAACATGACGTTTCAAACAAGTTAAATAATTATTAATGTATTATTTATGCAGTATAGTTATGTACTTTATTAACAGTGCATATTTGTCACAGACTGTTTTACATACAAATCAGAATCCTGTTTGAATTAGGAATATTTTGCAAATTAAGATATTTTTACTTAATTACTTCAAAATTGCATGCTTAACTTACTGATTTTATACTATTCTGTAATTTAAGATGAATGAAACCATTTAATTCACTAAGATTTTCTTGTTATTTTTTATGGTCCAATTAGTTTACCTTTAATCCCTTAAGGTTTAATACCAATACCAATTAAAACTCTTTGACGTAATAATTATTAAAGTTATACTTCTTATAATTTAGTAGCATTAATTAAACAAAGTATTTTTGATGTACAACCTCTTAAAGATTTACATATTTATCCTTCATAAATAATAAAGTACTAATCATTGTATATTGCTCATAGATAGCATATTATGAATATATTATTATGATGTTCTGAAAATGAAATGGTAGCATATTAATCAAAGTTTATTGTAACTTAAGGAAAGTGTACTTAACTAAGTTATTGATAAGTAGTGAATTTTGTACTACAATTATAATTTAAAATAAGGAAGGCATTTTGTGTTTGTAATGGGTATTGACATGATTAATAATGTTCAACATTATTTTGAAATTGTTACATTAATTACGTTTTTACAGTTTTATACTGACCGTATTGATGTTTCTACCAGTTATTGATTAATTTTTACATTAATTTTTTATTGATTAATTTACTAAGTCTTTATTTTTAAAATAAATATTTTGAACCTATCTAGGTAAATTGCTGTAATTCATTATTTAAATCTTAATAATTCAATTAATTTATGATAAATAAAGTTTACTTATATAGATAAAGTAAAGTTTAATACTGTCCACTCGTTTTTTTTCAACAGCTTTAATTATTGATTACAATTTCATCACAACTAGTCAGTTGCTTCCAGTCACATTATAACAAATAAATTGAAATGTGAATTGTTATTCTTATTTGTAGAATGCAAGCCTCTTGTATTACAACTTTTTTTTCAATGTTTAAAGATCTCTCTAGGGGATTAAAGATCTCCAATCTAGAATTTGCAAATATTTTCCCAAAACTTATGACTATTTACTACATTCTCTTTATAATTTGAATAATGAAGACAGCCACATTCCAATAATCAATTAATTAAGTTTATTATTAATGAGTTTGATAATATGTTTGCTTACAGTAATATTGAGTCTAGACTACTCTAGTTATTTTATGTTGTATACAAATAATACTTTGTTCAATATAATTTGTTTCTAGGAATGAAGGTAAAACTTCTACTGCATGACTAGCCACAATGCGAAAGAGTGACAGACACGCCCAGTTGTAAAAAGCGAAGGTACATAATCTTTCTTCAATAATATTTGAATTCTGCTCTTTGTACCCACCATTGTTGAACAATTGTCACTCCCAAACCTAATAATATTATACGAAAGAATTTCTTTTTCATTTAAAGTTTTCTTAACTGACTCATATAGTCCTTCCGCTGTTCACTTTTCAATTGATACTGTGTCTAGTAAATTATGAACAATGTCACCTCTAGCAGCATCAAAATATGGAACAACTATTGCTAAAACCTGACTTGAACAGACATATGTGTGTCCTCATCAATAATTATAAAAAAAATTTTCTTTTCTGTAAATATAAGCAATGTCAGTTTTTTTCATGGAAAGCTATTCCTTCTTGAACAGTGTAAGATGCTTTTGTTGCTTTCATCGACACAGCTTTCACTGGTTACTGCCAGGAAAACCAGATGATCAGTCTGAGCAAATCGTAAATGGTGTTTGGCAATGATTGAAAATATAGATAGCTAGCTCTGCTTTTGCTGCCTCCTCAGAGCCGCTTTTTCTTTTTAACAAATACATCTAACTTAGTTGTTGATTTGGCATCCATCATGTTATTCACATCTTTACTCTTTTACTCTATGCGATTAGCATAGATTCAATGGCATTCCTTATCAGAACATATGCAGTAAGTGCATCCTTTTCACTTGAATCTTCCTTAAGCCAATCTTTAAGATTTACATTGCTCAGCCATTTGTTTTAAAAGACTGTTTGCACCACTTTGTCATTATTTTGAGGAGGGTTATCCATGTTTGTTTGATAAAAGTACTCACAGTATTATATCTGCAATATAAGATGGCTTGCTTAATATATACGGGAAAACCTCTGCATAAGACAGTTCGTAAGAGAACTTACAAAACATCAATAGCCTTTTAATAACCTTTTTTAAATGACTACCACTGGTAACTTCGCACTACTTACCCGACAACCGCGAGCACAGTCCTACCAAGAGAGCGCGAGTTTTAAACACGTTTGATATGCATTTGTAACAGCTGTCATGCGTTATACTATAATGAATTTTAATTTTATATCATACAATTTATTTACAGTAACTTGCTTTGCAACCGACGATGACAAATACCGGTAAGCCCAAATACCTTCTGAAAAGTACTTTAAACTGTGATTTTGTTAATTATAACAAATTTATAGTTATGATACGATTTCTTTTTTTTTTTTTTCTTTAAATATGGAATATGCTTTCAGTGTAAGAAAATTACATGAAATATAACATATCTATGTATGTAATAATCTATATGCTTATAAAACTCTGATAATCTTGTTCAATAATTTGTACATGCTTTAAACTGAATAAAATATTTGTAATCTTGTGGAAATCGAACCCACAACCTTGGCATTGAGGTCTAGCCTTCTGTGTCAAAGGGATTTCTGTAAAATTGGCTTCCAAAACCTAATATAAATGACATCCTAAGATTAAATAATAGTTTTTCGACCAAAATTCTAATGATTTAATTATAATAAATTTAGAAAGCGGAAATTTAATGAATAATCGATGTGAAAATGAAATAATTATTTAATATATCAACAAAAGATATTTTTATAGTTAAAAAACCTATAGAAATGACCAAATAAATAAAATATTAACAGCTCACAATTATGTCCGTAATCAAAAAACACTGTCATAATGCCTATATTTTTTTCATATATCTATTTCAATAAAAATGATAGAGTAAGGCTCCTGATGCATCTGAAGGTACAGGAAAGTCCTAAATAAAACTAATTCTCTCTAAATTAAGGAGTTCAGGACTAATTGCATTGGCTGTAGCCCTTGAGGAATTGATAAATTCTTCCAGTTGTCAAGAGAGGAACTGATGCTGATATGTATAATGCTTGTATCAGTCTTACTTGTGGCACAAAGTTGCTAAATTCTACTTAACTCGTAATATGAGAGTTCAAGAAGAAGAAAATTCTATACATTTCTGATAAATATTAGTGATAACAGAGTTGAAAATAATGAGATTATTACTGCCCGAAGACATGTTTATCCGTGCAGTGTTGATTACTGTATGAAATACATTTACTCTTCATTCGCCAACCCACAAATATTGTTCACAGAAAATTCTATATAAGTTCTATTTAACGAGAGACACAGTGAAATTAATCATAGTTTCATTGAATAATTTCCAGGAGAAATTAAACAATATCTGCCATATAACTATGTTTGTGTAGGAACACAACCCACACATTACCCTCAAGATATATCTTGACTCACTGGAGTTGTCTGGATTGCCCCAACATAAGCTAGAATTCAAAACAGGAAGTTACTGTCATGTGTATATGTGAGAAAGATTGATCCACTACGCTTATGTAATGGAACAATACTAATAACTGAGGAGCTTTATGATAATGTACTTGTTTGTAAAATTATCCCATCGCGGTGTCAAGGAGAAAAGTTTTAATTCCAAGGTTGAAAATTGTTTTATCTGAAGAGGACAACTTCCCTTTTTCAAAAGATTCAATATTTCCAATTCAGTTAGCATTTGCCATGCCATGACTATTCACAAGTCTCAATGAGAGACTCTACAGAAAGTTTTAGTACATTTATGTAAATCAGCATTTCAACATGGCCAATGACATGTTGACCGTACTCAGTAGGGTCAAACAGAAAGAAAACAAAGTTTTTTTTTGGAAAATTCAAATTGTACAAACAACGTAAATAAAGAGAACTGTCTTAAAAATATGTTAATTCTTAGAAATGAATTAATTTAGAGTTTATCTGCATTTATATGAGCATGATTGCATTAAAAAGGAAGGTGTTGAATGACCCAAAGGGTAACGAGTAGTTTAGTATACAACAGAATGTAAAAATATGGAATGAAAAAAAGCAACTCCAGAATTTTTTGTACCATCATATAAATGATATGAATAATAAAATTTAAAAATGTTTGAATACCATTGATCAATTTATGTGTTTTGTCGTTAGAATTATATTTTCTTTATCTTTTTTTATATTGGAAAATCTTAATTGCATATTTAATATGATTATTACGGCATGCTTGGTAGTTTTCTGAGACGTGTATGAGTGTCTTAGTTTAAATTTTCACCTGTTTTGAGATGACTTAATCGTTGAGGTATGCGGTGTAAACCATTAGCTACATTAGTATTTAATAATCTACTTTTTAAACTTTTTAATCAAATGCTCTCACACTCAAACACTACAGACACATCATGCACACATAACATGCACATGACACATCATCCTTAACAAGCTCGCATCATATTACACACAGCATGTACGTTACACACTACACACTCAATCTCACACATATATTCATACCATAGTGACACCACTACTTGTTTTGATTTATTCATGTTCCTTGACCCTTCAGCCAAACCATGATAAAGCAGAATAGGTTGATGTTTTTTAACGTGGAGCCCTTTCGATGACACACTCATCGTGAACACATAACACATATACCACATCCACATATCCATTACACTCTCTCATACCACACACCATACATACACCGCACACTCACTATCAACCATACACATTCACAATGTTAATAGTACTTCATAATAGTTTATGATAATATATCAACTATTTCTTTTTTTGCTTAAGTCAGTTTTACAGGTTATAAATTTGCATTTAATTATCTTAAAGTATTGAAATTGTTATAAAATTATGAAGTTTATACATTTTTTACTCTAATAATATGGAAATAATTATCATAGTAATTTTCTGTTCAAATCTGTTTACGTTTGCGTTATTAAAACAGTGTATGGAATACAGTAAATAGTTAGTTCTGTATTGAGGTAGAGTCTGATATTAACTCCTCAGTTAATTTCAGTCATAATTGAAATAGTTTCAATTATCTTAAGAGTTATAATCAATCATTGATTTGCATTTTAATTTCTACAATATTCTTCCTATTTCAGAATTTATCACTTATTAAAGTAACCAATATTAAGTTAACTTACAAACTACAGATTTTTTACAACTACAAATATTATTCCTCTTATATCCCGTATAAGTCAATAAATTATTTAAATTTTTCTATTTAATTTTAAACATCAATTTTATTTCAGTGGATTCAGTCAAAAAATTTCTAAACCAATGTAAATAAATGTAAACAAATAGGAAAATTATAGCAAGTAAAAGATTAGTCACGGATCAATATTCAGTTTTTATAGCTTTATTGCTCTTTGCAGTAATTAAAATTTCATGATTTTTTTTATAAATTGTTAATTTTCTGTTCAATATATCAGTTTAGCGTCAAAAAAACATTTTCTGAAAACAGAAAATGTACTCTAACGCCTCTTTGGTTAATGTAATTATGAAAAAAAATTGCTTCAACTCATCCACCATATAAAGTTCTGTTTTTAGCTATGATTTCATATTGATCCGGGAAACGGTATGACTTGTATCGACCTCACGAACTTTCAGATTGAATTGTAAGTCAAAATTTTTACATTTCATGGAAAAAAATTCCTGTTGTTTTAAAAAATCTTAGGATTTTATCGTTTGTTGTTTTTGTAGCTTCAAAAATAATGATAAAATTTCAAGACTCCAGAATTAGTAGTTTAAGAGAAAATAATGTTGCCTAAAAACATATTTTTGGCCAATAAAGTGACTTTCCCATCTTGCATAATTGTTCCCAAACTTTGCAGCACATATACTTTATGAGACCCATTTTTGTGTAAAATATTAATTTGATCCATCAAAGATTCTGGACTGTAGCATGACCACAAACTTTGGATAGTAAAGTAAAAAGACATTCACAGATCTATTTCCTCACAAAGGGAATCAATATTTTCCAGTGGATCCTCTTCACGTCCAGTGATCCTGTACATAAACCCACCATATTTATTTATACTGATCTCCCATGCTCCTTAGTTTAAGCAAATTGCACATCCTCATTTGCTTATCTGCACTTGCCTTATTTCCTCATTTACCTATTTAATTGTACTCATTTACTTATTTGCCAAATAAAATGGAAATCAGTTTATAGGTAGAATAATATCACTATAATAATTTCTTAATTAAATGTGCCGAACTGATTTATGTTATAATTATATTATTTTAATCTATACTTATGTTGAATATTTCCCTGGTCATCGTTCGTATGAGATGGAAGAACAACCAATGATAACGTCAAAAATTATCAGAAGGTGTTTGTACTTCTGTATGAACATTATTTAGTTGTTATTTTATATGAATGAATATTTATTTTATTTTGATTATTTATTCATACAAATAACTTTATAAATAGATTTTTGTTTACACAGGTAACTCATTTTGATGATGTTGATAGTATAAAATATATTGTATTTTGTAAACATTTTTTGAGGTTACGTTACGGGGTGGTGAGGCGGCAGCACAAGTTAAACAGTTACCGTAAGAATTAATACGCACAGATTGTCAATTATTAAGAATTGTCATAAGAAAATAAAGTAATATTTGATTAAACCTGGTCACAAACATGACTGACAAAGAGTCTACATTATTTTACATCATTATTGCGTTAATGTTAACATTGTGTATTGTTTCAGGTACAGACGAAAGGATACCTGTACACAGGTAAGTGGGCATGTTTATGTGTTTATTGCATGTAATCATTACTTGTTTATGTGTTTAACTTATATGCCATACTTATTATATTATCCAATGTGCTCGGGTTTCCATAATGTTTACTGTAAGGGATGTTTATATTGATAAGATTGAAAGCGAACTGGAAATCAAGCACACATTCCAACCTCATACACTTTTCTAAACCCTCTTACTTCCACTGTTCTTCCCAGACCACGTTATCTGTTAAGCTCTATAACAGTGATTCTCAAAGAGTGTCTTGAGTGATTCAGAATAATGTATCCAGACATAAAAAAGTAATCACCATACCTCATGTTAGGCATTATATCTTCTTTTGTGGACGCATCATTATTATGAATGATAAGTAATAGCGATTTTCTTCTATCGAAGAGCTACTCACAGGAAGTGTTATATAGACAGTGAATTTGTTTTACAAATGACGAGATAAAATTTGTCCACCACAATTAGAAAAAATTCCATAGTTTGTAATAACAGGCTTAGTCAAAACAGGCTGGGTGTAAATAATGTTGAAAGAATTGAAGAAGAAATGCGAGCTTCCTATCAAACATACCCCCAGCCCCAAACACTGAAGAAAGCGCTGAGGCTCATCAAGTTCATATTCTCCGAGCACAAGAATAAATAAACTGCAGGCAAGTTTCATTTTTTATATATTTTTAACCTTTACTTTTTTCGAATATTATTTGACTTAATAATCCCATTTTCCAAAGATTTGCATACAGTGTGCTTTCAACTATTTGTAGATTTCAAAGCTCCCCGTTTTAAAACCACTGCACGAGAACACGATAAAGGCTACAAACATGAAATCACCTTATACTCTTGCAAAGTGTGTATCCTGAGCTGAGATTAGTAATGAGACCTTCGTCATTTGGAACCGTACTTCGTTGAGGTATTTCAAGCCTACTGTCTCATGTATCTGAAATGCCTTTCTACCACTTTGTGGTAGGTAAAAAGGTTATTATAAAATACTCTATTATTATTATAATATAATAATATACTATCTTATTATAATTTTATTGCGTATATTTAGTAATAGCTGTTGAGTACGTATGGGTTTTATTATCTTTAAGTCTAAATTTATATAAATAATTCTATTTTAGTATCTCGTATACTTACATGTTTTGGTGGCAAAACGATTTTGAGGTGTGATTAAAAACTTATTTTAATTTTACTGGGTATATTAAGTTATAGTTGTTGAATGGGTATTTGTTTTATTATCTTTTGATTTAGAGTTACATAACAATTTATATTTTCATATGAGGTATATGCTTTGTGGTGTAAAAAAGTTTGAGTATATTTTATTTTAAGTTAACTGTATGTAATAAGATATATTTGTTTAATGGCTACGTGTTTTTCTATCCTTAAGTCTAGATTTACATAACTGTTTTAGTATTAGTTTCTTACATAACTTATGTGTTTTAGGGATAGAAACGCATTCCAGGAGCATCAAAAGGTATCTTTATTATTATTATTATTTTATCTAGTTTTATGCAAACTAGTTTATTTCTATGTTTAAGTCTAGATTTACACAACTGTTTCAATTTTACTCTCTTATATTGCTTATATTTTTTAGGAATAGAAACGCTTTTCATCTTTTAAAGAGATATGATTAGATTATTACTTTAATTTTTTCTGAGCAACTTAAATCGTAGTTGTTGAATAAGTACATGTTTTATAATATTTAAATTTGAGAAATATGTGTAATCATTATGTTGGCTCTGTTTAGTTTGTAGTTAATGAAACACCTTTTTTTCATTCTTTTGCTTGTTAACTTATTAATGGTTATTTTAACATGTAAAATGGTTATATTGCAGGCGATTCATGTAGGTCGGAGGGTCAGGGGGTCCTGGAGCTTGTGTTACTATTGGGCTATCATCAGAATGATAGCGAAATGCCCTGTATCATTCTGGTTACCTATCATTATCAGGGTAATCCCGAGTAGCCAATAAGGTGTCCCCAAGCAATCCCTCCAGTTTCGTTTTAATAGTATATACGCTCAAATATCTGAAAATGTAACTCAGTCTTTAATACATTGACTTCTAATAGCATGCACCTACCTTTTTCATTCAAATTTCCTGTAGTATTTAATTTTTTTTCAGATGAATTAGTATATTCATCTGAAGATGTCACATCCTTCAAAAGTTGTCATATTCATATCTTTTAAGTATAATGTTTTAGGAACATGTTATTACTAAATTTTATATAAGGTAAAACATATAAAATTAATTTTTTTAATAAAACAATTATATAATTTCCTTCAGCATTCCTGGACTTGTGTCTTAAAATGATTGAGAGAAAAGATCATGCATGATGTGATCATATATTATGATATGAATGTTGTATATTCGTCTTTAACGAATATACATAAAAATAGTTCTCCGGTCAAAATATTTTATAATTAAAATTTGGTAACTACAAATTAGTATATACATATTAGTATGTACATATTATGCATATATTTTGTATAAGATGTAATATTTCAGCTGTAGAATTTCTTCTTCTAGACCAAGTATATCTTGGGAATAAATTCTACACATAACCCGAAAATTATTTAAATCGGAGTTTTGCAATGTTTCATGTTCAAGGGACATATATTTATCGAACAAATAATGCGAGCTTCGTCTGACTTATTCACAAGAAGTTTGAAATATTTTTAAAACTATTTTTAATATAAGAGACTTCTATTCGAAATGCAGGAGCTGAAAAACCATAGAAATTGTACTTAATTTAAAAAAGTATATGTTTTTTTGCTTAGGAATCCCTCACTATATTCAGAGCTGGTCTTTACATAATGGAAATGTACAAACTAAAAATGGACCGAGCAAGGCAGTTCCGGAAAACTCTTTAAGAAACTTTGATGAACCTATATTCCGCACCTTACCCTACTATAGCTGCAATCAATGTAAGTTGTCAATTTTGTCTCATTTATTCCCTGTTGTTTTAGTTCATTTATAAAATTAAATATCAGACACAAATTTTTAAAAAAAATATATATATTATTTCATAGCGGGCTATCGCTCGTAAATTATTATAAACAATGATTTCATAGCAGGCTACCCTATGAACCTCATTATGTTCCTTTAAGACCTCGAATGATTTTAAACACAGAATGATCTTATGGGACTTCCTCATACGATAAATTAACAAAGTAGAAACCATGTTATAAAGTGTCACCATTAAGTGATCACTTAATTTTTTTTTAGTTTATCCCAGACATATCTGTAAATGCGAATTGAGTACTTGAGGTCTACACTCAACCTTACTACTTATTTCGCTTTAAAGTGGCCATCACTATTTTGTCGATTATATAGCGTATATGTAATTATCATTATATCACAATATGATATATTACTACAGGTGTAACGGAATTATTGTCTTATTTGGTGTCATATTTTCATGTTCAATATTCGAAGTTCATTTATTTCTGCTATGGAAAATTTTACACCCTAGCGATTGAGAGATAGATTGCAATCTGATCTGTAGAAAATATTCACATTTACTGACTTCTGACTAAAGAGAGCTAAGGTTTCTGTCAGCTCAAACTAACATGTCAACCCCACGATGTATTCTCGACTGCAACAATACTGGCTGTTACGGTCTGAATTAAATTAAACTTCTTATTAAACTCCTTTACAATTAATTTAACTACTTATTTTATTTTAATGTGGACATCGTGTAAACATGTTGCCAAACTCAGTGGTAAGCGTGTTACCTCAGCCTTATAAAAACAAATTAATGACCTGTTACTTTACTATAAGTATAGTGATCGTCAAGGAATTCTATCTCGAGATTTTGACGGAGTTCATGTTTTGAAATCCGCAAAGCCGTTTTATGAAGTTTTTTTTATGATGTCTGTTTGTGTGTGAGGGTGGGTGGTTATCTATCCAAAAGCTTGTGCACACGCTTCGGTCCAGAATCTTTGATGGATCAAATTGATATTTTACCCAAAAATGGGCCTCATAGTTTGGATGAACCCTATTACTTGGGACGAATTTTGTATGATGGGAAAGTCACTTTTTTTGGCAATGTGTTTTTAGATAGCATTTTTTTCTCCTTCACTATTAACTGAAATTTAGGCATTATCTTGGGATCTACAAAAGCAATAACTGAAAAAATCTGCACTTTTAAAACAACTGAAAACATTTTTTTCAATAAAATGTTAAAATTTTGACTCATGATTCAATCTGAAAGCTTGTGAGGACGATACAAACCATGCCGTTTGACAAATCAAAATTTACCGTTGACAAACCATGCCGTTTACATTTACAAAAAGGGCGTTAGAGTCAATTTTATGTTAAAAAAAAAGCTTTTTTCACGCTAAACGACTTTGTGGAACAATGGAATTTTGCCACGAAATTAAATAAAAAATAAGCAATTTATAAAAAATTTTGAAATTTCAATTATCGCAAAGGGCAAAAATCTATAAAACTTGAATGTTTATCCTAGGCTAATGGATCTACCTGCCATCTTTCGGATCTGTTTGGATTCATTTACATTGTTTATACTGACTTCGAATTTTTTCAGTGAATTGACTGGAATAGAATTGATGTTTAGAGTTTTAATAAAACAATTCCAAATGATTTAATGACTTAATATGAGACATAGAAAGAAAATCTACGCCAATCAAACTTAATTTCTATGCTTTCCATGGTATGATGGATTTGTCTGAAAAAGTGCTTTAATCAATCTATATTCTGCACCCTTGAACAAAACATAATATCGGATGTAGATTTTTTTGTGATTATTAATCATTTTATCTTTGGGTAATATTGAAGTCTGAGGAATGGACTCCTTTGTTATATATTACAAAACAGATTCTAATTTTAAGCTAATTGTTTGGTGATTCGATGGCATTAACATTTTTTGCTATATGTTTTTGACATTTTTCGATCAAAATAGGAATGTTTTGAAGTTATAAAATAAAACTGTGGTTTAATTTTTCAATATAGAAAGAGGTGAGATAAACGATTTTAAGTGTAGCAGATCCACTGGCGATATATGAGATCCACTGGCTATAGGAACATAAGCCATATTTTACTGTACTAGATTGTTTCGTAACACGGTTTTTTTTTTTTTTTTTTGACTCTACAAAAGTGTTATTACTATTGTGGTAATACCCAGGATATTATACGAATCACTTGTGTGATATACCAAAATAAGAGTGTATATTAATGACTGGTTCGATCACTGTCTGTCTGTAAGACTAATAAATATCTCTCACATAGACATTTATAAGTAAAAAGTAAACTATTTTACAATAGCTATATAATATAAATAAGGGAAAATAAAAAGATAACGACGTGATATTCCCTTTAATTTCTTCCATATATGTCACAAAAATTATCACAAAAATACTGTATCACACATAAGTACAGAAAAAAAATACAAAATAAAAGGTACTACACAATACATATAAGTATTTACTATAAGCGTATACACAACATGATCAATAGCTCCAAATTCATAAAATGAATTACACGAGATGAATTGAGCTAAATTTAACTACTACCTTCTGCAGCAGAGTAATATTAAGAAATTAAATCGTTTTTCTTCTGAAACGAAAATAATACATCTTAATAAAATATATATTATTCATCCAATCTCAAATTGAACTTTATAACATTTCTTTAATAAATAAAGAGGAAAGAAAAGTTATTTCACATTTAAAATTCAACTTACATCATTAGGTATTCACAGGTTAAAACCATCAGCTACTATTACTGCAACTAATTAATTCGATGATTTCTCAATAAAAGGAAAACAAATTAATAAAATTCATATGATTCATTGTTTAAAAGGACGAATTGCAGATCTTAAATTTTTACTTCACGTAAAAGGAATAATTTATTGACAGTATTTCAGGATAACTAGATGAACAAGAAACATTCAATTGTTTGGACGTTCCAACTGATTTATACTGCAAATAATTTTTTTAATATCATGTTAACTATTTTTTTTTTAAATTAAATTACTTCTTGCAGTTACACTTTCAATGTGTTAGGATGATAGAATTACATTAGGATTCAGAGAATTTGAATTGTTGTTGTTAATATAACATTACACTTTGAAAACAGAAGAAAAGAAATAAATTAAACTAGATGACACATTTTTAAAGCTAATTGTTGTTTTCAATCAATTTTAACTAAAATGAATATTACCAGAAGCATGCGATTTTTGACGTAGTGGTAACCATTGTTTAAGAAAAAAAACTTTGAAATAATATAAATACAAAACAGAGATATTTTCAATTTCTACCAAATAATTATAAAAATTTTTGTTGTACCCTGTGCTTGAAGTTAGGTATCTGGCTTATTAAGAACATTATACATATTTCTTTTTGGAATACATATTACGTTCTATAACAAACTTAAGTAAGGATAGTGGATATGACTTTTAATAAAAATATCTCTTAGACACAAGGGTTTCACAA
Source organism: Hermatobates lingyangjiaoensis (assembly GCA_026182355.1). Classification (NCBI taxonomy): domain Eukaryota; kingdom Metazoa; phylum Arthropoda; class Insecta; order Hemiptera; family Hermatobatidae; genus Hermatobates; species Hermatobates lingyangjiaoensis. The sequence continues at coordinate 1,111,976 of JAPFBL010000156.1, forward strand.
AGAAAAAAAAAGAAAGACAAAACAAGACATAAATGATTTGAACTGTAAATATTTGGTATTAAAATAAAATATAACTTTATTGTACCATGCAATGTAAGATATTTCATCTCTCTCCGACTTATTTTTCCATTTTCATTCTTATTTTTAAGTGGATTTTTTATACATCTTCATTAACGTTCGTTTTAAACAAACTACGGTTTGTTAAAGAATAAATTGAAAGAAACAGTTTCTATACAAAAGAAGATTAACATATACGTTTTACATATAGACATGGACATATATACATAAACCAAAAATGAACAAAGAGACAATCAACCAAATATATTACTACATTCATTACAATTTGCATATTAATTATTATTATGTCAGCATTTAATATGATGACATAACAATTATAATAACACGAGTTAACCATTTCTAATACTGTTGGTATTATAGATAATAATCATTCTGCTCGCGAATCATATAAAATAAGAAAATAATTTAAACATTAATTTTAGGACGACAAAACAATAATTGTTATAATAATAGTCTCATAAATAATACATTTAATTTTCTTCTTAAAAAAAGAACGTTTCTTTGTATTAAACTTGAAAATTACTTGGTTTTTACTTCATAAACCCAAAAAGGATGACTTTATCCTTAGAGGTAATTTGTTCATTTGATCATTAGTTATCGAAAGAGGAACAAATTAATGATTAAAATAAAATAGATATATCAGATATAATAAAAATGAAACTGCCTAATAAATAAAGAAGTTTATCCACTGAATTTTGTATGATTTTACTAATGACATTTTATAGCTCTATGTGCTACTATAAAAAGTGTGCTAATTGAATAGTTGTGTAGTTTGTTCTCTCTCTGGCTTTTTCTCTCTGTCTCTATGAAGGATAGTTTATTTAATTTGACTTTTGGATCACATGAAACACACTTACTAACATGTTATACCTAAGTTTAATCTAACATCTTGCTGGCAGCTATACACCTAAAATGGCAATATAAATATCAATGATTACTCCTAAGCATAAATTACAAAATAAAAATTCATTAGGTAACAAACACCGAGCTTTATAGCCAAGTCATACAATTAGGTTGGTTATTCACAGTAGGATATAACGCAATTCAACCCGAGTGGGTTGTGTTACGAAGGTCTGATGTAAAATAGAATGATGACAAGCAGCCAAGGCAAGAGAAGCGGTGGTACTAGGAGCGCTCTCGTAGGGGCACTTGGTCAGGTTATTAGCGGGGGCTGGGTCCACGCTTCGACCCAGGGTCATCTAGGGCCCTCCGTCTCAATCAGAACCTGCCCACATTCACATATTAATACTAGGCTCATCATTCAAATCAAACTAACCTTTAATAGTTTTCTTATAATTAAGTTTATTTCAGCCAAAAAAAAAAACATAGATATAATAACTAAATAAGAAAAGAAAAACGACTATGTATAACTACAACAAGGATACTTCTTTACTTCCAGCCATAAGAAGTAAGAATTGTACTAGGTAGTCCAAAAAATTCGTGCTCATTGTCGTGCATTTATGGGACGAAAGAGAATGTAAGATGCATAACACATTCAAAGAATATTCTCATTCAACACTTCAGATAAAAACAGCAGCTGTAGTACGGAAACCACGCTTTAGAAAGCAGAGATGGAGGGAGGGGTGGCAGATGTCCCCTTTACACTTCTTAAAATTAAGTGACTTATACATTTAAACTACAGTCACACCACAGTTCTTGACCATAATCCGTTCCAGAGGGCCGTTTGAAAACCGAATTGTACGAGTTCCAAAACGAGTTATTCCATTAAAAATTATGTAAATAAATTCATCCGTTCCAAGATAAGAACCTAATTCTTTTAAAAGTATTTTAATTTGTATTTTTAATATATGTTAACATATATCAAGAGTGCAACTTATATTTAAAATACACGTACTTTATCATAATTACATCAATATTCTTACCTTGCTAGTGGTTTGCAGATGGCATAATGAACGTAGTCGAGGTAAGAGAGGAAGGAAGGTTATTGATTTTTTGAGAAGTTATCTAACGTGACTTCTTTCTAACTTTTTTTCAGAACTTTCCGGAAGTGGCTGATGACAACATCATTAAAAGAATTCAAAGCATAACGAAAAAATCTAGAACTTTTGGTTCGGATTGCACGAGTTCTGAATCGTTCTAGAACCGAGGTAAGCCTGTATATGTATAAATCATGAAATTTCACAAAGTATTTTAGAAAATGTTGTAATTTCCAGATGCTCCCCTAGGTGAGTTATGGTCAAATCCCCTAGTGACCCTTTTTTGATTAAATTAAAACCATAACTATAAAACACAAAAATAAGTAAACTTTTCTAAGTAAAACACGAGGTATTTTTGCTAATCCCTAAATACCTTCTTAAGAAAGTATTCAGCTGAGCAAAGTCCCTCTAAAACTGCATATTTACCAAAATTATATTCAATTTATACTATATGTGTAACACACAAAACTAGGTAAAAAAGTTTTCAGAGGAAAATATGGAAGTGCTTATGGGTCTCTAAATGTACCCTAGAAAGGGGGTTGATATGAGGAGGTTAGGGAGTAGTATTAACCCCCTTTTCAAATTTGCTTATACATATATTTATTGGGATTGAATTGAAACCAGAAGATGATGCTTCTATAATAGCTTTGAAATTAATTTCAAATTAACAGTTTGGATTAAATTTAAACTATTTGTATGAAACCCTGAAATTTGAAAAAAGAAGTGAGGGAAGACAATCGAAGTGGTCCGGTTTGTATAAATGCCCTCTTACGAGAGCTACGGGGGCAGTAGCACTCATTTAAACGTATCCAATTTTGATCAAATTTGAACCCCAAGTAAGAAGCTGAATTATGCAAAAACATTTACCAAGGACGACAGTAGGATTATTCAAAAATCTCTAAATACCTCCTATAAAGGAATTAAGGGGGTGGGTGGCAGAAAACTTCATATACATGCGATTTTCAGAAATGTAAACCGAATGTATGAGACGCCAAATTATGAAATGCCATTTTTAAAGAAGACAACGTTAACATATATTTGTCAGCATTCAAGTATTTCAATTAGTAATAAACTGTTTATCGAAGCGAGCACGAAGGGATTTCATATTCAAGTGTACGAAAAGTTAAATAGTTCGTTACTTGGTAAGGATTTGTCAATATAAGCGATTTATAGAAATTATGACGCACTGAATGAATATTCATCATTCAGGTTATCGGTAATGTGGTTATCTATAGGTAAAATGAGAAATAATTAACACGTGGAATATCCTTCCCAAACCTCTAGGAACCAGTAAGTGTGGAGGTTGAAACATGAACCCAGAGATACCTGGGTTACAATAATATGACTAAGGTATACATATTCTATTTAAAGTAAAGTACATTACTCTACTCTAAGTGAAGTAATACTATTTAACCTAATTCTTGCAAACATAAACGTTCATATCAAGCCAAGGTTTCGTAACTTTGAAACATAAGAACTAAAAGTTATAGAAAATAAATTAATTAATCTAAATGAAGTTATATGACTGTAAGAAAGCTGTTGCATGATGTTACCTCGCTGAGAATGGCCCAGTTGTCACTTTCACTGTGAACTGAAAGCCTCATTTCTTTGACGGCTCCAATCTTGGGATCAGTTTTACCTTCGGCCACTCCCATAGAGTCAAACTTACCTGAAATTAAATAACAAACATTTATATACTTCATGAATAAGTTTGGAAATACATTAAATATTTTATATCACAATACGATTACAGTAAAATAACCATCAAAACTTGATATCAATGCTGATATTATAGGTAGTGTCAAAATCACATAATTGTATTTTCCCTTATTTTTTTAATAAAACTTCAAATAATAAAAGTTTTAACCAAATCATTGTTGTCTCAGAATTTTTTTCAAGTCTTTTAAAAATAGAGTTCTTAAATCTCCCTTTTACCACTGATGAAAAATGCCCTTGAGTTAAAATAATGTGCTAATTTTTTAATAGTCCTTTAAAAATTATTTAATTCAATTAGCTTAGAAATAGAGCTGCTACAAAATATTAACCCACCTAATTATTCTTAATCACCTCGTCATTAATTTTGAAAATCAATCATGTTGAGAAGAAAGCTTAATGTCCTTCAAATTTTACTTGTGCCATTACAAAATAAAGACTAAAGTCTTGAAGATAGTTTTGTTATTAAAATTCATGGACCGCAATCATTCATTTGAAGGGCCACTATGGAAAGGATTTTAATTTTAATCATACATAATATGCATTAAATCGCAAATTCTGGATTAAAAACACAGTTTACGAAATTACTCGTTGAACATTTATATGCCAGAGCATTACACTCTGGAAATATTTCTGCCACGCTAAAATATCTTTATTATTTAACCTCATTTAAGACATCCGTCTTAACTTTGGATCCAGACCTAAATCTTTTTTCAAATTAAATTCAAATGTATCACTAATTAAAAATTCATATTGTAATATGTAGAATTTCGATATAATGTTAAAGTTCGATAAGGTCCCAATAAATAAATTGTATACTATCAAAAACATATTGTGAATATTGAATTTCATTTGTTAGTGCGGTCCCCATATTTTTTTTTTAAATTTCATATGCCTTGGGGTACCTTTATTAGAAATAACAACTTTGAGTCTAAGTGAATGTACTTATCAAAGTTATGTTAATACAAATGGGCAAATTCGAGCCTAAAAGTTGCAAAGAGCTATTAATATTTGAATATAGTAAATTGGAGCAAAATTTAAACATGAAATGAGTTCTAACGTAGTGCAATCAGTTATTATGTGGTATTTACTCATTGTAGGGTAAAAGCTAATGAAATGGTCTCGACATATAAAATTTAATGGTATAAACAACGCGTTTCGAACACGTAGTGTTTTTCCTCAGGCATTAACTAAGGGTGAGGAAGAACACTACATGTTCGAAACGCGTTGTTTATACCATTAAATTTTTTATATGTGGAGACTATTTTATTAGCTTTTTATCCTACAATAAAATGAGTTTTCAGACACCTAAGAGATACGGTTATTATCTACAAGAGCATGTGCAGTTATTAATATCTGACATGCCACGCAGCAAGCTCGCTCAAATATAATAATATTCAAAAATATTCTGTTAAGATCATTTTTGCTGTAACCAACAAACGTGTACCTTGTTCCTGCTTAGCATATCCACCGCACAGGGCAAAGGTACATTATAAGTTATGAAATCTGATTAAACACTTTAAAATATTCAAAAATGAAAACATGGACACTTATTTGTATCAAAGTAGCTTATGCATCACATTATGCGATAAATTTATAAGGGTGTGGACCATCTGACATCACATACCTCCTCCTTAACTGATGTTTCTGTAAATGATGAACACATTCTTAAGCAAAGGAAGATCTCCTAGGTAATGCGTTATTAAATGCTTACTTATATAATTATAAATATATGTTATTTATTAAATAGAACACAAGAATAGGACAATAAAGCGTCTCCTCTTTTGATAACCACAGATAACATAACAGGATAGTCATTTAAGAGGCGAATTTCCCCCACATATTTAGGAATACCCCCACAATATCAAATTAGTATTATATTTATAAATTAATTGTAAATTGATCAATTAATCAATCAATAATTAATGAATTATTCATTTTTTTTATTAAGATGAAAAATCTGAATTATTACTTCCTGGATTATTTTTAAATTCGGATATCATAAAAAATAAATCTATTTTGAATATAGATTCAAAAGGTATATATTCTAATGTGGATACCTATTTCGTTAATACTGCACAAATATAATAGCAGTGGAATTATAAATTTAAAAATTATTTAGACAAATGCTATTGCTAATAGATTATTTGTTTATATACTACTACACAAACTTATTTATTATTAATTATAGATAATTAAAAATTGATAACAATTATAGTGCATCTATTGAACTAGCTTGAAAACATTATTTGGTCATTCTTACCAATAATTACATAACCATCGGAGGTGTAGTTAAAAGCTTCAGGAACAGTGGGGGAAACAACTGGAAGAACTTCAACAGTGGTGTTGTAGAATCTGTCAGAGGGGTGTTCAGCATTTCCACTTCGGAAGACGAACCTGGAGAGTCAAATAATAAGTGACCATCATGTCAATATCAAATCATGACATACATTCAAAATAATGTTGAAATAGTGATGATAACACAGCGTAAATATTGTTTCAACATCATTGATCATAGATTGTAGGCAAAAATTAACAGTCTTTCTGAAGTCATTTTTCTATTGTAATGGGAGGTTCAGTCCTAACTGCTAACTTCTTCAGGGAATAACTATTCATGATTTATTCTGAATCAGAGGCTTTAATAATACCTTTTCCTCAAGTTTCTTTGAGTAGGAGTCATTATCGACCATCCCAGGCTTTATGTCCTTTCAAAGGGCGTGTTCACAAGTCACTCAATTACTTGTCAACACTTTCAACATGAAAACTGTTTGGATCATTTGTACAAACAATTGTGAAAATTGTCCAAAATAGTTCGATTATTTTTTCTGAAATAAATCACGATTATATTAAAATTAATTTATTTTGAAAAATAAATTAACCAGCATTAATCCTAAAAACTAGTATTAATTCCTGTAACTATTACATGCAAAGAAAGTAAATTGCAATTTATATCTTCATTTCTTATAGAATTATTTTCAATTAGTAATATTTTCAATTTCTGAAAATGTAGTTACTTCTGAAAGCTGAAAGAGATCCGGGATCGAGTACTTACTAAGAAAAATCTACGTCACAGTGTGGTGTGCTTTCTGTCTTCACATTACTACATGCTTCTTGGATACTAAGAAAAACATTATTTTGTATTAATTATCATTAGAAGACAATTACAACACAGATTTTTATCTTCTTTGAAATAAAAAAAAAATAATACATATCGTAACATTAATTTTATACATTCAAATAATATTTTCATTAAAACTGTAAAAGTGGTTTTTAATGGATGAACGATTATCCAAATAAGAGCAATTACCTAAAGTTAGGCAACGAAAAATTCAACAATTATATTATAATCCAAATATGATATAATTGGACACAAATATTTCTGAATTTAAACGTCTATTATTTAGGAAACATAAGTACATTTTTTTTGGTATACAAATGAATTTAGTAATACCAAACAATGAATCCCAAAACAATTTCCCTAATTATTAGAAAAAAACATTAATTGGTTAATTTTGGATAAAAAGACGTTCCATCCTTCATATTAGGAAGGATAAACATTAGGAAGCAAGATAAAAACGTATATTGGTTTATACATTTACTTTCAAACATGTTATTTGTTTCAGCATAGAAAAAGAATGAAGATAACAATCTAAGGAGGTTATTTTGAAATGACCTTTTGAGGACGCAAGGCTTGACAAACTTGAAGGTGAGGTGGTCTCCGGGCTGCGGCACCAGGCCCCAGAAGAAAGACTCTCCCGTGTATGCTTTCTTCAGGGTGAACTGTTTGTAAGGTTTAATGTTGGTCAACACCTGCGCTTCGGGATTGCTGTGAGGGAAGAACAGCTTCACTTTTCCAAACTGCTTATCCTGAAATGAATCAAAGGTAACATTTTATTTTGTTATTTAAATGGCCAACTTTTATTAAAAAAAAACATAGAGATATATTTTTATTAATAGATCTGTATATATAAAAAGTGTCAAACTAAACATATATGACTTTATAATCAAGGAAAAAGCAGTAAAAGCAGGAAAAATGGTAAACGCTTTTTTTTTCTTTTACGCCTTTTATTGCTAATATCAATGAATATATATATTAACGTCCATACCACAGTAACAAAAAAGACGAAGATCTTTAACCGTTTAACCGTAGCAAGCGATCTTTGTCAGAGTCAAATCTCAACTTCATCCACTGACGAAAACCACTAGTTACGGTTCATAGACCTTAGTCATTTTTTTCTGATTTCTTTCTGTGGTTTGGGCGTTGATTTTTTTTTCACATATTATTAGAAAATCTTCTAATATATAAATATATATATTAATAAATTTTGGTAGCAGTCCTTCCTTGATACACACATAATAAAAAATGACACCAAATTTAGTTGATACCTGTTTCTTAACAAGTTTCTCAATTTTTCTAAATAACACTCTCGTTATTTCGTCTACACAATAAAGTACATCTCCTATAGTCGACATGTTTCGAATGATCAACATTCGTAATCAGGACCTGAATAAGATCTAAGGTGAAATATCTGGTTTATTATACGAGTATATACACGGAGAAGGTAGAAGGGGTTGTTTTCCATTAAGTTTAAGAAAAGGTGGGCGTTAATCGTTTGGGGTGTGTGGCCTCTCGGCCTGAGAAGCTAACTGCAAGGGTTTCTGGATGTCCTTGATGTGAATTAAACAGCCTCAAAATATGGCTACTGTTTTCGACCTGAATATTTAGGAGTGGCTTCAGTTTTTGGGTTAATATAACCTCTAAAATTCTCAGTTTATGGTGGTTACTTTCTTTTTTTATTATTATAGTATTTGTAACCAGCATCTCTCGGGTTAATTTAACATTATGCTTGTCTTGCATATGTTTTTTGGGTGCTCCGGCCATTAGGTGCATGGTGAGCCTTCTTGATAGGGAGGCAGTAGTCATACCAATATACGAGTGTTTTTGGGTTTCACAGTCCCCATTAGTACATGTATACTCATACACTAGATTTCTTTCCTTTAAAGGTGACTTTTGTTTTGGTTATTACTTTTAATAAACACCTTATTTCACCTTAGATCTTATTCACGTCCTGATGATGAATGTTGATCATTCGAAACATGTCGACTATAGAAGATGTACTTTACTGTGTAGACGAAATTACGAGTGTGTTATCTAGAAAAATTGAGAAACTTGATAAGAAACAGGATCAGCTAAATTTGGTGTCATTTTCAATAATATGTATATATTATTTATACGCGTATCATTTACAAGAAATAATTAACATTAATTTCTTATTAACACTGTTGTTGATAAAAATTACTTAAATTTAACTGTGATACAGGTAATATATGTAAAAGTAATAAGATTTCAATCTGCAATTATTAAATGAGTAAGTAAACTAAATGAATTTAAAAGAATAAACCTTGGAATTTATTTGCCATTAAATAATTTAATAAATTTGAAGACACACATATGTTATCATTTCAACATATAAATGCATTGTAATTACTGCCGTAGTGAATACATTGACGGGCTAAGTAGAAGGATATACTTTTTCCAAGTATAGTTTACTATATAAATGGTGTTGTCTGTGAGTGTGTAAGGTTATATGCTATTGGTTATTATTATACCTATAATATTGTTAACCCAAGCACTTACTCGTGAACGCTTTCTGAAACAAATGCAAGAGCTGAATTTTTTTATGTTTAGGACACTTAGAACCCTCAATCTTTTTCAGCAATACGGCCCAATACAAACATCAGCTCGGCCTTATTATTTATATTTATAACTCTGTAACTCTTAAGTTTCAATAAAAAAGAACTCATTACATATTTGGCAAAGTCTGTGCGAGGTCGCGTCAGGGAGCTTTATCAAGCAGATGCGGATTCCCCAGTACAAAACCCCAAATTCAAGTGCTATGAGTGACATGTTTGGTTTCATCACCTGGTGTATAAATCTAGATGGTGTGTGTCCTGGGTTTGCTCTGCTTAAGCTGGGGGTAATTGGATGATTATTATACTTGCTTACTCGCTAGAATGGGATGAAGTAGATTTATAATTGCCTGCGGACTATTGATTTTAATCAATTACAGGAAATTGCGTGTATTCATTCATAGTTACAAATCAAAGTATCTTAATTAGGCAGATTCCTGAAATCTAGACCCCATTCTGATAGGAATTTCAAGGTCACTCCATGTAGGGAGAAAATGTTAATAATCCTTTTGCCGTGTCCAGCTTTACATGTAACTTCTTTATGGTATCAAAGAAGAAAATGAAAGAAAAGTAAGAGTGTTTGATCAGAAAAGAAAATAAGAAATACGATGAAACTGAAGAAGAGATGGAGGGAAGGCGTGAAGGGAAGATTCTAAAAGTGAAACAGGAGACACCAGAATAGCGCAACTATTGGCTTAAGAGGGCGTGAAAGAGACAGTCGAAGACAACGAACAGCAAACTAGCACGAGGGCAGGTGAAGGTAGGCAACTAACAACATCAAACCAATATAAAGCAAGACCAAGACTTGCAGTGGTCTAACTTGAGGGAGAAGACTCGCAGCAAACACCAGTGGACCCAAGGCGAACTCAAAGGGAAACTAACCTTTCTCGACCATTGTATCTGAGTCAACAAGGTAAAGCCAAGAGCCACCAGCAAGTGGACACTTCTATACAACACAATCTTTAAAGACCTCTACATGATTTTGGTTTTAAATCACTCTGATTTTTCATTATTATTTAGTTTAACATAGACCTTGACTTTTAATGTTGAAATACACTAAAATGTTATAGTTATGGATTGAATGGTAATAATATCGTAATTTAAAAAAAATAAAAGTATGATATTTGTAAATTATTCGATTTGGAGAGTCAGACAAATTGCTAAAATCAAAATGAAAATCTTCTCTCGTGAAACAAAACTGAATAATTCGCTAATTAACTATAGAGACAAAGGTGAGTTAATTTTGTGGTTGATCAAAGCGGCAGGAAACCTGTTGCAATTTGTTCTTTTACTCATTGAGACTAGACATACAGGTATACGCTTCTGAACAGTTATTAAATGACTGAAAATAGTCCACCTCTGAAGAGTCAAAAGGCTCACGGCTTTCTCGGAACACACTGGAAGCCAACGTGAGTTGTAGGCCCAAAAGCTGCAATATCGATTCATTCCGAATAATTTCTAGTATAATTAACAATGATCTTTTTGCGGCCAAAATGCCTATAATCATAAGTATTATTACACAAACAATGTTACGCTATCGGTACTATACACGAAGAATTACGCTCGAGAAAGAAATCATTTTAATTACAACTATTAGAAGCAATAATTATCAAAAAGCAACCAGCCATAAATATCCAAGTTAATAATTCTTTCAATTGTTAAAATATTTGCAAACGAAGACCGCTGTTACGGTGAAAGTAGGTGAGTCTTGTTTCCCATTTCTTAATCCCTTAATCGCCGTTGTTGACGGCGTGTGTAAACTCTTATATCATCTCTATATATTATACTAGCTTTCCTACTATTATCTCATTATTGTACCTATTGATGAATGTGCATTGAAACATGTCAGCTAGTGAAATCTATGTCTGATGTCGAGGCTATCATGAAGATACGAGAAGTGAATTTGATCCTGCATGTGTTTTTTTTTTTTAAAGCCATTTATTGGGGTTCATTTGGAACCTATATTTTAAATGAGGACTGCTTCAACTTTTACAAATATATATATTATATATAATTTCGCGCTCCGTCCTTCGACGTGGGGAGATCTCTCTCATTTCGTCCTCTTCTAGTCTAGTCTGATGACGAACAACAGTTCGAAATATTAATGAGCAATTGTCGTCATCAGAAGGCGAAGTGTCCCGCAGAGGCACAGCGGTGACTGAAGTCCAACAACACGAACATTACACATTCAGTGATACCAGCACCACCAACAAGCGAGAACGGAGGGAGAAAGTAACAAATAAAAAATAATAAAAGAAGAATAATAAAAAAACTATATAATGAAAAATAGAAATAAATTCTGATAAAAAAAATAAAATAATTTAAAATAGAATTAAATTCTATTAAAGAAAATAAAACAATTATAAAACAAAACAAAAATTATTATAATTTTAACAACAATCAATTAATGATTAACAAATAAATTAATAACAAATAATATTTTTAATAATTTTTTTAAAAAAAAAATAAATTTAAAACAGAAAAAAAATCAAATTAAATTAACGATAGAGGTTGAGTCCAGGATGCAGTCTAGGGCAACCAAGCATATATCTCACCGATATAGACCTAAAATAGATGGGAGTGATTCTTCATTTCTTTAACCACCTTTTCCTCTTGCGCCCATAAACTTGGTACTGTTATTAAGGAGTATTTTCTATTCTTTCCACTTCTGTTTCTACTTCTTCTGTGTTCAAACAGCCTAATTGTATTTCTTACCGAAAACCTCTCAACCTCAAAAGTATTTTTTCTCATATCTCTTCCCAGTCTTCTAATACCGTTAGTGGAATGAAACAGTGTGGACGTAGTGGCTGTAACATTTGCCTTATTATCAACCCTAGTGCTTCCCTCTCAATCATCGTTCCTGACCTGTCACTATCAATACCTCATGTACCTCCCGCAACTGTAGTAAACTCAGTACATTACAATTGATTTGCATCAATTTTTACTCCTTTTGCATTAACTTGGCTTCAAGAAAGTTAAGCCTTCGTATGAATGGTCATAGAGTTTCAGTTGATCAACAAAGTAACCTGTAGATAGTCACGTTAACTACCATGGTCTTAGTTTTAATGAATGTTTCCGGACTGAAATTCTGAAGCAGATAACTGAGACTGATTCTCAAGTTACTTTAAGAGCTTTTGAGGAGGTAAATGTATGCATACTTGCCGCTAGATTGCCTCCTGGGCTCGCCCTCTATCATTAAATTAAATTAATTTTTTTCTTATTATTTTAATTTTTTTTTGTAACCAATCATGCCAATTCCTACATTATAGGCGTCAATTCTGCTCCAAATTCAGGCATTAAAAAGGTCGTATACCACAATAAATTCATTACTTTTAGAGCTTTTGAAGAAACACACATTTAGCTCTCATATGCAAGCCAACTAAAACTATCAGTTAATTTTTTGCTTAATTTTCATGGTTATTTGACTTAAAATTTTCATTTCAATATTATTTAATTAATTTATTTGACCTAGTACAATGATCACATCCATTTTCGTTTACAGAAAACTAGGCAATAGTCAGTGGTATATGCGCTATAATATTTGCCAACCCGCTCATATTAAGAAGAATGTACCTATTATCTCTGTCTATTCACGTCTGTTAAATTTTTAATAATATTAAACACGGTCGATTCCACTTAAAACTTTTAAAAATTGAATTTTAGGTCGCTGCCGTCTCTCCTACTTTTTTTTATATAAGTCTAACATTTACACTTTCATTTTAATTTAAATACTATATCTTAATTTAATAAAATTAATGAAAACTGAATTCAAACCCGATAGTAAAAGGAACTGAAGTTACCAAGATCTTGAATGTTTTTAACAAAACGAAATCAGTAACTTAAAGACGAACCTGTCAAATGCTTTCAAATTAATTGACCATTACTCCTTGATTGGATGAAGTAGCTTATTTAAGTCAACTCCAGCTAAAACTCTTTACTAACTAGTTTCTAAAAACTTTCTGATCCAGTAATTATTGGATTGGACACTTGCTGATTAAAACTAATATTCCTTTTTGGACGGTAGAAGTGTTCAACTCAGAAGTAACTGGTTTAAAACTTATAGTCATTCATCCCAATAGCATCTGTGTTTTTTTTTCATTAGAAAGATTTAAACAGTTTAAAAAAGAATGAGTAGAATGAGCCGTTATGCTACAAGTATGTTTTATAATTATCGACAATGGCGGCAGAAACCCCGGCAATAACATAACATCCTTCTATAAATATGTAAATTTACATAGAAATTTGAAATGTTTTAAAACTGCATTTAAACCATATACGAAACTAATGTGCTTCTACAGACCTCAAGAGATACTCCAATTTTTAAATTTTATTTCCTTTAAAACTCTAAATTGAATCTCAGTTAATATTTTCAAATATATATATTTATTCTTGAGTGCAGGAAGAAGTCTCTTGCTGCGCATGCCTGCAAAAGATCTTTCATGTTCTGTCTACTGGATGGAGGTGGATCGGTGATTTCTTCAGTCAAGTAAATGCAGTCGCAAATAATATTGATGGCTTCCTCCTTAGGGATGGTTGTAAATAGGGATTCTAAATCTAAAATTTAGATTTAGCATCAAAAATCTAAAAAACTTGCATACAGGTAAATAGCCAACTTTGTACCGGGGGTTTAACTGTCGTTTTGTTGCTTTTCGCCCCCTGGTATAATTGCGTGAATTAGTTAGTTAATATTGGTCTAATGCGCGACGTAGAATCGTGGCGCCCGCCTCCGCGAGGTCCACCTCGGACACCCCAAGTTTGGGTGGCTAAACTTTAGGTGTTATGGCCGGAAGGCTAGGGAGCACAGCGATCAAAACAGGATTCCGTATCAAAGATTAAATAGTTCCATCAGGACTTCTTCAACTTATTTTCAAATGTTTAAGAAGTCATCAGTAGATTTTAGTAAATAATTGACTGACATGTACGAAGTAATGGTTATGCCAGATGTTCAGGGAAGGGTTGGTTACTTGCGATCGATCTCTCAGGGACTGCTCTGATTAGTGGACTTTAACAGAACAATAAATATATCAGGTTATGTACTCCTGAGATGGGTTCCAATATCTTTTTTCCTCTGTTCATTTTCTTGATAACATTGATAACGTCTATCATAAGTTGAACGGTTGGGATACGGGTTATTTTCTTGAATTTTGATGAGTAATTTAGAATTTAATCTAGGTTTTCTTCATAACCAGTCTATCTATTACAATATAAGTGTTTGACTTGTCCTCTTGGTGTACTACTTAACAATATATGCATGTTTGCACAAGTTCAAAAATAAATTATAAATTAAAGAAGCACACACAATATATAGCACACTAACGGCTACAAATATTTTATTTAACCGTGAGTTTCAGATTTAGTGTACCTATCTGTTTTGTGAGTTTCATTAATTTATTTTTGAACTTTATAGTGAAGTAAAAAAGTGGGGTATTGGTTTTCGTGGAACAATAACTTAGAATGCAGGTATCAAAAACCCATTTCAGAATGAAAAGAATATCTACTGCAAAATACAAACTTGCATACAGGTAGTAATGTATATAATGTTGATTTTTCATTTACAATGGATATCTAATGTAATGATTTTTAGAAAAAAAACATTTTCTGTGTCATAAATATGATAATACTCGTACATCCATAAAAATGTAAAATTTTACTATATCGAATAAAAATTTGAAAATTTTAAATTTTTGTTCTAACATTTTAATTGAGGAAAAACAAATGATTAATTCATTAGTTGTGCAATCCGTAATTGTGTGGTATTTACTCATTCTGAGGTAAAATGGATAAACAAACAAAAGTCTCCACACAAATGAAGTTTTATTCAACAACAACAACGCGTATCGAACACTTTGTGTTCATCATCAGGAAGACACCAAGGATATGGTACTGAAGTTTTAAATAAAACTTCAAAATTTTATTGAGATTATTTTTGTTTATAAAATTTTTACTATTTAAATCGATAGTATTATTCACATCACAAGGTATCGAAATTGGTCTCATCAGGAGACAAGATTGACAATTTAAAGAAACTTCATTTGTGTGGAGACTTTTGTTTGTTTATCCATTTTACCTCAAAATGATTAATTATTTCAGAAGTACTGAAAGAGTTATGGACAAATATAACAATATTCAGAAATATTTGTGAAAGATGAAAGTAATTTAAAAATGAAAATCTCGACTTAGAATGGAATAAATTAGATAGGCAAATCCAGGAGAAGGTGAAACTTAAACAGAAATTGTAGATCCAACACCAAACAATTGGCAGTCAGGTAGCAGAAACTTGCAGATTTCTAACTGTTGAAGTTATTTAAACAAACTGACTTTACTGCGGTCTCTTCAGAAATGGCATCAACTTAAAGTCATAATTGACTCAAGGAGTATAGCTAATATTAGCAAATGAAGGCATGTTAGTGAAGCAAATTTAAACTGAAATTTTGTTCTGAATCTCAAAGACTGAAGCAACGCGGAATGTGAAATGAAACTAATTTCTTGTTAATACAGAATGCTTGTCTCTCCGGTTTTCGAAACAAAACAAACTTCAAAAGACTATTTCAATTTTAATTGATCTCAACAGCAAATAGCTATTTCACTGTGAAAGCTGACGACACGGACATACATTGTGAAGGTCTGATTTAATAACTGGCTTTATCATGTTCCTTCAACAAGAGTATGTATTAAGTTAAACTTGATCTTAATTAATCGGTGTAACGATTGACTGTTGTCCTAGAGCTCATTCAAAATACAACAAAAATGAAGGAAGCTTCTTTGTATTTTTAATAATTAACTATAACTATTCCTACAGTTTTAAATATTATTGTATGAATCTGGTTCAGGGTGTTCTGACTGTAGTGCTTATTACCATTGAATTTTGATTAATTGACCTGGACTTGTTTTATTGAATTCACGACTTAAACAATGTCTATTTTAAATTAATTTGGATATTTAATATTTAAATCAACTGTTATATATCAATACACTATCTGACCCTGCAAAATTCGTACCACCAACTGTTAGTGAATGTCGTGTTACCTTTAGCTATTTTAACATACATGCCATGTACATTTATACTTACCAAAACTTACTAAAAATACTTTTACTTAAGTAATATTTAGCCTAAAATATCTACAAAAGATAAATCGAAAACATCAGATAATTGATTCTATGATATATTTTATTAGAATATTGATGGTGAACTATCTTACCTATTTATTACTATTCGATATAAAAAATATTCTGCCAATATATTTTTTATTGTAGTGCTTGTAAATATACAACATTTTTTGTTTTCCTATTTGGTGCAAGAACAAATAAATTTGTTGGTTTTTCAACTCCTAAACACTCAACTTAGAGCTGTAGCAAAGGTTAGTCGTACAGGAAACTGTATACGTTTGTTTGAATTCAAATGGAGTATCCGTTGGTATCATAGGAATGCATGGTAGTAGTACATGTTACCCTTGGTATTCAACATTTAAAATGTATTATTTTTGAATCTATCGAGTACAGACAGACAGACACACATTCGTTTTTATATATATAGATTGATGACTCTTCAAACAAAACTGAACTTTTGTAAAGTGTAGGAAAGGACAATGCCATAGTTAGTTTCATTTCATTATGTGGTTCGATCATATATATATATCAATGATCAAACCAGAATAAGAAATGGAAAACAAGACTAAGATCTTTCAACCGTAACAAGCGGTCTTCGTCAGAGTAAAAAAACCCAACTTCAGTTAGGTTTTTGACTCTGACGAAGACCGCTTGTTACGGTTGAAAGATCTTAGTCTTGTTTTCCCATATATTATTGTAGTTTGATCATTGACTGTTATTTCACTTGTTTATGTAAAATTTATATATATATATATATATATATCAAGTTTATCCGGACACGGTCAGTTCTTCAAGTTCAAATTAAACTCACATTGCCAAAGTTTTGGTTTTTTTTTTAAAACCTTTTTCGTTGGCAGAAGTATACAATTTTGAAACAGAAAAACTAAGAATTATATTAAAGATTTTTTACAAGAAAAATAGTCTGTGGATTCTAAAGATCTTGTAAAAAATTTTTAATGTAATACTTAGTTTTTCTATTTCAATATTTTATACTTCTGTCTATGAAAAAGATTTTAAATAAAAACCAAAACGTTGTGCAATGAGAGTTTAATTTGAACCTGAAGAACTGACCGAGTCCTGATAAACTTCAATTTGTTTCTATTTCACGGTCGATACTTTTATATGTATAATATATAATTTTTTTTATATTAAAAATCTTAATGATAAATATAATAAAAAATTATGAAAGTATCTTAAATAATTTTTAAATGATTTAGAAGAAAGATATTTAAAATAAATATAAAGATGAAACTTACTTTGAGTTTTTGAACCTTTCCTTTAAGCGAAGAATGGGTGCCAATGTGCTGGAAGAGAGAGGGCTTGTAGTGTATCCACAGCTCTTCTTTAGATTTCTTGCAATGTTTCTAAAAGGGTAAAACAGAGAGTGGTTAGATTTTGAAGTGTCATCAATTTCAACAATTATGTAGTTCTGATAATTAAAACAACTGCAATTACTGGATCATTTGAATCAACACCTTACATAACGTTTATTTATACTTATAATTTGTAATATTATGGTATTTTTATAGCACAAAGCAATAGGTTTAAGTTGTCGTTAAATTGATTGAAGTAACTCTAGTTTTTGATAACAGTTGAAGTAAAACTTATTTTTGAAGTTCAAAATTAATTTGAATATAAAGAGGGTGCTGCAATAACGTTTAATGAGTCCATCAACTTTTCCTTTGAAGATTGTTTTGTTTTTAAAATAGCGTTAAGAGGATTACTCGGTGCTGATGCGAGGTCGTTGTGAGTTTGACTGCCAGAAATCTCACCGTTTAACAAATCTTTTCATTGTCGTCAAGCAATGGGACTGGTGACTATACAAACTAAAGGTACAAACATAGAAAAGGGATCAAGTAAAAGCAAACGGGCTCGAATGCTACACCTGGTCATCAAGGATACCAGGCGACCTCCTTGAGTAAATAGCCTTATTCCGGTATGCGGTACTTTGCCGGAGCGGACAAAATACCACCGCAAGAGATACAGGGATTTCCCCTGTATGATACTACGAAGAAGGAGCATCCTCCGGAAGCGCAGAGGGTCCAAAAGTGCCAAACTCCCACAAGTGCACCCAAGAACACGAAAGGAAGTTTCTTTCCCCCGAAACATAGGGAGCCTGAATAGACATTATCAATGATGGTTTATGCAGATTCTCCAAAAAAGAGGAAGAAACACCGTTGCACCTGCTGACTGACTGTAAGGCAACTATGCTGCACAGAGGTAGGTGCTTCGGGGCACTCAACAAAACCGTAGAAAAACTTTTTTCCGCTGGTACCAGCAAAATTGCTGAGCTTCTTAGAGGCGTTGAAGCTAAATGCTGGGGTACTTTAGTACAGAAGAGGGAAGGTACAATAGTTTTTTCTTAAGTCACCCTCAAATAATAATAATAATAATAATAATAATACACCTAGTCAAATATAGTATTTGGGTTAATGAATACAAAAAACAATCACTAAACCATTATCGCCAATGATTTGCGAAACACTGGAAAAATTGCTGGTATATACCTGATTTCCGGAAACTTACATCCAGACTAGCATGTGATCTACATTCAACATGTTATTATAAATATAGTTCTAATTAGAGGAGTAAGTGAGAGCAAATCATATTTAAGGAATAAATGAGAAGAAAAACTTATGTAGATATTTATATATCTGTAATAGATATATTACATCAAATATATATTTATTACTCATAACTTATTTTATATAAAATACATTTTATATGGCTTATGTGTATTCCATATGATACATATTTTAAGACATTTATACAGAAAAGAAATGTACATCACAAGGTATACCAGAAACTTGCAGATAGATCACATACATCATCATTCTCCTTGGAAAATCATCATTCTGTTATTCATTCATCTGGCACCAGTCTACCGTAGGAGAAAATAAGAGAAATATGAAATGGTACAACTGCTGTACAAAACCTCTTGACGGAGTAACGACGCGATCAATTGATGTTAAATGTAATGAAATATAATGCTTTGGAATTTACAATTATTTTATGTAAATTATTTTTTTCAGTTTTCTTATTAAAGAAATATGTCTAATATTTTAATTTTAATTTTTTTTATTGAAGTCAATGCTGCTAAAGGTTACTTCAGTTTAAAAAATCATAATAAAGAGTTTAAAAAATTTAAAATATTATGAAAGGGTTTTCACTCAATTTACTACGGTGAAACTTACTAAGAAACATACGGATAAAACATTCAATTAATTGAATAATTCTAATGTATACAGACTATTTTTTTCAGACGTAGGTAGACATGAATATCAAATAAAAAAAAAAATAAAGATTTAAGGCGAGCAAGCTTTTGAATTTCCTATTTGCCAATTACTGAATAAAACGCTGACTTCCCTAAACCCTAAGTTCTCTGAGTGTTAAATATTTGCATTTCTAGCTATCGTTAAAAACAGCTTTATTTTTCCGCCACAACTACAAATTATATAAAACATGTTTCAGTCAGCATTGTTCATACATGTTAAATTATTTTCTTTAAATGCAATAATTATGCCCAGGAACAGTAACAGTTACCTGATAAATTAATTCTATTATAATTTTTAAGAAATAATAAACAGTCATATTAATTTTGACAAAAAACTCGCAATAAAAATTTGGAATTAATGTTAATTAACTATTGTATCCGGAAAAATTATTTTTGTTAAAACTTGAATAAATACAATAATGTATTGTTTTAAAACTTTTAAAACAATGATAAATCACACCTTAAACACTGAATGTTTTATGAGGAGTTTTAAAAAAAATACTTGGGCGATTCAGTTTTTGACGGTAATTAAAGTCTCTTAGTTCTTTCTAGTTATAATCTTCTAATCAAGAAGGTCTGCCTTGATTTCGAAGCTCTTTTCCTTTATGCTCTTGCTAATAACTGCTAGTTTCCTTTCCCCAACTTTAGAATTTAATTGGGATATATATTTTCCTTGATAGGCTAAAGGACAGTTTACCAACAGCTTTCCTTTTTGTGAGTGGGTATCTTCTAAAGTTCATCACATAAATCCTGGGAAGATTTAAAAGATACAGAAAGTTATTGATAATATATGTGCATTAAATGTCTTTGCTTCATAAAAAAATGCCATTGACCTTCTGGTAAGAACCAAAATGAAAACAACGCAGGTAAAGAAAAAAGTATTATACCTTCACCATGACATTTGTGTTTTGTCATTCAATCTTAGCAGATACCGGGAAAGTAGTAAGTGGACATTCGTTAGGATTGTCTCTGTAATTATATATATTATATATATATATCAGTTCACAAACGAAGAAAAGCAACACACAGAGAAAGAGACACACTTACAAACTCAAATTTTCGGATGATCCGTCTTCAGGAGAAAAGAGAGAATGGGCGACCAAGCACGCCGGAAACACAACGGCAGGAAACCGTTGTGTTTCCGGCGTGCTTGGTCACCCATTCTCTCTTTTCTCCTGAAGACGGATCATCCGAAAATTTGAGTTTGTAAGTGTGTCTCTTTCTCTGTGTGTTGCTTTTCTTCGTTTGAGAACTGATTTGCGTCCAGTTTGGATCGTTTTTTCGAATTTTAAGTGGAGATATATATATATATATATATATAATTTCAAAAACAAAGAAAAGCAACACACAGAGAAAGATACACACTTACAAACTCAAATTTTCGTATGATCCGTCTTTAGGAGAAAATTTGAGTTTGTATGTGTGTCTCTTTCTCTGTGTGTTGCTTTTCTTCGTTTTTGAGCTGATTTGCGTCCAGTTTAGATCGTTTTTTTCGAATTTTGAGTGAAATATATATATATATATATATCTCGTTGAACAGCTGACCGTATTTCGCTGATGTCATTTTCTTCACTAGTTTTTCAAGGTTTCTGAATACCTTCTTCTTTCCTTCATCCAAACGTTGGAGAATGTTAATTAAGTTATAACCGACATGTTTCGACTGGCTTCCAGTCATCTTCAGGGTGATTAATTAAACAAAGAAGAAAATTATTAGTCTATATATATATATATATATATATATATATATATATTATATATATAAAGACATGTGAGTTATGTCTCTGTCTTTCTGTGTGTTTCCTTCGTTTTGAATTTATTTTATTTAAAAAAGCCCGCTGGACCGTTTCTTTTAACTGTATATATATATATATATATAAAGTAATGTTTTTATGTGATTTACATGGCTTAGGTCGCTATTTCTAGCTAATCGTCGTTTGACTAGGGTAAAATTATTATATATAAAAATACTTTTAAACAATATTTTCTTAAATACTTATCGATAACATTAGAAGAAATCTTTTCTACTCTCATTCAATACAAGTTTCAATATAAAAACCTGATACAGAGTTTAGATCTGTTTTAAAATAATAATTTGTAGATTCTCTTTTTATGGAGTGTTTAATGAATTATCTCATTTTTCATAAGAAAAACATTCTTTGAAGTCAGTTAAGGTACTTGAAAATATCATTAATCAGAATCACTAACTTCGAAAGTTTAATTTTTTTTCCTTATAGAAGATTAGAAACTTTAGTACCGTGATTAAGGAATCTTTCCTAAGACAAATTAATGAAAAATGAAGTAAACAGTAGTGGGTGGGGGATGGAAGTTAAGGCATGCATCTAGAAGCTACCAAGGAGGCTTCTAGAGGCTTCAGTTTGTCAACCATCTATCTTTGGAAAAACTTGTTTAAATAAACAGAATTTTAATTTAATAAATCAGTTAGTTAAGGGTTAACTTTCTCTTACTTTAATAATAATAGACAACAGACGAAATCATTTAACAAGAATAAGAGAGTATCAAAAGAAGAAATATGCAATTCTTTAATTAGTGTCATATCTAACTATTGAAACATTTGAATAGCAAACATAGTGCACAAATCATGCGAAAATTAATTAATTTAACATGATTACGGATTCAGGTAATACCACAGTTAACTTACAATTAATTGAATGGCAAAGACTGATAGAATTAATCAAAATTCATTACATAATAGTAAATAGCTTAATAAATGTTTTTGTAGTAATAATTCTTAATTAATTATAATTACTAATAACTAAATAAAATATAATTAATCCCTGTTAGGGCTCATAAAAAATGCATTTATTAGAATATATACAATCTTTCCCTAGTCTCTTAATCATAGCCTATCCCTCCCCTGTCGCTCCCTGCTTGTTCTTCAGGACATCCGATTAAACTAGAATTGACCATTAAGACTCTTTATATAAAAATCTATATCTACAAACATTAATGCTTTGTAAAATAAACTATCTAATTGTTTTCTATCATTATTTTACCATGGAAACTATTGTTAAACACTCATTGATGTGATGAAGGATTTTGTCTGAAACCTTGGCTAGTAATTTTTTCTTGTTTTCTATTAGATATAATATATATATATATATATATATATATGCATTTTTTAAACACATACATACATACATACATACATACACATACGAACACACACACACACACACACATACACACATACACACACACACACACATATATATATCAATGATCAAACCACAATAAGAAATGGGAAAACAAGACTAAGATCTTTCAACCGTAACAAGCGGTCTTCGTCAGAGTCAAAAACCCAACCCAAAAACCCGGGTTTTTGACTCTGACGAAGACCGCTTGTTACGGTTGAAAGATCTTAGTCTTGTTTTCCCATTTCTTATTGTGGTTTGATCATTGATTGTTGTTTCACGTGTTTATGTGAAATCTTTTATATATATATATATATATATATATTTATATATATATATATATAACCAATTAAAATAAGCAGTGACACATAAACTGAAACACAACAAAGACTCACTTTTCAATATTTCGACCGCCATTATGGTCGAAATATTGAAAAGTGAGTCTTTGTTGTGTTTCAGTTTATGTGTCACTGCTTATTTTAATTGTTATCTGTCCTGCCGGACCGTTTTTCGTTTATCATGGTATATATATATATGCATAGATATATATTTTATGAATATAATTTAATTAATATAATGAATAGAATTTGATTATATATAATCAAAATTACAACTAGGAAACACAAAAAAGAGACTAACACTCAGGATTGTCGATAATTTCGGCTTTATGCCGTCTTTAGGAGAAGAAAAGAAGAAACAGAAGTGAGGAGACGTGGAAGGGTACACCGACTGATAAAAAGTAACATAGTGTCACCACCTTACCATCATGGGACATTTTGAGGAAGTTTATGTAATGAACAAATTAAATTATCAAAGTAACAAAATAAAAGAACGAAGAGAAAAAAGGAAAAGATAAATTCATAAATTAAAAATATGGGAAAAGTGAGAAAGAATGAAAATATAACTGAAAACGAGCATTAAAAAGTAAGCCTTAGAGTGGCTTCCTTATGACAAAGGTCATAATTTTATCCTATCAGAGTCATTGGAACACTCCTGGGTTTCATTGTATTCTAGACTTTAACATAGTTTTTTTTTCTAATGGTAAAAATGTATTTCTTAAAAAATCAGCTAGATAACTGGAGTTTAGTTGTACTTATGAAATTCGGTATAGATGTTTCATTAGGTATACTCGTACATTCCTCAAGACTGGTAAATAACTAAATTTTCGTGTCAAACAGCATATATACTCCGTAAATAGAAACAAACAAAGCAGCACCTTTTTTTTACACATAAATAATGAGTTAGATGTATGGTATAAATTGGAAAAAAGCTAAAAACATTACGTATGGAATATTGATGTTGTTATGAAATATTACAGAGTTTCATTAATTAAATTTAAAATATTTATAGCATTTAAACGTAAATTGATGTTTAAATATATAAACATTAGTAATGATTTATTCAAATTATACTCACTGTTAACGAGAGCAGTAGCTTTGTTAACCAGGTTGACAGCTACGACATAGTTTTTACGTATTTCTTCAAATATTCTTCCTTTGAAAGGTAAACTTATGTATTCTCTACTAAATTATTTGAAAAATAAAAACTACATTCATATATTTCATAAAAACTAATCATGTATGAACATAAACTTATTAATAGTTTATAAGATAATATAAGGCATCAAAAGATAACTCAAAACAGAGTTTTGGAAACCGCATAGGATATATTACCCCGTATGTTATCTGAAAGACTTTAATTTGTCATAGTAGGCAAAGGCAGAGAATGCCTGGGAGGAGACTGATAAGTGTGATACGGTAATTTACTGCCCCAATCTCAGGCTTGAAAAATGAAAGCACTGAACAAGAGTAACAAATCCTTGCCACTCGCACTTACGGGTATGTGACTCGTATATGTGATATCATACTTTATAATTTTATATGTTTTCTTTTGCATCTGGTGATAAAAATATAGTTCTGTTGTATTATTTCTTCTGATTGTAGGCCTACAGGAAAGGTTTGTATCCTGGAAACCTACCCTATTTATAAATATAGTGTGTAGTCAGCCAAGCCAAAACTCTTGACTTGAATTACGAAAGGGTCATTTCACCCTCTTCATGACGACTGATGTCAATACATAATATCAAGTTTTTATGGTTTCTTCTGTGTGTTTCTTCTAATAGAGGAATGATAGTGTACCAGTCGAGTTGGTCACAGATCAAGGATGTTAATTGAAACAGGATTCGTTCCATTCACTTAGCAAACCATGTGAAAATAATATGATTCAACTTAAGGTGAAAATAATCTCCTTAGAACACTGAGGCATGGAATTCTAAAACGACCCTTCACATGAATCTGCGTAACAAACAGATAGTTAAAAGCCATTTTAAATTAAACTTTAAACTTAGAAAAGGAGAAGAAAAACCAAACACCCTACTGAGTGTATTGTATTTGTATAACAAATAGAAATAGTAACTTGGGTTCCTTTGACCAAAATCTTCACTGTGAGTTTAGATTCATGCACCAGTTCTGTGTGAGTTTTTGAAACATCAGTAGCATGGTGGTTCTGTTGGATAAAAAGTTGTTCCAGTGTCAATCGTTTTTATTTAAACTTTGACACTGAAGTTTATGACTGGGCACAGTCAATTGTCACATGGCCGTACTTGAGAACATCGCACCCACAGGAATCAGTTTAGCACGCAGGATATTCATTCCCCAAGATGAATGTCTTCAATACTGTTTCACGCGATATCTAAAAGTAGCACTGTTACAGAACCATCCCGTCTAAATATACCCCCAAAACATTGTACTTCAATATAAAAATATATGCTTGATTTAATTGCTACCTAGATGGAGTACCGACTAATTGACACCTGATATTTTGGGGTATCCAAATGAGGAAGTGCTGAAACAATGGTTCGGTTGAAAGCGATTAAACAATGGTAATCTTAAAGCGACCAAAGGAAGTTGCACTTACGAGATCATTGCAACTCACAATGATCGATATTTCTTTGAGGGGTTTCATGAAAGATCCACCACTACTTGTGAAATCCACAGCTTTATGCAACGAATTACAGCAGTGGTTAATTATGTTGCTAAACATCTGAGAGAAATTCTCTTAAGACATAAATGATTTGTAAAACAGAAACTACAATTTAATTGTGAGTATAATAAATCAAGATTTACCATAATTTTCATTCACTCAGGTTCTTACTGTAATACTGAGAAGTGAAATCGGGTCGCTCTTTTTAAATCATCCTATACATTGTTAATTTCGAATCATGCACGTATTTGGCGTAATTTAATAGAACAAATTGTTAGTAATAGTTTACTTTTTTGTTTTTTAATATTAAATGCCTAGTTTAGAAAACTAACGAAATGATATGCTATTGGCTGTTAAGGATATATAAGATGATTTCTTATACATTAAATATTTCTATCTTTTTGAGACTATCACTTGAAACTAAGACATGTTGAGCACTGTATTACTATTTAATAGAGTTAACATTTAATAAATGTAAGAATTCTGATTTGTTAGAATAGTAAAAATGAATATTGCAGTTGAGTGATGATAAAATCAGATTCATTAAATAAAAAAAACCTTAAGAGATTAGCCACGAATAATATTAATTCCGACTTTGATTTATGACTCCCGCAGCATCTGCAATTTACAAGGAGATATGAGCTTTATTTAGATTACTTGGTCTTAATTTTGTAGAGAAAATGAAGACTAATGAAAGAAAAACATCATACAATATAAAACATACTTTAATCGTTTTAACTAAAAATAATTTATTATTAAGATTAAAAATTACATTATACACAAAAACTAATGTTATAAAAGAAACCACAAGTCATTAGATTTGTAAAATCTCTGTAAAGTATTATTAAATCAAAGAGAAAATTTAAAATTAAAACTTTTTAATTAAAACATTAACCGCCTATTTTTTTAATTTTTTTTTTGAAATAATTAAAAAAACACATCAAACAGTTTACCAGTTGGAATAAATTAAAAAGGCCTTTCTCTTATCTTCAGATCAAATTAGAAAAGGATCTTATCAATGTCCCTTGAAATATTCAATAAAAGAAAAAAAGTTGACTCTTTAATTAATTTAAACACATAAATTTGCACTTAGATTACTTATTACGCGTGCAATATTATTAGATACAATGTATATTTGAATACCACATCTACAGTAATTTAGTGACTAATCAAATAGTGTGAAAACATTTCTGCTTTAATAAATGATTTGTCGTAAGAAACTATTTGACTTCAACTAATTGACGTTACATTCCTGATGTAAAGAAATACAAAAAAGAAATTAACTCGTTAACGATTCTATATATTTCATGTATGAATATTTATAAACATATTTTTCTTCAAGGTTGTTTAAAAGCCTCTGTTGAAGAACTAAGCTTATCAAAAGGAAGGGATCTTTAATGATGAATGGTGAATCAGGGTTCATGGAAAGTTACCTAAGAGATGAACAGAAATAATATCTATTTTTTTATTTCCATAGGACACATAGTTAAAACAATATTGAATTTCATTATTATTAATTATTTAATGACGGATTAGAGAGGCAGTTCAAGAAGCCTATACGGTTTTTGCAAAAGCATAGTATAGTTTCACTTAGATCCAATTATGAAATCTACATATTATTAAAGTTATCAATAGGATATATAAGAAGCAGTCTGCACTTACAATTCCCCATCACTTCGACCTACTATACACTTACTGCGATCTACATAATTCACAGCATAATAGTTAATGATCCCCAAAAAGACTGATGGTTATCTGGTCAAAGAATCTTCAAGATGTATAGAGAGAAAAAAAAAGAACATACTGAAAGAGGAATACAAGAGACGGGAAGAAAAAAAAAAAGAGAAAAGAAGATAGGAAGGAAAGAAAATATCAAAGGATGGAAAGTACATTGACCTCTACCGTCATCAAAGAGGGAGACTTCTAGAGTTCATGAATTGGTGTTGAAGTGAATGTGAGTCTCAATTATGATATTTAATAATAATAAAACATACATGTTTAAAAACAAGAAGCAAAACGAAAAGGAAACTGTACAGTAGAACTGACATAAATATTTTAATCTTGTTGTCAGTTACCATCATTTAAATAGCGGTGATGATTACCAGAAAAGCGAATGACTAATTTGTGAATTTATAAAACTCTATGAAACCATTTCTCTTATTTGAGTATATTAACCAAGAAAAATAAGTTTATGGTGTTGAATAAAACACATGTTCAAGTGTTTTAAAGAAATTCTCTAATGAATACATCAACCAATTCTTGACAAAGTAATCCTAAAAAAAACAAGAAAAAAAAGCACCATCAGGCTAAAATATCTAAATAATTTAAATTTTCAATTTAAAGTCACTTTATACTAAATTTTAAAGTTTTTTGAAAACTAATCTGTATTAAAGAGATTTGAAATATTAATAATTTATTACTTATTAAATTGTATTTGTAAAAAAAGCATAAAGTAAATATAAATAATATAATGTGGAAAGTCAGTACGGACTACTAAAACTTCTAAAATAGTTAATAAGCCAAGCGAACTGTTTATTTCACGAGGAGGCTGAAGTGCATGTTCTACAGTATAAAAGCTCGGATCAAGTTTCGAGAGAAAAGTTAAAGGAGTTCTCACGCATTAGGTGAGAGCCATGATGACTCTAATTAATTACTGTACCTAAGAATAAGTGTTAAACAGTTTATTTCGAAAAGCCCTTTAATATCACGTTTGGAGACAGTTCTAAACATAGGACGAAGAAGTCTAACGATAGAATGCCAGCATCATTATTCCCAAACGTTAAAACATTAACACACAAGAGTGACTTCAAAATGTCCCCAAACTACCTTCTAATTTTTAAAATGTTTAATCTTCCTTGATTGTATTTTCATGGAAAAATGCTTTCTACTTTTCATTGGAAACTATAACAATTACATTATACTTTCCGTTTAAAAAAAGACGATTAGAACATACTACAGCTATATCGTTGCTTTTAATGTTTCACACGTGTTTTTAAAGTAAACACTCACATTCAGACTTAAACGTTATGTATTATACTTTATATGTATAATATAACAAACATATATTATGTATATAAAAGATATCAGAACAATACACTTCATCTTTGCTTTTAAGATTTATAACTATTGATATCCCAAAAAACTATGAAAAAACCATATTAGTTCTTGTAAAAAAAGGGTGGCTTCAAGCCTAAAAGTACCACGAACATTCACATTCGATATACCGTTGACTTGCAGCAGCCACCTTGTGCCAGAATAATCTCATTCCTCAATAGTGTAACCTTCTACGAGTAAAAGGGGTTGGCTCGTGGGACCTTTCAAGATATTAGGTTGAAAACACTACAGTAGACATTCTTTTGAAACACTCACACCATTACTATTCTGATGTATTTAATTATGGATAAATAATGGTGAAGGTGAATGATGTCTCCGCATGGCGTAACAATGAAACAAAAAAAAAACGAAAAGAATTAGAGTGAAATATATCTCTAACAATATGTACGTAGTTCATTTATTGGGCACATACCATCGCTCGACTGTTCAAAAGTTTCAACTGGTAGGTCCAATTTTGGGAATGTGGTCATAGATTACCCTGGTAAAGAATATACAGGTTGACTATTCACTATATGGTCTGTACTTTTACCATGATACACCAATGACAAAAAATGTTAACTAAAGATTCGGTTCGGTTCGGTTAACTAAAAATGATACAGGTATCCAAAGTAACAACACAACTTTGTGTAAGGCGTTCAAAAGTTACAATAGACTAAGTTTATTGAATGGAACTTCAGGCTTATTTAAATAATGTGAAGTCCATATAATTGGACAGTTAATTTATGTTACCGGCAAAGACATTGAAAGAGATCTTGAATATAGAAAAGTAGATCTCCTATTACCATAAATTGTTTCTTTTATTCAAGTTTACACTTTCCTGATCTAAGCTGAATATATTCAGCGTGAATAATCGCAATGCTGTTGTACAACATAGGGTACTGAGCAATGATATGTGACATTTTCTTTATCACGACACTCCAAAAAAAATATTTGCTAATATTTATAACAAGATATCACAGAAAACACTTGAAATAAATGACAATAAACTCATGCAATGTTTAAACCACAGTAAGGTTGTAAAAAATCTGACTAAGATCTTTCAACTAAAACAAGTGGTCTCCAAACCACAAAGTCTTAAGAAACATGAAGACCATTTGTGTTTGCTTCAAGATCTTAGTTCTATTTCTAATTATCCAACTGTGGTTTAGACGTTACGTAAGTTTATATTCAGTTAAAATTTGAAACAGATATACCCAGTACAGTTGAGTTATCCACTCTAACTGATTAATACTCTAATAAATACTAATAAAACACTCTTAGAAGCACCCTATCTTGTTCGTTACGATTGTACGCGAACATTTTTTTACATGCACTTATAACGCTCTGACATCTTATCCTCGTGGATTGGCCTCTGTATTTTTCCTAATTAAGATGTAATTTCACTTAATTACTAAAACATCTGCTTCACTAGTGAGAGTTCAATGGCCTTCTTATCATTTAATTATCTAAGCAGAACACTTAACTGATCTATATGAGATAGACTACGTGTTCAGTTTCCTGGAAATTTGAAATAACCAGAAGACTGCACTTCTTCCATAAGGCGAATTTAGATCTTATGGATTATAATTTCCGTAAAACCTTCACAAATAATTTTAGAAAAGTAAGAAGGGTTTCTTCTTCCAGAACTTCCAAATTGCACAATATGTGCTGCTAAAAATGGACCGAACTGACTGATGAACTCAAGCAATTCTACTTGGTTTGCTTCAATCATACAACAAGAGAAATTGTAATATATCAAGATTGATTTTAGTAAAATTAAAATTAATCGGCTTATTACTAGAATTATTATTAACAATTTAATATGTTTTAGTCTAAAAAGAAAAATAACTAATCTAATGTAATAACAGACATAACATTGAAATAATTTGAAAATATCATAATTTTCATGCTTCTAATATCTTGGCATGAAGGGATCCCAGAAAAATAAATGATTCCGAATGAGGGTGCAAAGGTTAGATTACAAAGTCACCTCTGGTTATTTCGCAGACATCTCAAGTAAAATTAGTCTCCTTCCATTCACAACCTGGAAGCCTCGAAAAACTCCCCATCACAAAAAAACAAATTATTAACAGTCCCCTTATATTTCTCACTACGATAAATAAAACTGCTTGTCATATTTCTTCCTAAAAAGTTTGATATGCGTTTCTTATTTACTTAATAATCAGCTATCAAAAGGCTCTTATGAATGAACTATATATGAATTTCAGCTTTAGATTTTAACTTTAGATTTTTAATGATTCAGTTAGCTAAATTCATGGTGAAACAGAAAGAGTAAGAAATAAATTCTACTTGACTGGATCATTATATATTTACCATAATAAGACAGTTTAAATTAATGAATAAAGAATTAAAACCCCCATATTAAAATTATTAACCATGTTACCTGTAAAACATTCCAATAAATTTTATCTGACAAATCAGTGTTAAAATACAAACTTGAAGTTCAAAAAATTCTTTTTTTTTGAGGATTTGTAAATAGAGGAGTAAAATTACTTAGGAAAATTGTTTGGGGACATACACATGACTGGATTCTTAATCTCGCAGGAAAAAAATGTAAAGCAATAATGTAGTAAAGCGGTGCAGGCCTCTTCTCTCCATTTAACGGAAGGGTTGGACCGGGATTTAATCGAGTAGGCAGCACGAAGACTAACCTTTACGAAAGAAATCCCCGTCGGTCCTTGTTTACTGCTTGATCAAACAGCTAAAAAAGAGTGTTCCGTCAGTAATCTGAACCGGTGTAAACTCTTATACAACATGGAGATTTTATTTTTTGCTATAATGAATTTTGCCTGCATGATAACCATTCATGTCGAAATATCAAGTGCATTTCTTCTGTGTTCCTGACTTCCTCTATTCATCACTAAATACATGATATCAAGTATAATCCTACTGAATTGAATTTATTATTAATCAGTCAAGTTAAACGTACACACAAGAGAGCAAAACACTATGTACTACCGTTGCTACATCACTATTAATAAACTTGAAGGAAATATCCAGGATTAGAAAAATTATCTTTCGTAATCGGATAATTTGGAGTTACATCATTAATATTGCTACAAATGTAATAAAGAGGAATGGACAGAGGTCTAGGAATAGCCTTCGTTTTAAAAGGATGATAATTAGTACAATGAAAGTGCTGCTGAGATTTAGTCAGTTTCGTATGAACGGAGGTGAAAAAAATATCCATAAACAAATGTGGCATTGACATCTAAGAAGAAAATGAAGGTATGGAACTCTTGGAACATAAAAGAAATAGAATACCAACAAGGTTTTGAAAAGAAAAGGAAAAAGTTTAACTCATGCTTAGCATGTGATGAAAGGAAAAATATGTCTTCTACAAAGTCATCTATTATTTTGAAGCATGAAGGGTGGAGAGGAGATGAGAAGTGACGATGAAACCTTCTAAAACTTCGCCGTGAACATGTTACTAACGGAGGGGTCCATGATTGTGCCCCGAGCACTGCCCTTGATTTGAACATCCTAACCTTTAGTATGGTCTCTGTATAGTTCCGTAGAATTGACACTATGGTAACCTTATGCTTACTAAGAAACGTGAGTGGAGGAAGGATTTCTGAATTTGAAAGATAATTAAAGTGTGCTTGTCATAAGAAAATAAACTTTAAACTATTAGTTAGAGAATGTAGTCGATAAAATGGAAAGTTCTTTGGTTAAAAAACGATAACTAGCGACTAACGGTCTTCTAGATGAAGTACTCGTAGAATCAGACAAAGAGAGATATTTTAGATTTTAGGAAGAAAATAAAAAATATGACTACGGAAGTGCAATGGGATGAATATCAATGTCGCGTTGAGATAGAACCTCAATAGTGGCCACAGCTATCAAGGAAGGAAGATAAGTCACCAAGGAAAGTAGATGTAGAGACAGACAAAATTGAAATACAGCGAGAGCTATTCCATGGTGTCACGCGATTATATACAACACTGTCCGTCAGAGGACAACAATAGAATACTATCCACCTCTAAGTAGCTAAGTAAGTAAGGTTAAAACACCTCTCAGACTACTCATGGCTCTTCTTTTAACAACATCAAGGTTGCATTGGTGCAAGGAGGTCGAAGAGTTAGAGAAGGATCGGATACTCTTCATTCAATAGAAAAAATAAATGATTCAAGAGGCGGGCTCCTTGAAGGAGAGAAATTTAAATTTCTTTATAGAAGTGAGGGAGCTGGGCAGAAATTTGAAGTTTCTACACAACTTGAAAAAGAATTTCTAACTGAAAGATCGGTGAAACATTTTTAGATAGATCCTCTAAAATTTTAAAGTGGATCATCTTGGGATCAGGGAACTCAGTCTCCCTTTTTTCCTGAGGTCGTAACACTAGTAGAGTGTTTTTGAGTAGACATTTTCAGTCTTGACTTGGCTTCCAAGCGGATCACTTCAACCTTCTAATGACAAAGGATGTTGCAAAGTCACAATGAGTTTTGTATGTTCTTTCTGTGATTCCATTTTATATATTCAGTGAAGAAGAAGAAAACAAAATTATAAATGCTTACATATGGAATATATATTTTTTTTATTAACAATCGGTCAGTTTACCAGGTTCAGATCATATAGGTTCAAACATCAATGTCGACTTTTCAGTTTTTTAAAACTTTTTTTCACCAATCGAAGAATTATAAGATTAAAAAAACAATGAACTGTTTTATTAGATGTTTAAAATCAATAAGTTCTGAAATAGAATTTTGACTCAACTGTCCAATATTGACTTAGACGTCACTCTTGGACAACAATAAATACTCCTAGTGGTGCCTTCGTTAAAATGGACAGTTGTGTTAAAATTTCATTTTGAATTTATTTATTTTAAACCACTAAAGAAAGATCTCATTTTTTCACCCTCATAATATATACTCATGCCTATGAAAATAATTTTAAATGGAACATCGATTTTAAGATGAAAGTTGGACTTCAGTGTCGAAAAGTATTTTATTCCTGATAATATTGTTTATTCTGTTCTATTCTACGATCATTATCTTTATCAAAAGTTTAATATAATGAAATTTATTTTATTTATAAAACTTTAAATTAAACATTAATTAAAAAACTTTAATTAAACGTATTTCTTGTGCTTGATTGTCTTTTCGGACGTCTCAGTTTGTCGATAGATTTCTTAAAATTGAGAAATCATTTTGTCAGAAGAGTACATTCAAGATATAATAAAATTTATTGCATCAAACAGGAAACAACATGTGTAGGATAAGTAGTTACTACAATAAACAATAAAAGTTACAATTCATTAGTTTATGAAAACTATAGTATCCCAAATCTAGGTTAAACATAATGTCCGCAGAACTTGTCACCTTCTCAGCAAATGAAACACGATAATGTTTACAAAAATTTTGGAGGAAAATAATCATTCTTGTTATTTATTTCTCACCTTTCATGGATAAAAAGATCTTTGAAACTTCAAACAATACATTATTTTGTTTTGGTTGTTAATTATATTATAAACACATTATAACTTACTCTGTTGTAATACAAAACTTGAAGTTTTATACTTGTTTAAAAGTTATATTGTTTGTTAAGAAGTTTAGAGAGATGCAAAAACGTATTTTGTTTATCAAACTATGTTTTAAAAGTTTTAACCGAAATATAACCTGAGCTGGTTGTGTAAAATAAAAACTTTCAGGAGTTTCATTTCAAAACATTAACACATTATCACTAATTATTTAATGTAAAAAAAACTGCTCCATGCAAAAAGTTCTGTTGGTAGAGGAAACTGGGATTGAAGGAATTGTGCAGCGATAAATAGTATATTAAGTGACAACACTGTGAGGTGTCAACGAGCTGAAGTAGTTGCAAACTATCGTTAGGGAGGGGAGACAAGTTATTTTTCAGGAGAGTTCAACATAAAAAGTTATATGATTCTGTTTTAAACTTTTGTGGGAGCCCTAAGTACACTTGACTAGAACAAACTAGGTAAGAAAGAAGGCAAGAATTAAGGTCTAGAGAGGGTACTGAGCAAGCTAGGCACCTCATTGCAACAAAACTTTCGTCGGCTTCTCTACTAAAATGCCAGTAATGAACCGTTACATGCATGGCAACATTCCTCTCAGAACAATCATTAAACATCCCACAATCAATTATTTTGTCCAATAGCAATTTATTACGTTGATATTATTGTTATCATTCAACGCCCATCCTTGATGTTTCAACCATTGGTTATTACAGAAACTAGTAGAAGTTACAGATTGACTCTCAATGTTCAGGTCAAAGCTGTCATTACAGATACGAGTATCCTGCAATCTTGAGCAGTAGCCCATGTGTTCTACGTTCATTTTGCTTCTTGCAGAAGGAGACTGGTCATTTGGTGATACTCCAATTATTGTCAAGTGTGAAGGAATGTACTCGTAGTTGTGATAGTACAACATTGATTAATCTGGAATGAAAGCGATTTCGATAGATATCTATATTTAGACTTTCTAAGTTTTTTTTCTATATGTTCATGTGTATATTTAGATAAAGATATAGTTAAGAGAGATATCTCTACAGGAGAGCCACCGATTTTTCCAACCTTGATTAGTTGATGTTCGTTTTGATGTTCACTATTTTCACAGTCTTCAGATCTGTGGAAACTCGAGTTTTTGAACCTGAATTAGCAGAGGGTTTGAGCTATCCAACATGGACCAGTTTGTGTCGGAGTTGATATGTTTGTTTGATGAAAGTGCCAAGAAAACCATTCATCAATACAACGGGAAAACATTTATTGAAAGTTCTTCTTTTCGGAGTTATAATACTGCTTCATCGACTCTTGCGATTTCCCCATTTAGGTCATTTTTGTGGAAAAGAAAGGATTTTGGTAATATTGCAGCATTTTTTTATCCATTTAGGTAATATATTTTCCCCTACATTACTAACTCTACTGTGTTGTAATTTTGGTATTATTCTGAAAGCAATAGTAGTGAGGCGATGGCTATCAGCTACGACTGAGCTTACAGAGTTGTTAATGCGACTACGTTTTGGTTATAGATTACGTGACATTATAAAAGGGTATACAAACAAAATAACGTTTAACTCTGAGTTTAACTCTAAGTTTTAAACTCTTGTAAATAACACGGTGAAGAGAAGGATATATTATTTACATTAATAAACAGCATTTACAGTATAGAGGAACACTAGGTATATGTTTAAATTGTTATTTGTCTGCTAATAAGAAAACCCTCTTTGGCGATATTAATAATAATTAACGTGCAATATTATTTACTTCAGTGCTAAATACACAACATAACTCCTTATAGTGCGCTTAATTAGTATGACAGAGTTATCTTCTTACTTAAATAAAATAGACTTCTAAGTTAATGTAAAAGACCCAATGGTACTTCGTTTATTTATAGTAAAGTTGAGTGTAAAACACTACAGATTTTTAAATACTTATTCAACTAAATGGGTCGCCAAGGTAAGCAAATCCTCTTGTTATCTTAAGACTCTAATAAAACGTCCCATTAGACGTTACTAACTCGCACTGCATTGTTGTAGATTACCTAGGAAACAATTATAAACAAGAAACTAGGAAGCAATGTTGAGACGCTCACGTTCACAGTGATCTTTGTGACACTTCAGTATGTCTCAATTAAATCAGTAATAAACTCTGATTATAATTTCGTTAACAAAAATATAAAAAAAATATATAGTTTTAACTGTTATAGCTACCAGTATAGTTTTTACTATGGCCATTAAGTTGGTAATATCCTTTGAGAAAAAAAATCAATCAACTTTCTATTTAGGGACACATTTTGGGTACTCTTTTATGGACTCATTAATTAAAATTACTGCCCATTTAAACTGGAAAAAAATAGTTAACATTTTGAATTGTTATATAAAGTGTTATTTTACTTTTGGAATGTAACAGAAAAACCGATGCTAATATGATCCACATATATGAAGATAGCGGTGTAATTAATATCAGATAAACAAGTCTCCTTGCATGGGGTATTCAAAAGTAAATACTTAATTTTTATCACAAATCAGGGCAATGTACATTTTATTTATAATTATAAAATAGCACTGCATATGGTCTATTGAGGTCATATGTAAGTTTCATACTGCATATGTAAGAGGAACTGAGAACATGTCAGTGGAAGCGTATAATGAAGTTTAAAAAGTGGACACCGTTATCGACTCTACCGTACTGGAAAATTTATATTTATGTCCTTAAAATAAATATTTAATTCATATTTGATAAATATGCCTAAATATAATAATTTTATAATTTTTGCAAAAGAAGTCCATTTTTATAAATACCTCTTATTATTTGCAATAATAATTTTTTTTGTTTAATACTATTAGTTATTTTGGTTTATTGATAAACTCAAGTTCAGTTAATTCATTGACGTACCCATGAAGTGAATAATTTACTTACAGGTTCATTCAAGATTGAAAAAGAGCTAGCCATAACATTATTTATAGAGAGTGTTGAGTTTCATAATAAAGTTGGTGAAGAAAGTCTAAGAATGAGCAGGCAGTCATTATAGCTAAGGGAGTCGTATAGAAGTCTACATTGCTCTAAGGAAAGGCCGTGCACTTCTGCCTGCCGAGACCGATTCCTCAGGTCACTCCAATGCTTTCTCTATCACCTTCATCACGCCTCCTCACTCCACAATCCTTTATTTTTTCCTCATTTCAGCACCCCCTATTCAGTAAATATATTGCTTACCTGTTCCTTTATTACTGCAATATATTTTAGTTTTATACAGTTACGCGGATGGTGTAACAATAACACCCACAATAATCATGCAAAACTCTAGTTAAGAACTAAGATCTTTAAACCCTTAATAATCCAAAAACCAATCACCTAAAAATATATTTTTTCAATCATAGAGAGTTTTCCATAGAGAGTTTATTTGCGAAGTTGTCTGAAGACATGACCTTCTTTCAGGGACTCCTTTAAAGTACAGGTTGTTAAAGAAATAATCACCAATGACAATCATTACGCTTTGAGAATCACTTAAGTATCTAACTATTATGAGTACATTAGCAAGGCTTAGTCTGACCAATTTTACTTCAGACGGACAAATCTTTCCGAAAAGATAAGATTTATTAACACCCATACTGCTAATATCGAATATTATTAAATTAATATTAATATTAAAGGAGGTCAAACTTTTGAATTTAAAGAGCAGAATAGCAGCTAACAAACTAGACAAAGTTGAAAGCAAAATAAAAATTCCATATTAAAAATCAGCTTTCCCGTAACTGTTATTCAGAAGCAATAACATTCATTCAGGTATATTAAGTTAAACAAATTTCGGAATTTTATATTTTGTTGCCATTTTTGTACTTTTAATGAAAATTGGTTTCTTCACCAATTCAATCTTAGCTGGTATTAAAATTCTTGAGTTAGGCAAAATCTAGGACTGCCATTGTACAGTCAACCTGGTAATGTGGCTCGCCTATTACTAAAAAGGAAACTGCACTAAAAGTTGAAAGCCTATAAGTGTCTACATTGGAAGATTAAAAAAAAAAAAAAAAAACAGTTAAAGGGGAATAATGTTAATTAACTAATATTTTAAAATAGTAATTTTTTAACTAATACTATGCTAGAACTAGTACGTGTGTTAAACAAGTCAACAATTGAAATGTCCACTTGGGCCTCCTTTCGTCGTTTAATTTAGTACAAAGCGCTCCCAAAATGCGTATATATTGGAATACAGTGGCAGGTTTATGCGGCGTATTATTATAAGGGGTTTATTGTAAGCATGATATTTGTGGTATACAATTTTGCATTCATAACAGTATTACTTAAATTATCATTCCTCTTTTGTACTGCTTAAATAAATAAGAGACACACGATGGTAAATTTTTCAATTTTAGAGAAAGAAAATGGGTATATGGGTATGGCTAAAATATACTTATTAAAAGATATTGTTAGTCCCAATATACCAAAATGAGATGAGGTTTAGGTGGGCAAAATCACTGTAACCTTTTACGTATTTGTGACAAATTATTAGAAAACTGGTTGTTACCAAATTGCCTTCGCAGATCGTAATACGAAACTTATTGTCAAAGCTTTAAAACATTGCAAAAAAAACGACGAGAGAAGATCGGGAAATGTCACAAATCCCTATTGTGTGAATCCTAAAGTTTATTACACTGAACTGTGAATTAGTTCACGGCTAATACATGGCATATTGGATGTCGATACAGATTACTGCAATTTAGTGAGTCGAATGTTGGAAAAAATTGAGAATATATTACTATTTCAGATAACATGACGTTAACAGATGAATTTTTTTCAAAGTATGACATCTCATTATTAGACATTACTATGTTTTCCTTGTCAAAAAGATTGATTTAACTTTAGAACGTTAACTAAATCATCCTAGTATAACTGTTCTTATTTGGACTTATAACTAACAATTTGTTCTTTAGCTTATTTGTCTGTTGCGAGTTTCTTTATTGCTTGCAATGGGGTTTTTGTGTAATCTTGTCTTGCACTCTTAGAAACAAAGTAGTTACTTTGTTAGACAGTCAGAATTTCTGTAAGTTGCATTGGCGGCCAGAGAGGTCATCCTGTGGTGTTGTGCCTATAAGATCTTGTGTAGTTTTAATTTTTTTTTTTTTTTGGTAGTATGTTAAATGTCCCATCCTATTTGTATGAAGAGGTTTGTAAAACTTAAAGTGAGATACCAGTAAAGCGTGTTGTCATAGCGGGCGAGTTGTCTTTATGTCCACATTCTATTTAAGAGTTCTATATAATAAGTATATTAAAAAGCTGTCTTCTGAGTCTATTAGGGAAACACCAACAATTGAAATGAAACTCTGATAGAGTTTTTTAAGGTAGAGCTGTCCGACTAGAAATTAAGAACTATAAAGGAATAATTAGGAGACTTTCAAATGCACATTCAAAACTGAAACCCCAGGGTTTGTATCACTAAACCCATCATCAGAATAGTCATTGTGTAATGCGTCATTGATTTATCATAGCAAGATATAATATTAAGCTATTTGAGCGAAATCTCCGTTCAATAAGCAACTTATGATAAATTTTAATTTTAATATTATATTTTTAAAATAAATGTCATCACTTGTATCACTCTGTTTATAAGACTAATTTATATTCTTCTAAATAATAAATGGGGTGAACGACAAAATCACTTAACATTCTTTAAGACTACCATTTTTGATGTCTTATATTAATAAAACTAATTATTACTGATACTAATCCTAATTGAGCCATTCGTATAATCGCATACATATTATTTCAAATGTATTTGAGAAGGAATAGCACAGATGCTGTCATTTGACTTCTAGAAAAGCTTAAGTCTTGTATGCAAAATAATCTAGCTCTTTATTTTTGGACTTAATGAGAATTTATTGTTTAGAAGGATATGAATTATTCATATACAAGGAACTGGAAATGAAATAAGCAATAAAAGAAAAAAACATAGCAGTTAAAGAAATCGGAAAAAAAAATTACCTATACACACAACACTGATTACAATGTAGATGCTATATATAGGTAGGTTATAGGAAAACAACATTCACAGTCAGTTAGGTGCTCTTGAAGATGGGATCCAGGCGGACCCGAAACCGGTCGAGCTTTACAGAGACTTTACGAGGTATGACGGAATGTATTATTACTAATTCTAACATATATACACAGCACTACAAAGTAGGTATATCAATGACGTAAAAATAAAATATAAAATATTGTTTGACTGATAGTTCATTATTCACTGAAAATATGTAATAAACATTTTGAGAGCAGACGTTACACTGAGTATTTTTAATGAAATGCAGAGAAGTAAAAATGCTTTGCATATTTAAATGGTTAGATAGAATGTGCTGTCTGGCGGAGGAGGCTTCATGTTACTAAAGCCATGAGGAAGACTTTTATGTCTCAAGTTTACCCCGCAGCCTGCGGTTTCCATTTTAATGCTTTACGGCCACCCCAAGTTAGTGCACCACCTAATTGGATTCATAAATATATTCTTCCTTCATGCTGCAGCTGCAATGAATGTTACATGAGCGCCCCCCACCACAGAGTAATGTCGTCTTTACTCACCTCGTTACCGAATGTTTTCAAAATAATCTTAATATTCAAATAACACCAGTAGTTTAAATACTAACATGAAATCCATCTGTCTAACATTACAACAATTATATTTTCAACATTTTTGAGAAAACTTAATATAATCAAACAAAGAATAAACACAATTAAAAAAAGTAGGATTTCAAAATTTACCAATAATTAAAAAATACCTACAGGACCATTCAAGGTACTGAAGTGAGAAATCTGAGAAACCCATTTAGGACTATCAAGTTGTATTACATTCATTTGAAATTGAAGTATGGCTTAATAATCTTTACTTATTTTTAATCAATCTTTAGATTGATTTTTGTTATTCTTAGTCAACACTATGATCAGGCTGCATCCATATCATAACAATAAAAACTTTTAGTATTTAGTACATTTTCAAAGCAGAGGTCCATTTTTATGCATTCAGTATTTACTTTTTGGTTTGTTATAAAAAATAAGACATGATATAGAATACAATATGATTTGTTTTGCAATGTTATTCTGTCGGGAGGAAAATGATAGTCATGAAGCATCAGGTGTGTATGAGGCAAAGGTTACGTCTGGAAGCAAGCAGAGCTTCCTTGTCTAGAAGAGCTTACGTCTTCACGTCGTCTGGAGTCGAGGAGTAGACCCACTTTATCATCTGCTTTGTCACGGTGCCATGCTCTGTTAGTATGAAATGTACAAATTAAGGGATTCAAGGCCGGAGAGGTTAGCACCGTAACTTTGGTTCTGCAGTGACTTTTCCTTCTACTTTGTTGTCAGAAGTGCAAAAAACTACGAAACTCCTTGTAAACCCAAGTCATGCTGAATTTTCACTATTCTTATACACGAATATATTAACTGAAAATATTTCGGCAGCGTTTTAATAAGATTTATTCATTACATAATACCACTGTCCTTTTAGTGCAGTAAATACTTGTGGCGATTGTTTAGAACACGTAAAGAACATCATATGAATATGAAAAACAAAGCTAAGTAGTCATGTATATTACAAACTGCTAATAAAACTTCTGAATTCAAAATCGAGAATGACATTAACAGACATACTACATATACACAAGGCAGTCCTCAAGTCTTTCTGGGCCTATGTCATAGAAATGTGGCGTTCCACCAAACCATCCAACATACAATCTCTACATACAATCTCATCAGAAAAATTACTTATTTACCTTTCCATGTCCTAAACAAAATCATACACCAATGTGTCAGCTAATTTCGAGTACAGAAGAAATGGCTCTATCTTTCTAACCTCAATTCATGGTAAATTTATACTCTTCCAACGCAAACATTATAAGGCGTGCACATATTCCAGCACAGAACTGAGTAAGCATGTTTTATTTTTGTTCATGTGCCCACCTAAGAGATCGGCACCTTAACTTACTGATATACACATAATAATGGTGGACTTCATTACTCTTGCTTGACCTCAAAAATATAAGTAACCTCCTGCTATAAAAATTTTTGAAAATTACTGGTCTAAAAATTCAACGAATTAATCCAACGTTTTGGAAAAAAATATTTTCATCACCAGAGCTAATTTTGCCTGGTCATATATATGAATGCGCCATTTCAAAAGCATAGTTTGATTCGGTAATTCCAAGTTATCCTATCATTATTACTTTGTATCCGATTGATAAGAAATCTAACCTAACCACGGGGAAGTGATAATTATTGAATCAATCTATAATTTAACTGATCAGTCTATAGATCTCAAATAATGGGCAATGAGAGAAGGAGCACAATGAGAAATCCCAGTTTCTACCGAACGGTTACTCGAAATGAATACTATGGGCCATGAATGATTTAATCATGGGTGAATGATATATCAGTTATTTCAACATTGTCACTAATATAAAAGCCGATCAAAGTGTGAATCGTCTTTGAGAAAAGCATTGGCAGAGTTTTTGGCAAGTCAGGAGTGTAAAGGGTAGAGATCGCAAGTAGAGACATACGCACACGGCTGTTTGCATTCAGCTTTGTACAAATAAAGAAACTCATTTAAAAGTTGTTAAAAATCACATATGAAAGTAAGTTTTGTGGAAAAACCAACACACTACGATTTTCTAATTGTAATGAGTTCCTAAATTGAAGAGTTTAAATCAAAAGTCTAAGTACTAATTTTTTTCGAGTTAGTTCTTTCAATAGAGTTTATTACTACTACCATGCTATAGTATTATTACTACTACACACGACCAGTAACACTATCTATGTAAATAAGTAACCGTTTTCACTGTTTATACAAAGATAGTCAATATTATCGTAAAAACAAAAATGTTTGGCACTTAGACACTTTTGATTTCCATGCCTTCAATTATGTTAACCTCAGAGTATCCCATTAATATAGAACATCATATCTATTACTTCAGAATTTCAGATTTTCAGTAGTGAACGCTGTGTACTTCTTTATCTGTTAGAACTTATATATCTTGGCACCCCTATTGAACTATGCAAATTTCTTTGTTATTATTGTCATAAAAATTAGCTAAAGAAGATTTCTATTAGTAACCAATCCAGAATTTTGGCAGACTCTTGAAAATAGTTATAAAGACTGATTACATATTGGTATATTGAATATTGGTCCTGCTAGTAGTAGAACTCTAGAATTAATTTAACCAGAGAGTTAAATTAATTCTAGGATCCAACATATTCACAAAATTGTGAATTACTTGTTACTTGTAGCAGTGTAATCCTATGCCATGATAGTTGCATTTCTGTATCAGTCATGTATTGACACATAAAAAGGAACTGCTACCAGTACAGATAATTAGTTTCCCAGTTTAATGTAAATCCACGCCAATTAGTCTATGATTAATGAATTCGTTTCAGTCGACGATTAGAAGAAAAAAACAAAACTATTCTGTTCAATATAATAATAGAATTGATTGAATCGAATTAATAATTTTAAGTTTAGTTGAATACCAGATAAACAGAAAAGTTGAACTTTGAGAAAGAGGAGGAAGTCGCGTGATTCGTTTGAGGCACTCGCTTTTTATATTACGTTTGCAACAACTCTTGAAAACAAGAGATTGCTTTCGAAAGACCGTGCCTCACTTTAGTTCCAAGTTTAATACTCCACATTTCTCAGGTAATCTCCACCTTCCATCAACTAGTTTATTGAATGAAAATTCAATCCAAATGCTCTATAATTCAAAAATATTAGGTCTCTTTATCCCAATAACTCTTACGAGTTTTTGCTTCAAGGACTCTTATTTCGTCATTTCCCCTCACGAAGACGATGAA
The DNA here is from genome assembly GCA_026182355.1 of Hermatobates lingyangjiaoensis. Lineage (NCBI taxonomy): Eukaryota > Metazoa > Arthropoda > Insecta > Hemiptera > Hermatobatidae > Hermatobates > Hermatobates lingyangjiaoensis. The sequence continues at coordinate 1,156,304 of JAPFBL010000156.1, forward strand.
AGACGTTCAAATACTTTTCGCCATTTTAGCAAAACAAACTTTTTTAGATACTTTGGCAGGATTTACGCAGTTCAAATACCTTTCTCTTCTTGATTGCCTGCTGTACTGCCAACTCCGACTCCTGTTTCTACATTCGTACATTCGCTGACTTAGGCAGTAGCTAGAGTTCATCTTTGATCCGATTTAGCGATATACTTACAATATTTGACTGCATTTAAGTTGTAATATTTTCCATAATAACCATGCCTATATCACGGTTAGATCCTAATTTTTAATTTGACCTAAAAACATTTAAGTTAAGATAGTTAAAACTATTAATAATAATTTTATTTATGGGGTTTCCTGTTTTTCCTTTTTTTCATTTACTAACTCATTCTTTTTTAAGGTTTCAATTTCTTTATTGCAGGCTTGATTATTCATTTAATAAATAGTTCCCGGAATATTCCGCATATATGCTCTCTCTCCCTTTCTTTACAAATTCCTTTTACATTAAGATGCTTTTTAATTGGAATTTATCTTTATATGAATTATCTTTTATTTCAGTATTTTATTCCAATGATTTAACTTTAGAATTTGCAACTGTTCTGGAAATTATTTTTATATTCACCTGTTAGTTTAACTGTTTCTCATAGTTTCCGTTTACTTTATTATATTTCAATTTCTCCTTTTTTTACGTTTGTCAAAGATATTATGAAGATATGTTCTAGCACTTCCGTTGACCTTTCTCTCACTCATTGTGATGTGTGAAGTACGCTGCTCTCATTGTTAGGATCAAAGTGTAATCGCAGTGGCTTAATTCGTTCATACTACCTTAAACAAACGATATGAGCAAGGCTATAACAAATTACGCAAGGTCCCAGAAGAAGACAAGAAAAGAAATCTCGGATTCATATTTACATTTCAAATTTGCTTCCCGAACTTAGTAAACATAAAACAGTTTTGAATGACGTTTTCTGTTAAATACCCGCACTTTTAGGCTGTGAGCCCTTTTTTATTTCTTTTGAGGCTCACAGTTTGACTCTTTGTACTAGGTACTGATATAGTGAAGGTCACTAACTGAGTATAGTTTAGGTTAAGTTGCAGTGTCAGTCTCACAAGAGAACACACGTAAGCCAAACATTGGCACATTTAATTTTACAATTAAAATTTGGTCCAAATATTCTACATTTTGTGTCCAAAATTTTGTCAACTTCAAGTTAATTTAGAGTAGGGGTATTCACCTTCCATGTGAGTAAATCGAGGGTCAGAGTAGGTATTGAAACCCGGATTCCTTGGAAGATGAGTAAAGCCCAAAATGAGTACGGCGGTTTGTTCTCTTACTAATATAAATTTATAAATTATTTGATATATTTGACTACACATGTTTATACACACATTATTAGTTAGTGTTGCAGATCACTTTTATTTTTAATATGATCATAAGCAGAGAAAATGTTTGACGAATCAAACAATCTTATTAGCTTTTCTATTCTTAAAAGCGTTATTATTGGAAAAGTCGTTCAAAAAATGTTGGTTATTAATCAAACAGATTAAAATATGACTTTATAATAAGATTTATTCTACCTTTATAGTTAGAATACTACAATTTTGAACACTACATCTATTCAGTAGATGAAAAACTAACACTGAGGATACTATAATAACTGTGTTGCGCCTAATCACCACTGACATATGGTGATAATAACATTTTCATCAAAGTCACGTCACGTTATGGTATTTGCAACTAGTTACACTCATTTTGAAAACTGTAATTGTTAAATAATCTATTTCAATTATTAATTTGTACTACGACAGCAAATTTATTAGGAACTTTGTTCCTAATAATTCTAATAATTCTAATAATCCTAAAATATTCTTCTAATCCTAATAATTCTGCAGAACTGAATTTGAATTATTATTATTCTTTCAAACTTCCACTAATAATCATCTGAGAAATGTTACCATCTACCTGAAAAGTGTGTCTGAAAACAATGTTCAAGCCTTGAGTGAAAAGAACAGTAAAAAGTTATTTTGATTTGAATATTCTCCAAAGGGAAAGAGGCCTGAATAGCATTCTTCCTCGGAATATCAGCCTAAGAGAACGTTGGCTTTTTCCCATTTGCCTGTTTTTTTTTCAGTGCATTGAAGTCAGATTGCCAAATACAGCCAATTAATATACTGTTGTGAATTCCGTTGCCATTGTTCCACAAAATTAAAACCACGACTCCTCGTGATTTAAATTGCTTTTATTCAAATTCGAAATAACCACTTGTTAAGACTTTATTGCCTTTTATTTACTTACAGTGATCATAAAAATATAGTTATTGAAGTTTTGAGAGATTCGCACATTTTAGGTCCCCAGAATCCATTTTTTTTTTAAGATGCCTGGATATGTATGGGTGGGTAAAATTATGTAAAATTTATACGACGGATATAAATGAAATTCGGAACATATATTGTAGAAAAGAATTCTATTGTTTTTGTCCAGCATTAAAACAATATTGGCATGAGAAGACATTCAATATCAAAACTGGTAATAATTTTCACGCACTATGCTGATTCAAAACAACAAATGCAATATTGCTTATACTAATTCACTTCATTTATCATTATCTTTCATCCATATTTTCCTTAGAAAAAGTGTATATATTCTATGTTTATATCATTATGTAAATATAAATCCTACATTTCCCATATAATTATGTCTAACACAGGAATTGTAAATAATCCAGATACGCAGACTCTTTTTCTTTTATCAGCTTTATGATATCTTTTTAATATTGTTCTTATAAACTCTCTCAAAAAATAACAACATAAATAATTAATATAATTAAATATGCAAACTCCACGTAACTAGCAGATAACTTATTAAATAACAATTCTAATCTCTTTATTCTATTTAAAGATTTCATATATACTATATTACAACGAGTACTACTGCTATGATTTATTTGTAACTGCTATTTATCTTATTTTATGCTAGAAAAGTAATTAACTAAATAATGATATTTATAATTACTGAAAATGTTGCTACTTCGTTTCATTATTGAGTCAAAGTCATTCATAAGCAACATATCTCAAGCGTTCACCAGTTATTGCTCTAAACAGTCATTTCAATTACACTTGTCATAAATGGACACAAGTCTGTTTATCAATAGTTCTCTAGAGGACCATTTCATTTTTGTTTGTATATATATATAGATTATTGAAAATGATACCGAACATATCTGATACCTGTTCCTTAACAATCTACTCAATTTTTCTAAATAACACTATAGTTTTTTCGTCTACACAATAAATTATATCTCCTATAGTCGACATGTATTGAATGATCAATATTTATCTTCAGGATGTGAATAAGTTCTTGGGTGAATTTTCTGGTTTATGATATATGAAAAGTGAAGACAGTGGGAAACTTAGAAACTTATTTTCTTCAAGTTTTAAGTAGACTAACCGTTAATCCTGTGAGGTGAGTGACCTCGTGGTCTGAGTTACTATCTGTAATGGTTTTTGGATGCCCTTGATATGAATTAAATAGCTTTACAATTTTAATACTATTTTTGACTTAAATATTTAAGACCGGATTCAGTTTCAGTATTTCAATTAATATAGCTTCAAAAATTCTCAGTTTGTGGTGGTTATTTTCTTTCCTAATATTTTTGTATCTTAGCTACCCTAGACTAGCATCTCTAGGGTTAATTTTGTATATATTTTTTATGTGCTCCAGCCATTAAGTGCATGGTTAGCCTTCTTGATAGGATGGCTATTACTGTAAAAAAATTTTATATATATAGAGAAGGGACAGAGAGAAATAAAGAGTGTTTTAGAGCCACGAATTCGTAATCATAATAGAGATAGTGAAATATTGTATAAGGAAATATCATCCATGTTTGTTAAACAGTGCATGCAAAACTTGAACAATATATATGTATCAAATATATATTTCAAATGTAAAGCACACAGAAACGAAAACAAGAAGAAACTATAACAGTTACTTACATTATCTTTTTCCATGTTACAAATCTTCGTCTGAATCAAGTGATCCAGCAACCAGTCTACAGGTTGGTCGTTGTAAAACATGAAGAAGAATTGAACCAGCCAAGGAAGTTCCACGCAACGAAACATTTTTCCTGAAAATAGAAATGGTGTCAGATTAGTTTTTATTTTGTCAATAAAATGTCTGATAAAAAGTAGGGTCTCCCTACTTGGATTTACAAAATCCATAACATATCTTAAAAAGTTGGAACTTCATGTATCATTTCCAACAAGATTTTATTCAAATAAAAAACAAAACAATATAATCAGCATAAACACCATCTCAATTTTCCATTGAAAAAAAAAGAATAATTTATTAGCTATTAAAGAAAAAAAATACAATCGTTCATATGTTAATAAGAAATTTTACATTATTTCATTTGAATTTCAAAAAATTTCAAAATTTAAATACATTATTCTAAGTAAATTAGGAGTTCAGGAAAAAATTCAAATAACTTTCTTTTATTTTGTTTTTCTTTAGGAAAATTCTCCTTACGTCGACGAAAAAAGAAAAGATACTGAATTAAAATCTGCATGATAATGCTCAAGAAGGTGAATAAAGGTATGGAAACAAGATCAAAGAGTCACAAACTCAAACAATTCAATTTCACTCTCAAGGTAATACTTATTTTCTGAATTTTTGTTTTAGAATAATTGTCTGGAAATAAGAAACTTGTTAAGCTTCTTATTTCTCCTCCTTAGAACTAGTTATGATAAAGGGTTTTTACAAAGATTATTTTCCCTCAGACATTTACTTGTATTGCAGTCGGACTTTCATTTTAATTATTCCTAACAATATATACTAACATTATCTAGTTTTAATGAGTTTTTACAGGAGTTAGTTTAAAAAAAATGTTCCTTACACGATAATTTATAAAAAGAACAGACACTCATTCCTTAAAGTTTTTTAAAAAAAAAAAACAAAGTTGTATGAGGCAGTCATACACACTTGTATTGTATTTCCAACACACAAATATTTTTTGTAAAATTTAAACATTTGATCCACTGTTCAATAATCTTTAATATTATTTTCTATAGCAGTCATTATGAAGAGTTAATCTCATGTTCATTTTTTTCCATTATAAAATCAATATATATTAAAGAAAAAAAAGAGATTTTAAAAAAAATCATAAATAATTATGAAAGATTTAAGAGAAAAACTGCTTTTAAAAGTAGACTGTACTCCTCAACCAACCCTTCAAAAAATGTATTACGTTCTGGAGAAGATATGTTTTGGGCATGTTTAAAGGGACTCTAAGACAACTGAAATCCTTGTTAAAATTATTAAATTACTTCACCTCTTAATATCAAATTTACAAAGCACTGTCGGATAGAGGTTTAAATTATTTAGATTTAATTATAAACAGTGTACTGATGTTCTAACTTTTCACATATACAGAAAACTATATACGGAGACACCGTGATACAGGCTACCTCTTTGAAGCGTATGCCTCTTAAAGTAAGCACGCTTCCACATATAATTCAATTCACTGCCTCTTCACTGTGCTCTTATCCTGTTAAAAGACCTCAGACACGTCAAAACAAATTGAAACTATAAAGGGAGTAGCAAATAATAACAGATATCCACAGAAATTAGTTTTGAAGCTAATAAGGAGAAAGGGGATAACCCAAGCAATCAGACTTGTATTTCCCCTAAATAGCTCCACTATACTTAAACACACGGACAAGGAATTCAACCCCATTTATTGTGTACTCATCCATCAAAATTATTAAAATTTTAAAGAAATATAATAATAAAGTTAATTTTAGAAACATAAGTTGCCTATTGACCTTCAAAGTTGTCCATCAAACTCTTGCTCTCAGTGGATTACAAGTTATTTTGCTCTAGTTTCCCCATTATTTGACACCATTTAAAAAAAAAATAATCAAGCTTATCAAAAAGTATAACTAAACACTTAAATCTAACAATTTGTGATCCTCAATTTGAAACATTTAATTAATAATAATTGACACTTCAATCCGGATAGAAGCAGTAACAGTTTACCGTAAAATAAAAAATTAGCGAAAATATCTAATCTAGAAGCATACGAAATTAACAAAGCGCTGCGCCTAGATTCTGCCTTTTATCCCAATCAAATTTCTAATTGCACAGTATACTGCGAACTATATGAATTTGTAAAGTGCTATTTCTTTCGAATATGTTTATAATTTACTATTTATTTTTTCTTACTTTATAGATAGTTAGAAATTGAAGGCGTTAACTTTCTAAGTAAACTTTACCTGCTTACAGTAAGATAGCCCAGATGTGTTTTATACCATTTATGATGCAAAAAGTATCTCACTGAATTTTCTAGAAATGATTCATAGAAAAGGTTTTCACCTTCCCTGCGTCCTCACACAAATACCTTTCCCCTCAGTCAATCTTCCCTTAAGCCTTACAACTATTGGAGTGTAAATTCCTATTATTACCGTAGACTTGTGTTCTAGTTCTAGTTGATTCACATTCTAACATTACGAGTGATAAATGTATTGTTTATAAAACATCTATATGTGGACTCATTTATTAGAATTTGTAAATCAAACATAATAACTGCTTGTGAATCTTCTAAAAATTTCACTTGTTTAATCTTTTCTTCAATAAAGCATTCGAGGTAAAAGTATTAAGAAAATAGCTGTAGCAATATACAAGAATAAATAAAGCACTATGTAATCAATAACCAAAAGACACGAAAGAGTTGTTCCTTTTTTAGTACTTTGAATAAATCTTCTTTAAGCCTTTAGTACATTTGAGTGAAGTTAAAATTCAATTAACAACAAATAAAGTGTTGAATAATTGGTGGGCATTTGAAATGAATGGCAACATAATGAAACGGGCAGACACAGGTTTGACTTCGTCGAAAGGTTATATGATATATCTCTGGAGGAGTGTAGAAGCATGGAAAGTAGCACGACTGGTTAGAGTTATTGTTTATGTTTATAAGCAATAAATGTTAAAAAAATGTATATTTCTTTATTTGTAGTCTTCGTGGTTGCAAAAAATGGAGAGGTTTAGGTCAATGCACTATAAGCCATTTTATTGAAAAAAAATATCTCATTGAATTGTTTAGAATGATTAATCGGAAACTACGAGAGAAGCATGTTAAGCATAATGTCGCCATGTTAAGTATGGGTGAGCATGTTAGTGATCCACCTATTCACACGAACCCTAAGATGATTTTACATGATTTACAATAGAACAGACCAAAAAAAAATGTCACTTACCTATGAAGCCTAGTTGACAGAAGTCAAGAACGAACCAGGGCTTCCTATTGGCTATTCTCTCAAGAGCAACAGACTTCATTGTAGTAAGGAAGTGTGTCTTGGCCAGGATGTCGTCTTCGAGTTGGATGTAGAACATGGCCTTGGGCTGGGAATACATCATGAGGAAGGCGAAGTCGAGGTTTTGCTTGGTACGCCAGCGCACCCGCTCGGGCGCGTCGCCTAGGGTGGGCCTCAGCTTGCCCATGTCGGGGTAGTAGGAAGCTGGAGGAGCTATCACCTCAAGCACGCCTGCCTCCAGCTCAGCATCGAAACTGGAACCAGCCAGTCGACAGTGTCAGGCTAATCCACTTAACGAGGAAACTTCACAACTAGATACTGACAAGCCTCAATCAAGAAAATAATACAACCCTGACTGCAAATAAATTAATTTTACTTTAAAAAACGTTTATGACCTTATCTTAATTGTCTATTATAAATTTCCGTTTAACTACTTTGAAAATGATCACCCTCTAAGATGAAGTGAATTTATCAACAACTTGTTCCGTGTAAAGTAGTCTTAAATGTAGAATCAACAAGAAAAAGACATTTGATCATTGATACTTTGAATACAAATAAATAAAAATGAAATAATAACCGTATAAATGTCCAAATTATAATTTCAATAAACAGGATTTTTCATACATATTAACATTTTATTTACAGAAAATTTTACTTGAAAAATAAGTAAGTACGTTAATAAGGGTACCTTTTACAAAGAAAGAATATTTGATTTTAAAGAACTATCATCGGTTATAGTTTAAAAAAATAAATAAAAATTATGAGTTTACAAAATATTTGTACCAATGAGATAATAAGAACATAATAAATAATTAAAATTATGTTCTTACTCTTACGGCTACAGACAGGATTGATGGGTTATAGTTGCTGAGGGGATTGCCCATTGAAACACTCAAAGGTCTATGATTAAGTCGGCTCATAAAAGGAATAGATAGTAGAATCACTCCATGAATAGGGAGAAGAATGATTTCAAAAACATAACCCGTTTATTAAAACACTTTTATGAATGCCTATCATACTTACTACTCAACAGGATTAACACGGGGCAAGTAGAGGTCAGAACACTCAAAGCCGTTCATATTTTAACAGGGAATACAACTTCAATTTCAAAATATGTTTTTATACTATTTCTTGAAAATAAAAGTAAAACATGCATCGAGATCTATAATTGACAATTTGTACTTACTGTTCTCTAATCTCAGTTGCAACTTGTAGCACATAATCTTCATCAGTCTGAAAGAAAAGAAACATAAATAAGGCTTTATAAAAAAAATTATAAGTTATAAAGGATTTATAAAAAGTGCACGGAGATAAATGTTCACCGCTAGTTATTGATTAGTGACATAGTGAACCACTCTAAACAAAATTGCTTGTTTGGAAATATTTATTTTTTAACAAACGTTTTACCCTCGCCCCCCTAACACTCTGTAGTTTATTTATATAAAGAGGTAATGCGAAAAGAATTTGTACATCCTTAAAATGACTGGTGAAGGGTAGAAACATGTCTACTATTGGAAATAGCTGCGTGACTTACATTCCACCTGGAGGCCCACGATATTATTTCAATTAAGATGTTGGAATGGCCAAAAGAATTATATGAGCTTAGGGAAAGTTATTTTTCTGACGAATATGGTTTTCTTGAAATTGGTGACTCTATTAACACAAACGAGAATTAAGATTGACTGGAGGTTCCCGTCCGTATCACGTTACTAAATCATTTTATACTACATACTTGTAAACATGCAATATCCATCCAAGTATAGATTTCGCAGATGACTTTACCATTATAATTTGAACAATTATTCGACAGTAGTTGGAAGTTGAGTGGAATGACATATAAGGATTAAAATTCTTTGACTGTGAAAAACAAAATGAAATATATAAAAGCAAGATATTAGTGTTCTTACGAAAGAAAATGCAAGAGCTAGTAGAATTAATGCTAAATACGAAACCTATACAAAATGTCATGAGCGTAAGTTTTTAAACATTATCGTAGACAAGAACTTGGAAAACAGATTTAATCTTTGGTAAGAGACTAACCTTAAACTACTACAGTGTTATATTGTTTTATGACCTACGAAATCTACAGAAGTGTATCCCATGATGGTTCACATGTAGCCTTCCTGATGGTCTAGTCCTCCAACTGCAAGAGGCGGAGACTTTGTGTTTTATCACGGAGATTATCGAAATTGTAGCAAATTACTCAGGGTGACTGGGTCTTAATAATCAGCACAGCCTCACCCTCCATGCACTCCTATATTACCAGACATACCAGACGACCTCTCTCCGGAAGGTCTTTACTGACGTAGCAAAATGGGAAATAATGTCTGGGATTCTGAGGAAAAAAAATTATAACAGAAGGAATATATAAACTAAGCAAATTTTTCTTAGTAAATCAGACAGGGCAAGCTGTTTTACTTACAGCTACCGAATGGATAGAACAAAGCAGTTTACGGAAACAACTCAAATATATCGTGACAGTAAAATAATAGTCAAATTATTAAGAAAAAGTAATAGTAAATTAAACTATTACATATAAGTAAAATAAAAGACTGGAAATTAAATAGAGACATAAAGTCAAAGCACATATGAGTAGAAAATGAGCTGGCTGATCTTAAAGACAAAGAAGGACGGACCGTTGGACCGTGACCAACCAGTTGCCTTCAATAAATATCCCAAATCACATATTAAATACTTATTAAGTACAGTAGGCTTGGAAAAATGGAAAATACGGGAAAAGGAGTAACAGCAAAACAAGACTTCCCTCAGCCGTTTTGAGATGTAAGACCACTATATACAGGACTACGATATATACCTTAACAGAGCAACCTATATAGCAACACGCCCACAAAGAATGAAAATCAAAACATCTCCAGTCTGTCCTTGCTTCCCACAATACGTTCAAACACCCGACCACATCATCCAAGAATATAGCTTATGGAATCAAGGGAGAGTCAACTTACTCTGTGGCAGGTCTAGGGCTCCCATTCAGTCTGACCAAAAAGAACTGTACAAATGTACAAAAGAATTGTACAAAATAGTTTACAAAAATTGTTTTATTGCAAACTTTTTAATAGTATACGAATTATTGCTACTTAATGATGTTTATTAATAGACTGAAAACACATATATATTTTAAATACATTGTTATATTGTAACGATGCCAGTACTACTATCTCCATTTTTACTTGTAAGAATTAATTTTTATTTTTATTTATTGTCGATGAAAAAAGTTTGAACCTGGCAGTTGATTTCATAGTTCAAAGCAATGAGCGTAGTTTTTTAACTGCAGACAATGAGTATTCTGGGGGTTAATTCCAAGGTTAAGCTACGCACTTAAACGTTTAATTGGCCTTTCTATATTTAGTTTCTTTGTGTTCTCCAAAGCTTATTTTTTAGTCAAGTAACTCATACCTATAGTTTCACTCTTACACTGTGTTACAGAATAGCTATAATGAAAACCACAACAAAGAATTGCAATCAGTTTTGTTTCTTTCTAATAACTATAATCCTGAAATCTTGGATTGCTTGCTCCAAGCTGATACATTAATTTATTTATAATTTTAAAATTTTTGAGTGAAAAAAAAGTAAATTTTCTAAAACATTTAATTAGATTACTGAAGGGTTGACTCTTTTGATACAAATTACAGCTTCATTAACAATTTCCGTCAGTTATTCATTGGTGATTTTAAAAGAAAACACACTTTTTTAAGTTGAAGTATTAAGTTTTATAATATCAAGTTCAAATTAATAGTTCCAGTCATAGTTTGACTTTGGTACCTACGTGCACGATGTTCCAGTTAATCTCAATCTGTATGTTTGTTGTTTCTTTAATTTTAATATGTTTTTGGATGTTTGCCTTCTGTAAACATCCGATAAATCCGATAAAAGGAAAAATAAGCAATAAAGAGGTTAAACTAGAGAGATTTAGGAGCGATTATAGACAAGTGTGGCTTACCTCTGCGATGAAGACTACGATGACTGCATCATCTTTCTCCTCGACACTCATTCCGTCTAGTAAGTTCTTGAGAGTCGCTAGGAGGTAGCTTTGGACATCTCGCTTCACAGTCGGCAAGCCCATCACCACAGACACTGCAACACCAACCTTCTTCAAAAAAACAGCACTAACAGCACTTTTAAATGAACTTGGTACTCTTTAAGAATGTGAAAGGGCGACAAAGACGCTACTATCAATTAAATTCATATTAGTATAACATCACTGTTTCCAGAAAACCCTCTTAGTCAAAAGTTCTTTATAAGATACGTAGGTGCTCCTAATGAACCATTCGACATAAAGTATACTACAGGAATAATGAATTTCTTATGTGTAACTGATATCTCAATCAAAATAACTGACATCCTGGAATTAAGTTTTATGAATGAAGATTTCGTTCAACATTTTCAGCAAGGAGGCCATCATATTCTAGTATGAAAAATGTTCCATGTATGAATGTTGTTATTGGGCATTGGTGCCATAAGAAAATCTAAGGTTATTCAAGGTGAAAATCTATAAATATTACAACGAAATACAAAGGATGAGATTGTTCAAAGAGGTGTTTTAGTCAGGTGCCTATTACAAATGCATTTATAGAAGATATTCAAGACGAGAGAAAGATTAAATCAACATGATGAAAACAAAAATAATATTGATCTAAAATTTAGCAAAAATATGGGCATAAAAAAATGTATGTATAAATTAGATCACATAAGGCTAAGAGCCTCTGAAAGCAGATTTAACTGAAGAATAAGTCTCAGCTTTGGCATTACCAGTCCTCTTACATTCAAGAAGGATGACGCCCGTAGCTCATAACTTTGTATCAAATTCCCAATCTTAACAAACTGGCAGTGCTTGATTGATACCAATCTCTAACAAAAAGCAACAGAGAAGAAAGCGTTTAGTTAAAATATTTTACTGTTACTGATTTAATTCTGCCTTCTTCATAACAGATTAAAATTCAATTAAAATTAAAAAAAACCGTGAGAAGACATCTTTTTACCAAACAAAAGATAGCTAATGTTCAACATATTATAAGTGCAAAAGAAAAGGACGGTTTAAGCTAATGATATTAAAATGTAAGTCCCTGCTAGTTCTATAAAATATCTTTATCATTTCATTCAAGAAAATTAAAACATGTTTCAAGATTTTAAAAATTTAAAATTTTCTGATATTTTAATTATTTTTGATTTTTAAAAGCTTTGAATATACTAACTAAACAAAATAAAATAACATTTATATTTAGTACTTTAGTTGTTCTTCAATGGATAGTTTAGGTGCCTCTAAAGTTCCGAATGCTTTGAACACTATGTGAATAAAGGTTAAAACTTCTTGGAATTTTAAAAATTATTAATGTTTTAAATGATTTGAAAATATTGAATAACTTGAATGTATTGAAAAATGGAATATTTTGAAGTTATTGATATTTTTTAGTTTAAAAATACAATTAAATAATTTTATCATTCAAATAATAAAATGATTTAAATTTTTTAATGTGTTGAATCAATTGAATGTTTATAATGGTGTATTTAGTAATTATATACAACAATTTATTTGTATTACATCTGAAATACTATAAAACTATCTGAAATATTACAAAGTTTTAATATATTTTATGTTAGAACAGAATGCAAGTAAGAATTTTCTAGTTAATAAGATATTGTGCTTAGAGATAAATGTAAAATTTATAAAAAAGCAGCACATTTTAAATCTACACTCCCAATGCGAGGATAGTGTATTGAGGGGGCGGGTGGGTGTATGAATGTTTTGAATATAAAAACAGTGTTGAAATGTTCTCAAGAAACTCTCATAGTAATGAAGAAACAAAACAGATCAACTGACAAAACGAGAATGCAACGCATATTAGTGGTAATTCAATTTATCTTACATTCATACAGATATTGCCCAGAAAGTTGATATACTACACAGTCTGTTGGAAAAAAAAAGTGAATTTCTACTAGTCGGAGGGATGTACACAAAGTTTCAACTTCATAAAAGGGACACCTCTGCTCTTATCCTGTATTAGCAATATATGACGAAAATAATGTATATTGAGGCCGAAGAAGTTTAAAAGAGCCTGGGAGAAACCTTGAATATTTGACAAAGTTTGAATCTAACAAACATGTTTTTCATGCAGAGGATAGACAATGTTGAACACGCGTTTCTTATACGAAGACTCCATCCAAACCGTCAGTTTTGATCCTTTAAGATCAATGGTTTCGGAAACCAGAACTACTGTAATGAACTTGATTAAAGCAAATATTTAAAACGACTTACGATCAATGGCAGGCGTGTGATTTTCTCTTTACTCAAATTTATGAAGAAGTTACAAACTAAGTCATCAATCTAATTGAACACGATGAAAACCATAAATATCATGTTCTTATCTTAAGAACATTGACTCTCAGTTGAATTAGAGGCAACTTCAACAGAACTTTTGTATTATATGATATTTAACATATTATTTTTAGTAGGAGTTGAATTGCAGAAATCGAAATAAAGAAAAGAATACATTTCATCACCTTTGAATTCGACACCTGCATTGAATTTCTTGCACTTAATTTTGTTTTGGGCAATACATTTTACTCAGTGAATGCACTAAATATTCAAACTACACAATATTTTCAATCACAAAAGACTTTATAAATGGATTTTTCCTTCTTATAAAGAAATAATTTACTTAATTTTGAAATTAAGCCAATAATTTTTCAATATATAGCCAATATTATTTTCTACGAGGCCAAATATAACAAACAAGACCAAGAATTATTTTTAAATAAAAAACAAACCGCTTAACTTTTTGTATTTATTTTTGTATTTAATCCTCCAAATAACGATTTTATTTATTAATTATTAACAATAGTGATAAAAGTTGAGGAATGTGAACAATAAATATTAGCACAAAACCATTTTACTGAAGACAGCATATTTTAATTAAAATTATCTATACTTGTCATTTTGATTGATATTAGTCACTCAGAATGGCATTCATTGATTTAACTCCTCATGTATCAATACTCTGATGAATATATGATCATTCTTTTGAAGCATTTCAACAGTTCAAATTTTGAAACTAATCATAAATATGAATAATCCTTGTCGTTACAAAACTATTAAGAAATAGATAATTACAATCATAGCTAAACTAATTTGTATACATATGATAGCTGTGGTTCAAATAATTGTTTATTATTGATAAGAAATTATTTTTTCACAAATAGAATATTTATCCAGAGTTAAATGAAGGATAATGTCAAAATAATATGATAATTAAAAAAACCTCAATCCAGGCTTTAATTAACGGTTGCACAGTCAAAACGATAAGGAAGAAAAAATATTTCGTTCCAAAATATATTATTTATACTCAAAAACCTTTAATAATTTATTAAAAACATTCACTCTTTGCTATTCAAATTTGATTGATTCAAATATATCATTACATCAAAACTAAATTATTATATGAAATGATCCTTTCTATTAGAATAGTCTCATTCAGTCGTAAATTTCAACGTACAGAAAGCTATTTTCATTAGTGTGATAGAAGTGAAGTATCGTTATCATGAAGGACCGATTTTGAGGCATTGAGGAATTTAGAAGTCATAATATCCTCTCAACTTATTTATGTCATTTTCCTGTATATATGTTTATGTGTGGGTATATGTAAATATATAGATTTATATAATATGAGTCACCTTGCACCCATAGTCTTGAATGCTCGTGCCTCTTCTTCTTCCCTTCTACTGTCTTCCTGATAACGAACTTCGATTCGAAATATTGATCCAGTAAGTGTTCTCGTTCTTTATGCGTTGTTTTTTTCAGTTATATATGTATATATATTTGTGTGCGTGTGTGTGTGAGAGAGAGAGTGAGAGAGAGTGTGAGAGGGAGAGAAACAGAGAGAAATAGAGAGTATACGAGTATTGTACACACTTAC
The DNA here is from genome assembly GCA_026182355.1 of Hermatobates lingyangjiaoensis. Lineage (NCBI taxonomy): Eukaryota > Metazoa > Arthropoda > Insecta > Hemiptera > Hermatobatidae > Hermatobates > Hermatobates lingyangjiaoensis. The sequence goes on from JAPFBL010000156.1 coordinate 1,171,525, forward strand.
ACATTGCTTTTGCAATATTTCGAAGACATTATTTTTGATAATGAATTTCTCTTCTATATATTGATATTACATAAATTGCTAGTAAATCTTATGCTGGAAAACAGAAAATATTCTAATTTTTTCCTGTAGTTTCTATTTGGTTTTGTACAAGTAGAAACCGTCGGAGTAGTATTTTTGACAGATTGACGAAAACATATTGAATTATGAGAATCAAAATGTAAAAAAAAATCACAAAAACGATTCATACAAAGTTTTCTGGTATACAAAATTTAAAATAAAAATAAAAATGTAATTTTTTGGATGGCATTTACTAATTTCCATTTTTTAAGAAATAGCTCAATTTTTTTCTTCCATAGAATTCATTTAAGCCTAAAGCTTATAGAGTTAGTTCATTTAATATTCAACTGATTCCTTCATTTTCTTCATGTCTAACTCAGTAGACCATGTTTTCTTAAATTCTATATCACTTTTAATAAATATCTAAATGTTTGCGTAAACATTCAAAAGGATATACAGAGTCCTGCTTAGTCTGCCTAAATTGTTCAAAAGTTGTAATGTTCTTTGAATAAATGTACATTAATCAGTAAAATAAATACTGAATATTACGGGAAGAAAATATACGAATGGAATAAATGACATTATTTCGAACTGAAAATAAATATCCTATTTTATTGATATTAATAAGGGATATCATAAAATTGAAGGTATTAAATAGCATTTGTGCATGACTCATACTGTTTATATACCATATTTGTTGGCATCGGAGTTATAGAATAATGCTGACATTTTTGTAAATAGAGATGTCTAAGACTGGCTGTAATTTTATTTGCATATCAAAGGTAAGACTTCATGGTTTTAGGAAAAAGTTTGATAGATGGGGAAGACTTTATAAAAAGAGAAGCCTCTAAGATGATAATTCAGCGATAATATGATAATAGCGTTATTTTATTTTAAATAATTTCTTCTGAAGGAGGAAAGACAGTGCCTTGTCATAAATTTCAGGCATTCTTTCACGAGCCAAAACGATTTAATATTTCCATCAAGACTTGGAAAATTGACGCTAGCCACATTAGAATGAATCTAAAAATAAACCTGATTTAATTCAGTAAATTAATTAAGTTGAGTATCACCAATTCAGTTTCTCTTTTATATAGATTTTAACCCAGGATGCTCAAATTAGTCTGCTGATTCAGTAATGATGGCTTGTATGCAGCACACCTGACAGGTGATTCTTTGCATTGTATACTTTAGTTTTTAAATAGCCGCACAATAGCATATGAAATCAGCAGCTATACATTTCTCGCTTTTGCTTCCAAGTAAGCCTTCATTATTGACACGACTGTAACAAGCAAACCTCTTCCCCATAATAGTTTTCCTGTAAATAAAATAAAACTGTTTTTCCATCATCTCACCTGTTACTTATCTCCCATTGCTTATTCAATACTATTGGATTACCTGTTGATTCGTTACGTTTCTTTCTATGTGGCATAGTTCATTTTAAGTGAGTATTTATTCCGTGCTTGAGCTCCATCTGTTTTCACCTGAAGATGGATTTTCCGAAAATTTGAGTTAGTAAGTGTGTTTCATATATTCGTATATTTGGGGGACAGGCCTTCATTCATACAGGTTCTATTGAAACAAATGCCAATTTCCATTTTTACACATTTTTTTAATTCATTTTTCTACTTTCCTCATGAAGGACTTCCATAAAATTAGAACAAGATACACTAGTTCAGCAAAGTTTTATTTTTATAATCCGACATGTTTCGGTCTCCTTCGACCATATTCAAGGATCGAATGAAACAAGTTTCATAACGTACATTAAAACACAATAATATCTAAAATTAAACAATAAATTAAATAAACAACCGTAAGTAAAAGTTTCTAATATTCACCTGTCAGGGATACAGGTATTATTACGGAACACTTTTAAATTAATTATTGTTCATTTAAGGTCTGATAATTTGTTCTTCCTTTGAACTTTATTTTTGTTGAAAATTAGGAATTGTACACGTAAAGTCATAGAAATAGTTAAAAATGATTTTCATCTAAATTAATGTGTGTAACTAAACATCATTAGATTATCTTTCATATAGTAGTAGGAATTAAATTCGTTTAAAAGTGCATTTCAATACTGTACTTCTGGTAATACCTATTCACTTCAGCACATATGCAAATAACTGCAAATAACATATGCAAATAATTAAATATGCAATTATTTTAAACAAAAAAACCTGTCAAATTAATTATAATTATTTGATGGCACGTACAAAGCTGTTACTAGTTTATAAGTAAATAGGGTAAGCTTATGCTGATATGGGCTAATGGAAAGTCGTGTGTCATCTCACAACAGATTTTACTGTTGTATATTACCTCTTTGTTATTTCCAAAATTAAATGTAGCTGTTGTTATACAACACTGAATAAAACATTTCAAGCTTCTGGAATGATAATCTAACGGGAAAAATCAGTACGGTTTTGAAAAAAAGTACAATAAGTGCCTTTCACAAGATGAAATAAAGTGAAATATATAGAAGCTATATCTGATCAAATAAATTAACATGCAGTTAATAAGTCATTAACAGTCAAGAATAGCTAGCAGTAGAACTTACTGAGTGACGAAAACATGCTTGATCTCAACCTTCCACCTATATACCAACACACACCGTATGTAATGTTACAAACAACTACCAACTCAGGGGACTTCAAAACTTAACACTACCAAAGTCGATTTTATCCCTGATATATTTATTTAAAGTAAAAAGGAAAATATTCAAGTATTTAAAAAAATATTAAAAAGATTTTTAATATTAATAAATATCGTAGGACTTCTATTGCTTATTACAAATTATTTCTATCAGATAAATATTATATTTCTATACTTATAAAGTTGTAACTATTTTGAAGGACCGCAGACATTCATATGGTCTAAAACACCTTTATAAGCTTTCTTTTGGATTAATAGACAGTAATTTAAAGAGAGGGACTGCCATGTATCAGCAAGAATAAGACAGCACTTAGTATTAAATACCAAGCGATGATGAACTGCTCACTGCATCCGTCTCAACGCCTTCTACAAACTGCTTCATTTCTCACTTTCCTATTTCGCCAAGTTTTCTAGTTACAAAATAAACTTCTTCACCGTGACAAGTATAAAAGACTAACAAAAATAAAAAAATATCCCTACTTAATAATGTATTGAAGAAAATAAGAGTCTAGAATTCATCATAAGTATGGGGTAAGTTTTAACTGTCAACTTTATTTACAGAAAAGGAGAATATAGCACAAGAAAACGTTTATAACAGAACACTCAATGTTTGAAGAACATATCCTCAACCATATAATTTTTAAATAATTTTGTATACTAGTTAAAAAAAGATATTCTGTTTACTAATATAACATAAATTTCAAAGGCATTTGATAGAATATGTTATGAAAACAACTTTTATGTATTCAGAATTTATCAAAGTTTTTACTCAACCATAAGTAAATTATAGCGATCATGAAAAAAAATCTCTAGATTTTGACTGATTTACATGTTTTGAAGCCCCAAAACTCCACTTTTGACGTTTTTTCGATTACATCTGGATGTGGGTGGAAAAGTTTGGACAAGCTACAAGCCTCACGGTTTGATGGATCAAATTCTAATTTTACTTCATAATGGTCCTCATAATGTAAATCTGCCTCAAGGTAAACCACATTTTTTTTTGTCAAATTATGATTTTAGACATCTTTTACTTCTACACCACTAAAACCAGAGTGTTAACACTTTGTTTTTATTATAAAACTGACTTCGACATTAACTATACAATATGTTCCAATTTTTTAAATTATTGAAATGAAAAGTTTTGCAGTAAAATGCAAACTTTTGACTTATGATTGCATCTAAAAGTTTGTAAACACGATACAGGTCACACCTCTTGACATGACGTAATGAAATTATTCCCATACATAGCATCTTTTAAAAGGTTAAGCCGATAACTTTTTTCATGAGATTAAATGCACAGAAATGGGGCAATCCAGTACATTTCATGATTGCCGAAACAGTATTATTTATTTTAAACGGCTAAGTATAGAAAAAAATTCATTAAACAATTCATCTGAAAATAGAGTGCTGCAAAAAAATCAAGATGTTCGGGTTACTGCAAAAGGTATTTAGGTTAGGTTAGGTTAGGTTGCAGTGGCAGTCCCACAAGGGAACACACTTAGGCCGAGCATTGGCCCTTTGTGATACTACACAATGAAGATTGATTCTACATTGGGAGTCCTAAATTTTGCCTAACTCAAGTGTATTTAGAGTAGGGATCTTTAACGAGTACCTGACATCGTACAGGCATGGGACCGACGGCTTAACGTCCTTCTCCAAGGGACGACGTGCTCATATTTATTCACCTCCAGGGTGAATAAATCGAGGGCCAGGTGGGGGATCGAACCCCGGTACTATCAGTTCAGAGGCGAGTATGTTAACCACTGAGCTAGCCTGACCCCTAAAAGGTAAATAGCTCTAAAAACCAATAACCAATTGTAATAATTTTATTTATACTAACTTAGAAATTCTTTATTTTAGTCGAACAAACAGAATTACTTTACAAATGTATGATAGCAATAGTCTAAAGACCCATTGATGAGTTAATTTAGTAATTAATATAGTCATTTTTACAGTCATAGAAGTAAACCCCAAAAGAACCATATATTTTAGATATTTCCTAAGGCAATCGATGTTTTTCTAGTCTACTATGTTATATCACTATGTAGTCCTACTTGAGGATGCGCTATGTGCAAAAGTGGTCGGACTTCTAATTATATAATGTTTACTCACCTCCGTGGTACTAAAAATATGCATGTATCAAGGTGTGTTCTGCTTTGCTTTTATTTATTCTTTAACTATAATCTATGCTTGGAACACTACGTTGTTACATGCCACTACACCAATGAAAGTCAAAATAAAACCATTAATTCAGTTTTGAAATAAGGTTGAACACTACTGTCTACTGCAAGGAAACAATGCAGCAGTAGTTTAATGTTGAGCTTCAACTAAAACATTTCGCTAAATCGCAAGGAAAAGCAAGCATGGAGCAAGATTAAAGTGATCTATTTACGTGGGCTGGGGCTGGTTAATCAAGTTGGGCCTTTATGAGAGCCAGTGCAGGTTGCCGCCTCAGGTCCTAAGGCTAACTTGTTTACCGGTTTTATTCAAGTTTCAGAGTTAGTGCTGCAGTAATAGTTACTAAGCTATGGCTAACAGTGTAACAAGCTTCGCAACAACAATTACTTTCATAACTGAACAACTTTCAACTTTTAATCATACTTAATCAAGTTACATTAAATGAATCAGATTTATTACAAATTAAACTTGTTGTTTTAAAACATAATTATTAAAGTTTGATAACAAATGTTTACTAATAGAGCATGAAGCTTATAGGTTATAAAACCGTGGGTTTTAATTAAAAGTTAGAAAAACTCAGGCTCGATGAGGCGTATACACCTTTAGATCTATAAAACAAGACTTTTACACGTTATGCGTCTTTTCAATTCTTGTAACTCCCCAAGGCATGCAATATTACCTTTGTTATTCATGGTAACTACTCATTGCTCTATTTCATTATCTGAGTTTTTAAACATTTTTTTCCCATCTTCTTTTTTTATGTTTTAGTCGATTGATTAGAGGACCATTTCTAAGTTGGAAGTGATCCAAATAGTGTTATTGATTGCATAGTGCTTCTTCAAATAGCTATCAAATTAAGCTAATTGGAAACGACTTTTGAAAAATAGCCATTTCAATATATGCATGATGAATTGTGTTCTTCTCTAAATCGTTTTATTTTTATTGGAAGTAACAATGATGTTAAGAAAAATAAATACTCACTTAGGGCAAAATAAATTATTGCACCAAATCCTGTCATATGCAGAAATATAAATTTAGTATGAGAACCAAGAGAAAAAAAAAGATCTGTTACAACCAATACAGACAACTATATACTTCGTCTTCAATGTATGTACAGTACAAGGACCATTAATGAATATCTCAGTATTCTGTTACAATGCAATTATCTGTGTAATGAATTAAAAAAAAATTATCTCAAAAAAAGTTCTATTTATATTTAACATCTCAAATTTGAACACATTATTGTTATTTTGCTATAAGTAAAGATCACTTTACTTATGTAATATGAGCTGATAGTGAGAAAATTCGATCTCGAGATTTTGACGGAATTACATATTTAAAGGTCCTCAAAGTCTTTTTTATGAAGTTTTTTCAATATTTCTGTGTGCGTGTGTGTGTCCGTGTGTGTGATTAGGTGTATATCCCTAAAGTTTGTGTAGACGCTACAGTCCAGAATCTTTGGTAGATTAAATTGATCTTTTACACAAAAATAAGCCTCACAGTGCTGTACAGTTTGGGTGCAAATATGCATGATGGGAAAGTCAATTTTTTTAGCCAAAATGTGTTTTTAGACAATATTTTATTCCTCCTAAATTATAAATTCTGGAGCCTTGAAATTTTAGCATGGCCTTCGAGCTAAAAAAGCAATAACTGAAAAAGTCATCAAATTTTTAAATCAACTTAAATTTTTTTTAATAAAAAGTAAAAATTTTGACATATCATTCAATCTGAACGCTTCTGGGAACGATGAAAGCCATACCATTTGACGGATCAAAATTAAATTATATCTAAAAATAGAGCATTTTGTGGGGGATGAGTTCAAATGAATCTATTCAAAATTACATGAACCAAAAGGTCGTTAAGGTTACTTTTATGTTTTCAAAAAAGTTTTTTTGACGTTAATGGCTTATAAATGAACAATATACATTTTGCCCAAAAATTGAAAATAATTAGCAATTTATGAAAACAAAATTCCTGACATTTCAATTACTGTAAAGAGCAATAAAGTTATGAAGGCTGAATTTTCATTTTGGACTAATGGATCACCTACTATACTTGTCCGATTTGTAGGACATACTCCTAAATTTACATTGTTTATATTGACTTAGAATTTTTTTAAGGAAATTGACTAAAACAAAATTGACGTTTAAAAGTTTAATGAAAAAAATTCAAATGATTTAATGACTAAATATGAGATGTAAAAGGAATAAAATTCTTTCATGTAAAAAATGAACGCCTTCATGTAAATAATTTCTGATGCTTTCGATGGTATGACGTATTTGCCTAATGAAATTCTGTAATCAATCTGTATATTGCACCCTTGGACAAAGCGAAATATCAGATGTAGACTTTCTTGTGTTTATGAATATTATTATCTTTGCATAATATTTGAATTAAGAGGAATGGACTCCTTAGTTTCATATTACAAAATTGATTCAAATTTTAGGCTAATTCTTAAGGTGGTTCGATAACAAAATCGTTTTCAGACAAAATAGGGATATTTTGAAGTATTAAAGGAAAAGCTTTGGCTTAAATTTTCAATGAAGAAGGAGGTCAGATAAGCGTTATTAAATGTGACAGATCAAGTGGCTACAGGAACAAAAGCCATTTTCTCTTGTAAGAATTACTTCGTAACACGAAATCTTCACTTTGGGTTTACTACTTTATTTACTTTATTATTTATTTACTTTACTTTATTTACTTTTTATTACTCCTTTGGTAATACCAATAATATTATATGCATCAATTGTGTGATATACAGAACTAAGCGCATATATTGTTGATAACTGGTTCAATCACTATCTATAGTTACCTCCAGGAGTGAAAAACTAATAAATAAACATCTCCCATTTATATCATGTCTAAGTGAGGTATTATATGCCCAAGAAGTTTGATATTATATTAACTTATAGTAAAGTTGAGTTGTAGGCCAATCCAGATTTTGTTCCTTTTTTTTACTTACCTTTTTTGATTTTTGCATGCTGTATTACTAATGGCATCTTACTTATGGTATAGATAAGCTGTATAATTTTGGGGCAATAGTGTATTATGAAAAAGCCTCTTAATTGCTATTATGCAAATGTAGCATCCAGTTTTTCTCCATAACTACTGACATCACAGAGTTGAGAGTTTGGACTTATTATAGACCTAGCATTAGTATCTACTAGAAAAGGTAATTTGAGAAGCCACATTAAATAAATCAAGTAACTAAATTGATTGTCAATGAGTCCTATATTGATAATAAGTTTATTTATGACAAAGTTGAGTGCAGACTACTCCAGATTACATGCCATGAGCAATATATAACATAGTTTAATTTTATTAGAGCGCAGGAATAGATGTTTTACGCCTTAGCCATAAAATCAGTCTTATCAGCTCTACACAATATTGAGCATAATATTTAGATTTCATTCCTTAAATGCTACCTTGGTCTACTCTATTGTTTTTATAAAATTAGAACGTATATTTCATCAAAGTAGAAGTACCTTAGACTTTATTAAACTTATGTTTCAATGCCACACTTATGTCTTGTTTATTAACTTATTTGTTAGGTTATCGTACTTTATACTTGATATAAGAAATTAAACAATGCGTGATGTTACAGTCTCTCCTCTAGTTTTAAAACAATAAGTCCACAATTACAAGAAATCTCTTCTAAGATTAAGGTTTTATTTGGAAGCTGTTTGAAATTAAGATTATCTCCCTTTTTTTCTCTTATAAATTAAAGAAAATACTTATAAAATAGAGAGTATGTTTACAAACAAAATAATAAGTATAATTTGTAATACTTCTTTATGATTTAAATTCTTAGTTTGGTAAAAGCATAATGTAATGGGATTAAGTTTTTAAATAGCCGTAAAAAGAAAAATAATTTATTACGACGACAATGGTTTTTGTGAAATTTTGAAGGGAAAAGATGAGAAGTTTAAGATATGCAGCGGTTTTATGAGAAGAAAGAGGTGGGGGACGAGAACAGTAAAGGAAACTCTGCTGCAATTGAGTAAGAAAGAGGGAACAATGGGACCAGAGCTCGCGAACAGAAACAATGAATAGATGTGAGGCAGAGGGTTATTTAAATAAGCAGGATGAATAAACTGTTCTTAAAAGGAAAATACAGACATTTAAAATATAAATGAACGGAGACGAAAGCACAGTTAAATCCTAAATAACTTTATATATACTGAAAAAAAATCAAAACAAACGCATGCTTGCGTCATCTAAATCCAAAGTAAGATAAATAGTTTAAGATTGTTAGTTATATATATAGAGACGACCCTGATAACCTACTACCAAAGCCCTTCAATAGGCAGTTTAATAATGAAAAACAGTTCCAGTGTAAAAGAATAAAATAAACAAATATTGTATATGAGTACTCATGTAATATCGGGAGCTGTGAGGCCCGTAAAAGCTCATATATAGGAATGACCACGACTTCTTTATCAAGAAGAATTACGATGCACCTTTCTGCCGGTGCGCCAAAATGCCATACAACAGCACTCCATAAGACAAAACTCACAAGAGAAATGATGTTTAATTCCACAAAATTTATTGCTAAAGAAAGAAACCATGTTAAATTACAAATATTAGAAGCATTAATAATTCAAGAAAAGCAGCCAGCCATAAATATCCAACTTAATAATTCTTGTCGAATTTTAAAACTATTTTCCAACAGGCCAAACCAGATTAGCCAGGCAGTAGTAGGTGAATCCAACCACCCTGCCTTAATCCCCCATAATGCCCCGTGATCCAGGGCGATGTCCTGTGAACATTCCAATAGTAATCCACCTCTCTCTCTCTCTCTCTCTCTCTCTCTCTCTCTATATATATATATATATATATAATATATATATATATATATATATATATACACTTTTTTTCGTTGGAAATACGATCCAAAACGGACAAATATAGTTCAATATAAACAAAGAAACATAGAGAAATCAAAGAACACACTTACAGTCTCTAATTTTCGGTTTGAACCGTCTTCAGGAGAGATAAGAGAGGGAAACCAAGCGCACTGGATCAGAGATGGTTGGACCATCTCTGATCCAGTGCGCTTGGTTTCCCTCTCTTATCTCTCCTGAAGACGGTTCAAACCGAAAATTAGAGACTGTAAGTGTGTTCTTCTGATTTCTCTATGTTTCTTTGTTTATATATATATATATATATATGAGCCGCTTATTTTGAAAGTGGCCTAATTCCATTTATGTTAAAATCGAGATATTTAAGGGTTTGCGTTTTACAAAATTTAAATATATATATATATAAACTAACAAGCTTACTATTATTCTCATTATTGTCCTGATGATGAATGTGGTACATTCGAAACATGCCGACTAGCAATATTGGTGATACGTTTTAAGTCAACTTACGGAGGGAGAGGAAACAAGAAAAATAAAATAAATACAAGTAAATACAGATTATAAAAAAAGATATTTTAAAAATAAGGAAATCTGTCTCAGAACCTGTGCATGGAAACAGTCATTGAAACCGTGTTCTTGAGAACTGGTAAAGGAAAGATCACTGCGCTAACCAAAGAAATACCTTGTATTCATACGCAAGATGGGCTCTCACATATTCTTATTAATTCACCTTTATTTCTCCGCCTACACAAAATCTGCATTTTACTAATGACCAAACCGATAAAGACAGGTATGTTCAAGATGTAACTATTTTTCTACTTTGAACTGTTTCGAAATTATTTTCAAAAATATTTTATAATATTTTATAAAAATATATGAGAATCTAATAAGTATTTAATCCATTAAATGTTTTTACACATTAATGATAGCATATATGTGTGATATTTCCATGTGTTGGCATCAACTCCTGGATATGTTTCAGTGTATGCTGACATTTCTGTTTAAACTCTCTGAAAACAGGCTGTTATAATATGCATCTACTAATAGAATTCTTAATTAATCGGCTATACTATTATATTATATAGTATAACTCTATTTTACACACTCATTCTATGTCTTGTATTACATGGTTTTACAACGAAAATACTGAACTTTTAAAACTTTTTATACTCTGCTCTGAACCTCTATTACCAGATAAGGTGTATATTCAAGTCGTAGTATGGGATACACAATCTAATGAGAGATTCGAACCTGCTGTTAAAAAAACAGTGGCAGTTTTCAATTACATTTACCATTTGTATACATTTTGATATGTTCCTGTCAGTTATCCAGGTATTTCTACCTAGTAGTTTTATATAAATTGTTGTTTACTTAGTATTAAAATCCTTCATCCATTGTATACTAAGAAGCACAAGTTAAATAACAGCAATGGTAAAAATTGTTCTGTTCCAAATTTATATATCACCTCGTATTGGATAGTCTGGATTATATTCGTTTTTATCAGGCAGCTTAATTGTAATGAATTTCGATTAAATTGGCGCAAATATTGTGCAATACAGAAATGATAAATAAGCATACCAGTGTTTTATTATGAATACATTATGACAATGATTTTTTATGGTAAAAATGAATAAAAAGAAATACTTTACTTCAAGGCTATAAGTAAGAATTTGCTGTCTAATAAAATATAAATGTAAAATAATGTGGGGTAAGGAATGCTCGAGGATTTAGGGCTGGAATGAAAAACAATGAAGAAGGGAGCCTGAAGGAAAGAAACAGGTTTTATCTATGTGGAAATGAAACACGTGACTACAATACGGCGTTCTAACTTCATGTGACCGCTGCAATCATCCAATTTTCCTTAAGCTACTTCGATAATCCTTTCACACAATTCGTTGAAACAAATGTAGTTCACGCAGCCCTGGAAACATTTCCTTCTATATATAACATGTGCAATTCTAAATTAAAAGTACTAGCCTTAGCAGACAGTACAGTACACAACTGCATGTTTCATGCAACATAATAATTCATTTAATGTAAGCATATATTTGTTTTGACCGACATTTTTATACGAACATTTGTACACGTTAAGCGCATGTTTTTCTTCAGTTATCTTCCTCCTCCTTCCCTCTCCATCTGTCATTACTAGAACATGCTCTAAGCCTCCCCTAAATCATTGTTATGCATAGAAGGATTTTCATGCGTTATTAATGCGACATGTTTTTATTTAAAAAAATACCTTTTAAGAAGATAAAAGCGAGAAACTGAGAGAGAGAAGGTTCTGTCTTTCAGTTGGCAAGCCTTGTCACCACCGTGCCACCTGGAAGACATTTCTATTTTTCTCTCCCCTTTCGTTCTTTAGTCCTCCTGTGATGACGAACATCCGTCTACAGTAAGTGTTTTTTTTAATGTTACGTGCCCTGGGTTAACTTCTAGTATATATATTCTATTCTTGTTCTTACTATTTTCTCGTTTAATTTTTCGATCTTTCTCACCCATTTCCTTAGATCCTTCGGAAATGTATGGATGAGCTGGGAAAGGTTACGTTCACTTCTATTTTACTTCTTTACTTTCACTAGTGTTCAATATTAATATTTAACCAGCTCCAAGTTTCGGTGTCCTGCACCATCATTAGGCGACAGCTTACATTACTTAACAGAATTACATTTATAATTATAAGTAATAGAAAAAATAAAAGAATTACATTTTATTTGATGTTTAAATTAGAGTGATATTGAGAAGGTAATAGCATTTTGAGGAAAAAATCTGGAAGGTTTTTGAATATACTTCTGTTTATTATAGATCAGGTTATTATGAATAGTGGGTTTACGAACATTAAGAATGCTATTTATATTACCTGACAAATCTGCAACCATATGTTTTATTCGAACAGATGCCATGCCACATTGACAAAATATTTGTGAAATGTATCGATTTAGACACAATCCATGGTCATGTAGTTTTTTACTAATGCTAAGTTAATGAACCTTTATAATACTAAAAAAAAGCTTTAAGATTTAAGCAGTCTAAGCAATTATAATAAATAATAGTTCTGGAAGGTACTTTGAAATTCATCAGAAAGAATGAAAGGCGATAGAGAAATATCCCAGGTATTTTACCAAAGAAGATAATTGCGATTCAACGTTACCTCCAGTTCTTCCTTTTGAAATAGAGAAGGCTGGTCGAAGACTGGCTGGATTGAAAAGAAGGTGAGGAAGAAAGTGGTAAGCAGATGGAAGACGAAGAGCAGAAGGTTGGTGGGAAGAGTTGTGGAGAAGAGCTCGTGCCTCTGGAGGAAGAGTGGCGTTCTCCGAGAGCACCAGGCGTCCAATCTGATAGGAAAGGAGGCGGACGTCCTCCTCGCGAGCCCTGTACATGGAGTCGAGGTGCTGGAGTCGCACTTGCAGTTCGGCCAGACGCTCTGCCAAGGCTTCCTCCCGACTCACGTCTGAAACAGCAAAACCACTCCATATAACAAAACGTCAACACCAATAGGTTCATATAACAAAAAACGACGAAAAGTCATCGTGGACCCAGTAGTGTAAAACATCTGTTTAACCTAAATAAGTTAAATATTATATATATATTATATATATCCATATGCTACAACGTGCTTGGTCTCCCTTTCTCTTTTCTCCTGAAGACAGATTATCCGAAAATTTGAGTCTGTAAGTGTGTTTCCTTACTCTATGTGTTACTCTTCTTGAAATTTGAATTCATATATATAATATATATAATTATTATATATACATTTCACAGTAAACTATAGATACAGAATAAAGATAAAAACATACTTACAGTCTCTAATTTTCGGTTGAACCATCATCAGGAGTGTTGAGATAGACACATCAAGCTCACTTACGTGCCTATAGTTTACTGTGAAACGTAAATATATATGTTAAAGTAAACATATATTTAATTGTATTTATAAATTCATTTTGAATTCTGACAAACGATCCAAACCAGAGACGACTCAACTACAAACACAAAGAAAAGAAACACACAGAGTTGGGGTAGTGTATACATATTATTTCTTACTGTACTTTAGACACTTTTCATTTCAATTTTTATTAATTTCCTTACATATTTTTTTAATTTTCATAATTTTTATTTATCATTTATTTTATTTAGTTAATGTTTTTCTCTATTAGATATTCGTAGTTTTTTTTCGAACTCATTGAGGGCAACCAGCACGAGTCTACAATCTGCGAAGCTCTTCTGTTGAATGTGCTCTTCTAAAAAACAGTGTGATCCTTCCTGTTTTTTAATATAATTTATATATATATATATATATAAACATTAAATATAATATATATATATAATATAATAATTATATATTATTATGTATAATAATATTATACATATATATATATATATATATATATTATAATAAAGAAACACAGATAAAAGTGAAATTATACCTTACAGTCTGTTTTATACAATACATTTAAAAAAATATTAAAAGAAGTAAAATATAATGTATTGTCTAAAATATTTTTTCCAAATTAGGTAATAAATTATTTATTTATTTTCTATGTTTTATTCTTTCTTATTTCTTACTTTACGTTACGTTTTTTTATATTTTTCTATAATTTTGTACACATTTTCTCTTTTTGCATGCTATAAAAGGTGGGAAGGGAATGGCTGAGGAGCTAAACGACTCACTTACAGTTACCCTGTGTCAAAAACACTAAATTAAAGTTATTTCTCTATATTTCGTACATGATAAAAACTATAAAAGTAAACATGTTTCTATGAAAATGAGTTATCAAAATATTTTAAATTAAAGTTTTAATCTTAAATATTCAAGACAGGAAACGTAACATTTAATGACACACATAATAATCTAGAAGTTTTATATAAAATTAAATCCAATTTCGTTATGTTGAGGACTTATCGCTTATAATTAGGAAAGTTTAAATGAAATGTAACAAAACTTTAGCAACAAAACTCAAAGTAAAAGTTACTGTTCTTATAAAATAACATATGTGGCAAGATTGGTTAACAAATTTAATGAAACTTACTAAAAGGAGTTACAAAATAATATTATTAGTGTCTTATAATTATGGCTAAAAGCATTCATCAAAGCTTTTAAAAAAATAGAAGTTCTGTTGTGTCACCTTTAGGTTGTTATAGTATTCTAATTAAAGATTATAAGCTTATAATAGGCGTCCACCTGATTGGATGGACAAGTAGACGCCTATCCTTATGACTTAGCAACCCTATAAAGCTTATGCGTTACTCTTATTATTATTGGTTAGCAACAGTGTTGAACAAGCGATTTCTTAAAAAACAACTTTATCTCTCCATCATGCCATTTTTCACAATATTTACACATAATAAAATAGATAATATTGGTACCTGTTTTGTTATGTTTTTATTTTAATTTTAAAACAATATATTCACATTTCTTATTTTATTTTGTATATATAGAGGCACCCATAAGTAACTTTACACTTATAACAAAGATTAATTAATGATTTTCTCCTTGAAAATAATCTAAGGTCCTCATTCAGCAACTGAGGTAGAAGAAATGCATGTAGCTTCGGAAGGTACGTCTCTCTGGTAACTGCATCTTCAAAAAAATAGGGTCCCAGTACACCGGAAGTTCAAATAGCTACCCAAACACATACTCCAAGAGAGCGAACTCTTTTTGCATCCATCAGAAGATGAGGATTACTTTCAGCATAATAAACGGAGTCGTGCAGATTAACTAACCGTTTAAATGAAATGAGTTCACATGTGGTAGCAAACCGAGTGAACAGAGTTTTCGGATATTGATTTATTGAAGTCAGCTATACTCAATGTATGTTAGAATATTACACTGTGCAATATTGACGTAATCGCAACAATTCATTGTAAGTTACTAAATTTACATTTTGGTGTTATCAAGTGTAAAGTTACTTAGGGGCACCCCTGTATATATATATACTTTAAGAAACACGAATGAAAAACAGATAATAGGTCTCACATTCAATATTTCGACTTTTTAACTGCCATCCTCAGGAAAAGAAGTTGAGCGTCGAGAAGACGAAAACCAACTGGACAGCTGTACAGAATACGTACCACGTTTTGCATAACTCAAATTAATTTAGAGTAGGGATCTGTAACGAGTAACTATCGTACAGGACATGGACAAACGGTTCAACATCTTCTCTGGGGGACGACGTGCTTAGATTTTTTTCACCTCCCGCGAAAAAAGTCGAGAGTGAGTATCAAACTTCTGATCTACCAGTTCAGAAGAGAATACTGGACTACTCCGGTCTCTACTTGTTGATGTAAAACATTGTGTCGATCATTGAGCTATAGGTTTGATATGATCATTAAAAAAAATGGTACAAAAAATTAGCCGGATAGAAAAAATGAGTTGCACACTGATGATTTAAAGGTCAAAGAAACGTACGATTTTAGGTTACTTATTTAAGAGAAGATAAGAATTTCATGTCCAAGTGTGTCTTGATAAGGAGTTATGTGTCCAGTTTTCGGATGTCTGAATTATTAAGAAACTGCTTCTAACTTTCAGTTTTTATATATATCAGGAAATATTAATAATATATTACAGACACAGAAAGCTTTCGGTGTTATTAAGAAATGAAATGAAAAACTTTATCCTTCTTTTTTTAAACACAGTAGTTCTCTTTAAAACATGCTTCAAATAAGTGTTTTATAAAAGATCTATCACAAAGACAAACAACTGTTTAGATGGCCAACAAATATTGAGTACACAGTAAAATTAATTTTAGACTTCAGAGATTATTTAGATATAGTATTTCAGAAAAATGAAATTATACTCGTAAATCAATCATGTAATATTTCAATACCATAGCTTTAATTTGCTTTTGAAGCAAGCATTAAAAACATTGCATGCAATAAAAAAACGTATGCTGATAACCTAAGTAAAACATTTAGTTTATTAATTAATAGTTAAAAACATGTAGGTTGCTTCAAGTATCTTTTCTGATGTACTTTTCATGAATTCTTTTAAATTTTCAAGAGTTATCAAATTGAGATACAGAGGTTCGTAAAAATGACGCTAAGAGCAGCACTGTAGTTAATTATAATAAGAACTGACAATGTAACGTCTTAAAAGAAATGAAAAATATAAAAATAAGTTATATGAATAATGTAATTGATATAAATAACGTAACTTTTTTTTCACATAACTGTAACTAATTCTTTATTGATGAAGCGCTGAAGATGTCTAGAAATATAGACAAAACGTTGGTTTAAAGTGTTTTTTTGAGAACTGTTTGACGCTGGGCCTCGATAAAGAAGAATAGTGCATATATAAACTAGAAAGATTTATGGACGGTGTGATGGAATAAAAGTAAAATAAATCAGGATTTGATCAGTTCAAAACCTGATTTATTAGGTCTGGCATCACGCAGACGTCAATCTACAGAACTGTAGCCGACGTTCCACTTTTTACTGGTTCTCTGGACTTGGTTGCGATACGCTGCTTGACTCCGTAATGCAATGCTTGGTATGCTCGAAGTTTGCAACGTAGTTATTACTCCTGTAATTTAATTCCATAGTTTAGTTTCTCTTTTTTCAAAAAAAAATCACCCCACCGAAAGGTTTTTTAATTACTTCTAAATTATTAATGTTTATATTGTTCTAAATAGTACTTAGAATTAAATAGCAAGATAAATGCAATTTGTTACTAGCTCCATATAGTCTCCATATGCCTAAAAGACAATGGATCATTATTGAAAAAATTGGATCTGCCAATTTATTCTGCCACACCTACTCGAAATCACGCTGACCGGCCTTAAGTAACTCATGTCAGGTAACTGATAAAAAGATAAACTCCTCATAAACATTAGAAATAAATGAAAACCCATTGTAAAAAATATTATTTGTGATCTTAACAATACATTTTTTTAAAAACTGTTTCAAGCCAATGAGTAATATAATTTATATATAGTTAAAAATAACAGAGTGAACAGAATAAAACAAAAATTACTTCAATCAGTATTTCGTAGAACCTTAGAGAATATCAGAACAGAAGATGAAGCGAGAGGGTAACTTTTTGTATCCCTTCTGAATTTGCATGCATCATTTATAATATCAATGTTAGTATTTTGTTTATGTTTGTGTTATGTGCAATTTTTGTAGTATAAATTCAGAAATATGACAGTCATTTCTCACATTAATCATTAATCACATTTCTGAATCTCTTACAGTTAGTTGGACTTGTTTATTTTCTTTATTGTTTATAAGTTGGAATAATTTATAAATAAAATTAATGAGTAAAATACAAAGAGAAATAACTGCTATGAATCAATTCAATATTTTCAAAAGCACCGTCAGCAGGAGAGAAAAGGTTAGCCAGATGGCTAGATACTTATGTCAGTGCTATCCCTATGTCTTTCTCTTTCATTTTTTGCTCAGTAATTGAATTTGTTCTCCTCGTCAGTCGTTTCATTTAGTCTATATATATACGGTAACCAAGCATGAAATTGGCATAAAATGTTTAGAAACTTGTTTGCAAGAAGGATTGCTACCAACCTTAACTAATATATATATATATATATATATATATTATACACAATTAAAAGAAACGGTCTAGCGGACTTTTTTAAATAAAATAAATTCAAAACGAAGGAAACACGAAGAAAGACACAGACATAACTCACATCGATATTTCGACCATCGTCGTCATCAGGAGGTGTGAAGATCGAAGAGCGAAGAGTCCCGCAGGAAGGTATGGCGGCGACCTGCCTTCCTGCGGGACTCTTATGTGAGTTATGTCAGTGTCTTTCTTCGTGTTTCCTTCAATATATTTGTATAAATAGGCAGTAAATCTTCTTCAATACAAATGTTATTGAAAACCAGAGAGGCTTCAGTATTTACGATATTCTTAAGTAAGTGCTCCTTTTTCCTGAACACTTTACAATGTTGTACACTTAATTGAAGGAGTAACTCACTCAGGGACATATCTTTCACTTCAAACTATTGTTATCTGTAGCCTTGTTTTAACACCTACTTTCAATTATTATTATATTTTATTGTTGTATATTGTATTGTCTATAATCTTGAGGATCACCAGAGAGACCGAAAGCTTGATCTAGATAATTAAATGTGGTTTAAAGCGTTAAAGTGAAAAATATGTCCTTGAGTGAGTTACTCCATCAATTAAGTGTACAACATCGTAAAGTGTTCAGGAAAAAGTAGCACTTACTTACGAACATCGTAAATACAGAAGCTACTCGGGTTTTCAACAACTTATATATATGCTGTATATCAACACAGGGAGAGGTAAAAAAGATACACCTACTATGGCTGAGATTTAATTTTCATGTATTGGGCAGTCAATGCTCTATGTTGTATAGTCAGTCAGTTAGAATGTTGAAGGTCAGAATGTATATCTTAGTATAGATTATAATTTATGTTCCGTGCATAATTACAGTTTTAATACAAAAATTGTGCGTAAAAAGATCAAGCCAAATTGTCTGACAAATTTTAGTGATTAATACAAGAAACATGGATTTCAGTGAATAGTGGACGCAGTTACTTGATAGCGGGGGCTGGCAGTGGGGCGCATTCCAGAGCAGGCAACAGCTTGTCTTTATGATTACGTAGGAGGTAATTTCGCTTCTCCGCCGACTTTTTGCGACAACTTTTTAATATCACAACAGCAGCCAGGCTTAGGTTAGCTTGTTTGCCCTCATGGCTCGACGAACAATCAAGAGTTTTATAACAAAAATCGACTAAAGAAACTAAGTAGCGGTCAATATGTACCACATGTCTAGGCCATACGAATTATTTATTTTTTACGCCCAACAAATAGTATAAATGTGACAAGAAATGAGTGGAGCAAATGAATGAAATGAGTAAAAAATGAATAAAAGTGTATAACCTATTACAATATGTACAATGAAATACAACGATTGTGAAGAATGTAGACGTTAAACAAAAAATTTGTTTGGAGTGTATATCTTGAGTTAAATTATTAAAATTGGTAAAAGTACAGAAACAGCAGTCAGTCTGCAGAATCCTAATTTGAGTGCAATAAAGATCATATTTTGTAATTATATACCGATAATAATAAAAATAGAAAAGTTAAAATTCTTAGTACAATTAAATAAATAAAATAATGAAATAGATTCCATTTTACTTTTTACAGTCATGCCGCTTGGAATTACGAACTTTCGGGATATTCTTCAATTTCTAATTGTTTGCTTTACATTTACATGACATAAAAATTACAAAAAGCTTGACTGCCAGAAAATGATGATTTCCTAGCACATTCTTGAAATGAGAACAGTTTGATCAGGAACTATATCGAAGCAGCCAATTGATTCTAACTAAAAGGTACAATTATTTATCGAGAACTTTAAGTGTCCAGTTCATATACAAAAGTAATGGTATTGGATATAATGCAGTTCTTATCATGTAAATACAGGGACTCTGAAAATTCCCGAATCACCAACTTTACCAGAAGGAAACAGGCAACTGGAGGTCTTCAGTATTCCCTCCCTTGTATTTTAGACTTCCCTCAGATTAGTATTTGTACATTTACCTGTGTTATTTTTAAAAAGTCACAGATCAATGAGTAAATTGATAAAATGGGTATATTTTCAATACTTTTCCAAAATACTAAGTAAATGTGTACAATTTTTGCTGATTCCATTCAGTTATTTCATACTTTTGCTTAGCAAGTCGACACGTACCCATCTATAACATATAAATTTTCAAATCCATAATCGCAACATGAAAATTGAACATTTGATTACATTTTGCAAGATTATATAAATCTGACCAAACATGAGATAAACTCCAACGACAGTGAAGACCTAACACTTACTGAACTGGTTTAAATTTATTTAAAAACGGCCATAAATGTTTATTAAGTTTTCAAGGATTTATTTAAATGAATTATATTTCCAAGTAAATGAGGTCAAGTTTTCATTAAGAGACTTTGATTGAAGATGAAAGGGCTTTGATTAGGTTAAGAAAGTTAAATAGAACACCTAAAGCAAGGTAATGAATTGAGCTGCCTTCTGTAATTTAGTTGTGTCTGCATCCATGTTTGCATAATATTAGTATGATTCTGTGCATTCTGACAGTAAATTGAAATTTCGTTTAGCAGCTTTCAGATAGATTTTCTTTAGCAAAATCTAAGGTTTTTATGGAAACGGAAATTCATTATGCAGATTATTCACCACTGCATTGTTCAGAATACTATTTTCAAATAATATTCCGAACGATATTCAAAATTAATATAGCTTCTCGACCACTGATATTTCAAATTCACAGAAGGGGTTCTTGAGGATTTTGGTCATAAACATACAACTCCTGATTATAAACCGACGTTTCGCCAATGGTTGTTTGGCATTTTCAAGGCTAAAAAATAATTTATTAGCGACATAATAAAGCAAGATTAATACATCCACGGATACCAACCAACAGAAAACAAACCAATCAAACAAAAAAATTCAGTAACAAGAGAACCACAAAAGGATCATAGAATACCTAGTAATAAGATATTTGATATAAGCAGCCTTAGTTTAATTTACTCCAATCTCCTTCAATAGTTTCTATTGAACTGTTTTTAGGTTGACATTGAAGGAGTAGCTTTTTTTCTGTTTTTATAGTTATGTAACCTTCCTGTACATTGTGTATCTGTTATGATGCAACTAGATAACAGCATGGACCGGTAAATACTGTTTCCTCTAAAACAAGATAATAATGTTTGTAAGTTTTTGTTTTCCCTTAATTTCTTTTATTTTTTGACTCTTTCTATCATTGTTGTGTAATTTTCTGTGTTTGTCATTGCCTGTGTGGTTTGCTTGAATGCTTTATAAAGAGGTATCCTCCCAGAATTAGTTTTGTAATAGTGTTCTTATCTGTTTGAAAATTGGGTTTTGGTGTTTCAGAATAATTAAAAATTAGTAATTCGGTTCAACCAACAAATGTCTGTTTTTAAATAATGAATAGTAACACTAGGTTTTATGATCCTTTTGTGGTTCTCTTGTTACTGAATTTTTTGTTGTTTCTGTTTGGTTTGTTTTCTGTTGGTTGGTATCCGTGGATGTATTTATCTTGCTTTACTTATGTCGTTAATAAATTGTTTTTTAGCCTTGAAAATGCCAAACAACTTTTGGCTAAACGTCCGCTTATAATCAGGAGTTGTATGTTTATGACCAAAATCCTTTAAGAACCCCTTAGGTGATATTCAAAATTAAGATGTCTTTTAATTCTATGTTTCATTCTTATACTATGAAGAAGTATAAGAATGTAATATTACATTTTATCTCATGAAGTAGATCTGAAGAAACGTCGATGACAAAAGTGCTAGGAGTGGTTTAAGTTCATTATGTCACTTCATAACTAAAGCCCTTCATTATTAATTCCCCTCTCCCCTTCGTATTAACATCATAATTTATGGTCTGCAGAGTGAGGTACCTTCTAATCTTGATTGAGATTTGAAACTAAAGTCTAGTGGGTTTCACTTTCAACTTCTTACGACTACAATGCGTAAAGAAAAAAACATTTATTAAACCAATCAAAAATTGTGCTTTGCTTGCAAAGGCGAGTAATTCTGGTGTTCTTTGTAGGTTATTTAATTTCAGTTGATACTGTTAATCTGGTTCGAAGATTTAGGAATTTAATTTCTTCTCCAACCAGGGTATACATTACTGAAAATGTTGATGTAATAGTTTATTCACAACTATGAGGTAATTTTAAATGAGTTTAAAATAGTCGTTAGTGCCAATGGTTAATACAAGATGCGATTCAGCCTACAGTTGCCAAAACTACAATTCACAAACGTAAACTGCTAACAAGAACTAATAAAATATGCGGTGTAATTTGCTGGGAAAGAAATAAATTACTAGTTCTATAGGCGAAAAGTAATTATTCCACAGTTAAGAAAACTATCTTAGTGATTACATTACTCAATGAATCACAGAAGTCTATTATAAGAGATTATAATGAAACATAAATAGCAATTCGACAGATCAGGGACTTATTGTTCTCCGCTCGGATGAACGTGAATGACTAAGCGATTTACGAAGTTCCTGTTTTTGTGGGGAAGTACAAGTCTAGGCTCAAAATATTCTGGTTTTAAATGGATTCAGTCAACCGCACTTTTTAGAGTTACAATTATTATTTAAATGCGTTAGTTTAGGTTAGGTTGAAGAAGCAGTTCAACAAGAGAGTAACACACAAGCCGAACTTAGGTTAGGTTGACGTGCAATTCAACAAGAGAGTAACACACAAGCCGAACATTAGCCCTTTGTGATTCCAAACTATGAACATTCTACATTGAGAGTTTTCAATTTTGCCTAACTCAAGTGTATTTAGAGTAGCGATCTTTAATGAGTACCTGACATCGTACAGGCTCTAGACAGACGGCTCAACGTCCTCTCAGAGGGACAACGTGCTTAATTTATTCACCTCCCGCCTGAATAAATGGAGAGCCAGAGTGGGAACTGAACCCCTGATCTACCAGTATAGAGGCGAGCACTGGGCTAAAATGGCTCATTAATATTTAAATAAAAAATTATAATTTACAAGTTTAAATTAACTTTAAGTGGTTAGATTATTAAAAATGTACTCCTTTTATTATATTAAAATAATTTAAATTAAGAATTCAATCAGTTTCAAACAGAATGTTTACCTCTTTATTTTTTTTCAAATTATTATGCATTGGCATACTGCCACTAATGAATTCGGATTAATTAGGCGCTTGGGAAAAAGCAAGTGTTAAAATCTAAAGTTTCCCTTAGAAATATTAATTGATTAAATCGAAACCGTAATTCAAACTTTAATTACGAATCTAGAACTGAATCAAGCCTAAAAGTTATTTTTATACAGCAAATAAATTGGATCTTGGGTGTTCTCCCATAGCTAAATCACTTTTCCTTTGGCATAAACAAAAGGTAGAGATATCAGTATTCCATTCATGGAAATGGAAATCGATTTCAATCTAAGCGATAAGACTCGAATTCATTGTAACATTTTGAAAAAAATTGTACAGTTAGAATGATGGGGTTTTTGAACGTGACCCACATACCTCGGCTGTAACAAATGCACACCAGTTATTCTTGAACGAAATCTACGCACTCTGTACTGCTCCCTATGTAAGAAATCTCTGTTATAGAGTAACATCTCTCTTGATTGTAGAAAGGATGCGAAGTCCTATAAACCATAGAAGCAAGTATCAATTATCGATTCAAAAAAGGCTAATTTAAGGATTATTTAATTTAAGGAATTTAACATTCAACTAGCATTAATTTGGTGTATTTATTTATTACTAAGTCGCAAGGGGAAACTCTATCTACTGCTAGAATTGAAGTGAGAGACCAAGTTTTTCTCACATGGTCAACAGTAGTATGCTTGCTCAAGGGTCAGAGGTTCCAACTCTTTGTTCTTCTACAACTCTTTGATGGACAGACAGCTAATATGGTGTATACCATACACTGTACTAATTATGATATTTTCTACTATTCTATAATTTCTAATGAAAGTTTAGAATACCATATATCATCTCCGAATTTCTGAAAAAGTACCCGTCAAAGACAGACATGTTTGCTAGTGTAATATAAAGAGAGAAAATTATAAGCATCGTAGTAAAAATAAAACATGTAAAAAATATGAATGAATAATTATGATGAATGAATCACTTGTATTTTAAAGATGTATTAATTTGATATATATATTTCTACGGTACATTTTTCTTTCTAAATTATGTGAATAGTTAAGTATTTTTTTATTATTTTGTATTTGTTATTTTTATTTATAAAACTTATTTTTATCATAGTTCAAAATTTCCAAAAACAGTAATAGTCTTTTGCACATAAAGTACTATAAACTAGAGTATGTTAAAACTTCTAGTTTATATTATTCTAGAATATTCTAGATATTCTAGAATATTATTATATTCTAAGATATAATAATATCCTTCAGACTTCAGGGGTGTTACGTGCTTTACATGTAACATGACACAGGGGTGTTGCATGATACAAAGAAAGACATACAGAAAAAAATACAAAAAAAGGATTAACAGGACATGAAAACGTCTAAAAACACAATGTATTTCTGTCATGAGCAATACTTCACATGAAACATAGGAATAAATATATAATTCTTAAATTTTACCCTATTACAATAGAACAAACAGATTTGGTTCTTCAATATCACACCCTTGGGAGTATAACCCACCAACATAATCTAATCTAGAGCCAAAGTTATAATTTGTATTAAAGACTTTAATTGCAAGTGTGTAACACATAAATCAAACATATCTTCCATGTAGTCTGATTCACGTGGCTTCAGAATATAAATATATTGTTTTGGTGATGTATCTCTAGGAGAAGTCTTGCAATTTATTATATTACATAAAGAGTTTTTTAAAACTTCAATAATATTCCTTAAAAAAAAGCATAAATTGTTTTTTTTTATACCGATTTGCTTCACTAGTAGCAGAAACACTGGGCCCCGTTAAAATAATAACGTTAGAATAATAATTGAAATATTAAAGTAATAATAACTATTTATTGTATTCAAAGTCAATTCTTGCCTTTGAAGATCGAATTATTTTAAATTAAAGCACCCTCTAGAAAAGCTTTGTCTCAGAACTAAGAGGAACTGAAATGTAAAATTTGGCGGTTTTAGCTTTTTTGGTTTGTGAAAAACCATGACTGCAAACGAGTTTTCGAAATCTATATTATTGGGCTGTAATACTGTCATACCTCTAAATACCAAATAAAGGGTAAGTGTAAACAAAGAAAAGGTGTAAAAAGCTAGAGTCAAAATCCTTTTCAATTGGGCTACTTCATATAAAACCAATAATCAATATCAATGTATATTTGATGATTTATTACCATAATTATAGTGAAAGCAATAAAGAAAAAGTAGAAAAGGTAATAATACATTGAAAACTGATAAAAACAATTCCACTTTTTGTTTAAAATTCCTGAAAACATTATTCGATTCTATCTTAAAACTGGCGTAGAAGCCAGTACCGGAGAATTTGGAAACTAAAATCAAAAGTAATAATTTGATTGATTGAGCCCAGTTTTTACTAATTTAATTGTTTGAAGTAGCTTAGTTTTAATATGTAATATCAAGAAAGATGAACAGCTTCGTGAAAGCTAACTGAACAGGGAAAATTAAATCAAAGAAGAAGCGATCCCTGTTGGTTATGTATGAAGGGGTGCTAATGATGTGAACATAGTCAAGGGAAACTCGATCAAATCACGAACAATATTGTGTACAAAATTTAGCTGATTACAGTTATCTTACTGTGACATCAACTGTTTAATGAAATGTTATTATAAGCTCATTAGCTCACCTGAACACCTGACTACATTACAGATACCCCCGGGCGGCTCGTGCATTATGGCCACAGGGCCGGATCTACCGAAAAGTTCATTAATAAGATAAGAGTTTGTAAATCTATAACACATTTCAAATATTTCATTATAACATGATATTTCAAATCTATAACATTATTTGTTCATGATTGCAGAAATATTATTTTGCGAGAAATTCCCTAAAGTCTCTTCAAAACGATGATGGGGCCCAGATCTTCTGGCCCATTTCAATATCTACTACACTCATGTCGATACTGAACTTACTAACGCGCCACGCCGTGTCAATAATTTATGAATAGTACAAAATAAGATCACATAAACTGGCTCAATAGCTGTTGATTTTAACTACTGATGAAAGAGAAGTTTTAGCACAATATAGTCAGGACACCGTATCACAAGAAGGTTAGAAGCCTCGTATGTCTACCCGACAGGAAGATGGTAGAGATGGTACTAAAGTCATATTACAACAACAAAGTAATTAACATCATTGCCAAAAAGTTGACTATTTATGCAAATAGAGGTTAGTCTTAAATATTAAGATTCATGTTACAAAAGTAATTTCTTCACCTTTAAATGTTAAACCTTTCCATCGAAAATTTTCACTTTTTGCAGGAAGGGTCTAATTAGGTTATTTGGTATAAACTAATAATATCATAATAAAAGTAGTAGCCCTTTACTATTCCACCCTTACGAAAGGAAAGGAACGTCACTATCAAACAGTTACTTGTTTGATTCCAACAACCAAAGTTGGGCAAATCGGAGAGACACATGATGTGTATAAACATTTTGAAAAAAGATTTTATGCGAAACAGTATGTTACAGCACAAAAAAGTCACTTTGAAGTCGAATTTCATGATATTGGGAGAAAAGAGTAAAGTTATGAACTATGGTATTATGATATTTTTAACGTATTTGAAACACAAGAATGCTCGGATAATATGGGTAACAGTCACTTGTTTTGACTTTGTATTATTGAAATTTGGCTGGATAAATATGTTTTGTTTGTTTCATTTTAGTAATTTTGACTTTTATTAATCAAATATAGAGTTCCTTTAATTAAAAAAAAAAGTTTCCACACTATAGTTACTGTGTATCTATTAATCAGTCATATTTGTCCTCAAATATTAGAACAAGGATATTGATCTCATTAAAACCAATTTTAATTAAAGCAAGTGATATAAAATATTAATCAAACACAACCGTTCAGTTTTATGAAATAATCACGTTCATTCCTCTTTAATGGTCATTATTATGGAAAAGTTTAATTAATGAAATCTCTGCGATATTGAAGTACAATCTCATTACCTAGATAATACTATTATTTGTTTTTGATTTATCAAATTAATAAAAGTAATTACACACACACACACACACACACACACACACATATATATATATATATATATATATATATATATATATATATCAATGATTAAACCACAATAAGAATGGGAAAACAAGACTAAGATCTTTCAACCGTAACAAGCGGTCTTCGTGAGAGTCAAAAACCCAACTGACGAAGACCGCTTGTTACGGTTGAAAGATCTTAGTCTTGTTTTCCCATTCTTATTGTGGTTTAATCATTGATTGTTGTTTCACGTGTTTATGTGAAATCTTTATATATAAATATATATATAGTTCAATATAAACAAAGAAACATAGAGAAATCAGAAGAACACACTTACAGTCTCTAATTTTCGGTTTGAACCGTCTTCAGGAGAGATAAGAGAGGGAAACCAAGCGCACTGGATCAGAGACGGTTGGAGACCAACAGTGTTGCCGCATGCGCGCCCGTTTTGGATCGTATTTCCAACGAAAAAAAGTATATATATATATATATATATATATATATATATATATATGAAATAGATAGAAAGATTTCACATAAACACGTGAAATAACAATCAATGATCAAACCACAATATGAAATGGGTAAACTGGTATGAAATGGTGTTGACAGATAGCGGATAGTTTTTTTACTCTTTCTTACTGTACTCCTTTGTTTCCCCAACCATCCCTTTCTGGACATTAGTCCTTTCCTGCACTTTTACCCTTTAAAATACCACTCTTCCCTTTTACTCTTCTCAACCCCTCACCAGATGTTTTCTGCATCTAGTGTTTCAGTTGGGTTTTTGACTCACGAAGACCGCTTGTTACGGTTGAAAGATCTTAGTCTTGTTTTCCCTTTTCATATTGTGGTCTGATCATTGATATGAAATAGAATGAATAAAATAAATAGCAAACAAAAAAAAGTTTACAATAATATACAAGACTGCTTAACATCTCTAGCATATCAGTTCTCAATGTAGCATATATAATGTTAAGGGTAGAATTCAGACGAGCCATTTTAGTTACCCTCGTAAGTTGCTATTTTTAGGTATAATTTCTCTATGATTTGTCAATGG